>CM062809.1:853266233-853958733 GCA_031772625.1 Pinus tabuliformis | reverse complement strand
TATTCATCAAGTGGGCCTCCTACTATGCATTGTGTAGTTACAGTGAAAAAGGGATCATCTTTGTGTCACTGAAGTCTTCAACTACGCAATTCATTAAGCATGTCTTCAAGCAATATGCATTGCACAGTTACAATGACTAGTCATGCTCATGCTGTTGACCGAGATCTCTCACTGCACAATCCTTTGTCATAGCTTGCTTCCTACTATGCATTGTGTAGTTCCAGTGGATAGTGGGGTCCTCCCTTAGTCCTTATGATTCCCAACTACACAATCTTTGTCTCTTCCTTCTCGGGAACTCCTCACTATAGATCATCAGTCAGCAATCTCAATACCTTGCCTCTTGGACTCCCTCACCCACAAGAAGACTTTTCATGCCCTCCTTTATTGCTCATTGTGTAGTTCTACTAAGTAGTGAGGAATCGCTGAGTTCCTATAGCCGTGAATTGTGTATTTCCCAGCTTCCTAGTTTTAAAACCCTTACATGTTGCCTCATCTCAATCAGCATCATCCATGAGTAAGAAGAGGTAGAATAGGTGGTTTTTTCATTGATGTTGGATTGTCATGAGTGATCTCCATCTTCAAGTATCACCATTACAACATGACAAGGTAATGTTTGAGAAAAGCCATTAAGGAGAGGCTACATGATAACACTTATGAATAAGGAGCAAAGGAAGAACCATCATGAATAACACAAAGGGATCTTGGATCAAGACAAAGATGTTGACTTGGAAGGTTTCGATACTCATCCAAATTCTTTGGAAGATGAAGATTAAGAACAAGAAAATATCCATCATGAAGAAGTCAAAGTCATAGCAAAAAAGAGAAGAGCTTGGCATCGCCATATCATCATGAAATTCCATGTCATCATTTCCAAATCGTGACCTGTATAATTGTCAACACAATATCATATGTGTCAATGTGTCTTACCACATAATTTTTGGAATGTAATTATTGTATTTCCTAAAATAAGGAAATGTAAAGTGTGTGTAATACCAAGGGTCCCTCGTGGAATATGAAGAGTCACTAGAAATTTCTAAAGTCATGCAGGAGCCTAAAGGTCACATAAGAATCTAAAAATTCATAGTAGAAGCTCAAGAGTCACGAGGAAGGTTAAGAGTCACAAGGGAGGTGGATAGTCACCTCATTTGTTATAAATACACCCTCATAATTCAAGCAAATGGACTTTTGGGCCCTGAACTTTCCACCATGGCTTCTCTAGCTTGACATATGAGATAAGATCTTTCTTTGGAGTAGCAAGTAGTGACTTAATGTTCCACTATTGGAACTAGTGTGGCAGCATTGTAATTGTGTATCTTGGAAATTTCACTTAATATATGGAACTCTCAAAGCTGGGGCACTTTGTTGCATATGTCATGAATGATTATGAGATTATTATTTCATTGTTTACGATGTATGTTTATGTTAACACATGCTTTGGTATGTATGTTTTTGAATATATATTGTTACTTGTTTTTATGATCATTATTGTCTTGTCAACTACTTTGTAGGTTAACTAACAATTCTCTTATGCTCTTATGTGTCTATTTTAGGATGGTACTATTACTTTTCTTCTAGAGGCTCACTCTTTCTTTCCTAGCCGTGAAATCACCTTATATACATTGTAATTTTATGCCTCACAATGTTAACTTGATTATTTCAAAGATTCTTTGTATAATCTCTTATGTTAATAATCACAACCAAGGAAGATTCCTAAGAGTGATGGCAACTGATTGTATTTCCGTTTTGCACTCCTAATCCAAATGTTGTGAGATCTAATTGGGACTTCATATTGAAGAGACCCCTTGGTTGATCAATTTCCAGCACAATCAATAGTTGATGCTAGAAGGAGGTCCAGATAACAACCTAAGTCCATTGAGTTTGTTTTGAATCTGTTACCTTGAATGGTTCATCCCCAAATCATAATCCGTGGTGTTTTTCTAAAAGAGTATATCTTAAATTCCTGTGACAATACACAATAACTTGTCTCAATTTACGTTTGATGGCTAGGGTAAACTAACTGACCTTGGACACTTGATTTTATTCATTCATTCTTGTCCTAATGAAATTCATTGTAAATATGTTCAGAGAAGGTTTTCCATCCTCACCCTTAAATGTTGTATCAAACAATGGTGTCATACATCACCAGTTGCTTCCATCCATTCATTCAAAAAACTTGTTAAGGAGCTTCGAGAAGCCTTTGACAGGTATGGTTATTAAGATGTATATAAAAGGATCAATCAACTGAGGATGAAATCTGATGAAACATTGGAGCATTTTCTTGATCAGTTTCTTCATCTTTGTTATTGGGATTTCATGGTTGAAAAATTCCAGTATTTGATTCAGGTATCTTTGAAACAATTCAAATCAAAATCCCTGGATGATTTTTCTCTTCCAACTCATATCAATAATAACACATGTCTAATCTCGGAGGAGGAATCTACCACTCCTTTTTTTCTCTCTCCTCCTTCAATGTTGGCATTGGGAAATATGAAAACCAAATTTCTAATCCATTTATCCTACCTAAATTTCCTTACTATGATCAAGGTCTCATCTAAGAAAACTCTTAATTTTGATCCCTTGATTTGCCCATATCACATTAATATACATAACCAAAACCCGGAATCTAACATCATTAAAAATGGTGTTTCTTCATGGGACACTTGTCATCCTCTATCATTTATATGTCAATGCCCTTTATACCTTGATCTGTTGGATCTCTTTGCCCCACCAGCTACTCCTTCATATGCTTTTGATTTTCAAGTTGTTGGTCCAAATTGTGATCAGGGACAAAGTAATCATATTTCACAGGTAAGGGAGCAGAAAGGTGAATATACTTTTGATCTCTCCTCCCTATTTCAAAATCCTTCATATCATAATGGTGTTCCTTCATTTTTGGTTGATTTGGAACCTATTCTTCTCCAACCCATTGTATTTTTTGTCCTACTACTTACAATGAAATAACTGGTGATGAAAATGTGCCATGCTCTTTGAATTCACAAGCTGATGAGTTGAATTTTGAATTGACACAAGACAACAAGATCATTCATGGTGAAGAAGAAAGTAATTAAATCATCAAGCATTTATCCCCTGCTTTGCAAATTCCAGACTTACATCAATATAATTCTATATTTCAAATTGCTCATGGGTTTCCTTGGATCTATACATCCTTAGATGTGCAATCAGAAGAATCTTATGACTTTAATAATTTGTCCGTTTAGGTTGTAAAATATGATCAAACCAGTGATGTAGATGATTTCCATCTAGATAATAGTGATCTTGTTGACTTTACTGATAGTAGTTATCCACATGAAATTTGCAATTTGAATTAGGTCTAAAGTGTGGGTATCGAATTTTTTAAAGTTTCAAAACTTTTCAGGGAATCGAGGCACTTCAAATCTGTTGATGGTAGTACTAAAATGCTCTTCTCTCTAGTATGTCCCAATCTTTGATGCCACAGCATAGTCTTTTCTCTAGATGTTGTAGGAGTTTTTCCTTCTTCTTCTCCACTCTAAGAACAGCAAAAAATTTTCACCCATCACTAACAGTGCTCCCCAACAACGTATACAAAGTTCCAATCTACAATCCCTTCAACAATATTATTACTCCTCGAACCATCTTGCAAGTATCATTTTTAAACATTGTTTATACACTGACATCGCTCATATTGCTTCTAGAAATCAAGTTTCTAGTTAATACTAGGATGTGCATAACACCAAGGATTGTTCTAATCCTTCCAGCCATGATCCTCAACTTGAATTTTCCTCATCCTATGATTTTGATTATCGATTCATCTCTTATGAAAACATCATCGTCATCAAAATTTTCAAACTAATTAAATGTATCCCTATGAGGAGTCATATGAAAGGATGCACCTAATTCAACCAAATATGTCTCGTGACCTATTTGTGTACTTGAAAAATCCAAGTGCACATGCCCACCATTTGAGGAGGTTTTTTCTTCTACAGAAGAAGCATCCTCAAATTTGTTCCATTTCTTAGGAATTTTAGATCTACAATCTTTCTAATAATGCCCTTCTTTTCCACATCTCCAACGTACCTTTATGAATTTTCCTAGAGATTTATATATTCCTCTATATTTATATATCTCACTCAAGGACTTGTTTTTATTTCTATTACAAAAGTGTCCTCTTACAAACAAGGCATCTTCGTTTTAGCTTTCCATATTTTTTCGTATCATCTCCTCTAATAACAAGGATGAGACTTTTATCAAACTTTAAAGCAGTTGCATTACTACCTATAGAAACAACCACACTAATCAAAGATTCTAATAGAGAACATAACAAATGCACTTATTTTGGTCTAAAGTCAAAATATCAATAGATGATAGTTGACTTACCTCAATATTGAAGGTGTTCACATGCTTTGTTGTTGAGTCTCCATCCTTCATCCTCAAGTTATATAGCTTCTTTCGTATGAACAATTTGTTCACCAAGGGCTTAGATTGATACAAATCCCCTAACTTGTCCCACAAAGCCTTCATTTTAGCTTCCCTGAAACATTCATTATTACTAAATATGAGAGACACAATCATATTGTGTTATTTTCCTTTTAATTCAAATTGATTCAATCTTCTATTGACATCTCTATTGGTGCGGTACCTGAATCCACGACAATGCATGATCATTTTCTACCAAAAAATATTCCATTTTTAGATCCACAACTCAAAACTTTTCTCATTGAATTTCTCAAACTCTATATTCGAACTTCTCTCCATTTCCTTTTCACCACAAGAATCATTTACGTTGATCTCCCACCATAGTAGGGTCCATCTTCGAACTTCTCTCCATTTCCTTTTCACCACAAGAATCATTTACGTTGATCTCCCACCGTAATAGGGTCCACCACCGGTGTAGCCCAAACCCCTTAGCCACAAAGGTGTCCCCTTGAAAAAAAAAACTAATTTGATACCAAATATAGGTTCTAAACCTACATAATTTAATTACTACAAATAAATTCTTAATTAAAATGGAAAAAATACAATGGAAAACACACACATCAACACGAAAAATTTATCTTGGAAACTTAAAACTCGGAAAACTATCATGATTTTTTCAATATATATATTTTTGTATAATATTACAATAATATATATATCCACCAACCACCAATGCATTTACCCTAAATTAGAATACAATTGTAGTTCCTTAACTAAAACTATAAAACATGGGCAAAACCACCTGATGCAATGTATAGTGTGTAGACCTAGTCGAACAAAGAATATAACACATACCCAACAATTAAATCATCACATTAAATATTTTTTGTATTTTTTGTTTATTTAAAAAAATAAATAAAAATATATCATATTCTGTGAATACACCATTTGATGAGCATGCAAGCATCTCACTAAAATGTTCTACATTGAGTTACCATGCGGTATTCAATCCTCAGGTATGGTAGCAATATAAGTCCATTCCTTGATTTTCACCATCTCTAGCTTATGTGAAGGAATAGGTCGAGGA
The DNA here is from genome assembly GCA_031772625.1 of Pinus tabuliformis. Taxonomy (NCBI): domain Eukaryota; kingdom Viridiplantae; phylum Streptophyta; class Pinopsida; order Pinales; family Pinaceae; genus Pinus; species Pinus tabuliformis. Next base: position 853,953,251 of record CM062809.1, on the reverse strand, counting down.
CTTGCCCTCCAAATGGCATGCAAGCACAATGTTCAACCTCTTGCTTGCATGAAGGAAGAAGTCGAGGACTTGCACTCTAGTGGCCATTCAAGCAGAATATTCAGAACATTGACTTTTACCACCGCTCATTCAATTTCAAATTCATCCCTATGTTGTTTCCAAGTGAATTTATAATGTAATTTGAGTAGAGTTTATTGTTTTATTAAACTATTGTCATGTATTATCTATGGCCCCTTTCATGTTAAAACAAAGTCATCAATGAAGCATTATTGCTTCTTACCTTTTAAAAGAAAGTGAAAGGTGTCCACTTGCTTGCTAATGAAAAGAAATAAGATATAGGTGTTAAACACACATGGATAACAAAGAATAGATATGAAAGATAAATCATGTGATGCATTTTTTATTAACAAGAGATGTACATTTATAATACAATGTTGTGACTCTTGGGTTTCAGATCCCAAGGTCTCTTGGACTGCTTAGTCTTTTCGGCTTCCACACTAACCCTTTAGGATTAGGTGTCCAACATTCCCCCCCTTAATCCGAAGGGTTATGTATGAGTCCAAGAAGAGAGCTGTAATACAAAATGTGCAAAAAATGCATGGCAGCACTAGGCTGAATGTGCTCTATGAAATGTTGGTAAAAAGGGCGGTGGTTTAAGGATGACCACCAACACTGGAACGCTTAGTGCAGTTCCCAGAACTCTTCCAAAACTGGCAAGAAACTGAAGTTTTCTGCTAGAGGAAGTGTTCTCAATCTGTGATGGTTTAAGGATGACCAACAACTCTGGAATGCTTAATGAAATTCCTGGAACTCTTCCAAAACTGGCAAGAAGCTGGTGTCTTCTACTAGAGGAAGTGTTCTCAATTTTGTTCCCGGAACTCTTCCAAAACTGGCAAGAAGCTGAAGTCTTCTGCTAGAGGAAGTGTCCCAGATTGCCAACTGAAGGCATGTTCAGGCATCTTTGTCTCTGGCTACAACTCTGAAACTGGTGTGGCAGGTTGTGGCTCAGGCTCGCTTGATGTGGCTTTGAAGCTTGTAGATGACCATCATTTCCCCCCCTGTCAGATACAAGGTGAGAAGATGGAGAAAACTCAACTGCAAGACTATTCAATACTCTGGAACAAGTTCTGATATGTGTTTGGAATATCTTCTTGGCTGTTGATGCCCATTGCCAAGAAGCGATCCATCCAAGATGAATCTTTGTTCTTGCAGGACGTTTGTTTCTGAAGCATCTGTTTGAAGAATGACTGGTTTTATGACAGTGCTCACATGGATGAAGATCAAAACAGTGATCTTTCAGATGGCCAACTCGGTCACAGTGTTGGCATTTCACGATCTGTTGTTTTTGTTGTTGTTGTTGCTGTGGAAGAGGGGCAGAATCTGGAACAGCTGGAGGTGAGCTGTCATGAGAAGCAGGTGAACTGTCATGAATGAATCCAGCACTCTGAAACTGAATGGGCTTGGCATAGTCTGGAATATGAAAGGACAAGTCCTTGTCATATCCAAGACCAGTTCTGTGCTTGTTGTGGACAAGCTGTTCCCAAGGTCTGATGATGGGCTTGGGAAGTGCAAACTGAGTTTCTGCATCTGCATATACAACTGCTGCTTTATTTGAATGAACTGTACCATTATTAACATGCTGCTGATGGGTGGTTGTCTGTAGCTCTTCTTGCTGTAGCTGTGATTCAAGCTGCAAAAAATCGATCTTTTCCTGGGCATTATATAAGCATGTCTGAATTTCTGAGAGAGATCCTTTGCTGATTTTTAATGTGTCATCAACAGTAGATTGTATAAGAGTTTTCATGAACTCTAATACTTCACTGATTCTGGCCATCTGTCTTAATGGAGAAAAATAATATCTACTCACAATACACAGCAATATCCTTTATAAATGTCAGCAAATGATCAGTGTGCAGCATAAAAGATTACAATCAGCTCACCAAAATCTTTATGAAGCAGTTGAATCAAGGAAACAATGCACTATAATGAGTTTTAAGTTCAATGCCACAATTAGGGCAGCAGCAACTGCAAACTTGCTTGGATCCTTCAAATACTCCTTCCCTTTTGAATCAGAAATGATGGCTAACAAAACTTCAACAATTATAACACTGTCATGGACAGGACTTGAATGTTCATATGCCTTGACTGGGGTACGAATCAGTATCCTCTGATCTTGCCACTTTTTTCAAAGAAAACAATAGTCCACTTCAATATGATAACAAATGATTTTCTGCAAATAGCTGTTATGCAGGCTCAATATAAAAGGTCTTCTCTACTGTACTGTGCATGCTATGTTTAGCAGGAGCATTTGAATTCACTTCTTCAAATATAGAAAACTTTTGGGAAAAAATGAGAATCGATTCATTTGAGAGAGCGTTGAGAGCACCTTCTATCAGAATTTTGTAACATCAAGACAATGTCGAGTCAATCAGCTTTATGTGATGGAGATGAGGGATTACTGTCTCCACCTTTTAACAATAATACCAAGGGGCACGGTGATGCTGCTTCTTTTTATGATCATTTCAAATGAAACGTCTCCCTCTCTGGATTCATACGAGTTATAGAGGCAACTTCATCAATAGATAAATTTACATCTGTCGCAGCGAAGCAAGGGCATAATCATGAACAGAATGAATAATGCAACAGAGGCACCGATGATGATGAGAGTTCGATTCTTGATAAATGCTTTAGTGCACATGAACACCTTTAGGTATTCTCTTTCAGAGATTTTGATCTATAGATATCCATTAATATCTCTTCTTAGGCATTAGCAAGTCCACCATCAATCTTCCAACTAAAAAGTAGCTTTAGTTATAATACGCTCATTATGTTGATATTTCCTATATACACAGGGCAAAAATAGGAGAGACAGTTCTATGTTGAGATAGCCAGAGACAGTTACATGCCAACCAGAGATAACCCTCAGATGAAACGATCACGGATGGAGCGGACACATAGTATTAGGTGCCAGGTTTCAGACATTGTTGAACACACATACCAAATACTAAACTAATTTCGATGAGAAATTTAGAACAAATTCACAGCCAGGTTAACACAGAAATTAATGAGCGCATCTATGTTGAGCATATAACAGAGCGCATATATGTTGAGCATATAACAGAGCGCATATATATATATCACATGAAAACGCTGCACCGAATCATCATAGCATCAATTCATTAAAAACGCATATCAAAACTCGCTCAACTCATCCTCAGCCCAGTGCTCTAATTTACAGCCAAGCCACAAAAAGGGAAGAGCCTTCCAAACGACTTTTCAAACCACCGTTCCAAAGCAGGCGGACAGAGGCATTCTCGCATTAACGTTCTGGTGTCTCTTCAGATGCTCGAAGTATTCTCGAACAGCGGCAATGGAATGAGCAATACGGCTTCTCGTTTCTCCTTTTCATGCGGTCTTATCGAACTCATGACCTCCTTTTGATAAGTCACCACAAACGGCCATCATCTTCTCAGCCTTCAGCGTGTCCATATCTCCGCAATCCATATTGCAGGCAAGAAATTTAAGGGACTGCAAAGGTTCCTCAAAATAATTAGTGAAAATTTTAAATTGCTTTAAAGAACGGCCTGAACAACAAGACTTCGATGACCTTGCTTCTAACAATCCAACTGCAACCAGAATTGCAGAAAATCTTCACAAGTACTCGTCAAAACAGAGATCCCTAAAAATCACGGATTTGAGCTCGAAATTTAAAGGAAAAGCTTAAATGCCGAGAATTATCAGCTTCGGGTAGCTCAAAAGCTTTGCAAACACAAATTTCACTCAAAATAAACAACCGAGACTCAATTTCTCGTAAAGAAGCCACTCAGCAGACGAGATTTTCACCGGACCTCTTTCTTCCACCACGATGAACTGCAATATATCTCCTCAAGAACTTCACACCTCGAAAAACCGTTCAATAACGGCTCAACTCCACAAAATTTTCAGAAAAATACTACTTTCCAAGCTTCAAAGATTGAAACTTTCCTCAAACACAAAACCTTCCCCAAGCGGAACGGTTCAAACCACGAGAAAAGCCAGCGTCTGTGCTGGGAACAAACCCCAAAAAAACTCCTAAAAGGCTGTTACTTTACGGAAGAGATTCAAAACAAAACACCGCGCATTCGTAATCTTGCATCCAAAAACAAGAAAAGCTCTAGGCATAAGCAGCGGATTTTACCAGTAATTGCGTGCTTTCTTCTTCCTCTTGTGCTGGAAAGCCTGAGAAGCAAAGTACACCATAATAACCCTACAGCATGCAATGAATGCCTTTGCCTTTGGCTTTGCTATACTGTTCTTCGAGACCTTCGGCCACAGCTATGAATGTAGAGACCAAACCCTTTGAAGCGCAGGGGCCTCTGAGACAATGAAAATTGAGCAGCGTATCATTAAACACAGTTTTGTCAGGGAATAATGATAAATCCCAGGTGGTGCAGCGCTTTTAAATGGTGCGTATATGGACAGAGAACGCAGGTCTCATAACGGCTTGGACAGATGCGTTATATGGCAGAGGCAGAGGCAGCATGTCAGGAGAGGAATATGCACAGCCCAGGGAGTGCAGAGGATATGAAACGGTTTTGGAGTCAGAGCGCATTCAAATGAATATGTCAGGGCAGCGCTCAGGTATGAGCAGCTCAGACACAGAATTATGTGCAGAGGTGCAGGACAGGCCACAGAAAAACAAGCTGCTCTGATACCATGTTAAACACACATGGATAGCAAAGAATAGATATGAAAGATAAATCATGTGATGCATTTTTTATTAACAAGAGATGTACATTTATAATACAATGTTGTGACTCTTGGGTTTCAGATCCCAAGGTCTCTTGGACTGCTTAGTCTTTTCAGCTTCCACACTAACCCTTTAGGATTAGGTGTCCAACAATAGGTATGTTGTAAGATGCATGTGTTGTTTTGAAGTTATATGTATAATTGGAATGTTAAATGACTATGTTTTATAAAAAGGATTAAGAAATAACAATCGGAGAGGAGATAATATAATATTTTCTTTTACAAGAAACATAAGTATGAAATTATGCAAGAGGAAGCGTAATATTTTTCTATTACCTTGAGGTGTAATGCAAAGGAGTTCATATGCAACTTAGTGTACACTAGTGAAAGGCTTTCGAGCTTGTTGTGGTCAATTAGATTAAACAAAGCTGGACTTTTACAAACTATGTTTTGATTTTATTTATTTGTTTATTAGTTTGTTTTTACTCTTTTTTAATCATGTTTATATATATTTCAATTATTTATTTTAATACTTCATTATATATAATATTGCGTTTTCTTTTTTATCATTTTCATTTTCATAATTGTATTTTATTGGGTTAGAGTTTTGATCTAATACATTTTTCTCCACAGTTAATTTTCATAGTTGTACCTTTTGTGTTCTTAATGAACTTACTTTATAAATAATTTAGAGATTTTATATTTGGAATTCTAAAATCTTTTTCACAATTCCTAGTTTTTTTTCCTATAGAGAATTATTGATACCCTAGGGAGGAATAAGGTAGGGGCATATGATCTTGTATGTTGATACCAAGCTTATCTGCCTTACCGATCAATAGGGAGGAAGAGATTCCTCCAAAGTATTTGTAAGGACTCCCATATGAATTTACTCAATCCTATTTCTCTCTTTCATTCTAGATAATAATCTTGTTTGCCTTACCGATCAATAGGGAGGAGAAGGCTCTTCCATAGCAGTAAGGACTCCCATATCAATTGACTTAATACTATTTCATTCATTCATTCTAGATAGTGATCATTTTATCAAACAAGCAATTAGAAGGAGCCTAACATGCTTGTTATTAAAGTTTTACAGGTATGTAATCTTTAAGATGTTGAAGATGTTCGTAAGTGAAGATGACTTGATAATATTGGTAAGCATGATGAAGGAAGCTATAAGAATGATAATGATCAAGATGACCTTAATTCCATAAGAAATTAATAAAGCCTTGAAAGAATGAAGTTTCTCTAATATTATGAAGTTGTTGATCTCCCTAAGATGAGAGGGAGCCTGGATGGAAGAAAGGGTATATCTCCCCAGATAAGAGGGGGGGCATATTATGAAAGTGAATACCTTGAAGTAAGAATGAAACCAAATGAATGAAAGTACTAAAAATAAATGTTTTTTGATTCATAAAGTTGCAAAAAAAAAGACTTGAGAAGTATTGGGACTGTATTTGGTGTTGCTGTAGAAATGGAAAAAGAAACTTCCAATAAAATTGAAGATGATATAAGAAACATTAGAATGATTGAAGACCCTGAAGGTTTGTGTTTACTTTTATATATATACATTTGAAAGTTTATTACTGATTGGGGTTGTGATTGTGTAATATCTCTTCATAAAATATTGAACATTTGAAGCATGTTTGGATTGGTGGATATATATAATTTAGTTGATTAGGATAGATGAAGCATCTTATGGTAAGATGTTTGGGAGGAGATTTGGTCGATTTATGTGTTGATGTCTAGATCCCAAAGCAGGGACGGTGGCGTTGGTAATGGAGCTTCGACCTTGGATATGCACCTAGATCCATGAGTTGGTGGTTGAGCTTAAAAGCCTAATGGTACCTATAGTGACTAAATCTCAAGTATACCTTAGTCCCACCTAGTTATAATACCCTAGTCAGGTATCTAATATGTAGCATTGTGTGTGTTGCGACTCTTCATAGAGCATATCATTTTGAGATCTTCCATATACCTTTATAAATATGTGATTATGAATACCTCCTAGTTAAGAGGAAATGTTGAAGAGTGTAACTAGTGTCAAGCTTCATAATTGTATTTGAATCATGATGAATGTATTTGTCATACGAAAGAAAAGGGATTTTTTATTAGTAAAGAAAATTGACTTATTAAAGCATGGGTTTATAGGCCAAAGCCTCAGTTGTAGGCTTCTAGGGTTTATGTCAAGTGTCATTATCCATGTCATAATGTAAAAGACCCTTCTCTCGCTTCATTTGTCAAAAAAAAATATTTTAATGTAAAATAGGTCAATTAGGCCTTCACCAAATCGGCCTAAAACTAGACAAGTTGGCCTAATTGAGGCGCAGAATCTCTTATATAAAAGCAACAACTCAACCTCATTTGTAGCACTCTCTCACCAAGTTCGATTTGGAGATGTTGGGAGCAGTAAAAAGTGTGAAATTCAAGGAAGAAGGTGGAAAGATCTAGTGAAGGAGAAATATGTCTCTATCAAGCACAAGAAGTTGAGGAGGAGAATCTCTTATATAAAAGCAACAACTCGACCTCATTTGTAGCACTTTCTCACCAAGTTCGATCTGGAGTTGTTGGGAGTAGTAAAAAGTGTGAAATTCAAGGAAGAAGGTGGAAAGAGCTAGCGAATGAGAAAGAAGTCGAAATTCTCTCTCTCTCTCTCTCAAAGGCACAAGAAGTTGAAATTGTCTCTCCCTCTCTATGTCTCTATCAACGCACAAGAAGTCGATTTTCTCTCTCTCTCTCTCTCTCTCTCTCTCTATGTCTCTATCAAGGCACAAGAAGTTGAAATTCTCTCTCTCTCACATGTGTGTAGCTGCTAAGTTGTTGGAAGGACTCTCTCTCTTTCTCTCTCTCTCTCTCTCACACACACACACACAAACACGTGTCTGCTAAGTTGTTGGAAGGACTCTCTCTCTCTCTCTCTCTCTCTCTCTCTCTCTCTCTCTCACACACACAATCAGAGATATTGCCCAGGAACTCAATTGTGGTCTTCTAACTTCTTCAATCCTTCTACAACAACTTCGTTATCTTTTTCTGCCTCCAACAAATACAAGTCGAACTTGTTGAGTAAGAGTGCTCCAAATGAGTTGAATTGTTGCCTTTATATAGTTTTTGTGTGAGGTCAAATTCCCTTGATGAGGTTGACTTGTTCTTCTTGAGGCCGGCTTGGTGGAGGAGACCTAAAATACCTATTTTGCATTAAATAGATTTATTTCTTGATAAATGGAGCCCAAGAAGGGTCGTTTACATTATGACATGTAAAAATACACTTGACATAAACCCTAGAATCCTACAATGGAGGATATAACCTAAGAACCATCGACCCAAACATGAAATCCATGCTTTAATAAGTAAATTTCTTTTATAATAAAATTTATTTTTTATTTATTTTGACAAATACATTACATCATGACTCAAATACAATTATGAAGACAAACTCTAATTATATTCTTCAACACTCCCTCTTAACTAGGGAGGTATTCATAATTACATATATACAAAGGTACATGGAAGGTCTCAAATGATATACTCTATGAAGAGCCACAACACACACAGTGCTACAGATTAGATACCTAACCAGGGTACTCTAATTAGGTGGGGCTAAGGTGAACTCAAGCTTTAGCCACTCTAGGTACCATCAGGATTTTAACCTCTACCCCCAACCCAGAGATCTAGGTGTGTATCCAAGGTTGGAGTTCCATGACCAACGCCACCCTCCCTACTTCGGGATATAGAGACTAAAACATAGGTCGGCCAAAGGTACTCCCAAGAATCTTGCCATACGATGTTTTATCTCTCCTAAGCAACTAAATCAGATATATCCTCCAATCCAAGCATGCTTCAACCGTTCAATCTTTTATGGAGAGATCATGCACAATCACAACCCCAATCAATAATAAACTTTCAAATGTATATATACAGGTAAACACAAACCTTTGGTGTCCTCAATCATTCTAATGTTGCTTATATAATCTTCAATCTTATCAGAAGTTTTCCTTTTCCATTTCTTTAGCAACACCAAATACAGTCTCAGTACTTCTCAAGTCTTTTGTTTATAACTTCATGAATCATGAACATTCATCTATATCACTTTCATTCATTTGGTTTCTTTCTTACTTCAAGGTATTCATTATGATTGTCATAATATGCCCTCCCTCTCCACTAGGGAGATATACCCTTTCTTCCATCCAGGCTCCCCTAGGATGTAGCTTATTTGTTAAGGAAGAATCCCCCATTTCTATAATTTCAAAAGTAACCCCCTCAATATTACCTTTTTCCATATTTTAGTTGTTTTCTATTCATAAATTTTTGATCCTCTTCATGCCTCTATAAGGCTTCAACATACTTACATTTTGATGTCCACTTGAGCACAAAAACCTCAACATTAAAAATCAAAAGAATTGTACCCGTTCAACTAAGCAGTAGTGTTTCCTCAATTCATTCCCAACAAACAAAACCATTCAATCTATGTTTTTCCCTAGGATGTTATTTTCGTTAGATCCAATGTCGTGTAGATGTATGGGAAGAACTGCATGTATCTATCTTTTATCCTTGCCTACTTCTAATAATGGCTTTGCTTGTTTAGAAATTAGTATGTATTCATCCAGCTCACTTCAACTTCCATTTCGATAAATAGAATTGAGGCATAGTTTAATGGTGGTTGACAGCGCCTTTGAAAGCTATGTAATTGAAGAAGATAGCCAATGATATGACTTACTGGTATCGAAAATATTTTATTATTTCATTAACACATGTCTATCATAAAGATTATGAAATAGTACAAGATTCATTGGGGAAAAAAATAGGATTAGCTTTTATGAGAAGGTTGAAATCCAAGCAACCGCTCTTTCAACATATATTGACCATCATTTGTCTTTTCCTTAAAAAGAGGTTGTATCCAAGCTCAAAACAATATGATAGGAATTGACTTGGAAGTTATATGTTTTCTATAAGTTATGTGCTCAACATGTGTAAGTTGAACATAACTTGTTGCCTAGTCAACATGGGCGATGGAGAAGAATGATGTGTTCCCTTCCTTGCATGTGATCCAAACATGCACAACAAATATTTTTAAGCTTCTATGATTGTAGGAGAAAGCATTGTTTTATCAAGTGACCATAAGATCCAGAGCAAGAAGGGACAATAAAAATAAATAAATAAAATAAAACATGATAGTTATAATTATATTAAGCAACCCAAATATGAAATATGCAATGATTTTGAAATTGAATGCATTAGAAAATATTGTTTTTGGACCATGAAACAAGTAACACCAAAGTTGATAGCACAAACTTTAAAAAATCATGATCAAAAAATTGACCAATCTAGAATACTCTATATACTTTTGTTCTTGTTTAGATAGTCTTGCTTTTGTTGTTGGGCCACTAACATAATTGTTATGGTGGAGTAAGAGTACAAAGGATATGAAATCTCCTTAAGGAAATATGCACCAATAAACTAATCATTAGCCTTCAACCACAAGAAAAATACATTATTCATTTTTTTAAAGTTGATTCTATTAATTTAACATAGTCAACATGTCTGTCACAATCCAAGTTTCAACTAACTTCATCTCCTTATCTCTATTTACTCTAGTTTTTAAAAAGAGCACACACACACACAGGTGACTCTACCCTAGAGCAAATCCCTAACATAACAACCAATTATACCTGGATTAGCTTGATATCATCTAAAGAAGACTCTCATGGGTCTTGGTCAAAAAGTGCATAATATGGTTCTTAGTGCATCATGAAATAATTCCATTACAATTCTAACATCCTACATTCCCTATTTATAGATAATAAATATTGAAGTAACGCCTTCTTTTCTTTCTTCTTTTCTAATATGATTATTATTGTTCTTATGGGTGGTTCAATTGGTAATAGCTTTGTTATGAAGTATTATGTAAAGTATGTGATATAAGGTTTAAATCCCTTCATTTAATTTGTGAGCCCTATGTTGGAATGTATGGTTTCACCCAAAGATTATGATATAATTGACAATTGACCATGTGTCAAACAAGTATGTCTGGTTGGCCAATAATATTCATTTGAAACCATTCATTTGAAACCCAAGAATGTAACAACTGTGGGTTTCCTTCTATTTCTATTACTCACAACAATGATGTCTACAAGATTTGGGTTTAGTGATTTAGCCACCTAACTATTACTCATTACAACAAACATGTAAGAACAATATGACCATGGATTTTCCTATCATTCTTTCAAAGATAACAACTTATGTTCGAATTGTGCTCTTAGAAAACATCACCATGATAGTTTCGATAAATGTGTCTCATGGTACACCTCAACTCCCTTACATGTGCATAGTGATTTAGTGGTTTATTCTCTTCTCCTTTCCCTAGGTATTAGCATTTATTAAAATTCATTGATGGCTTCTACAAACTTATTAAAACTTAAGATTTTGACATGTTTTTAGCCTTCCAAGCCGAATTTTCAAAATGCCACACTGACCCTAGTATATATACCAAGCTATTAAGTGGCCATCTCATAGTTGTATTTCAAACCTAACCATGTGAGAACTCTTCTTATTGATTTCACATTAATTATTGTAAATTAGCCCCATCTCCTTAGTAATATGAGGTCAAACTTTATGCCACATACACTTCGCCAAACTTTTAAATGTTCTTTATATGAATAATTAGTTGGTGCTCACCACATGTGGGATATATCTTGAACTTTTAACAATACTACATAGTAGCAACCCCCCCCCCTCCTCCCCTACCGATTGCAACTAAACAAACTTGTGCTTCGAGCCATTTTATGATACTTTAGAAGTATATTGTGCGCTCTAGGAAATGTGTAGGATATCACTAACACGGTCACAGAACTTGTTATGATCCACCAAAGGTCTCATAACAGTGCACCCTCAATTGAAAAACTCATTAAGGCGCTTTTAGAAGTTGGGATCATCAATCCTAGATGTAGTCCTTAATCTACCCTAGTTGTATAGAAAAGAAAAAAAAAGGTACAAACCATCTTTCTATTAACTATAGAACACAACCAAATCACTTATCTAGTGCCAAGAACAAGAGGAACACCCCTAGACGTCCTTATGCTACTCTAGTGTGTAGACAAGAAAAAGAGGAAGCACCTATCACTTTTGTATTTCCAGTAGAACACTCAATAATAAGTTTCCAATGCCTCCCATTGATGATTTATCAAGTGAGCTACATGCCCAACACTTATTCTCTATAAATGACCACTCGAGCTACCACCTACCTATATAGCGCCAAGAACAAAAGGAGCATACACTTGAGACTCATTAAGGACAACCTCTAATTTTGGGTAAGGCCATTTGAACCCTATAATGTTCCTACAACTTTCAAGCTTTCTAATGAGCAATGTATTTCGTAAGTACATCCACAAGTTTGGTTTTGTTTGATGATAATCTTTGATTAAACAAGTACATGTCCTGAGCGAAGGAATTGTTATCAATACTTCATGTAGTCACTAAAGCAATACTTCATGTAGCCACTAAATGGGGATAATTGTTTTTAGCTAACAAGTTCTTTTCATTAAAACTAACCATCTTAAACTAAACTAAACTAACCATCTTAAACTAACCATTGTACTAAACTGAACAAAAATAAATGGATTTTAACTCCAATCCTATGACTTTGATATCATTATAAGAACCATAAGAAGAATATTGCTCCTCATGCCTTGTCTCAAACATATTAGTTAATTAGCCTACTTAGGTACATAACCTCACAGATTACATATTAGTCAATTAGCCTATTTGGGTACATAACCTCACAAATTACACATATTAGTCAGTTAGCCCTACATAACCTCACAAATTACACATATTAGTCAATTAGCCCTACTTGGATACATAACCTCACAAATTACATATTAGTCAATTAGCCTACTTCATTAGATAACCTCACAAATTATATATAGTATCCACCCTCTTGTTCAATATCAATGAAACATTCCTAATGAAATGCCTCACCAATGGTTTTATCCCCATTAAAAAGTCACATCAATTTTATTCATGGATCTCCCCTTATTACATAGACTCAACATGTGCATGTTGCTCTCTCAACTAGTTGGGATTTCTTTTAATTTATCAAATTGTCTTTCTATCGATTTGATTCTTTTAAACTTGTCAAATTGTCAACTAGTTGGGATTTCTTTCAATTTATCAAATTGCCTTTATATAGATTTGATTTTTTTGACTTGTCAAATTGTCTTTCTATAGATTTTATAGAAGCTTAAGTCTAATGTTGAGCAATTTATCACTAAATTCTCCAACCTTATTTAGCACCCAAAAGTGGGAAGCTATATCCATGACCTTAATAACTAGCTCTACCTCCACTAATCATGGATTTCATGATTTCAACCCAAACTTTTGAGAATGTCGGCAAAAACTAAAAAGCATAGCAACATAGACTCAACATGCACATGTTGCTCTCTCAACTAGTTTTAAGCAATTTATCACTAAATTCTAACCTTATTTAGCACCCAAAAGTGGGAATCTATATCCATAAACATAATAACTAGCTCTACCTCCACTAACATTGAACTTCATGATTTCAACCCAAACTTTTAAGAATGTTAGCAAATACTAAACTACGAGCATCGCAATTGGTGTAGTTGATTTATTCCGTAAAAATATTTAAGGATGTTTACGAGATCCACAAACTCTCTTATTATGATAGTCACAAGAGTTACCAAACTTATAATAATTGGCAAGAACTTTTCAAACAAGTGTTAATCAAGACATATCAACGTCGAACAAATGTGATTGTACATTAGGCATAAGCAACCTCGAACAAATGTGACTGTACATTAGGCATAAGCAAATAGATGGTTTATGTGGTCACATTTTGGAGAACAATGATACAATACATGTTACCTTTCGAATGGTGGACAATGGGGTTAGATTTAACAAATAAATTTAGCAAGCCAAATAACAAAATGCTTACAAAATAACAACCAGTGAAACATCCATCATATGGGCCATATTGAATATGCACAAAATTTGCATGTGTAACGGCATCAAACGTGTCCACAATGGTTATTACATATGTATCCTACCTAAAGTAAAAGCTTACTGGGTTACTGATATCGGAAATGTAGATACAGTGATACCATATTTTTAGGTAAGTACAAGGATTTTAGCAATCAAGTGGAAACAAATCGTTATATAATGAGGATACGACGATACATCACATAAAATGTCGGCAACAAATGCTAGATAAAATACAGTGTGCAACATTCTAAACCGTGTCCAAATCTTGACAAAGACTGCAACAACTTATACATAAGAGCTTGATATGTTAAGGGACCACCCATTTCTGTTTTGGCGCCTACTATTTCAATGGTAATGTTGTTGTTATCTAGGCAAAAAGAAACACGATTCGTTTGAGGAACTACACCATCTTAAAACACATGCCATATCTTGATAGATGCTATTTATCAAAAATAAATTTGCCGGGCATTCGTAAACGCGCCCAAATGTTGACAAAAAAATGCACCAACTTATGAAAAAGAGTTGGACATGTTAAAGAACGAACCATTCATACCGAAAGGGCATGGTAGGTATCTCTGTTGCTAGTTTTTCCTAAAATACGATGCAAACCATCTGCAGCAATTTCAACAACTGAAGCCAACTCAATTTCTAACTGGTTTAAAAATTATTTGCAGTGTCGATTCAACTATTAACATAACATCCGACTCGATCCTTAGGAAAACCTAGAAATCGACAAATATGCATGATAATTCTCCTTTTACCCAAAGTGCAAATGTTGCACATTAAGACTATATTTAGCTGAACAGATACTACTCAAACAGGTTCAAAACCAGGAAATATAAACGTCACAGATCGCACAAAAAATCCTGATCCCTGTAGGTAGAAATGAAATATTTTCTTCCACTTCCTTGTCAGGATTTTCAATCGAACGATCTGAAAATTCAATATAACATTCAATATCAGCATTAACACAAGAAACACAGGTGCACCATCTGAAATATCAGATGACACAACTACCAAAAGCATATTACCTTGATCGCTCTCGACGTCTCCGAGAGGAAGAAACATATCTTCCATGCCTATCTGATGACTGAGAGTAGGACCTACTGTAAGATGGCGACCTGCTTCTTGAATATGAACGGGATCTTGAAGATCGTCTTGGACTGGGAGACCTAGATACAGAAGAGCGAGAATAGGAGTCATCGCGATGCCTTTTCTCATTTGAAGAATATGACCTGCATGACCAACAAACCAATAACAAAACGACGGAAATTATTTCTTCAGCACAACAAGAAATCCATGATAAAAGCTCAAGTTTTTTGAAATGGACCCTATAGTTTATCTCTATGTCTTGGTAAATGCTGTCCCAAATGCAACACACGAACAGCTAACTTCTATTAACTAAATTCTACCTTGAATGGCGTCTTCTTGGAGATACCGAGCGGTCACGAGAACGAGAATGAGAGCGCGAACGAGATCGTTCTGCAAAATAAAAATATTGTCTCAACTCAACAACTTGATAGATCCTGAGAATGTAATCAATGTAATCAATATGGTGAATTTTCAATGCTTTACCATAATATGGGGAACGATGGCGCCCATATCCAATCCCGCCCCTGTAATTCCATGGATTCAAAATTCAGTCAAAAGCCATATATCTTTTATAGCAGAGCTTATACAACAACTTCTAAAAAGGAGAAATCTGTAATTATTAGGACATTTATATATCTTCTGAATATTTGGCTCCTACCTCTGCCTGCTCCGCATTTCCTCTGGCTTCTTCCTACTCTCTTCAGCAAATAAAACAGCAATCTTTCGCCCAAGAAGAACCTGTCTATCCATATGATATTTTGCTTCTGCTGCCTCTTCAGGATCAAAATACTGCACAAAACCAAAACCACGAGGCTCTCTGCATATGACAGCAAATAATCAATTAGCAGAGTCGAACTAAAATAAAATAACCATAAATGCCATACTAAAGAATGTAAGACATCGTTGAAAGTAACTTGTAGAGTCCTGAGATCCCTTCAAACTCTCCACAAAAAGCATAACACACATGCACCAGAAATGTCTGGTGAGAGACTCGGTGCACAACTGTTAGCAGCTAACCTTCTCAAAGGTTATTATTGAACACCATATCAGTTACATGATTCAAACTTCAACTTTGGTTCGAGTCTTCTCTTCTCTTCTATTCTTGTCTTCTCACCATCAGTTATCTTCATTCAACAGTCTTCTCTTGAATAAAACAGTCTTCTCTTGAATAAAACTAAGATAAGCCTTCCTCTACAACCTTACAGAAGTCAACTTGTTAAACGGCATGCAAAAAGTTTATAAGTATTTTTGCTACCCAAAATAACTGCACATCGTTGCTTGCTAAAGTTTTATTATTAACCGAAAACCATCAATCAAGAATAAATAAAACATCACCAGTTGCACATCCCAAATCTGCCATATTATACGCAATGTTGCACACTATGCATTTTATAGTTGATAGGTTGTAATCGTGTTAACTATTATTGATTCAGTTCATAAATAGCATAGACTTGAATTTCTAGCACAATAATAAGAAACTGAATCTCGACTCCACTATAAATTTTGCAAACATATACTTTCTAACTGTGAATGTCATCCTTTATAATAATATGAGAGATAATATGATAGAGAAAAAACACCGGTGATGCTAACTTACCCTGTATGAAAGTCTCTTGGGAGATAAATGTCTTTGATGCGTCCAAACTCCCTAAATGGGCCTCGAAGGTCATCCGGCCTACTGGTGTTATACAATTTTTTCTTTCAAGGTGTCGACGGCTTTTTGTTGTTTGCCTCCCCACTGAAACACCTTGTTCAATCATGTTAAAGCATGCAAGTGATCTACAATCAAGAAAAAGTTAGCAATAAACTTTCTCCAATATTGTGCTGCGAGGAAAGGGATAACGATTCTTGATCGTTATTTTATTTAGCACTCTGTAATCAATGCACATCCTCCACGAACCATCTTTCTTTCTCACCAACACGATTGGAGATCCGCATGGTGATGTGCTTGGCCTTATGAACCCATTCTTGAGCAGCTCTTGTACCTGCTTCTTTATCTCTACATTCTCTAAAGCGGATAACCTGTACATTCCAATGTTAGGAAATGGAGCATCTTGCTGCAAATTAATATCATGTACAATTTCCATTTTGGGTGGCAGACCTTTAGGTTCTTGAAATAGGATATCATATTCTGAAACAACTTTTTCTAAATCAACTTGTTGTTTAGCATCACAACCTTCAAATACATTGGTTTTATCAGGTTTCTTTTCCTTTACAACCATTAGTAAAAATTGCTTGCATGAATTTACAATTCTTTTTATCTGCCCTGAGTTAATGAACTCTTACAATATATTCTATTCTATCTTTTGCGACTTGATACTTATTTTCAGCTCTATAGAAAATGGTTTTTCTATCATACAAGTAAGGACTTCCTAAAACAATACCACATCTATCCAATGGAACTATATCCAACTCAACCTCATCTAAAAATGTTCACCCAAAAGCAAACCTAAGTTTATATTGTCTAGTCACTTGTAGCTTTGCTTTATCACATACCCAACCTAATGGATATGGCTTCTTGTGAGGTGTGGTTAGTAGTCCCAATTTCTTTACAATTGCTTCAGAAATCAAGTTTACTTGTGAGCCACTATCAAATAAAGTATCAATCTTTTGATGCTTGGAAATAACTCTAATATGAAAAAACTCATGTCTTTTGCTCTCATTTTCTTCATTATCAATAGTTTGTGCAGAATTTCTAGTAGATGCTTCAAAATTTTTACCTTTTATACTTGTAGCTGCAATTGTTGTTTCATCACCTGAGTCTAACCCCAAATCTTTCTGTATAGCAGTAGCAGTCTTCTTCTTCTTTCCGTCTAACTTCTTGGGTTTCAACTCCGGATGCAAAGACGAGCAATGTTCATCATCATGTCCATCCTTCTTGCAGTGAGTGCATGAAGGTTTTTCTTTCTGTACAGTGTTTGTCTTCCTCTCTTTCCATTTCTAATTTCCTCTTTTCCTTGTTCTTTCTTGCAATGGGTTTTGATGATCCCCCAATCTCTGGGTTCACATTCTTGCCTCTAGCCTCCAGATGTGTAGCCTGAATAGATACCTCATATATGCTAGTAGGGCTAAACATGAGAATGGTGTACCTCAAATAGCTGTGTAGACCACCTATATACTTTAGCAAAGTTTCAAGTGAGTCTAGAAAAATGCCTAGAATTAAAGCTATTTTTCTAAATTCTTGGGTATAGCTTTATACACTTTTCCCTTTTAATTGGCGAAGAGTTCGCCAACTCATCATAGTTTGTTTCATATAAGCTAGTGGATAGAATTTTTTTTTAATGGCAGAAACAAATTCACTCTAGGTAGAAATAATTTTACCATGCTTCTTCAAATCAGCTTGGGTCCTGCCTTCCCACCACACTAAGGCAGTTCCTCCAAGGCGAAGACTAGCCAGCTGAATCTTTCTCCTTTTTGAATCGATGTTTTGCACCCTGCAATGTACAACAATCTGTCTAATCCAGTTATCTAGCTTTTCTGCATTTAATTCTCCATCATATATTGGCAAATCAAATTTTACATCTAATTTAATCAAAGGGCTAGAAGGAGGTGTTGTTAGAGGAGGTTCTTTTCCTTTCCCTTTGCCTTCATAATGGCCATCTAGAAGAGATTCATCTGTTCCTTTGTCTTGTTTGGAGGTTGAAGAATCTTCACTTCGACCTTTTTCAAATTCTCGATACATCTATTCTACCATGGCTCTCATGGTCATGAAATTGTCCATGAAGTGAGAGTCTGATTCCAAGGGATTTTCTTCTGCCATTTCCCTCCTAGGATAGACTCTTCCTATTTATGGGTTAGCTTCAACCAGTTCTCCTTCTCCTAATTTGAGCTTTGACCTAGTTATCATTCACCAATCCAGCACAAGCTTGTCTAACCTTAGCAACCTAAAGCTCTGATAACACTTGATCTGATGATGGGATCTAAGACAATTATTAAGGTATTAAAGACTCATGTGCATGGATTTGCCTATGTTACTTTCTGCAATGGATCGATAAGATTGCGAAATAAATAGAAAATGAGGCAGTTAAAGAAGCATAATAGACAACACACATAAACACAACAAGTTTAATAAGGAGTTCACCCAATACTCTTGGGATACATCTCCTAGTCCAGCCTTCAGTGGTGGCCTCTCTATTATGTCTTCAGAAGCAGAGTTTTACAATAGTGAACTCAAATCGAGCCTCACACAACAGATACAAAACAAAAAGGCTTTACTTGGATCCCCCAAGTCTCTTTTGAGTACACAGACTCTCCTTATTGACTGTCTGTCTCTATTTCTCTATCTGAGCACTACTTTCAATACTGCCTACCTTTGTTTATGTTGGTCTATGGCTTTTATATCCAATCTTCATTGTCTGGTCATTTCCTTTTCTCGACTTTCTGTCTCCCGGCCTCTGTCCTCTTGAATCCTTCGTCAAGCGTTTGCAATCATAGCATAACGCCTTTAAGGGAGGTGGCCACCTGTTCTGCAACGGATGAGTGCATCGAACCTTTGAAATCCCTGAAATGATCGCTTTCTGTTAACATAGAGAAATTCATTCAAAACTGTGAAAATCCACCAAAAACATTGTTTATCGGACTTCAAAAGTCCTCAAATCCGCTCTATTCTCCTATCGGGTCCGCCTTTTGTAGCAATATCGCATCTCCACCGTTGATCTAGGAGATCCAGATCCAACAGATGTGGTTTATTTTGGGCGGCTCTATTGTACAGAGGTTAATTGCCCGATAAGGGTGGTTTCCTCTCTCCTCAGCCTAGACACATGGCAGCCTATGTATGGGATCGAGCAGAGCCCAGCCCAAACCACTTACTACTTTGTTCCTCCCGAAATCCAACCTGTTTCGTGGATTTCCTTTTGTATTGAAAATACATTAGAACATTGAAAACCCCACTTATTGGACTTGAAATCATATGTATCAGTATTAATAAACCCCTTTCGGGTCTGTTTCATCGCATCGGCACTTGATTCTTTATATTTCGTTTATTTAACGAAAATCACAAATACAAAGGAAATTGACGTTTCCCGGATTTCAAAATATATCAAACTTCATTTATAATTGTTATTGGATCCGGCCATCGCATCACATATATGTATATGTATATAACCCTGCTCCACTGTATTTGCCAATAGCGATAATGCGATGCAACGTGGGCCATCGATCTGCGCACTTGATCGATGGTCCTCATTGACCCCGCTCATCGCAGTCGCATATATCATGGGGTCTCCACTGATTTCCTCCCTTTGCCACCGCCAATTGCGATTCACCGATCGGATCTGGACTGTTGATCAGCTAGATCTGACGGCTCTAATTTAAAGTTTCTTTGACCGTCGATAAGCCTATTTTTCACATTTTCTCTATGTTTTTGCCTCCCAATTGTGTAATCTGACTTTTCCATAGGTTTTCCTTATGCGATAGTTTTGATCTTTCAAATGATTTTGAAGACTTAGAGGGTATTCTAGGATCCATTTGGATCACACCAAGGCGACCTGCCCTTCAAGATCGACACACCTGTATCATATGCGTCGGCCCAACCATACTTTAGCTCGTCACTACCATATAATTGCTTCTCCGCATACCTCCTCTACTCGATCAACACTTAGTCAATTTTCCACCCATCCACCTGCCGCTTAGTTATGTGCACACTATCCGTGTGTGCACCCCCGTCGCACGCCCTTTCCAACTGTGTTTTTCAAGTCATCGCACTTTCACCTTGTTGCCTCACCGAGAGGCACGCCCACCCAAACGCCCAACTTGGGTCACCCGATGTGGCCACCCGTCGCACTCGATTCACACCTGCCCATCATCGCACTTGGGTGCGCCCGTGTCATGTTTTTCCTATGTGCACCCTTGTGGGGCACCCGACTCACTCGAGAGCGGTGATGTCGACTCGATGTCCTGACACTGGGCATACCAATGTGCTCCTCACACTCCCATGTTTCATCTTCCTCATGCTCAATCTCCTCCTCAATGATTTGAATTAGATCATTATATTGTTTTTCATCCATCTTGATGCATTTTGAGTGGAAAAAGTGGAGGAATCAGCTCACGGGTCCATTTTTACTGGCGGAACCCAGTTTGGCAAAATGGGGTCTGAAACCTTACGGAAGCATTTTGAGGCATCAAACGACATTTTTTGGGGTTAAATTTGTGTCACTTAAGTGCATCATCTTTTCATGGGATTCTACACCCACAGATTTTTCCAACGACGCAAGAATCGCGTCAACCGGAGTCTGTATGCAAAAGTTATTCCTCTCAGAAGTTGACCTTCCTATTTTCACACCTATAGTTTAAGAGGATTTCACACCAGCACCCATTACTCATGAAAAAGGGGCTATCCATCTGTTTCTGATGTAAAAGACTCCAGAAGATTCTATTTTGTACCTCTGTTTAAGAGTTGATGTAGTCAAACTTAACCACTAGTAGGCTCTCAAGCTATGTTATAACCTGGCCACTAGGAGGAAGAGGCATTCCATTCTTTTGAGAGAATTTTGTTCCATAGTTGAGAAAAGATAGCCAGGAGAGACAGGAGGTAGAGAACACAGAGAGGATATGTGCACCGTAGCAGCCCACAAGCCACAGACATTACTTATTTGTATCTGCAACCATATTTCCAGATAGAGAAAGAGAGAGAAGTGGCCTCACCTTCCATATGGGTTTTCTCCCGAAAGGGTTTCCCAGAGAGCATATCTTGTGTCTTATGTGTGTGTGAGATTTTTTTATTTGTTCCCTACTTTTCTGCATAATTTATATTCGCACGCATGCACTAATTACAGTAAAATCTACAGATCTAGAAATTAAATCAAACTGTAATATTGTAGAATCTCATATTTTTTAATATAATATTATCAGCTCTATTGTGACGAACTGTCCAGTGAAATATCCAAGGTAGTTTACAGATCATTTGGTATCAGAGTAGGTTTCTTTGTGTATTTTGTGGAGATTGTAGAGATCTAGATCGGCGAGGCTGAAAATTGTAAAACCCTAGTCATGGGAAATGAATCTGTAAATGAACCTTGTGATCCTGCAGAGGTGAGATTTCCGCAGCTCGAAGAACAAGTCGCAGATATAAACCACAATGTAAACCTCTTCATGGCGACCCTAAGAAATAAGTTGGGGATATTTGGAGAAGAAGGGGGTTCAAATGCAAAGGACAAATGAGAAGGGGGATCAGGAGATTGGAAAGACGCAGATAACCAGCCGAAGAAATAACCCGTAAAATATCAACCTTGCTCAAGTGTTGTGAACCAATCCTTGTTTAAAGTAGAAGCAAAATTCGATATCAAGCCATACCACAGCAAGATCGACACTCTGAAGCTGAACCACTAGTTGCAGCAACTGGAAGTTTATTTCAGCATCCATCAGATCGAGGAAGGTCAGAAGATCTCATTCACGTGATTGAAATTGGAGGGCCATGCACTAAATTGGTGGGAGAGCCACACAAAAACCCTGAGGTCAAAGGGAGAACCTACAGTGACTAAGTGGGAGGATTTCAAAACCCTCATTTAATTCACAGTTTTATCCCATTGGGTATGTGGGAGACCAGTGGATCCAATGGCATTACTTTAGGAAAAATTCGGGTCAAAACGTGTAGGAGTACACCACGGAATTCAGAAAGAAGGCTATGATGTTGGGTACCTCTCCAAAGAACCTAGATGTACTCCTCAAGTATTTGGGGGGTCTGCACCACCATCTGTGTGAGCAAGTGATGTTGTTCAAGCCCAAAACGGCAGACAAGGCTTGTGTATAGGCGTAGTACCTAGAGAACATAGGCCTGAAAAGAGCACAATCAAGTGGATCGAAGCAAAAGGAGAAACAAGACGCTTCTAAGGATGGGAAGAAGAAGAAAAAAGGGGAAAAAGATAAAAATATGGCAGCCACAACACACCAATGCAAAGATCCTAGCAACCACTGCAACATTGATTTCCACTACAACATTGATGGTAATTGCATCCAGAGCTAAACCCAAAGAAAAAGAAGAAATATAATAAGAAGAAGAATCTCATGGCCACTGATTTGAGAAACCAAGTTGAAAGCAGCTTAGATGTGGATGAGAATATCATATGTACATCACTACAGAGGGAGGTGAATCTAAGTAGCCTTCAGCAATAGGAAGAGAAAGAAATGACCAAACTCTTCCATGTAAATATAGGTCAAGAATACAAAGATTGATCCTCTGTTTGATTTGGGATCACAGGAAAATCTCATTGTAGCAGACCTAGTCAAGAAGTTGGGGCTAGAAGTTCGTGATCATCCAAACCCATATCCATTGGGATGGGTACATAAGGATGCAGAGCTGAAGGTAACAAAATAGTGTGAAATTAATTTTGCTATCAATGCTGATTTTATTGATGAAGTAGATCTAGATGTGGTTCCCCTTGATGTATGTGGAGTCATATTTGGGATTCCATACATGTACATGCATGATGCAGTATTCATGAGGAGAGATAACCAGTACTGTATCATCAAGGATGGAAAATCATTCATCATCAACGTGCACAAAGGCAAGTCAAAAATTTCACTAGTAAGTGCCAACCAAGCGAAGAAATTGATAAGTTCCTGCAAGAAGTATGTTTTATTGTTTTTAAGAGAAAATCAATCTATAGAGGAGTCAATAAGAGGCAAGGCATCCCTAGAGGGGTGTACTAATAAACAAAAACAATAATTGGATGATTTGTTACAAGCATACAAGGATGTGTTCTGAGAGCCTAAAGGGTTACCCCCTAACAGAGAAGTGGAGCAAGAGATCCAGCTATTTCCAGACTCCCCATTGCCAAATATTGTGTTGTAGAGGAGTCTGTTATAGAAGCAAGTGAGGTGAAGAAAAAGTTGCAGCAGTTGTTGGAACGGGGTGTCATTCAACCGAGTACATCACCATGTGGGTCACCCATCACCATAGTGCCAAAGAAGGATGGGACTTGGTGGATGTGTATAAAATATAGGGCATTGAATAAAATCACGCTCAAGAACATATACCCCCTATCAAGGATAGAGATCTGCTAGATTAGTTGCAACAAGCAAAGTATTTCACCAAGTTGAACTTGAAGTCTGGATATCACCAGGTTCGAGTCAAAGAAGAAGATACATGGAAGACCGCTTTCAAAACTAGGCAAGGTTTGTATGAGTGGTTAGTTATGCCATTTGGCCTATATAATGCACCAGCTACATTTATGAGACTAATGAATGATGTATTGTGCCCTTTCATAGATTCATTTGTTATTGTTTATTTGTATGATATACTAGTATATAGTGCTACCTGGGAGGAGCATATTTCACATTTGACGCAGGTGCTAGAAACATTGAAGAAGCACCAGCTGCTAGAAAATCTCAAGAAGTGCAAGTTTGCACAACGGTCCTCGGTGTATTTTGGATATGTGAATGGTGGAGGATAATTGAAGATAGATCCTTCCAAGATGGAGGCCATCATCAAATGGTCAGTTCCTACTAATGTTACTGAGGTTAAGAGTTTCATTAGAGCAGTACAGTACCTGAGGAAATTCATAGCCTCATTTTCAGCAGTAGCAGCACCGCTCCACGCCATAACAGCAAGTGGCAAGAGTTTCCAGTGGGGAAAAGGGTAGCAGAAGGCTTTCGATGAGTTAAAGAAGAAGATCATTGAAGCACCAGTTCTAGCATTACCAAACTTGCAATGGCCCTTTGAAGTGGAGATAGATGTGAGTGGGTATGCTATGGGAGTTTTCTTTATGCAAGGAGGAAGGCCTGTTTGCTACCATTCTGAAGTATTTCATGGGGCAGTTCTTAACTACCCTACCTACAATAAGGAGTTCTATGCCATGGTGCAAGCTGTGAAGAAGTGGAAGCACTATCTGATGGGAAAGGAGACAATAATCCACACGGATCACCAGCCATTATAGTACCTACAGGCCCAGAATAAGCTACAACAGACCAGGCATTACAAGTGGATGGGGTTTTTATAGCAGTTTCATTTGGTGATCAAGTATAAGAAGGGCAGCACAAACAAGTTGGTTGATATGCTTTCAAGGCAACCCACATCAAAGATTACAACTTTTGGGACTCTTATGCATATAGGGCCATTCACCCATGATGCATACAGAGAGGCATATTCAGAAGATGAGGACTTCAAGGAGGTGTATTAGCAGTTGTAGAGTCAAAGTCATGTGCATGATGGTGACAGCACCATTGACTACCATCTCTAGGATGGGTTACTCTACAAGCTGGATAAGTTATGTGTTCCTAAAAGTGAGTGTTTGCAGCTGATTACAAAGGCTCACACCTCCAAAGTTGCAGGGCACTCTGGTGTAGGGAAGATGATGGCTAACTTGCATAGGTATGTGTATTGACCCAAGATGCAAGAACGAGTAGCTAGGTTCATAAGAGGATGCATGCTTTGTTGTACCAGTAAGCCTAGCAATAGGAAACAGGGTATGTATCATCCTGTACCTATACCTACTCATCCTTGGGAAAGTATTTCCATGGACTTTGTGGGAGGTTCACCGACAACCAGGAAGGGACATGACTACCTATTTGTGGTAGTTGACAGGTTCAGCAAGATGTGTGTTTTGATGCCCTGTAAAAATACCATCAGCAGACAAGAAGTAGGAAATTTTTTCTTTGGATAGGCCTGGGTACACTTTTGGATACTAAGGAGAATCATTTTAGACATGGATACAATATTTCTCAATAAATTCTAGACTACATTGTGGGAGAAGATGGACACGAAGTTGAAGAGATCTACAACATTCCATCCACAAACAGTTGGGCCAACAGAAGTAGTCAATAGGACTTTGGTGCAGCTTCTGAGGGATTGCAACTGGAAACATCTGAAGACCATGGATGAAAATATGGTATATATACAACATTCTTATAATAAAGTAGCCCACAGTTCTACAAGAAATTCCCCATTTGAAACTTGTTTTGGATAGTTTCCACCTTCACCTTTGGATATTGCATATGGGCAGCAAGGAGGAGTGAAGGAATACATTACAGAAGATGCTTTGAGGGTTAAAATATTTATAGAGAGGATCAAGCAGATCCATCTACATGTACAGGAAACACTGCAGAAGTCGCAGGTGAAGTATAAGGCCATGCATGATCAGCACAGAATAGAGAAATCATTCAAGGTGGGAGATAGAGTATGGCTACAGTTGAACAAGGAGAGGTTGTAGGGTCCTGGTAAGAAAATTAGGTCTCTAAGGTATGGTCCCTTTGAGATACTGGAAAAGGTGGGTGATAATGCCTATCGACTTACTCAGTTGTAAATCTAGATAATTTGAAACTCTATG
Organism: Pinus tabuliformis; assembly: GCA_031772625.1. Lineage (NCBI taxonomy): Eukaryota > Viridiplantae > Streptophyta > Pinopsida > Pinales > Pinaceae > Pinus > Pinus tabuliformis. The sequence goes on along the minus strand of CM062809.1, from coordinate 853,927,176 downwards.
AGACTTCCATGCTAGATCAAGAAGAGGAACAAGTCCTACCTTCTATGGAGGAATTGGCACCATATGCTCAGGCAGAGTTGACAAAAGATACAGTTTTGCAGAAGAGGTACAAAACTACAAGACAAGGGAAACAATACCTTCAACCTTTGGCAGATTGGGTTGAAGGGACAACTTCCAAGCAAAGCTAAATGGTACGCTAGAGAGAAGGTGGAGGAAAAAATTTCTAACCTCATTCAGTAAAAATATTTTGGGAACCAAAAGCCTCACAAAATGGGGAGGTGTGATCTGAATTGGATCATTATATGATTTATCATCCATCTCGATGCATTTGGAGTGGAAAAAGTGGAGGAATCACCTCACGGGATTGTTTTTACCGACGGGACCCAGTTTGGCGAAACGGGGTCTGAAACCTTCCAAGAGAATTTTGAGGCATAAAACAAAATTTGGGGACAAAACTTTGCATAAGTGCAGCACCTTTTCATGCTATTATACAAACAAAGAACCTTCTAACCGCACAAGAATCGTGCCAATCGAAGTCTGTATGCAAAAGTTATGTTATTCATAAGTTGACCTTTCTATATTCACACCTATAGTTCGGGAGGATGCTGGGTCAGCCCCCATTATTCATGGAAAAGGGGCTAGCCACGTGTTTGTGATGTAAAATACTCTAGAAGAGTCTATTTTGCACCTCTATTTAAGAGTTGATGTAGTCAAACTTAACCACTAGTAGGCTATCAGGCTATGTTATAACCGGGCCACTAGGAGGAAGAGGCATTCTATTCTTTCGACAAAATTTTGTTCCATAGTTGAGCAAAGATAGTGAGGAGAAATAGGAGGTAGAGCACACAAAGAGGATATGTGCATTGTAGCAGCCCACAGGCCATAAACATTACTTCCTTGTATCTATAGCCATATTTCCAGATAGAGAAAGAGAGCGAAGCAGCCTCACCTTCCAATTGGGTTTTCTCCCAAAAGGGTTTCCTACGGAGCATATCTTGTGTCTTATGTGTGTGTCAACTTGTTTTATTCGTTCTCTACATTTCTGCATAATTTATATGCGCTAATTACAATAAAATCTATAGATCTAGAAATTAAATAAAATTGTAATAGTGTAGAATCTCATTTTTTAATATAATATTATCATATATTTTGTGACGAACTGTCTAATGGAATATCCATGGTAGTTTACAGATCACTTAGGCCCATCATCTCTAAAGCTAGGTCTCCATCAGCAGAAGTTCCTCCTAGTCTCACCCTCTAACTCTTCTTGTCATGTATACTCCTTTCAAGGAGATCTAATGTCATGAGTCTATCGATTTTCCCCACATGGTGTAGATGGTTGCACCCCCATGGTATGTGTACCTTTAATGTCTCTAATGTAAAGATGAGGATGGGTTTGGTCCTCCTCAACTAGGCCAACCTCTCATTGTCCCAATGGATTCCATCCCAGAATTTATGCACATTGAATTTCTCTTCAGCCATGGGTTTGTATATGGTTGCACCCATTATTGTGCGTACATACCTGAATCTTCCATGATCTTACTAGTTACCGAAAGTTGGGCCAAGATCATGCCCTGATACCACTGTAATGTTCAAAAATAGGAAAACATAGTGATATGCAAACAAATAACAATTTTTATGATGCAAGAGCATCAACAACCCAAGTCAAAATCGAATTTTTAAACCTTCCAAAGGAGAATGCGTGGCATGAGGACGAGATTTCCTCCAAATCTGATTGAGTTTGTTTGTAATTTGCTATTTTACGCAGATTTTGAGAGATGTGAGCGAAGATAGGGATTGATTGGATCTCACTTGATCTAATCCGTATTGTGTTACTCTATTTAACTGTAAGTGTGAGTGTGTAGAAGAGGAGGCCTAGGATTGATGTAAGACCTGGTAGAGGGTCGCCACTCCATGGGGCATATGTAATCATTTTTCTGTAATTTCCAGTTTGCTGAATAATTGATTGAAGTGTGGTGTGGATGCATTGTTTTGGTGCAGAAATTCTCTTATGACTACGTATCTGCATTCTAGACCCTAATCAGGTATTAATTTTTTTGTGTTTTTATTGATAATCACAGTCGATTAGTGTTAAGAGTTAATACTGAGATTAAGCGCTAAACCTTTGGCTAAGAGTCTTTCTTAAAGGATTTGATTTAACCACGTGGGTAGTATTTGGCAAGTGGTAAGTAGTATCTCGCGCGGCCTAAAGGCTGGAAATGGTATTCCTAAAATTCACGCTATTAACCTTAACGGGCGACACGTAGCATAGGAAAACCACTTTTCTCCCACACTCTCGACTTTTTATGCATCGTGCAAGATTTCATGCGAGATTGCGTGACAGCCATTCGATTGGGCGAGTCACATCTACGATGGAGATCGTCCGGGTTAGTTGGCGAGCGGGTGACGCAATAGCTGTTGGACCGGACGGAATAGATCGACGGTGGAGATTTGGAACGCCAAAGATCAAGTGTTAAAATGAATATGTCAATTGTGCGACACGCGTTTGATGGTGATTGGTCAATTTTTTTGTGAAGTCCAATGATTAAAATGCTTCGAAGTATGCATGGCCCATAACCCATAGGTCCACGTGCGAATTTTGTAAAGAAGCAGTTTTTTTGCAACAAAGTGGTATCAAAGTAGGGAAAGGTTTCCTATGAGAAAGAGTTTGTGTGCAAAAGAAGGAGGTACAATTATGTTGAATATTGGAGATCTTGTGGTATTTATATTTTCGTATGGGTAGTGACAAAAGAAGGTGAGAAGATTGCAACAACCTAGAGCCAGGAGTGTTCAAATGGTTCCAAAGAAGAGAGAACTAGAGAGATGCCGAAAGACTAAGCTCAAAAGAGAGAAGCTTGGTGAGGTATAGTGTAGCAGGGAGGACTTTTTACTGTAGAGGTTTTGTTGCAGCTCATGGAAATATCATAAAGGCAATTCCACAGGGGATGTGGGTAGAATTGCTAAGGGATGAAGAAGGCATATGACCAGGAGGTCATAAAATTTTTGTACCTCAGGAGTCTGATGCAGGAGCATCAACGACCCAAGTCAAAATCGAATTTTGAAACCTTCCAAAGGAGAATGTGTGGCATGAAGATGATATTTCATCCAAATCTGAATGAGTTTGCTTATAATTTGTTATTTCATGCAGATTTTGAGAGATGTGAGCGAAGATAAGGATTGATCAGATCTCACTTGATCCAATCCATATTGTGTTACTCTATTTAACTGTAAGTGTGAGGGCGTAGAAGAGGAGGCCCATGATCAATGTAAGACTTGGTAGAGGGTCCCCACTCCATGGGGCATATGTAACAATTTTTCTTTAATTTCCAGTTTGTTGAATAATTGATTGAAGTGTGGTGTAGACGCACTGTTTTGGTGCAGAAATTCTCTTATGACTATGTATCCTCGTTCTAGACCCTAATCGGGTATTAATTTCTATTTATGTGTTTTTATTGTTAATCACAGTCGATTAGCGTTAAGAGTTAATACTGAGATTAAGCGCTAAACCTTTGGTTAAGCATCTTTCTTAAAGTATTTGATTTAAGCACGTGGGTAGTATTCAGCAAGTGGTAAGTAGTATCTCACGCGGCCTAAAGGCTGGAAATGGTATTCCTAAAATTCACACGATTAACCTAAGCGGGCGACACATAGCATAGGAAAGCCACTTTTCTCACACGCACTCAACTTGTTATGCATCATGCAAGATTTCACGCGCGATTGTGTGGCTGTCGTTCAATTGGACAGGTCACATCTACGGTGGATATCGTCTGGATTAGTTGGCGAGTGGGTGACACGATAGCTGTTGGATCGGACGGAACAGATCGACGATGGAGATTTGGAGTGCCAAAAGTCTAGTGTTAAAATGAATACGTCAGTTGTGTGACACGTGTTTGATGGTGATTGGTCATTTTTGTTGTGAATTTCGCTGATTAAAATGCTTCAAAAGTATACGTGGACCCATAACCCAAAGGTCCACGTGCGAATTTTGTAAATATGCAGTCTTTTTGTCATCATTTTACCACAAAAATTTCAAAACAATTAGAAAACCCCCACAACTATCATAAATATGTAACCATTCGAGCCATTTTATTATAAACTGGTGCAAGAGTAGAAAGTGTGGAAGGAATGCGCCTAGGATTGCCTCAAAGGCAAGCAAAGCAAATCCCAGGTGAAGCAATGACAACCCGGAGCTACAACCAACTGACCAATTGTTGCATTGCGCAATCCCCAGCAATTATGCACTATCTTATGCAAAGATATGGTTGAAAACCACCTCTTATGCTCATAAAATTCTACAAATTTATATATATTCTCCTTAGGAAAGACCCACAAAAACCTAGAAATGGTTTGGCCTGATTTTTACCTCCCAAAATTGACCCCCAAAAGGCACTACATAGTCTCGAGAAATTTTGCACTGCCTATTGCAAATATATGGTTGAAAATCCCATCTCTGGTGCTCAAAAAATTCTGAAAAAAAAATATTTCTGAGGTCCTTGTCAAAAACCCAGAAAAACCCATAAATAGTTTGGCCTAGTTTTGACCTTCTAAAATCAACCCCCAAAAGCCCTACGTTTTCCAATAGTTGTTGAAGCATGTTGTCTGTCAAAACACTAGCAAAATCCTCCCCAGACACTCCTGAAATGTAGCAATCAACTCCACCAATACTTCCCTTATTTCACCCGACAAGCAATAGCCCTAATGGTTGAAACTTTATCTCCCATGTATGCCCAGTTTCTCTCTTCTACGTTGGCCACAGAATCTGCAAAATCACTCTTGAATATTGCTGCCACTTCCAGCCAACAAATATATTGAGCCTTATTCTCCTAATTTCTCTCGACAATAGCCCTCTAGAAGAATGTTGCAATGGCCACGCTAGATCCACAATTGCGTCCTCCAAAAATATGCACTATTGGGGCGAACTGAATACAAATGCTGGAAATCTCTCTACAAATCTCCTCCGGATGATAATGGATGAACCTCTCTAGGGTGGCACTTAAAGTACCTAAAAGAAAGGGTGATTTCTCCACTTGTAAAACTCTTTATAAAAAGCAAGTGACCCGATTAAAAAGCTCGAGCAACATAATCAAATTCGATAAGCCAAGAATGTCAAATGAAGTGTGATGCCTTCCTTTTATAACGTTCGTGGAGCCTTTCTTCCTGCCTTTTATTCCCTCTCATGCATTTTGAATCATTGGATTAGGGAGTGTGTATTTCTTATGTGGGTGGTCCCCACATATCGTTAACAAAACAAAATTAAATTAAATTAACTTGCCTCTAACTCCTAAGTCTTTTATCAAAAATCAAATGTGCCCCGTCTTCACCAGAATTGGCCCACAAAATGTGGAAATAAATCATGTTCCAAAATAATTTAGGAACGGAAATTACACTCAACACCCAAGTTCAGTTCTCATAAATGACATGTTGAGCTCTTATCAACATTCTAGGTTTAAGTAAATCAAGTGTTTGGGAGTACAATTTGTTCTCCTATCCACTTGAGTTCAATTACAAGAAATATATTTATATGTTACACATATCTTTTGAGGTAACTCAACTTAGATTCATGTTAATCTTTAAGAATATTTTTTTAAAGTGCAATGTAAAAAAAACATATGTTTATATAATATGCTTAAAATTTATAGTGGTGTTAGGACTCCAAATTGACCATTTTTGACCTTGTATTTTTGCTATAATATTACCCTCTTCAGTCCATAAGTTGAAAGCTTTGATTATATAATGACCTAATCATTCCAAGGTATGAAGTAACTCTCCGCATTACTATATGTTTAATTATTCATTACATATTCATGTTATCTTTATAATTATCTTTGGAGAAGTTAACCAAGTTGCTAAGTAACCGTTGAACTGTCTAAAGTCTGCAGAAATTATAATTCGTAGTTGCTGCAACACCAGAAACAGCAACTACGTAGTTGCTGCAACACCAGAAACAGCAACTACGCAGTTGCTGCAACACCAGCAATAGCAACTATCTAAAGCAGGGAAAACGTTATTTTGCAACAACTGGAATACCGGAAATGACAAACAGCAACTATCAGAAGATCGGCAGAGTTCCATGCTGACACAGCACGATCAGCAACTGTCCAGAAAGGGTAAAACACGGTTACAGTTGCTAAAACACCAGGAACAACATGAGTTTACTAAATCAGCAACAATGGGGAAGTGGCAAAGGATAGTACGAGGATTCCAAGAAGACGGTTGAAGTTTGTTTACCAGCTGTGTAACAGTAAGAGACCCAAGAAAGAATACACCGTCACACTGTTGTAACGGCATCCTATAACAAGGATGGATTTCTTATTTTTGACAAAAAGGTTTAACTGAATGAACTATGACGGTCTATTGTAATAGATGTCTCCTCTATAAAGAGGAGACATCTACATTAGAAAGGGGGGGGAAAGGAAACAAGTTGTAAGGGAAATTTTGAAAAACAAAAGCAAGTCTGAATCTTTATTGTAACTGGACATTTTGGCAGATGAATAAAAGGTTGTTCTGAGCATCTAATCCAGCATTTGTGTTCTGGGGAATCTTGTGAGAGGGACAGGGCCCACCTTCTTCACAAGATTCACCCATTTATTTCCTGTTAGTGTGTGAGTGTGTTTGATAATTTCCTTTTGCTGATACTCTGTTTTGTTAATTGCTTGATATTATAAAAGAATACTTCACCGGTGATTTGGAATTGCAGTGTGTATTAGCAACCTGGTTACAGGGGCAGGTGCTGAACATCCTTACCCTGAGGATAGGGTCCTGATCCTCTGCTAACAGAGCAGCCATTATTTCTCTTTGCATATTTGTATTCTTAGTTAACTGCTTTCATTTTATCTCTGCAATATACTTTAACTGTTATAACACAGAGTAAGGAGTTTGACAGAAAATAGAATTGTGTATACTACAGCTTTTAATGCTTTTAGAATTAAGTACATACAGTACGAGGTCACCTTTGAAATAAAAGGACTTTCCCGGGTTGACAAATTAATGTGGTACTCGACTGTTTAATCAATAAACAATTCAAGTAGCCAACATTTTGGCACCGTTGCCGGGGAAGGCGACTAGAGATTTTAAAAGCATTAATGATTTCTTTTTAAGAATAACAGGTGCATGAGAGGACGCAGGAAATCTAATTTCACAGGCGGCAAAGGCGGAGGAGGAAGAAAAACCTTTATTGACGAAATTATTTCAAAGGCCGAGACATCACAAAGGACGAGTTCTCGGAGACCTCAGATCCAGTATTCCTCACAAACAGATCGACAGATGGAGGAAGTACTAGGACCTAAAAGGAAGCTGGAAGTACCAGAATACACTGAGGAACCGGTAGAAGAACCTAAAGAGACAGAAGATACAGAAGATAAAGCAAGCGATTCAGGAAAAAGACCAATGGAGGATAACAGAGCAGAAGGGAGGGGGGGAAACTCACTCTCTACCCTGGAGTTCCCTATTGGGGAGCTCCCGAGAGGAGCAACCCCTATGAAAAACATTCCACTTTCAACATTACCCAACTTTCATGGGTTATCCTCTGAAGACCCGAATGAATTCCTCTTTGAATTTGATATACTATGTAGGAGTTATGATTATGTGAGCCCTAATCAGAAACTAAAACTGTTTCCAGCAACACTGAAAGGGAATGCGTTAAGGTGGTTTATGAGCTTAGGAGCTCAGGCAATCACTACCTGGGATCAGATGAAGGAAAGTTTTCTGGCCAAATATCAGGATTATTGCCAGACAAGAGAAAGGAAGGAAGAGTTGTTTAAAATGGTTCAGAAGGAGGACGAGAATCTGGAGGACTTTGTGGAAAGACTGCAGTATAATCTGCAGCGGTCTGACCACCCTACCATGAGTAAAGATATTCTGAAAACAATACTGTTGAAAGGGGTACGAGATGACTGCTTGGACATGTTGAATATGCTTGGAAAAGGGGACATTTCCAAGGAACCATTTGATGAAATTATCAACCTCTGTATGAGATGTTCAAGAGGAGCAGTAAGCAGACCAAAAAGTAGGGACAGCGTATATTCAAGAGTCCAGAAGTCAGCAAGTGGAGGAGCAACAAGGGCTGAAATAGGTAATTTGTTGGAAGAATTTAAAACTGAAATGTTAAGCTCTTTTGCTTCACAAATTGATGCTCTGCAGGTAAAAAAGAAACAGGCAGAAGCAGAAGCTGCCCTAGCTATTTTTTGTTCTAAATGCAGAGAAAAACACCCACTCAGGGAATGCCCACTAGATAAGGTACCAGTCTGCACGATCTGTGAAAAGGACCATGAGACCCAGCAATGCCCCTCTCTGCCGGGAATAAAAGCAGCACTGCAGTCAACTGAAGAAGAAGCTGAAGCAGTGTATCTGATGACACAGAGGAGGCAATGGCCACAAAGACAAGGTATGAATTCTAACACAGCATTTAGTCGTTGGAATAATCATTCTCCTTTTCAAACAAATTACCCACCCATGAACCAAATGCAGTACCCACCCTTTAATACGATGAATTTTTTACCCATGCAGCAACCAAGTCTTCCTTTTCCTGATCCTACCATGTGGAATCCTTGGGCTCCCCAGCAATCGTATTTTAATCAATGGAATCCGAACTGGGCAGCCCAGCAGATGCCATTTCCTCAGCATCAACAATCTCTTTCCTTACCATCCAACACTCCTCCGAATAACCAAGCAATTAGACCACAGCTGCCTGTGCAGCCTAACCCCAACCCAAATAATAATAAAGCTCTGCAAGTAATTAATGTTCAAAATCAGCCTGTCTCCCCTATGCAATGTAACGATATCCATCTCCGTTCAGGGAGAATTGTTGAACCCATCATTGATGACATTACTGACTCTGATAAAGAAGAAGTTGGAAAAGAAAAACCAGCTAACAATAATGCTGAAACAGTTGAATCAGCATCTAACAACAATGCTCAAACAGCAGATCCGCCATTCCCTGAATGTCTAGCTCTCACCAAAACGCTTGAGCAACCTACTTTTAACCTTTTAGGTGAACTGCAGAATTTATATGTTAAAATTCCATTGTTGCAAGCGCTAAGAGATGTTCCCATTTATGCCAGGACTGTTAGAGATATCTGTATAAAAAAACCCAGAAGAAAAGCTAAGGACCCCCTCACAGTTCATGTGATGGGAGAACTGACTGCTTTAATGACAGAAAAAGATCCTCCTATGAAATATGGTGATCCTGGTCACCCTACAGTAACAGTTCAGGTTGGAAAAACCTTTGTCTCTAAAGTTCTAGTAGATTTGGGTGCTGCAATAAACATTATGACGCTTGAAATAGCACAATTACTGCAGTTAAAAAACTTTATTAGGGAAACTCCAACTATTTTAGAGCTAGCTGATCACTCTACAATTAAACCTAAAGGGGTCATTGAAGACCTAATAATTTCTGTAGAATCTTGGAATTACCCAGCTGATTTTGTGGTGTTACAAACTAAAACAAAGTTGGGGGGTCATCCACTGATTCTAGGAAGACCTTGGCTAGCTACAGCAGATGCTTTTATCAGTTGTAGATCAGGATCAATGACCATCTCTAATGGGCAGGAAACCAAACAGCTTACCCTTTATCCTCATGCTACACCCATGATTAATAATGACAATTCTATATGGGTAGATTATGAGGATGAAGAAACCCAACCTATCCTGACTATCGGACAAGCTTTAACTTTCAAAGATTCTACCGAAGATGAATTAATCAGTAGCTTCATTTCTGAACCTTCTTCGGTCAGCCCAGAAATGTATAATCATTTTACTGCAATCTTGGAATCTGAATCTCAGCAGAACCTGAAAACTAAAAATTTATCTCAGACAATAGTAGGCAGCTCCTCCAAAAGTACAACAATAGAAATTGAGCCTGGCAAAACATTAAATATAAATCCTAACTTAACTGATAATGAAAAACAACAGTTAATAAAGTTACTTCGGGAAAATAAAGAAGCATTTGCATGGGATTATACAGACATGAAGGGGATTTCTCCTGAGCTATGCACCCACCGCATTTATATTAAAGAAGGATCCCGCCCTGTCTGTCAACCCCAGCGACGGATGAATCCCAATTTAAGGGAAATTGTGAAGGAAGAACTTCAAAAACTGTTGAATGCAAGATTTATATATCCTATATCTGACAGTGAGTGGGTTTCCCCACTTGCAATTGTACCCAATAAAAATGGCAAATGGAGAGTATGTGTGGATTACAGAGCCTTAAATAAAGCCACCCAGAAAGACCATTTCCCTTTACCATTTATTGATCGGGTATTAGATAATTTGGCAGGTAAGAAATTCTTTTCATTTTTGGACGGATTTAGTGGATACAATCAGATTAAGATTGCACCCCAAGACCAGGACAAGACCACGTTTACTAGCCCATGGGGGACCTTTGCTTACAAGGTTCTTCCATTTGGGCTATGTAATGCTCCAGCAACATTCCCAAGAGCAGTGATAGGGATTTTTTCTGATATGCTAAATGATTCCTTAGAAATATTTATGGATGACTTTACTCCTTATGGAGTGACTTTTGAGGATGCACTGCAGAATCTTGAAAAATTACTTAAGCGATGTGTAGAAGCACACCTTGCCTTAAGCACTGAAAAATGTCATATGATGATGAATCAAGGTATTGTATTGGGTCACTTCATCTCATTCCTAGGAATTCAAGTCGATCCAGCCAAAATACAGGTAATTCAGACCCTCCCTATCCCCAAAACACAAACTGATGTAAGAAGCTTTTTAGGACATGCTGGATACTATAGAAGATTTATCAAGAATTTTTCCAAAATAGCTTCTCCTCTATTTGTGTTATTAACAAAAAATGTTGAATTTAAGTGGACTGATGATTGTGAAAAAGCATTTAATGAACTTAAACATCAGTTGTCTACAGCTCCCATTTTGAGAGGACCTGATTGGACACTACCCTTTCATATATCCTCTGATGCCTCAGATACTGCAATTGGAGCTGTCTTGGGCCAAGAAGAAAATAGTCTTCCCTATGCCATTTATTTTATCAGTAAGAATATGACACCAGCTGAACTGAATTATACAGTCACTGAGAAGGAATTCCTAGCAGTCATTTATGCTATCAATAAGTTTCGACATTATATTACTGGCTACACTACTTTTGTGCATATTGATCACTCGACCATTAAATATCTAATGAATAAATCAGTTACAAATGCTCGAGTTACCAGATGGTTATTATTATTACAAGAATTTGACATCACAATTGTAGATAGGCCAGGAAAAGAAAATGTAGTTGCTGATTTCCTTTCTCGATTAAAAACTGATGAAAACATTCCAGTAGATGATTCTTTTCCTGATGAATATTTATTTGCAGTATCTGCTCACTCACCTTGGTATGCAGACATTGCCAACTATTTAGTTGCAGGAAAATTACCGTCGCACCTATCACACAGGGAAAAAAGAAAGATCATCCAGCAAAGTGCTAGGTACAGCTGGATAAGCGGGTGTCTTTTCCACACAGGACTCGATCAAGAAATCTGGAGATGCATTGGTGAAGATGAAATTTATGATGTATTAAAAGCTTGTCACGATGGCCCTTGTGGAGGGCATTTTGTAGACAAAAGAACAGCACACAAGGTACTCAGAATGGGTTATTATTGGCCCTCACTCTTCAAAGATGCAAGGAAATATGTGAAGGCCTGTGATAGCTGTCAAAGAATGGGCCAGCCTAATCACAGGGATGAAATGCCACTCAATCCCCAGGTAATTCTTGAACCTTTTGAGATATGGGAATTAGATTTTATAGGTCCCATTAATCCCCCATCCAATCAAAGAGTGTACATATTAGTATGCACAGATTATATGACTAAATGGGTAGAAGCTAAGGCACTCCTTAAAGCTAATGAAGAAGCAGTACTAACATTTTTATTTGAAGAGATCTTTGTTAGGTTTGGATTGCCTAGAGAACTAGTCACGGATGGAGGACCTCCTTTCAACTCTCATGGCTTCAAGGATACACTTCAGAAATATCATATTAAGCACAAAATGACTACACCTTATCACCCCCAGGCAAATGGGCAGGTAGAAAGCACCAATAAAGTCATAGAAGCCATCTTGACAAAAACAATAAAGGAGAATAGAAGGGACTGGTTTCAAAGGTTGCCTGAGGCATTATGGGCCTATAGAACTACTTGGAGGAATACTACGGGCTTTTCACCTTATGAATTAGTTTTTGGAAAAAATGTTGTTTTCCCTATAGAGTTTGAAATCAAAACTTTAAGAACTGCTTTAGCTGTTAACCTTGACTTGACTGATGCACAGACAGCCAGGTTGCAGCAGCTTCAGGAATTGGACGAGAAGAGACTGGATGCCATCCATCAAACAACCATGATACAGCAACAAAGAAGCAGGTGGCATGACAGAACCATCAAGCAAAAGCAGTTCCAGAAAGGTAACTGGGCTCTACTCTATGACTCCCGTTTCGAGAATTTCCAAGGTAAGTTAAGAACAAGGTGGTTAGGGCCTTATGAAGTGGATGTTGTTTTTCCAAATGGGACAGTCAGACTTTTAACGATTGATGATAGCAGAACACCACTACTAGTGAATGGGTATCGACTCCGTTTGTATCAGCGACCTGTTTCTAAAGAAGATTTTAAAGCTACTTGCATGGCAGATATACACTATGCTTCCCTAGGGGAACTTGCTGTCCCTCAAGGCACTTAAATTTCTGTTCATTTATGCATTTTTTTTTAGATTAGATATTCTTTTCAACTAATAATCCCTGCCAAGGGTTGCCATATTACAATTCATTATTTTGCAGATCTTAGCTTTGGAAAATGGCTGAGAACAAAAGCTTCAAAGGAATCACTTTGCGGACTTGGGAACCCCGGTGCTGCAACACCACTCCCCGTTGCTGCAACACCAACTCCCGTTGCTGCAACACCACTCCCCGTTGCTGCAACACCAACTCCCGTTGCTGCAACACCATTTCCCGTTGCTGCAACACCATTTCCCGTTGCTGCAACACCATTTCCCATTGCTGCAACACCAACTCCCGTTGCTGCAACACCATTTCCCGTTGCTGCAACACCAACTCCCGTTGCTGCAACACCATTTCCCGTTGCTGCAACACCAACCCCCGTTGCTGCAACACCAACTCCCATTGCTGTAACACCACTTCCCGATGCCGTAATGCCTTTTTCAGTATTTCTCTCATTTATAAAAGCACCAGTTTCTCCACTTCAGCTCCCAAGAAATGAATTATTATTTGCATAAAACATACCATTTCCTACCAAAAGAACCAGCCATACACTATGATGATTACAATCCTCCACTATTACTTCCCGTCAGTACTAAAAATCGCCGGTATTCTCATACTTTTAGACCCGCTTTAATCATTATGAATCCAGCAAAAGACAAGACAAGACTTTTCGACGCAGCAACTAAAAAGGTAAAATATAAAGGTACGCATGATTATGCATGGATATTAAATAATAGTTAATGTGGAGACGTTGATAGGACTACTGAATAATTGTACTTCCAATCATATCACTTACTCGTAGCTTTTGGGGGGGGGATTACCAAAGCGTTGTCATAATTGTATAGCACGCCAACTGCCGCCGCCCTTAACTCTCCCCATAATATGTAAAAGTCACCTCATCATGTCATGTTACCATTTGCAACGATTTACTCTGGACTGAACTCGGAAGCTCGGCTCTGTACTGAGAATTTTCACTGAAACAGTAGCTATGGGAGGAAATCTCATCACATACGAACCTGGCACAACAACACTTCTTGAGCTCTATCCCAAGGCCTATCAAATCTTCCTGCAAGCGGGATGGCTAGATTATTTTAGGAGACTTCCAAATTTCGACGCACAGCAAGTCCTTGAGTTTGCATGCAATTTAACAGAGGAGTTTTCCGTCGTTCAGGGAGTTCAAATTCTAGTCACAGAAGAAGTCATAGCCCAAGTTACCGGGCTACCAGCTAATGGCACGTGATGGTTCAGTAGGAAGCACCTAATCCTCAATGCGCAGCAGGATTTTCTTCAACCAGGCGAGTAGGTGGAACCCAAGGGCAGAGGCGTAGCACTTCAATCACTGCCTCAATCATGGCCGAAAGTTGCTGAGTTTGTAAAGCAATACCTGACGTGCGAAGGCCGGTACTAGGTAATTTACCAGCACGATTTCGTCTTGTTGAATCACTTAAGTTATGGTCAGTTGATAAATATGCCATATTATCTATTGGGATGTCTTAAAAATATGTCACGTTACACTGTCAACGCAAAGCGTCCACTCCATTCCTTGAAACAACACCGTCTAGCTCAATTATTGATAAATAAAGGCCTTGCCTTAAATAACCCCCCTCCCCTCATTAATCCCCACCAAGAGGCAGAAATCCCTCAGCCAAAGCAGGAAATTCCTCATCAGGAAGAGGAAATTCCTCACCAAGCTGAGGACATACCTCAGCAGGATGAAGAAATTCCTCAGCAAACAGAGGATATTTCAGAACAAATACCCGAAGAAATCCCTCAGCAAACAGAGGATATTTCAGAACAAATACCCGAAGAAATCCCTCAGCAAACAGACGATATACCCGAAGAAATTCCTCAGCAAACAGACGATATTCCAGAGCAAATACCCGAAGAAATCCTCCAGCAAACTCCCCCACAAGTTGCTGAAAATGTACAATTAGCAGTAGAAATACCCATGCAAACAACCCCATCCCCCAATAAAACCGACCCATCCGTTCCTATACTTGGTATTTCTACCGACGACTCTGATGATAACATCCCTATTACCCTTCTCAAACGAAAGATGCAGCAAAAAAATGAAACCCCACCGAAAAGAAGAAGAACTAGGGCTTCGGTTAAAGCAGCTGTTATTTCCGCCACTGCCCCTATTTTAAAGAAAGCTAGCCGAAAAAGAAAAATATCTGAATTCCCTGCTTCTCTACCCAAGCAAAGGACTCGGTCGTCTGTAATAGTTGAATCCCCTAGCTCCACTCTCCCCAGCTCCCCACCCATCATGTTAAAAACCCGTACTCCCACCAGCCCTGGAAACTCCCCTCCCTCACCCTCTGGGGCTGAGATGCAGAGTGTTCACAGTGTCGTGACATTATCTTTTGAGGCAGCTACCACACAAGAACCAGCTGCCGACACCCAAGGTAATATTGGCCAAGTGGCTACAACACAAGAAACAGCCACTACCCCACCAGGTGACACACAAGAACCACCTGTTGGGGGTATAAATGTTCAAATGAATGCTGAAACACAACCTCTGCCTCCACTGGAACCTGCCACTCCACAAGCTTAGCCTACCATATCTGCCCTGCAGGAAGAAATTGAATTTCTGAAATCCCAAATTCAGGATTATCAGGAGGAAATAATAAGGGTCAAAGAAGCTTATCAAAATGAACGTAACCTCCCCATTTTAGCACGGGTAGCATCTGCAGCGGAGAAGAGTAAAGAGAGTGAATATATGTGCGCCAAGTGTGGTGAGATATACACTCAAGCAGGATACAAGATAGTTGCAGAACCAATGACTGGAGTCATTCCAGAACCTTCTGTTGTTGTAGTTGAAATGAAAGAACCTGTTGTTACACAAATTGCAGAAGCAAAAACAAAACCACCACAACCTTCTGCTGAAACAGAGCAACCTGCTGCAACACAAGAACCAGCAGGCTCTCCAAAAACTGTGCAGGAGCAAACGGAGCAACCTGCTGCAACACAAGAACCAGCAGGTTCTCCAAAAACTATACAGGTGGAAACAGAGCAACCTGCTGTAACACAAGAACCAGCAGGATCTCCAAAAAGTGTAAAGAAAGAAGTAGAAGAACTTGTTGTAACTCAAGAACCAGCAGGCTCCGCAAAAGCTATGGAACAAGAAGAAGAAGCATTGGCTGTTACACAGGAATCAGCAGGGAATGGAGAAGAAGACATAAAATCACCCCGGCCTACCCAAACTGTTATGGAACAAGAAAAAGAAGCATTGGCTGTTACACAGGAATCAGCAGGGAATGGAGAAGAAGACATAAAATCACCCCGGCCTACCCAAACTGTTATGGAACAAGAAAAAGAAGCATTGGCTGTTACACGAGAATCAGCAGGGAATGGAGAAGAAGACATAAAATCACCCCGGCCTACCCAAACTATTATGGAACAAGAAAAAGAAGCATTGGCTGTTACACAGGAATCAGCAGGGAATGGAGAAGAAGACATAAAATCACCCCGGCCTACCCAAACTGTTATGGAACAAGAAAAAGAAGCATTGGCTGTTACACAGGAATCAGCAGGGAATGGAGAAGAAGACATAAAATCACCCCGGCCTACCCAAACTGTTATGGAACAAGAAGAAGAAACATTGGCTGGAAATGGAAAAGAAGACATCGAATCACCCCGGCCTACTCCAATTATCACAGAGCAGAAAATTCTTGTTGATGCCTTTACACAAACTGAATCTCCCTCTGTCAGTGATGCATGCATAGAGACCGCTAGTTTTCAAGAATTAAAAGGAAAATGGTGGAGAGAATATGAGCTGTCACAAGGGAAAGCATTCCAACAGCAAAAGGGAATCTGGTTCAATTATGCATATAAGAATTGGGAAGCACTTGAGCAGTCTAGAGCTCAGTACAGAGAAATTAAGGAACTAAAAGCTAGACTGTCCCAGATTTTTGAGTTGGTTCAAAGAATACTTGCTACAAGAAAACCCTCTTTCAACTATGCAGAATTTTTGAGGGAACGACTAACATTCTTACAGATAAAGGTAGTTAGAGATGGTAGACCTCATCAGGTGATTACATCAGAACAATTTATTGAAACCTTTGCAGAGGCACCCAAGAATGATAAGAATTTGTTGTGTGAGCTTTATCTCCACAACGAAACCATGTCTGAAGACAGAAAAATGAATATACTCCCTTTTGTTGGCGACATACAACTCAGAGCTTTCATTTCCTTTCTAGCCAACCAACTCACTTGGCAAAACGCTTTCATCTCAGCACAACATAATGAACAGAACTGCCTCCTTTGGATTAGGGCTGAACCTCAAAATGCAGCTACTTTCATTGCACAGCACCAAAGAATGTTAAGTGAACCTGGAATGACTGATCACATTAGGCAACTACAAGCAGTGGTCTTGTGAGATTGCCAACACTATGTGAAAACGAAGGCACCTTTGGCTATTAAAGCCAACAACCTATTCTGGGAAAACTGTCCCAAGGAAAGGTAGGAGTATCATCCCTACAATCCCCCTAATCTACAGGCAACAATTTCAAGGGTACCTTACTATGTTAGATGTATGGAACAATGTGCTGAAAAATGGATTGGCTACAGATTTAAATTTCCCCTCTTATGGTTATCTGGTCAGCAATACAAGGGTCAGTTTGGATCATCCAAAAAGGAAGAGGTGGCAGCATGGAGGCAACTAGAGACTGTCTGTGGGTTCAGAGACAAGTTTGATAACACTTTTCATAGCTACTGTATCAGTAATTTACACTGTTCATCCCAGTACTCCGACTCAGATTCAGAGTAAGCATTGCATGAGGACATGCAACCCTCTTAGTTGGGGGGGATGTTAGGACTCCAAATTGACCATTTTTGACCTTGTATTTTTGCTATAATATTACCCTCTTCAGTCCATAAGTTGAAAGCTTTGATTATATAATGACCTAATCATTCCAAGGTATGAAGTAACTCTCCGCATTACTATATGTTTAATTATTCATTACATATTCATGTTATCTTTATAATTATATTTGGAGAAGTTAACCAAGTTGCTAAGTAACCGTTGAACTGTCTAAAGTCTGCAGAAATTATAATTCGTAGTTGCTGCAACACCAGAAACAGCAACTACATAGTTGCTGCAACACCAGAAACAGCAACTACGCAGTTGCTACTATCTAAAGCAGGGAAAACGTTATTTTGCAACAACTGGAATACCGGAAATGACAAACAGCAACTATCAGAAGATCGGCAGAGTTCCATGCTGACACAGCACGATCAACAACTGTCCAGAAAGGGTAAAACACGGTTACAGTTGCTAAAACACCAGGAACAGCATGAGTTTACTAAATCAGCAACAATGGGGAAGCGGCAAAGGATAGTATGAGGATTCCAAGAAGACGGTTGAAGTTTGTTTACCAGCTGTGTAACAGTAAGAGACCCAAGAAAGAATACACCATCACACTGTTGTAACGACATCCTGTAACAAGGATGGATTTCTTATTTTTGACAAAAAGGTTTAACTGAATGAACTATGACGGTCTATTGTAATAGATGTCTCCTCTATAAAGAGGAGATATCTACATTAGAAAGGGGGGGGGAAAGGAAACAAGTTGTAAGGGAAATTTTGAAAAACAAAAGCAAGTCTGAATCTTTATTGTAACTGGACATTTTGGCAGATGAATAAAAGGTTGTTCTGAGCATCTAATCCAGCATTTGTGTTCTGGGGAATCTTGTGAGGGGGACAGGGCCCACCTTCTTCACAAGATTCACCCATTTATTTCCTGTTAGTGTGTGAGTGTGTTTGATAATTTCCTTTTGCTGATACTCTGTTTTGTTAATTGCTTGATATTGTAAAAGAATACTTCACCGGTGATTTGGAATTGCAGTGTGTATTAGCAACCTGGTTACAGGGGCAAGTGCTGAACATCCTTACCTTGAGGATAGGGTCCTGATCCTCTGCTAACAGAGCAGCCATTATTTCTCTTTGCAGATTTGTATTCTTAGTTAACTGCTTTCATTTTATCTCTGCAATATACTTTAACTGTTATAACACAGAGTAAGGAGTTTGACAGAAAATAGAATTGTGTATACTACAGCTTTTAATGCTTTTAGAATTAAGTACATACAGTACGAGGTCACCTTTGAAATAAAAGGACTTTCACGGGTTGACAAATTAATGTGGTACTCGACTGTTTAATCAATAAACAATTCAAGTAGCCAACAAGTGGTAGTAGTAGGAATTGATTCCTGCTTTAGTTATATTGTTGTTGTGACAAACACCCTCCAAAATTTTGCCTACACTTGAATTTTGGAGCCTACTTATCATCTCATGATCTGTCACCCTAAGTTGTTCATGATCACTTTGTGATAGGTTGATGTTTTTCTAAGTTTAAAAGCCACTTTCTTACACATGCTTAGCCTTCGATGCATTCATAAGTGCATCTTTTCTAGCAAACTTGAAAGTTAATGCCCACCCTTGCCAACGGCCATTGCACAATTATCCAAAATGGTGCTTGTGTAGTCAGTGATAATGGTGGTTATGTAGTCTTTAGAGACAGTTCATTATACACTCCTACTATATAATGCATTGCGCAATCCATGCCAATAGTCAGTGTGCAACTTCAATTGACAGATTCTATCATTCCTAGTTGTAATTGTACCATCACTCGAATGAGTTTTCTCAATTATCGATTTTGCACGCTTTTGCTTTCATAAGTGTCAGTTCACTTTTGTGACTGTCATTTTTTATTGCTTTCACTTTCACAATTTTCGCCTTTGTGTTCCCTTCACTATAGCATGGTATCACTTTCACTTTATTTAGCTTTTGCAAGTGTCGTTTTCATCTTTTCTTATTGTCGCAACTGTCACTTTAATTTGTGTACTTTTGCACGTGTTTCATTTTAGTGCACTACTAGAGGTCAATTTAGAACATTATTTTGAATTATTTTAACATATATATCATAATAATACACACTATACATTCTCCCACTACTCAGAGCACTTTTTGGTTGTAGTCGACACTCTTATCATAATTTGTATTATAAGTGCAGCAAAGTAATGTTTGAATTGTCGCACTTAGAAATTAGTGTCACTTTGATGTTGTTTCAAGGTATGTATGTGGATTTAGAGTACTATGTATCCTTTTGCCACGTTTTGATCTTATCTGAGCGTGAGATCATAATTTTGGAACTTGTTTGCATGCCTTCTTCTCTTTTGTCTTACTGATCCCACACTTAGCCATTTTGGAGCTTTCACTATCTTCACAATTCACTAAATCTTTGAACCATATTTCTGCCCCTTGGAAATGTGCATTGTGTAGTCCTGATCCATAGTGAAGCATACTTTTCCTCTTGAAACTGCGCACTACACAGTCTTAGAGGACAGTATCCCCCCACCAACACATTGAGCAACCTTAAAGCCTAAGCCATCAATTCTGTTGCCTAACATTGACAACTACGCAATTCTTGTTCTCTCTTGCCTTGGATTGTGCATTGCACAAATGCAGTGGGAAGTGAGGCCTCTATGTGTCACTAACTTTCCCAACTATGCTATTTCCTAAGCCTACCCTTCAATTACTGAGCATTGTGTAGTTTTAGTAAGCAACCCTTACTCCTTGTCTCTCTAAGATGCTTAACTACATAGCTCTATTCATCAATTGGGCCTCCTACTATGCATTATGTAGT
Source organism: Pinus tabuliformis (assembly GCA_031772625.1). Classification (NCBI taxonomy): domain Eukaryota; kingdom Viridiplantae; phylum Streptophyta; class Pinopsida; order Pinales; family Pinaceae; genus Pinus; species Pinus tabuliformis. Next base: position 853,906,815 of record CM062809.1, on the reverse strand, counting down.
TCCAGTGAGAAAGGGATCATCTTTGTGTCACTGAAGTCTTCAACTACGCAATTCATTGAGCATGTCTTCAAGCACTGTGCATTGCACAGTTACAATGACTAGTCATGCTCATGTTGTTGACTAAGATCTCTCACTGCACAATCCTTTGTCATAGCTTGCTTCCTACTACGCATTGTGTAATTCCAGTGGATAGTGGGGTCTTCCCTTAGTCCTTATGATTTCCAACTACAAAATCTTTGTCTCTTCCTTCTTGGGAACTCCTCACTATAGATCATCAGTCAACAAGCTCAATACCTTGCCTCTTGGACTCCCTCACTACACAAGAAGACTTGTCATGCCCTCCTTTATTGCTCATTGTGCATTTCTATTAAGTAGTGAGGAATCCCTAAGTTCCTATAGTCGTCAACTGCGTAATTCCCAGCTTCCTACTTTTAAAACCCTTACATGTTGCCTCATCTCAATCAGCATCATCCATGAGTAAGAAGAGGTAGAATAGGTGGTTTTTTCATTGATGTTGGATTGTCATGAGTGGTCTCCATCTGAAAGTATCATCATTACAACATGACAAGGTAATGTTTGAGAAATGCCATTAAGGAGAGGCTACATGAGAACACTTATGAATAAGGAGCAAAGGAAGAACCATCATGAAGAACACAAAGGGATCTTGGATCAAGACAAAGATGTTGACTTGGAAGGTTTCAATACTCATCCAAATTCTTTGGAGGATGAAGATGAAGAACAAGAAAATATCCATCATGAAGAAGTCAAATTCATAGCAAAAAAGAGAAGAGCTTGGCATTGCCATATCATCATGAAGTTCCATGTCATCATTTCCAAGTCATGACCTGTACAAGTGTCAGCACAATGTCATATGTGTCAATGTGTCTTACCACATCATTTTTGGAATGTAATTATTGTATTTCCTAAAATGAGGAAATGTAAAATGTGTGGAATACCAAGGGTCCCACATGGAATATGAAGAGTCACTAGAAAGTTCTAAAGTCATGTAGAAGCCTAAAGGTCACATAAGAATTTGAAAAGTCATAGTAGAAGCTCAAGAGTCATGAGGAAGGTCAAGAGTCACATGGGAGGTGGAGAGTCACCTCATTTGTTATAAATACACCCTCATAATTCAAGCAAATGGACTTTTGGGCCCTGAACTTTCCACCATGGCTTCTCTAGCTTGACATATGAGATAAGATCTTTCTTTGGAGGAGCAAGTAGTGACTTAATGTTCCACTATTGGAACTAGTGTGGCAACATTGTAATTGTGTATCTTGGAAATTTCACTTAATATATGAAACTCTCAAAGCTGGGGCACTTTCATGCATATGTCATGAATGATTATGAGATTATTATTTCATTGTTTATGGTGTATGTTTATGTTAGCACATGCTTTGGTATGTATGTTTTTTAATATATATTGTTACTTGTTTTTATGATCATTATTGTCGTGTCAACTACTTTGCAGGTTAACTAACAATTCTCTTATGCTCTTGTGTGTCTATTTTAGGATGGTACTATTAATTTTCTTCTAGAGGCTCACTCTTTCTTTCCTAGCCGTGAAATCACCTTAGATACATTGTAATTGTATGCCTCACAATTATTTCAAAGATTCTTTGTATAATCTCTTATGTTAATCAATTTCCAGCACAATCAATAGTTGATGCTAGAAGGAGGTCCAGATAACAACCTAAGTCCATTGAGTTTGTTTTGAATCTGTTATCTTGAATGGTTCATCCCCATATCATAATCCAGTGGTGTTTTTCTAAAAGAGTATATCTTAAATTCCTGTGACAATACACAATAACTTGTCTCAATTTACGTTTGATGGCTAGGGTAAACTAACTGACCTTGGACACTTGATTTTATTCATTCATTCTTGTCCTAATGAAATTCATTGTAAATATATTCAGAGAAGGTTTTCCATCCTCACCCTTAAATGTTGTATCAAAAAATGGTGTCAAACATTACCAGTTGCTTCCATCCATTCATTCGAAAAACTTGTTAAGGAGCTTCGAGAAGCCTTTGACGGGTATGATTATTAAGATGTATATAAAAGGATCAATCAACTTAGGATGAAATCTGATGAAACATTAGAGGATTTTCTTGATCAATTTCTTCATCTTTGTTATGAGTTTTCAAAAGAAGATGTGGATTGGGATTTCATGGCTAAAAAATTTCAGTATTTGGTTCAAGTCTCTTTGAAACAATTCGAATTAGAATCCCTGGATGATTTTTCTCTTCCAACTCATATCAATTATGACACATCTCTAATCTCAGAGGAGGAATCTACCACTCCTTTTATTCCCTCTCCTCCTCCTTTCAATGTTGGCATTGGGAAATATGAAAACCAAATTTCTAATCCATTTATCCTACCTATATTTCCTTAATATGATCAAGGTCTCATCTAGGAAAACTCTTAATTTTGATCCCTTGATTTTCCCATATCACATTAATATACATAACCAAAACCCGAAATCTAACATCATTAAAAATGGTGTTTCTTCATGGGACACTTGTCATCCTCTATCATTTATATTTCAATGCCCTTTATACCTTGATCTGTTGGATCTATCTGCCCCACCAGCTACTCCTTCATATGCTTTTGATTTTCAAGTTGTTGGTCCAAATTGTGATCAGGGACAAAGTAATCATATTTCATAGGTAGAGGAGCAGAAAGGTGAATATACTTTTGATCTCTCCTCCCTATTTCAAAATCCTTCATATCATAATGGTGTTCCTTCATTTTTGGTTGATTTGGAACCTATTCATCTCGGAAGTTAATCAAATGAATTCAAAGCTCTTAATCGGGAGAAAGCCTTGGGAAACCATCATCCTGATAACAATAATCTCACTAATATACATGTCGATAAATCGACCTATTCCTTGACTTATAAATAAGGCTTTGATTTGAAAATTTTAAATCTAGAATCTAATTTGGTAAAAGAATATTCTCTTATAAAGACTTCTTCTCCAACCCATTGTATTTTTTGTCCTACTACTTACAATGAATTAACTTGTGATGAAAATATGCCATGCTCTTTGAATTCACAATCTGATGAGTTGAATTTTGAATTGACACAAGACAATGAGATCATTCATGGTGAAGAAGAAAGTAATAAAATCATCAAGCATTTATCACCTGCTTTGCAAATTCCAGACTTACATCAATATAATTCTATATTTCAAATTGCTCATGAGTTTCCTTGGATCTATACATCCTTAGATGTGCAATCAGAAGAATCTTATGACTTCAATAATTTGTCCGTTTAGGTCGTAAAATATGATCAAACTAGTGATGTAAATGATTTCCATCTAGATAATAGTGATCTTGTTGACTTAACTGATAGTAGTTATCCACATGAAATTTGCAATTTGAATTAGGTCTAGAGTGTGGGTATCGAATTTTTTAAAGTTTCGAAACTTTCAGGGAATCGAGGCACTTCAAATCTGTTGATGGTAGTACTAAAATGCTCTTCTCTCCAGTATGTCCCAATCTTTGATGCCACAGCATAGTCTTTTCTCCAGATGTTGTAGGAGTTTTTCCTTCTTCTCCACTCTAAGAACAACAAAAAATTTTCACCCATCACTAACAGTGCTCCCCAACAACCTATACAAAGTTCCAATCTACAATCCCTTCAACAATATTATTACTCCTCGAACCATCTTGCTAGTATCATTTTTAAACATTGTTCTTACACTGACATCGCTCATATTGCTTCTAGAAATCAAGTTTCTAGTTAATACTAGGATGTGCATAACACCAAGGATTGTTCTAATCCTTCCAGCCATGATCCTCAACTTGAATTTTCCTCATCCTATGATTTTGATTATCGATTCATCTCTTATGAAAACATCACCGTCATCAAAATTTTCAAACTAATTAAATGTATCCCTATGAGGAGTCATATGAAAGGATGCACCTAATTCAACCAAATATGTCTCATGATCTATTTATGTACTTGAAAAATCCAAGTGCACATGCCCACCATTTGAGGAGGCTTTTGCTTCTACAGAAGAAGCATCTTCAAATTTGTTCCCTTTCTTAGGAATTTTAGATCTACAATCTTTCTAATAATGCCCTTCTTTTCCACATCTCCAGCATACCTTTATGAATTTTCCTAGAGATTTATATATTCCTCTATATTTATATATCTCACTCAAGGACTTGTTTTTATTTCTATTACAAAAGTGTCCTCTTACAAACAAGGCATCTTCGTTTTAGCTTTCCATATTTTTTCGTATCATCTCCTCTAATAACAAGGATGAGACTTTCATCAAAATTTAAAGCAGTTGCATTACTACCTATAGAAACAACCACACTAATCAAAGATTCTAATAGAGAACATAACAAATGCACTTATTTTGGTCTAAAGTCAAAATATCAATAGATAGTAGTTGACTTACCTCAATATTGAAGGTGTTGATATGCTTTGTTGTTGAGTCTCCATCCTTCATCCTCAAGTTATATAGCTTCTTTCGTATGAACAATTTGTTCACCAAGGGCTTAGGTTGATACAAAGCCCCTAACTTGTCCCACAAAGCCTTCATTTTAGCTTCCCCTGAAATATTCATTAATACTAAATACGAGAGACACAATCATATTGTGTTATTTTCTTTTTAATTCAAATTGGTTCAGTCTTCTATTGACATCGCTATTGGTGCGGTACCTAAATCCACGACAATGCATGATCATTTTCCACCAAAAAATATTCCATTTTTAGATCCACAACTCAAAACTTTTCTCATTGAATTTCTCAAACTCTATATTCGAACTTCTCTCCATCTCCTTTTCACCACAAGAATCATTTACGTTGATCTCCCACCGTAATAGGGTCCATCTTCGAACTTCTCTCCATTTCCTTTTCACCACAAGAATCATTTACGTTGATCTCCCACTGTAATAGGGTCCACCACCGGCGTAGCCCAAACCCCTTAGCCACAAAGGTGTCCCCTTGAAAAAAAAAACTAATCTGATACCAAATATAGGTTCTAAACCTATATAATTTAATTCCTACAAATAAATTCTTAATTAAAATGGAAAAAATACAATGGAAAACACACACATCAACACGAAAATTTTATCTTGGAAACTTAAAACTCGGAAAACTATCATGATTTTTTCAATATATATATTTTTGTATAATATTACAATAATATATATATCCACCAACCACCAATACATTTACCCTAAATTAGAATACAATTGTAGTTCCTTAACTAAAACTATAAAACATGGGCAAAACCACCCGATGCAATGTATAGTGTGTAGGCCTAGTCAAACAAAGAATATAACACATACCCAACAATTAAATCATCACATTAAATGTTTATTGTATTTTGTTTATTTAAAAATAAATAAAAATATATTTGATGAGCATGCAAGGATCTCACTAAAATGTTCTACATTGAGTTACCATGCGGTATTCATGGTAGCAATATAAGTCCATTCCTTGATTTTCACCATCTCTAGCTTATGCGAAGGAATAGGTCGAGGACTTGCCCTCCAAATGGCATGCAAGCACAATGTTCAACCTCTTGCTTGCATGAAGGAAGAAGTCGAGGACTTGCACTCCAGTGGCCATTCAAGCAGAATATTCAGAACATTGACTTTTACCACCGCTCATTCAATTTCAAATTCATCCCTATGTTGTTTCCAAGTGAATTTATAATGTAATTTGAGTAGAGTTTATTGTTTTATTAAACTATTGTCATGTATTATCTATGGCCTCTTTCATGTTAAAACAAAGTCATCAATGAAGCATTATTGCTTCTTACCTTTTAAAAGAAAGTGAAAGGTGTCCACTTGCTTGCTAATGAAAAGAAATAAGATATAGGTATGTTGTAAGATGCATGTGTTGTTTTGAAGTTATATGTATAATTGGAATGTTAAATGACTATGTTTTATAAAAAGGATTAAGAAATAACAATCGGAGAGCAGATAATATAATATTTTCTTTTACAAGAAACATAAGTATGAAATTATGCAAGAGGAAGCGTAATATTTTTCTATTACCTTGAGGTGTAATGCAAAGGAGTTCATATGCAACTTAATGTACACTAGTGAAAGGCTTTCGAGCTTGTTGTGGTCAATTAGATTAAACAAAGCTGGACTTTTACAAACTATGTTTTGATTTTATTTATTTGTTTATTAGTTTGTTTTTACTCTTTTTTAATCATGTTTATATATATTTTAATTATTTATTTTAATACTTCATTATATATAATATTGCGTTTTCTTTTTTATCATTTTCATTTTCATAATATTGTATTTTATTGGGTGAGAGTTTTGATCTAATACATTTTTCTCCACAGTTAATTTTCATAGTTGTACCTCTTGTGTTCTTAATGAATTTACTTTATAAATAATTTAGAGATTTTATATTTGGAATTCTAAAATCTTTTTCACAATTCCTAGTTTTTTTTCCTATAGAGAATTATTGATACCCTAGGGAGGAATAAGGTAGGGGCATATGATCTTGTATGTTGATACCAAGCTTATTTGCCTTACCGATCAATAGGGAGGAAGAGATTCCTCCAAAGTATTTGTAAGGACTCCCATATGAATTTACTCAATCCTATTTCTCTCTTTCATTCTAGATAATAATCTTGTTTGCCTTACCGATCAATAGGGAGGAGAAGGCTCTTCCATAGCAGTAAGGACTCCCATATCAATTGACTTAATACTATTTCATTCATTCATTCTAGATAGTGATCATTTTATCAAACAAGCAATTAGAAGGAGCCTAACATGCTTGTTATTAAAGTTTTACAGGTATGTAATCTTTAAGATGTTGAAGATGTTCGTAAGTGAAGATGACTTGATAATATTGGTAAGCATGATGAAGGAAGCTATAAGAATGATAATGATCAAGATGACCTTGATTCCATAAGAAATAAATAAAGCCTTGAAAGAATGAAGTTTCTCTAATATTATGAAGTTGTTGATCTCCCTAAGTTGAGAGGGAGCCTGGATAGAAGAAAGGGTATATCTCCCCAGTTGAGAGGGAGGGCATATTATGACAGTGAATACCTTGAAGTAAGAATGAAACCAAATGAATGAAAGTACTAAAAATAAATGTTTTTTGATTCATAATGTTGCAAAAAAAAAAAGACTTGAGAAGTATTGGGACTGTATTTGGTGTTGCTGAAGAAATGGAAAAAGAAACTTCCAATAAAATTGAAGATGATATAGGAAACATTAGAATGATTAAAGACCCTGAAGGTTTGTGTTTACTTTTATATATATACATTTGAAAGTTTATTACTGATTGGGGTTGTGATTGTGTAAGATCTCTTCATAAAATATTGAACGTTTGAAGCATGCTTGGATTGGTGGATATATATAATTTAGTTGATTAGGATAGATGTAGCATCTTATGGTAAGATGTTTGGGAGGAGATTTGGTCGATTTATGTGTTGATGTCTAGATCCCAAAGTAGGGACAGTGGCGTTGGTAATGGAGCTTCGACCTTGGATATGCACCTAGATCCATGAGTTGGTGGTTGAGCTTAAAAGCCTAACGGTACCTATAGTGACTAAATCTCAAGTATACCTTAGTCCCACCTAGTTATAATACCCTGGTCAGGTATCTAATATGTAGCATTGTGTGTGTTGTGACTCTTCATAGAGCATATCATTTTGAGATCTTCCATATACCTTTATAAATATGTGATTATGAATACCTCCAGTTAAGAGGAAGTGTTGAAGAATGTAACTAGTGTCAAGCTTCATAATTGTATTTGAATCATGATGAATGTATTTGTCATACGAAAGAAAAGGGATTTTTTATTAGTAAAGAAAATTGACTTATTAAAGCATGGGTTTATAGGCCAAAGCCTCAGTTGTAGGCTTCTAGGGTTTATGTCAAGTGTCATTATGTAAAAGACCCTTCTCTCACTTCATTTGTCAAAAAAAAATATATTTTAATGTAAAATAGGTCAATTAGGCCTTCACCAAATCGGCCTAAAACTAGACAAGTTGGCCTAATTGAGGCGCAGAATCTCTTATATAAAAGCAACAACTCGACCTCATTTGTAGCACTCTCTCACCAAGTTCGATTTGGAGTTGTTGGGAGCAGTAAAAAGTGTGAAATTCAAGGAAGAAGGTGGACAGATCTAGTGAAGGAGAAATATGTCTCTATCAAGCACAAGAAGTTGAGGAGGAGAATCTCTTATATAAAAGCAACAACTCGACCTCATTTGTAGCACTTTTTCACCAAGTTCGATCTGGAGTTGTTGGGAGTAGTAAAAAGTGTGAAATTCAAGGAAGAAGGTGGAAAGAGCTAGCGAATGAGAAAGAAGTCGAAATTCTCTCTCTCTCTCTCTCAAAGGCACAAGAAGTTGAAATTGTCTCTCTCTCTCTCTATGTCTCTATAAAGGCACAAGAAGTCGATTTTCTCTCTCTCTCTCTCTCTCTCTCTCTCTCTATGTCTCTATCAAGGCACAAGAAGTTGAAATTCTCTCTCTCTCACATGTGTGTAGCTGCTAAGTTGTTGGAAGGACTCTCTCTCTTTCTCTCTCTCTCTCTCTCTCTCTCTCTCTCTCTCACACACACACACAAACACGTGTCTGCTAAGTTGTTGGAAAGACTCTCTCTCTCTCTCTCACACACACACACACAATCAGAGATATTGCCCAAGAACTCAATTGTGGTCTTCTAACTTCTTCAATCCTTCTACAACAACTTCGTTATCTTTTTCTGCCTCCAACAACTGCAAGTCGAACTTGTTGAGTAAGAGTGCTCCAAATGAGTTGAATTGTTGCCTTTATATAGTTTTTGTGTGAGGTCAAATTCCCTTGATGAGGTTGACTTGTTCTTCTTGAGGCCGGCTTGGTGGAGGAGACCTAAAATACCTATTTTGCATTAAATAGATTTATTTCTTGATAAATGGAGCCCAAGAAGGGTCGTTTACATTATGACATGTAAAAAGACACTTGACATAAACCCTAGAATCCTACAATGGAGGATATAACCTAAGAACCATTGACCCAAACATGAAATCCATGCTTTAATAAGTAAATTTCTTTTATAATAAAATTTATTTTTATTTATTTTGACAAATACATTACATCATGACTCAAATACAATTATGAAGACAAACTCTAATTACATTCTTCAACACTGCCTCTTAACTAGGGAGGTATTCATAATTACATATATACAAAGGTACATGGAAGGTCTCAAATGATATACTCTATGAAGAGCCACAGCACACACAGTGCTACAGATTAGATACCTAACCAGGGTACTCTAATTAGGTGGGGCTAAGGTGAACTCAAGCTTTAGCCACTCTAGGTACCATCGGGATTTTAACCTCTACCCCCAACCCAGAGATCTAGGTGTGTATCCAAGGTTGGAGTTCCATGACCAACGCCACCCTCCCTATTTCGGGATATAGAGACTAAACATAGGTCGGCCAAAGGTACTCCCAAGAATCTTGCCATACGATGTTTTATCTCTCCTAATCAACTAAATCAGATATATCCTCCAATCCAAGCATGCTTCAAACGTTCAATCTTTTATGGAGAGATCATGCACAATCACAACCCCAATCAATAATAAACTTTCAAATGTATATATACAAGTAAACACAAACCTTTGGGGTCCTCAATCATTCTAATGTTGCTTATATCATCTTCAATCTTATCAGAAGTTTTCCTTTTCCATTTCTTTAGCAACACCAAATACAGTCTCAGTACTTCTCAAGTCTTTTGTTTATAACTTCATGAATCATGAACATTCATCTATATCACTTTCATTCATTTGGTTTCATTCTTACTTCAAGGTATTCATTATGATTGTCATAATATGCCCTCCCTCTCCACTAGGGAGATATACCCTTTCTTCCATCCAGGCTCCCTCTCAACTTAGGGAGATCAACATACTTGTAGGGCTTCAACATACTTATCTTTTTTTTCCATTTGAGCTCATAAACCTTAGCATTGTAAAAGATCAATAGAATTATACCCCATCAACTCAGATGTAATATTTCCTTAATGTTTTTCCATCTAATAAAACCAACCAATCTCTCTTTTCCCCTAGGATGTAGCTTATTTGTTAAGGAAGAATCCCCCATTTCTATAATTTCAAAAGTAACCCCCTCAATATTACCTTTTTCCATATTTTAGTTGTTTTCTATTCATAAATTTTTGATCCTCTTCATGCCTCTATAAGGCTTCAACATACTTACATTTTGATGTCCACTTGAGCACAAAAACCTCAACATTAAAAATCAAAAGAATTGTACCCCTTCAACTAAGCAGTAGTGTTTCCTCAATTCATTCCCAACAAACAAAACCATTCAATCTATGTTTTTCCCTAGGATGTTATTTTCGTTAGATCTAATGTCGTGTAGATGTATGGGAAGAACTGCATGTATCTAACTTTTATCCTTGCCTACTTCTAATAATGGCTTTGCTTGTTTAGAAATTAGTATGTATTCATCCAGCTCACTTCAACTTCCATTTCGATAAATAGAATTGAGGCATAGTTTAATGGTGGTTGACAGCGCCTTTGAAAGCTATGTAATTGAAGAAGATAACCAATGATATGGCTTAGTGGTATCGAAAATATTTTATTATTTCATTAACACATCTATAATAAAGATTATGAAATAGTACAAGATTCATTGGGGAAAAAAATAGGATTAGCTTTTATGAGAAGGTTGAAATCCAAGCAACCACTCTTTCAACATATATTGACCATCATTTGTCTTTTCCTTAAAAACAGGTTGTATCCAAGCTCAAAACAATATGATAGGAATTGACTTGGAAGTTATATGTTTTCTATAAGTTATGTGCTCAACATGTGTAAGTTGTACATGACTTGTTGCCTAGTCAACATGGGCGATGGAGAAGAATGATTTGTTCCCTTCCTTGCATGTGATCCAAACATGCACAACAAATATTTTTAAGCTTCTATGATTGTAGGAGAAAGCATTGTTTTATCAAGTGACCATAAGATCCAGAGCAAGAAGGGACAATAAACATAAATAAATAAAATAAAACATGATAGTTATAATTATATTAAGCAACCCAAATATGAAATATGCAGTGATTTTGAAATTGAATGCATTAGAAAATATTGTTTTTGGACCATGAAACAAGTAACACCAAAGTTGATAGCACAAACTTTAAAAAATCATGATCAAAAAATTTTGACCAATCTAGAATGCTCTATATACTTTTGTTCTTGTTTAGATAGTCTTGCTTTTGTTGTTGGGCCACTAACATAATTGTTATGGTGGAGTAAGAGTACAAAGGAGATGAAATCTCCTTAAGGAAATATGCACCAATAAACTAATCATTAGCCTTCAACCACAAGAAAAATACATTATTCATTTTTTTAAAGTTGATTCTATTAATTTAACATAGTCAACATGTCTGTCACAATCCAAGTTTCAACTAACTTCATCTCCTTATCTCTATTTACTCTAGTTTTTAAAAAGAGCACACACACACACACAGGTGCCTCTACCCTAGAGCAAATCCCTAACATAACAACCAATTATACCTGGATTAGCTTGGTATCATCTAAACAAGACTCTCATGGGTCTTGGTCAAAAAGTGCATAATATGGTTCTTAGTGCATCATGAAATAATTCCATTACAATTCTAACATCCTACATTCCCCTATTTATAGATAATAAATATTGAAGTAACGCCTTCTTTTCTTTCTTCTTTTCTAATATGATTATTATTGTTCTTATGGGTGGTTCAATTGGTAATAGCTTTGTTATGAAGTATTATGTAAAGTATGTGATATAAGGTTTAAATCCCTTCATTTAATTTGTGAGCCCTATGTTGGAATGTATGGTTTCACCCAAAGATTATGATATAATTGACAATTGACCATGTGTCAAACAAGTATGTCTGGTTGGCCAATAATATTCATTTGAAACCCAAGAAAAGAGTAACGTAACATCAGTTTTTCCAATTTAATTGTTGATATTAAAATTTTGGTTGATTTTAAACTATTTTTTAATTTGAGTGTTGACTTTGGTGTTCTCAAGTGGATAACTATGTTTCTATCAAATCACTCATTCTGGTGAAGAAAGATAATGGAGTTTTCACCTCACCAAGTTGTAATAAGTATCTTAAAATATCCTCGACATATTGTAGCACCAAGAAGAGTCAATGTTGTTTTATGTGATGAATGTAACAACTGTGGGTTTCCTTCTATTTCTATTACTCACAACAATGATATCTACAAGATTTGGCTTTAGTGATTTAGCCACCTAACTATTAATCATTACAACAAACATGTAAGAACAATATGACCATGGATTTTCCTATCATTCTTTCAAAGATAACAGCTTATGTTCGAATTGTGCTCTTAGAAAACATCACCATGATAGTTTCGATAAATGTGTCTCATGGTACACCTCAACTCCCTTACATGTGCATAGTGATTTAGTGGTTTATTCCCTTCTCCTTTCCCTAGGTATAAGCATTTATTAAAATTCATTGATGGCTTCTACAAACTTATTAAAACTTAAGATTTTGACATGGTTTTAGCCTTCCAAGCCGAATTTTCAAAATGCCACACTGACCCTAGTATATATACCAAGCTATTAAGTGGCCATCTCATAGTTGTATTTCAAACCTAACCATGTGAGAACTCTTCTTCATTGATTTCACATTAATTATTGTAAATTAGCCCCATCTGCTTAGTAATATGAGGTCAAACTTTATGCCACATACACTTCGCCAAACTTTTAAATGTTCTTTATATGAATAATTAGTTGGTGCTCACCACATGTGGGATATATCTTGAACTTTTAACAATACTACATAGTAGCAACCCCCCCTCCTCCCCTACCGATTGCAACTAAACAAACTTGTGCTTTGAGCCATTTTATGATACTTTAGAAGTATATTGTGCGCTCTAGGAAATGTGTAGGATATCACTAACACGGTCACAGAACTTGTTATGATCCACCAAAGGTCTCATAACAGTGCACCCTCAATTGAAAAACTCATTAAGGTGCTTTTAGAAGTTGGGATCATCAATCCTAGATGTAGTCCTTAATCTACCCTAGTTGTATAGAAAAGAAAAAAAAGGTACAAACCATCTTTCTATTAACTATAGAACACAACCAAATCACTTATCTAGTGCCAAGAACAAGAGGAACACTCCTAGACGTCCTTATGCTACTCTAGTGTGTAGACAAGAAAAAGAGGAAGCACCTATCACTTTTGTATTTCCATTAGAACACTCAATAATAAGTTTCCAATGCCTCCCATTGATGATTTATCAAGTGAGCTACATGCCCAACACTTATTCTCTATAAATGACCACTCGAGCTACCACCTACCTATATAGCGCCAAGAACAAAAGGAGCATACACTTGAGACTCATTAAGGACAACCTCTAATTTTGGGTAAGGCCATTTGAACCCTATAATGTTCCTACAACTTTCAAGCTTTCTAATGAGCAATGTATTTCGTAAGTACGTCCACAAGTTTGGTTTTGTTTGATGATAATATTCAATATATCCAAACATTCATACAAAATTTGGATGTACTATAAATGCATTAACCCAACATAAGCTCTATGCAAAAAAAAATCAAACTTTTAGGGAATTTTAGAGAATTTTTGGCAATTTTATAATGTCATCTATTTATACTTTAGTAGTGGAAAATTCGAAGGAACTAACTTGCAAGGCCCATTTTACAAGTAGGGGCCCAAAAGCCTCTAATGTTGGTTTGAGCTATCAAATGAAACCAAATCTTGAATGTTGTCATGACTCTCACAAATTAATCTAACTTATTGACCACAGTGGTATCAAGTGGATGTCATTACTCACATGTTGTGTCAAGTTATGCCTCTCACAAGTAGATCTATGTTATTGACCACTATGGCATCAAATGGATGTCATTACTCACACATACATAGACAACAATTCATAATTACAACATACAAATTAACCCTAGCCCTAAATAGCTATCAGATTATGTGAAATACACTAATAATATTAAATATGAGATTTAAGGTAACATACTAGATAAAAAAAGATTCAAATTATTTAAAATACAAAAGTATTGCATTATCCCAATAGAATATCCATGGTAGTTTATAAATCAAAGCCCTTTAGTTGAATTTGACATGTCTAAGTTTGGTCCCAATGCAATGATTGAGCTACTATCTTTGATAAAACAAATACATGTCTTGAGCGAAGGAATTGTTATCAATCCTTCATGTAGTCACTAAAGCAATACTTCATGTAACCACTAAATGGGGATAATTGTTTTTAGCTAACAAGTTCTTTTCATTAAAACTAACCATCTTAAACTAAACTAAACTAACCATCTTAAACTAACCATTGTACTAAACTGAACAAAAATAAATGGATTTTAACTCCAATCCTATGACTTTGATATCATTATAAGAACCATAAGAAGAATATTGCTCCTCATGCCTTGTCTCAAACATATTAGTTAATTAGCCTACTTAGGTACATAACCTCACAGATTACATATTAGTCAATTAGCCTATTTGGGTACATAACCTCACAAATTACACATATTAGTCAATTAGCCCTACATAACCTCAAAAATTACACATATTAGTCAATTAGCCCTACTTGGATACATAACCTCACAAATTACATATTAGTCAATTAGCCTACTTCATTACATAACCTCACAAATTATATATAGTATCAACCCTACTTCATTACATAACCTCACAAATTATATATAGTATCCACCCTCTTGTTCAATATCAATGAAACATTCCTAATGAAATGCCTCACCAATGGTTTTATCCCCATTAAAAAGTCACATCAATTTTATTCATAGATCTCCCCTTATTACATAGACTTAACATGCACATGTTGCTCTCTCAACTAGTTGGGATTTCTTTTAATTTATCAAATTGTCTTTCTATCGATTTGATTCTTTTAAACTTATCAAATTGTCAACTAGTTGGGATTTCTTTCAATTTATCAAATTGCCTTTATATAGATTTGATTTTTTTGACTTGTCAAATTGTCTTTCTATAGATTTTATGGAAGCTTAAGTCTAATGTTGAGCAATTTATCACTAAATTCTCCAACCATATTTAGCACCCAAAAGTGGGAAGCTATATCCATGACCTTAATAACTAGCTCTACCTCCACTAATCATGGATTTCATGATTTCAACCCAAACTTTTGAGAATGTCGGCAAAAACTAAAAAGCATAGCAACATAGACTCAACATGCACATGTTGCTCTCTCAACTAGTTTTAAGCAATTTATCACTAAATTCTAACCTTATTTCCCACCCAAAAGTGGGAATCTATATCCATAAACATAATAACTAGCTCTACCTCCACTAACATTGAACTTCATGATTTCAACCCAAACTTTTGAGAATGTTAGCAAATACTAAACTACGAGCATCGCAATTGGTGTAGTTGATTTATTCCGTAAAAATATTTAAGGATGTTTACGAGATCCACAAACTCTCTTATTATGATAGTCACAAGAGTTACCAAACTTATAATAATTGGCAAGAACTTTTCAAACAAGTGTTAATCAAGACATATCAACTTCGAACAAATGTGATTGTACATTAGGCATAAGCAACCTCGAACAAATGTGACTGTACATTAGGCATGCGCATAAGCAAATAGATGGTTTATGTGGTCACATTTTGGAGAACAATGATACAATACATGTTACCTTTCGAATGGTGGACAATGGGGTTAAAGTTCAAATTTCAAAACAAATCAAGATTTAACAAATAAATTTAGCAAGCCAAATAACAAAATGTTTACAAAATAACAACCAGTGAAACATCCATCATATGGGCCATATTGAATATGCACAAAATTTGCATGTGTAACGGCATCAAACGTGTCCACAATGGTTATTACATATGTATCCTACCTAAAATAAAAGCTTACTGGGTTAATGATATCGGAAATGTAGATCCAGTGATACCATATTTTAAGGTAAGTACAAGGATTTTAGCAATCAAGTGGAAACAAATCGTTATATCATTATTACTGATCATTTTTTCAACTTTTTCCAGATTATTAAGATGAAGTTCTAGTTTGATATAATGAGGATACGACGATACATCACATAACATGTCGGCAACAAATGCTAGATAAAATACAGTGTGCAACATTCTAAACCGTGTCCAAATCTTGACAAAGACTGCAACAGCCTATACATAAGAGCTTGATATGTTAAGGGACCACCCATTTCTGTTTTGGCGCCTACTATTTCAATGGTAATGTTGTTGTTATCTAGGCAAAAAGAAACACGATTCGTTTGAGGAACTACACCATCTTAAAACACATGCCATATCTTGATAGATGCTATTTATCAAAAATAAATTTGCCGGGCATTCGTAAACGCGCCCAAATGTTGACAAAAAAATGCACCAACTTATGAAAAAGAGTTGGACATGTTAAAGAAGGAACCATTCATACCGAAAGGCCATGGTAGGTATCTCTGTTGCTAGTTTTTCCTAAAATACGATGCAAACCATCTGCAGCAATTTCAACAACTGAAGCCAACTCAATTTCTAACTGGTTTAAAAACTATTTGCAGTGTCGATTCAACTATTAACATAACATCCGACTCGATCCTTAGGAAAACCTAGAAATCGACAAATATGCATGATAATTCTCCTTTTACCCAAAGTGCAAATGTTGCACATTAAGACTATATTTAGCTGAACAGATACTAAAACAGGTTCAAAACCAGGAAATATAAACGTCACAGATTGCACAAAAAATCCTGATCCCTGTAGGTAGAAATGAAATATTTTCTTCCACTTCCTTGTCAGGATCTTCAATCGAACGATCTGAAAATTCAATGTAACATTCAATATCAGCATTAACACAAGAAACACAGGTGCACCATCTGAAATATCAGATGACACAACTACCAAAAGCATATTACCTTGATCGCTCTCGACGTCTCCGAGAGGAAGAAACATATCTTCCATGCCTATCTGATGACTGAGAGTAGGACCTACTGTAAGATGGCGACCTGCTTCTTGAATATGAACGGGATCTTGAAGATCGTCTTGGACTGGGAGACCTAGATACAGAAGAGTGAGAATAGGAGTCATCGCGATGCCTTTTCTCATTTGAAGAATATGACCTGCATGACCAACAAACCAATAACAAACGACGGAAATTATTTCTTCAGCACAACAAGAAATCCATGAAAAAAGCTCAAGTTTTTTGAAATGGACCCTATAGTTTATCTCTATGTCTTGGTAAATGCTGTCCCAAATGCAACACACGAACAGCTAACTTCTATTAACCAAATTCTACCTTGAATGGCGTCTTCTTGGAGATACCGAGCGGTCACGAGAACGAGAATGAGAGCGCGAACGAGATCGTTCTGCAAAATAGAAATATTGTCTCAACTCAACAACTTGATAGATCCTGAGAATGTAATCAATGTAATCAATATGGTGAATTTTCAATGCTTTACCATAATATGGGGAACGATGGCGACCATATCCAATCCCGCCCCTGTAATTCCATGGATTCAAAATTCAGTCAAAAGCCATATATCTTTTATAGCAGGAGCTTATACAACAACTTCTAAAAAGGAGAAATCTCTAATTATTAGGACATTTATATATCTTCTGAATATTTGGCTCCTACCTCTGCCTGCTCCGCATTTCCTCTGGCTTCTTCCTACTCTCTTCAGCAAATAAAACAGCAATCTTTCGCCCAAGAAGAACCTGTCTATCCATATGATATTTTGCTTCTGCTGCCTCTTCAGGATCAAAATACTGCACAAAACCAAAACCACGAGGCTCTCTGCATATGACAGCAAATAATCAATTAGCAGAGTCGAACTAAAATAAAATAACCATAAATGCCATACTAAAGAATGTAAGACATCGTTGAAAGTAACTTGTAGAGTCTTGAGATCCCTTCAAATTCTCCACAAAAAGCATAACACACATGCACCAGAAATGTCTGGTGAGAGACTCGGTGCACAACTGTTAGCAGCTAACCTTCTCAAAAGGTTATTATTGAACACCATATCAGTTACATGATTCAAACTTCAACTTTGGTTCGAGTCTTCTCTTCTCTTCTATTCTTGTCTTCTCACCATCAGTTATCTTCATTCAACAGTCTTCTCTTGAATAAAACAGTCTTCTCTTGAATAAAACTAAGATAAGCCTTCCTCTACAACCTTACAGAAGTCAACTTGTTAAACGGCATGCAAAAAGTTTGTAAGTATTTTTGCTACCCAAAATAACTGCACATCGTTGCTTGCTAAAGTTTTATTATTAACCGAAAACCATCAATCAAGAATAAATAAAACATCACCAGTTGCACATCCCAAACCTGCCATATTATACGCAATGTTGCACACTATGCATTTTATAGTTGATAGGTTGTAATCGTGTTAACTATTATTGATTCAGTTCATAAATAGCATAGACTTGAATTTCTAGCACAATAATAAGAAACTGAATCTCGACTCCACTATAAATTTTGCAAACATATACTTTCTGACTGTGAATGTCATCCTTTATAATAATATGAGAGATAATATGATAGAGAAAAAACACCGGTGATGCTAACTTACCCTGTATGAAAGTCTCTTGGGAGATAAATGTCTTTGATGCGTCCAAACTCCCTAAATGGGCCTCGAAGGTCATCCGGCCTACAAAAAATTAAGATCAAGAAAACAATCAAGACAACTAGACATGCACTTCTTGTTTCTTGTATCGCCCCATAATAAACCATAAATTAGTGATCTGCTTCCAAGCCTCAGAACTATATGAAAAAAAAATGCAAAACATTAACAGACAAAAAGAAAGTCATTGTTCAATAGAGAAGAAGAAATCTGCAAAAAATTGTATACTATGAACATAGAAGCTCTCAAGAACCTCAAAATAAATCCCGTATCTTTGACCACGACAATAGCATTCGATCCCTTCAAATATCACCGATAGATGATGCAACTCTAAAACTAGATCTAGTAAATAACTGAAACTCAATTGATATACCACATAACCCAAATTTACAGACAACACAAACCAAAAGAAATGAAGTGTGATAGCAAAAGATTTAAGGAAAATAATAAATAAAATAAACTGTTCAGTCCAATATAGCCCCTCCGGTATTTTACCGAGGCAGTCCCCAATGTATTAAAAACAAAAATAAAAAACAAGCACGGAATTACATCTGCACCTACAATATCGAGGGGAAACAATTGTCTAGCATTTTGTCAAGCCAGAATTAGAACCTATCTTCATTTCCGAATGCCAAATATTTTTCAGAAAGGGTTCAAAAACTGACCATATTACTGTGGAGAACAAAACAAAACATTGCAATCTGTGGAGAACAAATTGGTCTGATTTACCTTGAAACCTAGTTAAAATCTTAGAACATGAGTAAAATTTTCAAGAGAAAAAATACCTGCAATCCAGCCGAAGATTGCGAACCAATAGGCTTGTAGGACCGGCCCTCGACCGCCCGCCGTAACGACCTCTAGGACTAGGGCTAGGGCTTCTTCTACGGTAATATCCTCTCCTCGGCGGAGGGCTATAACTCGGGCTTCTGTGCCCCATTCTTCACACTGAAAATATTCCCAAATTCGATCAAAACTTTAGGAGAACGTGCATCAGTCTAAGATTAACTTTATCAAAATCGAGAGCTGAAACGACAGGGAAATCGATCGCACTCACCTGCAAATAGTAGTTCCTGGAGGATATTCGGAGAGAGGGCTACTTAAATCAAGAGAAGATAGAGAGGATATGCAGAAAAGACGCTCGATGCAACCCAGACTACTGCTTTTGCGAGGGTTTGAGAGACCCTTTTGAAATCTGGGGTTCGTTCCAGAAGCTTCCCTAGTTTACCTTTTGAGAACGAGATTGATACACATGAGCATATCCTTTTGAAGTATAAATACATAACATAGTAATAGAAAAAAGCACGTGTTCATAAGTGACCGACAATTACCCTAACAAATGTTTCTTGGGTAAGACTTTAAATTGGGACCACTATAATATTTATTAAGGTTAAGTCATATGATTTCACTATAGATAACTTTGATTATAAGGTTAGATGTTGGTAGAAGACATATGATTTAACTATAGATAACTTAGGTTATAATGAAAAATGAAAGAAAAAAAAAAATTTAAATAAATAAAAAATAAAAAATTTAGTGTGTATGGTTAGGGTTGAAATAACTCTAGTTAACTTAGGTTATAATGAAAAAGGAAAAAAAAAAAAAAAATAGTGTGTATGGTTAGGGTTGAAATATTTTTTTAATTTTGGAGTAAAAAATTGTTTTTATTTCGTTTCTAGAATTTTAATTTAATTTATTTTTAGTTTTTTTAATTAAATTGATTAATTAAAAAAATATCATATAAATAAGTGCTATACCATATTAGGTTTTTGAGTTGGGGCATTGGGTCAAGGTTTTTGGGCACGTGGTATTGATAAGTCATTATATTGGCCCATAGTATTGTAAAAAATGTCATATAAATAAGTAAACCAGCCTAATCAAGTGCTATATGAAACCAACCGAGATCCATCTTAAATTTAGATCTACCAAGCCGCAGGGATTATATTAATTATTATTTTTTAATTTATTTTTTTTGTAATGTTGACTAAGTCAACATTACATTACATTACATAATGCCTTTAAAACTAACATTTTACAACTTTGTTCTCATACTAGGTTCTCATGGGTCTGGTTCTTTGGGCATGTGGTATTGATAAGTCATTATATTGGCCCATAGTATTGTAAAAAAATGTCATATAAGCAAGTGCTATATGAAACCAGCCTGGATCATGTGCTATATGAAACCAACCCAGATCCATCTTAAATCTGGATCTACCAAGCTAGAGGGATTATATATAATTATTATTTTATTTTTTAATTTTTTTAATTTTAATGTTGACTAAGTCAACATAACATTACATTACATAATGCCTTATAAAATTAACATTTTACAACATTGTCGCCATACTAGGTTCTCGAGTTGGGGCAATGGGTCATGGTTTTTTGGGCATGTGGTATTGATAAGTCATTATATTGGCCCATAGTATTGTTAAAAAATAATTTATAGATTAAAAATGCTCATGGTAAAGTAGGATGAATCTATTGTTACATATTATTTTAAATACATATATGTTTAACTTTTATATATATATATATATATATATATATATATATATATATATATATTATAATTAATAATAATAATAATAAAGTTATACTTTGATTATTTTTATGTTTTTTTATAAATCTTGGCAATATGAGATGTATGATGAAGTAGGTGTTTTCATGGGTGGAGGCTCCACCTGAAACGTTGGATAGTTTCATTGGAAATTTTCTTCAAAATTGTTTTCATGTTTATTATGAATTGATGTTTATGGGCATTTTCTAATTATTTAATTTATATAGTTGTACTAGTTAGATAAAAATTCATCTTCTTTAGATATAAGGAAATAGATTAGCAATTAGAAACAAAAGGCATTTAACATTTGATATAAGGAAATTGTTGCATGGAAGCAGGTCTATTGTCCCATAAACAAGGGAGTCCCATACATTAATTGGGTGTTTGGCTCGGTCGTGACCTTAAAATTAGATAATGATTGATGATGATGATGATGATGGTTAACGTCCACTGAGACCAAATTGGTCTATCGGACCTGTTATTTTCTTAGTTTTTAATTATCTGGCTCCTCGTCTTTCTTGGCGAGATTGGTGCTGTAACTTTCTTTTTTTTCTCTACGGTCTTCCAACTTCCTTTATCTTGCATCTCCTTCATCTCTTCTGGTTCTTGGGACATTGGTGTCTTAGCTTCGCGATCCATTGTGTTCGTCCTTTTGAAGGTAGTCGGAGAAGAAGTTTGGTCTAGGAGATCTGCTTTGCTATTAAATGAAGATTTATTTTGTGCGGTATTCGAATCCTCATCACTGTTGATGCTTGAGGGGTTGTCAAGTTCACTTTTTGTTGTTGGGCGGGGCTTTCTCCCTGCTTGTCTTGAGAGTTGTTTCTTTCTTGCCTAATTTCTTGTGATTCAGAGTTTTCTCTAGAGTATTCTTCTTTGATGACAGTGTAATGTTCTTTTTGTGCTCCTTCCCACCATATAGATCTGTGGTGGTTTTTTCTAGCAGAATTTTTCTCAGAGGCTTTTGGGCAATTTTTGGCAAGATGGCCTGTCTCAAAGCAAGATCGACATCTGAAGAGGACACTTTCATAATCGAGTTTCTAGTTCCACACAGTCTTTACTTGTTAAGTTTATTTCAACTGGGAATCCAGCGCTGAAGTCCATTTCCACATATATGCGTGCATAGGTGGTTCTGGCATATTCCACTGTTTCTGGGCACCTGTAGTAAAATTCCCCAATTGCATTTCCAATGGCTTTTAGCGAGGAGAGGTTCCAGAGATGCAAGGGTATACTTGGAAATATCACCCAAACTGGTGCTGAGGCCCAACCTGGTGCTAATCCACTTGCCACATAAACCATTAAATGTTGAACGATGCGATCATCCCAACAATAAATGTCTCTTTTTCATTTCAAAATGAATTACATTATCATCCATATCACCTCATCCATCTTGAAATGTACAAGCTTTAACGAGGTCACCAAGTTCATATGTCCCTATCATAAAAGAAATATCAAAGTAATGGAGACCGTGTGCTCATGTAAAGAGCTCTATGAAATGCCCTTAAGAGTTATGCAAATGGATGAGATGAACTCAAGAGGGCTTTCATGGAGGTCAACGGCAAGGATGATGATGGAGAAGAAGATGACAAGTCTTGCTTAATTTGAAGAAGAACAATTTAGAGGAAGTTCACCCCAAAAAGAAAGAGGAGGAGGTCATTTCCAATAGTAAGCAATGGGCTAAATATGTCAATAATGTGAAGGAATTGAATGAGTATTTTCTAAGGATGACTTAGATGAGAATGAGAGGATTCAGAAGAGTGATTTAATGAATAAAAGGATCGTTGATATAGAAAGTAGGATTTTTTATTATGAGGATATCATTGTGGTTCCTAAGACAACAACAACTTGGAGTAAGGAATGTTCGAGACTAAGTACAAATTTAAGCTTGTGGAGGGTGTCACGATCAAGGGTTGGGTCATCCAAGCTTTCATTGTGAGAAAATCTTGGATGGTAGGAAGCCTTAGAGTGAGATTAAGCAAGGGAACCCATGAGGTGTAGACCAATTGGTTTGTGTGTAGTTTAGTCCCCATTATATATTACAGTCAAACCTCATGGGGAGGGATTGAGGGTGGAAGAAACTTGTGGGGGAAATAAACTATCCCATAGGGCATCTAAGCTCAACTGTGTCTCACATGATCCTGGTGAAAGCCTCCCATCAGTGGGCATATCGTTTTTCCATTCAACATTAGGGCACCATTAGGGTTGGCCCAGGCCTAAGCTATTGGAAATATTTGTTGTCATTGGTGTCAAATATAGGGGGAGACTACAAATAGTCAAGGTAAATATTGCAAATTGTTGTAAATATTGTTTGGATGCCCAATTTTTTTTATGCCCATCTTAGATACCCCATATTCGAATGCCTTTTTACTCTAAATACCTAGCTCAAATGTGAGTATTATTTAAAAACCTTTCCAATGGTATATGTGATCCGAGTTGACTCAACTCCCGGATTTAACTAAGATCTTTTGCTTTCGTGGTGTGATTAGAATTGCATTTAAAATAGCATAAAGGAACATAAATTCATGTTGTAAAGAAGAAGGAACATGACCATCATCAGCAACATAAAACTCAAGATGTTGATAACATAGTTCGTCCAGGAGGGACTATGTCTCCAGGCCTTGGTGTCAAGATGGTGTATGTCGCTACATTAAGTGTTGTCAATAGTGATGATGTACATAAGTGGTGATGTCGTTATCATACAAGGAAAATGCCCTCACGTAGGGGTGGCTCCAAGAGATGTTCCGTTGTAGGAACCCTCATTCAAAAAGGACTCCCATCAGTATGACCGAAACTCATGCATGATGATAATGAGCATCCCGCCGACATGGCATAAAAGGGATCTCAATGCAAACATACATGGCGACACATGAGTATCCCATCAACATAACAACAAAGGGATCTCAAACAAAACATGACGAATCATGATAACAAGTACATCCCACAAATGATTCTGCATCACATCAAGCAGGAATCACGAAACACGTAAGAAACAAGATCCCACATCAAACATCAAACAGGGATATGTGCAGCACAATGCATAGAAAAAGAAGTACATGAACACACTGCATATACCTCACATCCTAGGGCCATCTAAAGAAGAGGATGTCAAATTGTTGAAGTTGGTTGTACCATCAATCTCGCGGCGTCGAATCTCATGGAATGACTTCTCACACGTTGAATGTTGACACCTGCACTCCACTTTGAAAAGTGGCCGAAAAATGAAATGAGAAAATGGAAAATCTGAATACACCATCAGATTTGTGGCGTCGAATAGTGCAAAATCAACTGTCAAATTTCTGAATTCTAAGAAAGTGGAAATCTGGGGCTTAAGGAATATTTTAGATTCCCCCTAGATTCCTCAAAGATTCCCTCCTCCGGGTCATCTACAAATCTGTTGCTCAGATCAGGAAACTGACTATGCCATCAGGTTCGTGTCGCTGAGAGGTGTAAGATCGACATAAAATTTGTCCAATTTGGACATTGCAAAAATTTCACCCTCTTGAGAATTTCGCCCAATCATGGTTCCCCCTGTGTTTTTCCAGAATCATGGTTCCACCTGAAAAACAATTAATTAAAAAATAGTGTGCCTCAATTTCTGTGCACGCTCTTGGCTCCTCCATGCTTGGCACACTAAGAAAAAGACAGGTTTATATAAATTTTGGGTGGACATTTCAAAAAGCCCCACTGGTCTAGTGGTAAAGGAAGGCAATTAGTTAAGGGGAGGTTGGGGGATCAAATCACGCCTCCCCAAAAATCTGCATGTACAAGCCTTTTATAAGGCATGGTTGTTTTTTTTAAACGACATATTAATTATGGTGGAGGTTTGTTTTAAGTATTAAATGGGGGTGTGTGTGAAGTTTTGTGGGTGCTTGAGTGGTGGGCTGGCCATCCTGGCCGGGTGGGTTCGAACCTCGCCGCCCACGGTCCATCATATGGCATGTTGTTATTTGTTTTAATGGGTGGGGTGTGGGTTGGGTCCACCGGAGGTGGCCCGCCCACCACCCAAATAAATGGTACAATATATATATGTGGGTTGGAGGTTAGAGGGTCAGTGGGGGTCATGGCCTATTGGCCCAATTTTAAATAAAAAATCGTATTATAATTTATATTTCAGTCTGGTGGAGGTGGCGGGGGTCATGGCCCGCCACACACACACATACATATATATATATATATTTGTTTTTTTTTACAACCACATTTTTCCAATTTTGTTTAATACATGGGATATTAGACAAATTAACGATCCAACAAATTCGCCCGCTTTCGGGAGCTAGGTTTCATGCCCCAGGGTTGGTTAAGTTGTAGAACACTTAAACCAACTTTGACTGGCTTGTTCTCCCTCATACGAGCTCAGATTGACAAACCTTTCGCACCACTGCGATCAGGACAACAAGATCTACGCTATGGTTCTGGTTCGAAAGCATTTTGATCACTTTGATTTTCGAGCTTCCATAAGCCCTCTTTGTCTTGTGTGTGTCTCTGGAGCCACTTGGATCAATATGGAACTCCCTCTAACTCAATAGGAATGAGGAGATATGAAAGATTATATTGGGTCATCCCAACCAAAAAGTATAGGTCATCCCAATCAATTTTACAAGTCAACCCCATAAGTGAATGTACAAACACCATAAATAAAGGATAGATGAGTGCATTTGAAGACAATCCAAGCAAGAAGAGATCTAAGGTGTGTAAGACAAGTTAATGAATACTCTTGTGGTTTTCAAGGTGGAGCATAAATGTGATTTTTGGAGTGAATGAGGAATGTTAGAATTTTCGTTATAACTAAGATGTTTCAGATCACGAAATTTAAGGACATTGAGGCGAGATCTTTGTGTACACTTGATAAAATATTTAGTCATTGGTTCACTATACTTTCAGAGATATGATATGTGGAAGTTAGGGTTCTTGAATGCTCTTGAAATATACTTCAACAAGTTAGTATGCCATTTTCACTATAACTTATTTTTTGAGATGTTACAGATTATGAAATCTTGAGGAGACAAAGATGATATTTCTAAGTACTTATAGTAAAAATTTCAGGCTTTGGTTTGTTATAATTTTAGAGATATGCTCTGAGGAAGTTAAGGTTCCCGAACGCTCATGAAATTTGCTTCAAATAGGTCAATTTGGCATTTTCACTATAACTTATTTTCTTAGATATCTCACACTGTGAAATTTTGAGAAGAGAGAGGTGAGATCTATTGGAATATCGTTATCATTAATTTCAAAGACAGGGAAAGACTAGATATGTCTAAGATAAATATTGGAAAATGGAGATTGTTAAAAATATTGTTTTTAGATTTTAATGCCCAATTTGGCTAACCTCTCTTTAAGGGCATTTTTAGTATGATTTCATAGCTAAATTAGATCACGGGATATATATGCTTGGAAATATTATTCAGACACCTTTCCAATGGTATATGCCACTGCTTCTAACTTCATATGAATGAGGAGATGTGGAATATTTCGTCAAGATAACCCAACCAAAGTACAAGTAGGTTGACCCAACTAGTTTTACAAATCAACCCCATAAGTGAACATACTAATACTATAAATAAGGGGCATGTGAGTGCATTTGAACACCAATCCATCAAATAAGAGATTTGAGATTATAAGAGGAGTTTAGGAATAATTTTTGGGGTGATTCTTGGAGTCTAAAGATGGAAGCAAAAATGTGATTTTTAAGGTGAATGAGCCACCTTGGAATTTTTTCTATACTTTTGTTATGTAATGTTTCAAACCATGAAACTTGGAGGTGTTAGAGAGATTATCTTCATGTACCTGTGGTTAAAATTTCAAACCTTAGTTTCCTATCATTTTGGAGATATGCTCTGGGGAAGATAGGCCTACTTGATGCTCCTAAAATCTTCTTCAAATAGGTCATCTTGGTATTTTCAGTATAACTCTCTTTTATTGATGCTTGAGAATCTGAAATTTGGATGATAAAGAGAAGAGATATCAAGGCATCTATAATAGAACTTCCATACCTTGTTTCTTTATAATTTCAAAGATATGGTGTGAGGAAATTAGACTTCTAGGATGCTCATAAAATCTACTTCAAATAAGTTAGCTTCGTGTTTTTGCTATAAGTTTCTTCCTGTGATGTTTCATGATATGAAATCTTGAGGAGATAGAGAAGAGATCTCAAGATACTTCTAGTAGAGATTTCAAACCTCATTTTGATATAATTTTGGAGATATTTTCTAAGGAATTTAGTGTTATTGAATGTTCCTAAAACATGCTTCAAACATGTTAGCTTGACATTTTTGCTATAACTTTCTTTTTGAGATGTTTCATATTGTGAAATATGGAGGGGACAAAGAAGAGATATTTAGGTACATATGGTAGAAATTTTATAACCATATTTGCAAAGTTGAATATGTAGCATGTTGTGCAAGTTTGTTTATGGGAAGAAGCCAAAAGCAACAAGTTTTGGTAGAAGTAGACTTGATGAAGAAAGAAGCAATAGGTAGATTTGGTGAAGGCAGAAGCAACTAATAGACCTGGTGAAGGTAGAAGCAACAAGTAGACTTGGTGAAAGCATAAGCAGGTAATAGACATTGTGGAAAAGAAATTAGATTCAATGAAGCGGGTTGGTGCTAAAGAATATTTGCAGTTGTGGGGATTGGTTTCTCCTATAGATTTGTGCCTACAAATATTACAATAGTGGGGATTGACATTTTTTGTAGGTTGGTGCCAACAAATCAACAGAAGGGATTGGTGTCTCTTGTAGATTGGTGCCTACAAAGTAGAAATGGAATTGGTGTTTCATATAGGTTGGTGCCTACAAAACAATAGAGAGGGCTAGTGTCTTTTATAGGTTGGTGTTTGCAAAACAATAGAGGGGATTGTTGTCTCTTGTGGGTTGGTGCCTACAAGATCTTTCCTATAAAAAAAAATTGTGGTTTTCTCCCATTTCCACGTATATCTTGTGTTACTTGTTCAATTTATGAGATTGATGTTTTATGATGTTCAAATGTTTAAATAAGTAAAAAAAAATTGTTAAACGGATTCACCCCACTCTTAGTATAATTGTGAATTCCAACTAATGATAACATAGCAGGTTCTTTCATAAGTAATCTAGCCACTAGAAGGAAGATCTCAGAGGGACCATTGATACTCATGAAGGTTTGATTAAAGATACTATGTTTGATGGATCAAACTATGCATTTTGGAAGAAAATAATGAGGGCATATCTAATGCCCTTTAGTGTTGAAGCTTGCCAATCTATAATAGATGGAAGGAAAGACAATAAGCATAATGTAGAAGTCATGAGAGCCATCTTGTGTGGCCTATCATAATCAAAATTTGATAAGGTGATTCATTGTGATACGGTAAAAGAAATGTGGGATGAGTTGCAAGACACTTATGAAGGAGGTGACATTGAAGAAATGAAAGACAAGAAGAATATAAATATGGATACTATACATCAATTGGGGTTATCCCGAGTGGTTGGGAAGAAGGAATGGAGTCCTCCCCACCCAAGTTCAATTCTCACAAGTGACATGACGGATGTTGACAATATTGACAGTAGACTTATATTCCTCACATGGAATATACAACATTGTACCTGAAAAAAGAAAAAAAAAAGAAAAAAGAAAAAAGAAAATATGGATACTATATATGAAATCAGAACAATGAAGTTAGGTTAGAAAGAATAAGTTCTCAAAGATTCAAAGAAAGCAGAAAATATCGAAGCCTATGATTATTCTAGCGATGTATTAGATGCAAGAGAAGTGCAATATGTCTCAAGACAATTTGGAAAATTGAAATATAAGCTATTATCCAAATGTTTGAAGTATAGTAGAATAGGTCACTATGCTTATGAAAGTCCATGTGCAAAATTGGAAGATTCATATTCAAAACAAGAAGTTGAAAGTGAAGAAGACGAAAAAAAAATGTAATCCATAGGTAAGCTACTATTATGTCGTAATCGCAGAAGAACAGGTCATCTTACTTCTAGATGTCCACTTGTAATTTTGGAAAATAGTAGTGATAAAGAAGAATATGAAGATAAGAGGAAACATTATGAGTATGAAAAGGAAATATGTGGCTCATTAGAAGAAAGTAATATATATGCATATGATATTGATAAAAAATAATTATTAATCATGGTCATGCAGGCTCGATACATTGAGTAAGACATTTCATATTCAGAGGAAGAAGATGTTGATGGGGAGTTAGATGTTGAGAGAGAATTTATTTATGCCTTGAAAGAAACAAAAATACTCAGAAGAAAGAATAAAGAGTTGAAGGATTTATTACATAAATATGAAAAGAAATATCATGATTCTGATGAAGCATCAATTATCCTCCTAAAGACAAAACTAGAAGAGGCTAAGAAAATAGAGGATACACCGATAAGTCAGCTAAAAGAAAATGAAAGAAACTATGAGAAACTAGATCCAGGGGTTGTATCCTTAAGAAAGGATCTAAAGAAGGCAAATGCTCAGTTGAATATAAATGTTTTGTTTGTATAAGGGACTAAATCATTAGATAACATTCTTAGTTTTCAAAGATCTCCTCTTATTAAAATAGGTCTTGGATATCATGAAGTTGTCAAGGCATAATCAAGCTCGATGTCATTAGAAGAGAAATGAGAAAAGAACTTGAAAGCTATGTTAATTTGCTCAAAAGATCTATCAATGAAAACATCAATAGGAAAGAAGGAGAAAATTAGCAGAGATCTAATCCTCAAATGTAAGAAAGCAACACTATGCAAGAAAGTGAAGACCATTTGAGACTCGGGAATGGTTTCAGAAGGACAATTTCCCTAAGAAGGACTTTTACTTCCAAGGATCATAATATCTTTTGTGGCTATTGCTTCTCATGCAATAATTTTGGTCACAAGTTAATAGATTGCAGAAAATATGTAAGAAATGGCTATATGGTAAATAAGAGTAGGGGATCATATAAGATCTCAAGGAATGGTTGTGTGAACAACAATCCTAGAAGTTTTAATGAGAATGATGTCAAAAATTACAATTCATTTGCCCCCTTATTATATCATGTTGAATGTTTCAAGTGCAATAATTTTGGGCACAAAGCTCAAGATTGTAGAAGTAGTACATTGAGGCCTCTAAATCAAAGCAGAGAAGAAGATGTTGTTAGAAATGGAAATCAAATAAAGGTATGGATAAGGAAGCAAGAGAAGTAGAAAGAATGTGATCTAGATCTATGTGTTCAAAACAAATATAGAAAATGGTATATATATAGTGGATGTTTAAGGCATATGATAGGAGATAAAAGTAAAATTATCTCTCTAAAATAAGTTAAAGAAGGCAGCATCATCCTTCAAAATAGTGATTCAAGAAGGATAATTGGGAAATGCATAGTCAATATTGATGATGGATGGACAACAACCCATAATATTCTATTGGTTGAAGGTCTAAAATGTAGATCTTAACCTTGTATGTAAATTACCTACGAAGAAATTCTTAAAAAAAATAGAAAAATATACAATGGCGAGAACATAAAAAAATATACACAAAGATTTTCTCCTAGAATCGAAAATCAGGAAAACCACATTGATTTTTCATTATATTTCTTTCATTGTTACAATACATTCTATACATGCAAAAGCATTCATAAACCCCAATCCATTAACCCTGCATTAGAAGATAATTGTAGTTCCCTTGACTAGATCTACAAAATACCATGGGAAAAACCATCATTCCCAAAACCATGTGAAAAACCATGGGTGGGTCCACATAAAAAAATTCCCAGGGCGCTGCTCTAGATCTCGTGCAGAGGGGGCTATTGCCCCCTAGCAAGGGGGACTGCTACCCCCTCGTTATGCCTGACGCAACATAATAACACCTGAGGCTAGTCATGGAAAGAATATAACACATACCCAACATAAAACACAATCTACTAAGTGTAAGTCAAATGATTGATCAAAGGGTATGATCTCACATTCAATTCTAAAGGATGTGAAATAAGAAAACCATGTTCAGGAAGATTGGTAGAAAATAGGCAAAAGGAGGAGAGTTGCAAATAAGGAGAAGCATCAATTTAAGGGGATTATCCCTTTGATGTTAAAAGAGTTAAGTTGTAGATAAAAGGAAGCATAAGCCCAAGGGGAGTAGTCCCAAAAAGAAGAAGTAAAAGGAAGTTCAAGCATAGGGGGGAGCAATCTCAAGAGTAGAGCTACAAAAGAGGAAATGTTGCATGTAAGGATAGATAGACACAACCTCAACAAGGGGAGCCTAGTTGCATATTATTTTGTGTTAACATCTCATGGGGACAAATTACAACCAAAAACAAAATAAAAAACTTTGTCATTGATGTTAAAGGGGAAGAATTTGTAGTCATTGAGAGAAGTTGCATATAGACGAAGAGTTGCAATCACTAAGAGAAGTTGCAAATACAGGAAGAGTTGTAGACACCAAGAAAAGTTGCACACATAAGAAGAGTTACAGATAAGAAGAAGCACAAGTTCAAGGGTAACTTCCATTTGCCATTGATGTCAAAGGGGGAGAAATTGCAGGAACAAGGAGAATTGTAGATAGGGGGAGTTCTACAATATTATTATAGAATTGACTAAGGGTTGTCATAAATGACAAAATGGGAGATTTTTGGAAATATTTTTGTCATTGATGTTAAAGACAAGGGGAGACTATATATGTCCAAGATAAATATTGGAAAATGAAGATTGTTGGAAACGTTATATTTGGACTTTTGATGCCCAATTTAGATAACTTATATTTGAATGAATTTTCACTCTAATTTCATAGCTCAAATTGGATCATAGAATATATGCTTGGAAATCTTACTCCGACACCTTTCCAATGGTATATGGCACTCCTTCTAACTCCATATGACTAAGGAGATATGGAAGATTCTATCAAGATGACCCAACCAAAGTAGAATCAAGCTGACCCAACCAATTTTACAAGTTAGCCCCATAAGTGAATGTGAAAACACTATAAATAAATGGCATATGAGTGCATTTGAACACCAATCCATCGAAGAGAGATATGAAGTTGCAAGAGGAGTTGAAGAATAATTATTGGGATGATTCTTGGAGTCTAAAGGTGGAAGCGAAAATGGGATTTATGGGGTGAATGAGTCAACTTGGAATTTTCACTATAAATTTTATTTTGTAATGTTTCAAACCATAAAAATTATAGGAACTAGAAAGAAGATATTCATGTACTTGTGGTTAAAATTTCAAACCTTGTTTTGCTATAATGTTGGAGATATTATTTAAGGAAATTAGGCCTCTTGAATGCTCCAAAAATCTTCTTTGAATAGGCCATTTTAGAATTTTCACTATAAATTTTCTTATAGTCTATTTCAAAAGGTGAAACTTGTAACATACAAATTGAATATCTTTATGTACCCATGGTTAAAATTTTAGACTTTGGTTCGCTATAATTTCAGAGATATGGTTAGAAGAAGTTAAGCTTCCTGAATGCTCATAAAATCTACTTCAAACAAGTCAACTTGGTATTTTTGCTATAAAAAAAAATTCTATGATGCTTCTCTGAAATATGGAGTAGACTAATAACAGATCTCAAGATACCTATACTAAAACTTTCAAACCTTGTTTCACTATAATTTCAGAGATATGGTCTGAGGAAATTAAGTTCCCTGAATGATCATAAAATCTATGTCAAACAACTTAGCTTGGTGTTTTTGCTATAAATTTCTTTCTATGATGTTTCAGACTTTGAAATCTAGAGGAGATAGAGAAGAGATCTCAAGGTACTTGTAGTAGAACTTTCAGACCTTGTTTCACTATAATTTTGGAGATATTATCTAAGAAAGTTAGTGTTCTTGAATGCTCCTAAAACATGCTTTAAACAAGCCAGCTTGACATTTTTGCTATAACTTTCTTTATAAGATGTTTCATATTGTGAATTATGGAGGGGATGGAGAAGAGATCTTTAGGTACCTGTGGCGTAAATTTCATAACCAAATTTGAAAAATTGGATACATGGCATGTTGTGCAAGTTCGTTCTTGGGAAGAAGCCAAAAGCAACAATTTTTCAGAGAAGTAGACTTGATGAAAGAAGAAGCAGTAGATAAAGCTGGTGAAAGAATAAGTGACTAACAGACCTGGTGAAGGTAGAAGCAACAAGTAGACTTGGTGAAAGCAGAAGCAAGTAATAGATATTGTGGAAAAGCAACCAGATTCAGTGAAGTAGGTTAGTGCCTACGAATATTTATAACAGTGGGCATTTGTGTCTTTTGTAGGTTAGTGCTTATAAATATTGCAACAATGGGGATTAGTGTCCCCTATAGGTTGGTGCCTACAAAGTAGTAGAGGGTATTGGTGTCTCCTGTAAGTTGGAGCCTATAAAGAAACAAAAGTGATTGGTGTCTCTTGTAGGTTAGTGTCTACAAAACAATAGAGGGAATTGGTGTCTCATGAATATTGGTGCCTAAAAATTGATGTAATAGTAAGTTGTTTCTATAAGATATTTTATATAAATAAGTTTTATGGTTTTCTCCCATAAGGATTTCCACATATATATTGTGTTACTTGTTCAATTTATGAGATTGATGTTTTATGATGTTAAAATGTTTAAATAAGTAAAAAATGTCATTATATTGATTCATTCCCCCCCCCCCCCCCTCAACCAATCCCCACTCCTCTCAATATAATTGTTAATTCCAACAATATCTCTAGGTACCTATGCTAAACATTTCAAACTTTGGTTCACCATAATTTGGGAGATATGCCCTATGGAAGTTGGGGTTTCTGAATAGCCCCAAGATCAACTTCAAATAGGTCAGTTTGGCATTTTTTCTATAACTTATTTTTTGGGATGTTTTAGACTAAGAAATTTTTAGAGACCTATGGAGATATCTAGCGATACCTCAAATTGTGAAATGATAAGAGATATAATGAGAGATACAAAAGTGTCTCAAGTAAAAGTTTCAGAATCCTATTCGCAAAATTTGATATGTGGCATGTTGCAGAAGTTTGTTCTTGGGGAGAGACCAAAAACAACAAGTTTTGGGAGAAGCAGACCTAGTGAAGGCAGAAGCAGTGAGTAAACTTGGTAAAAGCAGAAGCAACTAGTAGAACTGGTGAAGGTAAAAGTAGCAAGTAAACTCAATGAAGTAGTTTAGTGCCTACAAATATTTGTAGAGTGAGGATTGGTGTCTTGAGTAGGTTGGGGCATACAAATATTCGTAGTGGTGAGGGTTGGTGTATTTATTAGGTTGGTTCCTACAAGCATTTGCAACAGTGAGGATTGGTGTCTCTAGTAGATTGGTACCTACAAATATGTGTAATTGTAGGTTAGTGACTACAAAGAATTATAAAAAGAAATTTTGTGTGGTTTTCTCTTGAAAGAGCTTCAATGTAAATCTTGTGTTCCATATTCTACAGTTAATTAGATCTCATATGTGGTTATGGTTCATAAATGTTTAAATAGGTAAAAATTGTCTTATACTAATTCGCCCCCTTCTCAATATAAGTGTGTGCTTAACAATTGGTATTAGAACACTATCTAACCATTGGAATATATATTTTGGGAGCACGTGTGATATCCCCGATTTCATAAATTGCCAAAGTGTAGCACAATTTTGTACTTTTGGCATTGGAGGAATTTTTTGCCGTTTGGACTTAGGAAAAGTGGGTAGATGGGTCCCACGCTCTAGAAAAAGGAGGCAATATACACCCAAGAGGATAAATCAAACTCTTAGTGGAATATGGGGCCCACCAAAGGAGGCAATTTGAACCTCAAGGAAGGGGGACAAATTTGTGGGTTGTGGGGGCCACCAAGGGGAGAGAAGTAGCCCATGACTATAGAAGGAAGAAAGGAATCATTTCTCCCCATATTTTGACTATCATATTTTAGAATTCGATCTCTATTAGAGTTGTTCAGCACAAGGGTTAGAGTGTTGTTAAACACAGGGATTTCAAGTGAAATTCCACACCAGTTTCGAAGAATTTTGAGTGTCTCCCTAGCTGGGATTTTGGGAGTCCATTTTGGGGCTTCCACAGGGTGATGTTAGAAACATATTTTCCAGTTGTGCACATTTCCTAGGCACAAATTCAGTTTGAACTAGCAGAGTCTGGGCCAGCTATAGTGAATTGGGTGGACTGGAAATTATAGGAGTATTTATTCATTTTGGTGCCAAAGTTTTGGTGGCATTTTGCAGTGGTAATTCTAGGTCATACTTGTGGGCCAAATTTTCTTTCTTTGGCAGTGCGTGAGCCTCCCTAGGAATAGGCTGCACAAGCCTTGGAGCAGTATTGTTGGGGAACTAAGGAGCTAAGAATTTGGGCCTTATAAAGGCTAATTTTCGGATTGGGAGGAGTTCCTTGGACCATGAATTAAGGGGAATTCCCAATAGGCCTATTTTTTGTAGGAGCATGCACAATTAACTTGTTGGGTCATACATACCTGTTGGATAGATTCCTCATGGCTTGGAGCAGAGCCAAATCCTTTCTAGGCTTTTCTGGGTTTTAGGAGAGGAGTTAAGGGCTCAATTTTTAGAGCATTTTGAGGAGTACTCAGCCTTGAAATCATTGTTCCAACTAGCAGAGAGTATCAAATTATTTATCTATAGTGTGAATTTTAGTTCCAGGCCATTTCTCACTTGGGTTAAATATATCTCTTTTTGGTTTTTCATATCTTGCATAACAAGCCCAAGTTCTATCATTTTAGCTCACTCTATGCACACATACCCAGTTATTTAATAAAATGGGTTAGTTTATTATGCTTGATATCTTGGTGTTTTGATTTATGTTCATGGTTTTTAAGTTATCTTTTTCTTCCTAGTTCATTGCTTTGGTTTTTACTGTTAATCTCCATTTAGGAATATTAAAGTGGCATCAGAGCATGTTCTTGGAAGTTATGGGAGCATGAGTTGGTGATGCCACCTGGTTTTGGAGGTGTAGTCTTTCACAGAGGCGGAGGTCGAGTCAGAAGAGGATGTGGTATAGGGTGTGGGCCTAACCCTTTTTTTGACCCTGAGGTAGAACATGCAAGTGAGCATGATAATAGGGACGAGGAATCATGGAGAATGAAGGAGAGGTTGAACATGGTGGCAAGGAGTACACATTGGTAGAGTTGACCAGGCAACATAAGCTCATGATGGACATGTTGGTGTAGTTGGCTAGTGTTACGAAACCAACTCACAAAACAAAAGGAAAGATAGATCAACGACTTGATAAATAGCCTCTTTGAGGGGGAAAACTCCTTTACATGACATAAATAAACAATTATTGGATGATACAAATGATTAGACCTCCTTGGTATATACAAGAGTCTAAGGGGTCACAATATAATCAGAACCTACATAAAAATAATAATGTAAGGGCACAACAATAATAATAGTGGGATTTTATGTGGCACAACAATAACAATATGGGGGATACATGGGCACAACGATAACAATAGGGGGCTACACTAACAATAAAAATAAGGGAACTACGCTAGTATTATAGGAACCTAACATTCCCATCTCCTTCAAAAAAAGTGTTGTCCTTAACGCTTGAGTAGTTCTGGATGCTTTTGTATAAAATTTTCATCCTCCCATGTGGAATATTCAGCAGGTAAGTTCTTCCACTTAATGAGATACTTCAAAATTAATCGATTCACAACTATCGAGTTCTTGTTTCTGTGATTGCTTCAGGCCCAAATATGATTTCTCCTTCTTCACCAAGTTCTGGAAATATTGTTTGAATTGGGAGCTTGTCACCAATAACCTTCTTTAAGCATGAAACGTGGAAAATTGGGTGTACTCGGGAAGATGTCGGCAACTCCAATTTGTATGCCATAGTACAAATATTTTGCAACACCTTGTATGGACTATAAAACTTGGGTGATAATTTATTATCCTTCTTAGCTTGCTTGAGGGACGTTTGTTGGTATGGTTGTAGCTGTAAAATAACTAGTCCCCTACATCAAAACTTCTTTCACTGTGACGTTGACCTGCCCATTATTTCATTTGATTTTGCGCTAGAGTGAATTTATCCTTTAAGAGCTGTAGAACTTGTTGTTGATGCTCAGTGTGATCTTCCACTACTTGAACCTTAGATTTTTCTCTTAAGATGATGTGATGGACGGCGGATGATATCCATAAAGTGCCATAAATGGGGTCATTTTTGTTGCAATATGGAAGGAAGTGTTATACCACCATTCAGCTAGAGGTAACCACTTGAACCATTGTGTTTGTTTATCAGATACAAAGCAACAAATATATCCTTCCAAACATTTGTTCACTATCTCAGTTTTCTCATATCGGATTGAGGATGATAAGATGAGCTATGAGCTAATTGAGTACCAAGACAAGAAAATAGTTCCATCCAAAATTTCCAGTGAAAATGGGATCTTTGTCACTTACAATAATCTTTGGGTTTCCATGTAGCTTTTGAATGTTTCCATAAATGCAGTAGCAATTGTACTAGCTTTAAAAAGAAGAGATAATGCACAAAAGCGTGCATACTTGGTAATTCTATCAACTACCACCATGATGACACTCTTTCCTTTAGACTTGGGTAAACCTGTGATAAAATCCATTAAGACCTCCTCCCAGTGCTGACTTGGAATAGCTAAAGGTTGTAACAAACTTGAGGTCTTAACTGTCTCAACTTTCTTTTGTTGGCAAACCAAACATTATGACACAAACTTTTGAATGTCAGATTTAAGGCCATCCCAAAAAAATTCCTTCTTGACCCTATGGTAAGTTTTTAAAAATATTGAGTGCCCTCCTAAGGGGGAGGTATGCAATTCCAAAAGAATCTTTTGTTTGATTTGGGAATTCTTACAATGATATAAGCGATCTTTGTACCATAATGAATCATTTTTCCAGATAAAAGTATTAGATGTACTCGGGATTTTGCTGCAACTTATGAATGAGTGCCCACACCTCTTCATCATTCTTCCATTCATTCCTTGCTTCAATTATCCAATCAAGTTGGATAATAGAAATGGCACAACACAATGCTTCCACATCCTCATCCTTTCTTGAGAGTGCATTTGCAACAACATTTTGCTTCCCTTTTTTGCAGATGATTTCAAAGTCATAACCCACCATCTTTGTGGCCCATTTTTGCTGCTCTTTTGAAGATAATATTTGTTCCAAAAAGTATTTAAGACAATCATGATCTGGTTTTACCTTGAAGTGTCTTCCCATTATGTAAGGTCATTATTGCTTTAGTGCATGCAATATTGCCAACATATCCTTCTCATAAATAGATTTATGTAAATAATTTCCTTTGATTTGACAACTTTTAACATCAATGGGTCTTCCTTCTTGCATTAAAACAACACCAATTCCATTTCCTGAGGCATCACATTTTGTGAAGTCTAGTGTAGCTAAGACCGATGCTTGGCACATTGCCTCTTTAAGATGTTCAAAGGCCTTAGTTGCTTTTAGAGTCCAAGAAAATGCATCATTCTTCAGTGATGTTGTTAGAGGTGTTATTGATCCAAAATTAAATAAGAATGAAACAAATAACAATATAACCATAAATATAGAGATGCAATAGAAATAACAATTCATTTCATTAACATCAAAGCACTAAAATATGCTTACAAATAGAATGGAAATAAGCTAGCTTGAGTGATGGTAGATTATCTTTGAGAAGAGATGTGGGGACTACATGCCTCTAAACTATGTTATAATGAGGCTCAAGGGCCTATTTATTATTTAACAGCAAGGGAAAACCCTAAACAACCAAAACCCTAACCCCAGGAGATGGAACACCAAGAGTTTGTGGGCCTCGTTGGGGTTAGTTGGGCAGCCAACTTCTCGGGGTCGTAACTTGGTCATATTATCTATGTTTGGCGCGTACGATACCTTGTTGGAAAGGTCTCTTTGAGTACTGCAGGATTTGTGACGGGCCCTTTCTTATGGCTATGGGTCTATTGTGGACCTAAAATACACTGTTTAGGGGGCCAAAACTGCTCCGGAAGTTCAGGACCCAAAAAAACTGCTAAAAATAGTAAATACTGAAATAAACAAGGAAACAGATGAAACCGACTAGAGGTCTAGGTGGAATAGGCGGGTGGCCACCAATATCCACTTGGATCAGTCCTCCTTCCTTAGGAAGCAATGGTCCCCATTGTGTGCAGAGCCTCCATGATGTGAGGAAATTTTTGTTGAACTTGGTCCATGGTGAACCACTTGCCCTAGTGAAGGAGTTGGCCTGCTTTGACAACTTGATATATATGGATCCTCTGTTGGTGAGTGTTCTTGATCTGTGCGTTCATGAGCTAGTTAGTTATGGCTTGTTCCATGCAGTCTAGGTTTAGTTTTGTTGGTGTGAGTTGTTCTGCAATGTCAGTTGTGTTTAACAATGGTAGACTGTATGGCTGAAGGCGGTCTACCTTGAACACTGGGTGTAGACCAAGGAATGGTGAGACATTGAGCTTGAATGCATTGTCCCCTACAACCTTGATGATGGTGTATGGCCTATATCGGAGCCGGCGAAGCTTGCGGAGGTGTCCATAAAGGCGCTCCTTCTGCAAATGTAGCCAAAATTTGTCGCCCACCTGAAACTTGTGAGGTACTAGATGTTGATCATGGCGCTGCTTATACATTGCACTGGCTCTGCCCAGTATATCATGGACCTGTTGGCAGATGTGTTGAATGCGCTAAATGAAGTTGTTAGCCATGTTGACTTCGGATTGGACGTGAGACGAATCTTCTTGAGTAGCTGCAAATGGTATGGCCACATTGATGGGACATAATGACTGAAATCTCAACCCTACCTGAAAGGGGCTATGGACCATTGAGCTATGGAGAGCTCTATTGTAGCTGTGCTGGACATAGGGGAGGCTTTCATCCTATGTGTGTGGATGCTTCGATATGTACATGTGTAGAATGTGTATGATCATCGTGTTGATGACCTCGGTTTGGGCATCAGTTTGGGGGTGTAATGTTGTGGACTTAGTAAGTTTGGTATCCAATATCGACCAGAAACTTGACCAAAATGCACCTAGGAATTGGTTGTCTCGATCTAAGATAATGGACTGTGGTATCCCAAAGTGTATCCACACTTGCTTAAAGAAGAGCTTAGCAGTGGCCTCTGCTATGATACTCTTCTTGTAGGCCGCCATGATCGCCATCTTATAGAATCTATCGACAACCATGAAAACACAGTCGTTGTCATGCTTAGTAGAAGGAAGTCCTGACATGTAATTCATGGAGATGGATTCCCAAGGTCGACTAGGAGTAGGTAGAAGAGTATATAGGCCTTGATTCTTAATGGTTAGTTTGGAAATGGCGTAGGCGATGTAGGATCTAGTGTACTTCCCAACATCCTGACAAAGTTTTGGCCAATAAAAATGCTTCTTCAATACTGCCATTGTTTTCTCTACTCTGAAATGTCAAGTGGCCCGACTGTAGTGCGTCTCCCAACTCATCTTGGCACACTCGCTTGAAGGAACATAGATGTGTCCCAAGTGGCATAACAGTGCATCATGGAGGTGAAAAATTGGAACTTACTTCCCTTCCAGGAGTGTTTGGTATGTGTTGTTGAATTCTGGATTGCTCTGTAAAGATGCGCCTTGGAAGTCTTTTGCCAATAGGAGTAGAGAACAGTGATCAATGCCATGATTGGTGGTCGGATGAGGCAGTCTGCATCATTATTGGTGTTTCCCTTCTTGTACTTAATGTTTAAATGGAATTATTGCAAGTATGTGGACCACTTCTGATGGTGATCATTCTGCAACTTACCTTGTGTTTGTATGAACTACAGGGATCGATGGTCTATGTGGATGACCATTTCCTTACCTAGAATGTAATGCTTCCATTGATGGCAGGAATGTGCAATCGAATACATTCTTTGTCGTAAGTGGGATACTTTCGGACTACGTCTAAAAGTGTCTCACTGTGGTAAGCCACTAGATGCCCTTTCTGAGTAAGAACTTCACTAATAGCATATTCAGAGGCGTCTATCTCAATCTCAAATGGTTGATGTCGGTTTGGTAATGTGAGCACTGGTGCAAAGCAGAGATGATGCTTCAACTCAGAAAACACATTTTGTTGGGTTTTGGACCGAAAAAAATTTACTTTTGCTCTGCCCTTGGTGACTTGACTTGAAGGCCAAGTGATATGAGAGAACCCCAACACGAACCTACGATAGAAATTGGCAAGACCTAGAAAGTTGCGGAGCTCTGTTAGAATGGTTGGGGCTGGCCAATCCCGAATGACTTGTATCTTGGTTGGGTCCACATGCACACCATGCTCATCAATGATGTACCCCATATATTGAACAGGGGTCATGCCAAAAGTGCATTTCTCCGAATTGGCACACAACTTGTGTTGTATTAGAGTTTGAAGGACCTATCGAATATGGTGGAGGTGCTCTTCCCAACTCTAGTTGAAAATCAAGATGTCATCTAAATAAACTACCATGAATGAATTGGTGAAGGGTCACAAGATGTCATCCATCAATCTCATGAAAATTTCGGGGGAATTCGTCAACCTGAAAGGCATGACCAACCATTCAAAAAGTCCCTCCTTGGATTTGAAGGCAATCTTCCACACATCGGAGGGTTCGATAGGCACCTGGTGATAACCAGACTTCATGTCAACCTTACTGAAATATTTACCCCCTTTGAGTTGTTCCAGAAAGTCATTAATCCATGGGATTGGGTACCTATTCTAAACAGTGACCTTGTTCATCACCCGACAATCAATATAGAGTCTCTAGGTCTCGTCCTTCTTCTGTACCAATACAGTCGGGCTCCCACAGGGTGATGAGCTTGGCTTGATGTGCCCTTTCTACAATAGCTCTTGAATCTACCACTTGATCTCATCGTTCTCTAAAACACAACATCGATAGATCATTCTATTGGGCAGTGGCACGCCCGGGGTCAAATCGATGGAGTGCTTGACCTGACAGTGTAGAGGTACCCGTGTAGGTGAGGTGAAAATGTCCCTGTACTCCTTCACGACCTTGTCCATATGTTTTTGTTGTGTGGAGAAGCCCTATTTGAAATCCATGGCCACAACCTTCTTCTTTCCCTGAGGGAGAATCATAAGGAAAACAAATTTCCTGGTCTAGGAAATGATCTTACTACATTGCTTTGCAGTGATCAAAGAGATGGCGGTAGGTGGGGCTACCTCTGGTATCCTGTACAACTTATTGCCCAAAATAATAATCATAAAGTGAGGTCTAGACTCATATACAACATGTCGCTTCCATAAGTATGGTTGTCCTAATAATACATCACAAACTTCAAGAGGAGCAACATCACACAATACGTCATCCGTGAAGGGCTTGATGCTATAATGAAGGCGACACTGTTGGCTAATGTAGAGATATCATCCTTGGTGAAGCTGCCCGATGCTGTACTACTACAGATGTGTTATCATCGGTAGAAATAGCCGCTCCAC
The DNA here is from genome assembly GCA_031772625.1 of Pinus tabuliformis. Taxonomy (NCBI): domain Eukaryota; kingdom Viridiplantae; phylum Streptophyta; class Pinopsida; order Pinales; family Pinaceae; genus Pinus; species Pinus tabuliformis. Next base: position 853,864,333 of record CM062809.1, on the reverse strand, counting down.
GACCTCTGTTGAAATGAAGTTCTTTTGGCTCCCACAGTCGACAATGAACTGCAACAGAGAGCCCTTCACCCACATCTGTGAGTGGAAGAGGTGTTGCCCCTCCTTTGGATATTCAAGCTCATTCTTATGGATCTTGGTGGTGGCCACGATGGCACTAGGCTCTGCGTCAATGATCTGCTTCCCTTTGTCATTCTCCTTGTTGGGTTTTGACTCAGAGTTGGAACATGCATATGATTTAGAAGCCTTCATCTTGGTTACCAGTGATTGCTTGGCCCGACACTCACTTGTGTTGTGAGTGGAGCTCTTATGGAACTCACACCATTTTCATGTGTCGTTCTTTATCTTCATGGTGTTGTTCTTTGCTTACGGCTTCGACGAGTTGTCCTGGGTTGCCCTGCCTTGGCTTTGGCCTTTGCTCTGTGGTTTGGGGGTTCCTTTTCCTTGCTTTAGATTCAAATATCCAAAGTCTCGCTTCTTCTGTTTAAACTTCTCCTCAATCTTGATAATGTATTGGTATGTCGTGTCAAGCGAATAGATGTCTAGGAAATCCATCTCGTCCTAGATGTACTTATGTATATAGTTGCGATGCTTGAGTACCAAATTCCACTCAGAATCCTTGATACTCAAGTTCGTGCGGAGGGTATGGAAAACATTTATGAACTTCGGCACATCTTGGTCCCTTCCCTGTCGTAGTGTGGTCCACTTTATGTATTTATCTTCATAGCTCCTGACAGGGTAATATTGTTCCTTGATGGCGTTTCAGAAAGAATCCCAAGTGGGTGCAGTTGAAAATAGTGAGGAGTCCCTCTCGTCCTTTCATTCATAGCAAGTTTCCCATTAGTCCTTGACATGTGGGGCGACTTTGAGAAGTGCAAAAGTAATCTTTTCCCGACTAGAAAAGTCATGAACTGAAAAATATCCTTCCAATAGATTCAACCATTTATCTACGACATTTGGATCTATCTGATGCTCAAATATGGGAATATGAAAGCTAACTTGCTCCTTAAAAGGAGTAGCACCTCCAAAGTGACTACTAGATGAAGATGCATCACCTGTGGGTAGTCGTCGAAGGATTTAGGCAAAGTTATCCATCATCGCGTTCCTTTGTCACTCGAGGGCTTCCTCGAGCAATATTTTGAAAGGATATCTTGCCCCCTCATCTTTCTTTTCTTCTGCCATGGGAGGCCATTGGGGTTTGCGAGGATGATCTTGCAAAGGTTCAACCAGTTCAACCCCTACCTCCTTATACCCTAACCTCGTTGGGGACATGAAAAGAGAAACAGAGAAAGAGCAGAATGCTCTGATACCATTGATCTGAAATTAAATAGGAACACAAAAAATTATAGATATAACCATAAATATAGATATGCAATAGAAATAACACTTCATTTCATTAATATCAAAATATTGAAATATGCTTACAAACATATTGGAAATAAACTAGCTCGGACGATGGTATCTTATCTCTAAGAAGAGATGTGGCAACTACATGACTCTGAACTATGTTACAATGAGGCTCAAGGGCCTATTTATTATTGAAAAACAAGGGAAAACCCTAACCCCAGGAGATGGAACGCCAAGAGTTTGTGGGCCCTGTTGGGGTTAGTTGGACAGCCAACTTCCCAGGGTTGTAACTTCGTCATATTATCTATGTCTGGCGCGTATGATCCATTTTTGGAAATGTCTCTCCGAGTACTACAAGATTTATGGCAAACCTCCTACAACTACGAACTTGTTGCGGACCGTAAAAAATTGTCGTTTAGGGGGTCAAAACTGCTCCGGAAGTTTAGGGCCCAAAAAAACTGCTAAAAATAGTAAATGCTGAAATATACAAGGAAACAAATGAAACTGACTAGAGGTCTAGATGGAATAGGCAAGTGGCCACCAATATCCACCTGGAATAGCTATTATTCTCCCATAAATCCTAACAAACTTACGATAATACCCTATCAACCCAAGAAATCCTTGAAGATGCTTTAGGGTTGTGTTGTAGTGGCTACAACCACCCTCCAAAATTTTTCCTTGGCTTCATTTTGTAGCTTCCCTACCAACGTTTCACAACAAAATTTCTTGCCTTGTCAAGTACGCAAGCTTCAATGAATTTTCTCACAGAATAATAGCATGTGCATTAGATCTTGTTGCATCCCCCTCACAGGTTATTTATCCGGACTTGGTCCAGCTGCAGGCTTAGCAACTCCCTCAAGAAATTGTGCAATTCTGGAGGGAAACCAACCTTCCCTCTAGAACTTGCTTAATTCTATCTGGCAGCCTACTGGGCTCCAAAATTGCGCAAATCTGCCTATCACTGTTCACTGAGAAAATTGTGCAATTACTCCCAGCAAGGCTGCTTAGTCCATAAAGTGCGCAAACGTTCTGGGCAACCAGACCAACTTCCTGCCATAAATGAGCATTTTTTCCCCTCAGCTGAGTAGATTGTTGCATGTGCAGTTGGGTTGACCGGTTCCCTCCAGGACTGAGCAAAACTGATTTGTATGCATGGACTGCTCCTCCCAAGGCAACATGTAAAGGCATCCCTTGATTCAGGGATCTATTTTAGCAGCCGAAGGTTACATGCAAGAATCATTTTAGAAGCCTCCCGCCAAGTGTCACATTTCCTAGATTTGTGGCATGCGCGTCACAACTTTGATTCTATTGAAACTCATCAACCCAATGCTACATAGCTCATTCCTCACATCGACCTTGCATCTCTGACATCCCACGTTGCATCTAGGATTCATTGGCACATTCAACTCAGTTGTCTTGGGGTAAGCCCACTTTTCATTACTTGCATTGCGTTTCTATCACTTTTTGTGTTTCACTTTGTGTGAGTGTTGTCTGCTTGATTCCAGTGAGTGCTTGCTATTGTTTTGATGTATGTTAGCTTGTAGAATCACCGTTTCAGTTTTCGCTCGCATCTCACTGTTGTCGCATGCATGACAGTGTTTTGCACGAACAGTCGTTGTTGTGGCAACTCGCTTCACACACATGCATGCTTTCATATTTTTTGAATTCACTCTTGTTTGCACTCATCTCACCATGCATTCAGACTTCTCATGTTTTCAGTCACCTGTCGGCTGGACTGGGTTGCCTTGGCCCGAACCGTGCCTGTCCGGCTAGAACTGCGCATTTCCGGAAGAAAAGGCTCTACCTTCCCTCCAAAAGTTGCACAAGTCTAGCCCAACACTAACCTCTAGGCTTGCATTGTGCAATTCTTGGAGGTAGTGTCTTGCTGGCCCCAAAAACTGCGCAATGCATTTTGTTGGTTGCATGTCACTGCTGACTGAAATTGTGCATTGCACAATTTCAATCCTTAGCAGGCTAGATTGGACTTTTCATTGTGCAGTTCCAGTAGTCAGTCAGCCTCCTGATAGCCTGGACTCTGCCTTGTGCAGTTTTGGCAGTCAGTGTCCCGACGTCCCGATGGAAATTGGACAACCTTCATGATCAGTCACACAAGTATGTTGCAAGTCAGTTCTCAAGTTTGTTTTGATTTTCGACTGACAGATTGCTTGCCATGAGTGTTTCCATGTCTTTAGGTATCATAGGTGTTCATCTGCCTCTCAGTAGCATAGGTACAATGGTTTCCAGGAGAGTAGAGTCAAAGACACCGTTCAGATCACACTTGGGGATGCAGTCGATCAAGTGTCTATGAACTTGCCTACCCATGAAGACAAAGAGTTGTTCATAGACAAGGACATCAATATATGATGACAACAAGATCACAACAAGCAGCACCATCAACAACAGCTAAAGGCAGCCTACTAGATGTAACGAACACAAGAGGAAGTTTGTTGACAACACAGAGGCGAACAAAGTTGTAAGCTCAAGTAGATCCACTTGTGATGAAAGCAACTTTGGAGACTCAAGCTATGTGGTGATGTTGTGACATGAAGATCGCACGAAGGCAAAGAATGGAATAGAGAAGGAGTTGCATGTGATGAAGCAACAACTCAAGGAAGAATAGGAGCTGCATACACAACAAAATGAGTTGCAACATGAACAAGTGCATCAGGGGGTGCAACATGCACTCACGGATGAAATTACGCCCGTACAAGTTATAGATCCATCCCAGCAGCTGGCATGGAGTAGACAAGGTGAGTAGTGTTGGTGATCACATGCAAGGGAATGCAGCAACATGCATTTCATTGTGCGCACAGAGACAATCACTCTAGCCCAATGAGTGGGTCTAACAACTTGAGAGGACAATCAACTAGAAATCTTCCTAGATTATAATTTAGAAATAGAACGAGAGAGGAGGCCTACCTTGCTCTGATGGTAATCCGATTCCCTTTGTTGAAATCCTCGAACTACTTGTGTCAAGGTCTTGTTCCTACTTCTTTCAGCGCTTATGTACCTGCACTAACAACCAAGAGACAAAAAAGCATACCAAAACCAATAGTAAATCCAATAACAATCTATTTAGCTGATCAAGGAATGCCAAATAAATACATACATGAACATATATATTTGGAATATGAACCAGCAATTCTATTATTATTTAAAGAATAAAGGGGAAGCTTACAACCATAGCCTTGATGTTGAAAGGCTCTCCTTGAGTGGTAATCCAAGTCCAAGCCAAGAAACTCTCCAACACTCCTTCTCCAAGTCTAATGAATGGCCTGTAGCACAAGCTCAACATAAGAGTGCAAATGGACATTGATCAACCATTTGGGAAAGGTAGAGGAGAAATTTATAGGCTGGGAGAGGGAGTTGAACCTCCTCCAAAGATAGGATTAGGCCCACATCCTAAGGAGTTAGCTCATAGGGATGATACCAAGAGGCCAAATTAGGAGGATTCGACCTCATCTATGCGAAACCACCTCCAACTCGTCGCTCTGGAAGCTTCTAGATCATGAAGATTCTCATCCTCTTTGGGAAAAATTCCTTTTGAGACCATCGTGAGTATGAGAGAGAACAATCCTCATCTATGCGAAACCACCTCCAGCTCGCCGCTCTGGAAGCTTCTAGATCATGAAGCTTCTCATCCTCTTTGGGAAAAATTCCTTTCTGAGACCATCATGAGGATGAGAGAGAACAATCCTCATCTATGCGAAACCATCTCCAGCTCGCCGCTTTGGAAGCTTCTAGATCACGAAGCTTCTCATCCTCTTTGGGAAAAATTCCTTTTTGAGACCATCATGAGTATGAGAGAGAACAATCCTCCTCTATGTGAAACCACCTCCAGCTCACCGCTTTGGAAGCTTCTAGGTCACGAAGCTTCTCATCTTCTTTGGGAAAAATTCCTTTTTGAGACCATCATGAGTATGAGAGAGAACAGAGTGATGCCATCACTGGCTTAACAAGGTGCACAAGATGATCATCGCGGTTTTGAGCTTCATAAGGGTGATGATTCTCATTTTAGGGTTTCATGATCTATTTCTTCAGGGAAAGCTCTAGATATTTTCCAGGCAAAGTTAAAGGAGGGATCTTAGCTATATACATTGATGATTACACTGTATAATTATCATGTTTTGGTCACTTCAGGGCATGTCATAGGGAAGTGCAGGAGGCATGACAAAATAATGTGTAACAGATGCCCCCTAAAGCATGAAGGCAGAACGAGGAGTGATGGCTGAAATGCTTTACGAGCTTTGGCAAGGACGAGGACGCACACTGTCAGGAGACCTGCAAATCAAGGATGCATATATATATATATATATATATATATATATATATATATATATATATATATATATATATATATATATATATATCCATATTTGAGATTAAGACATGAATCCACGACATGGACGTAGCCATCCAGATGATGAAGACTATATAAAGAGATCCATGGTATGGGCGCAACCATCCAGATAACAAGGATCAACATAAGTATTAAGTCTCACGGTATGGTCACAACCATCCGTATAGTAGAAACATGTGTACAATCATGAATAACATAAAACTCCATGCAGCCTGAGCCATAATAGACAAGACTCGGTCTTGCACTCCATCCTGAACCGATCAATACGAATCCCAACATGCGAACAAACGTGTTGAAGTCGAACATTCTAGAAAACCACCTGATTATCGGCCAATGATGTGGACCGTTAACAGGTACGAGAGAAACCACCAATAATGACAATAGCCCTCAAGGTACAACAGTAAAATCCATGAATGTGATAATGAAGTTGAGGTCGAACACTTGTGGAATCACCCAGTCAAAGGCCAATGATGAAGACCTATCGTTGGATGTGAAGAATTGGCCATTAAGGCATGCCAACTCTAAGGTACTGAAAGGGAGTTCCTAAGTCTTCTTCCTGGTTAGTAAGATGAAGTCGATAGGAAGTGACCCATCAAAGGAGGACAATGATGAATCCCTTGTCATCGAGACGAAACAAGCAATAAAGTGGAACAATATTCAGGACTGTAGCAATGACTCAAACAATGTACAGGTAAATAACTGCAGATTGGACTTCTCTTGAACATATTGGTGACACAACATTAGAGTGTGGCAACATTTGACTCAACATGGGACTAAATGTCATGATGAAATTTTGGAATAGTCAAATGAGAGGCAAGACAGATTACCCAAACCTGGGAGAAGAAGTGACTAAGTGAGGATATCCAAAACCTAACACGAGAGCAGAAAAGTGTCATGTTCAAGAGCGACATGTTACCTATACAAATGATGTCTCATCTTCATTTTCCCTTGATATTTCTAGTGAGTTCCCCAATTGTTTTTATCTCAAGCTTGAAGGGGATAGCATATGCTTGTCATGTAAGTTCATTCTTCGAATGAATCCATTCTAGTAAGTTTTACGAGCCCTAGGAAGGAGAAGCTTGGTCTCGTCATGGTGACAAGCCTTTCATCATATTTAATGAGTTCGACGGAAGAATAAGTCGGCATCTTTTTCATGTTTAAAGAGTTTGAAAAAGAAAACTCCATCATATCCATTTTCGTAATTTGTCTCTCGAACCCGAAAAGGTAGAAAACAATATCTGAGGGAACCTCTTGACCATGTCGACCAAGGTGCACCTTTTTTGTAAATTGTCAGTCTCATCCCAAAAAAGGGGTAAGCGTATATTGAGGTGATGTTGATTCATTTACTTTAACGAGTTTGAAATGACAAGTACTCGGCAATCTTTTCAATTTTCGAGAGTCAGAAAAGAACTGAAAGATGACTCTGGTCCGAAAAAGAGATAAAGCAAAACTCCAAAAATCGGTCAATAATGATCACTGTTCACATTGAAGGCACTTGTAACTGCACATGAAACACACCCATCACTGATATCAAGAAAATATTAAAATATTATAAAAATATTTTGACAAAATGACTTTCAAAACTTATAAATAGGCAAAAGTAATTTCATTTTTTACCATTTTACCAAATTGAGCTCTGAAAGTGATTTTGTGCCCTAATTTCCTTGATTTTCCAGTGGCTGCTGTGGGAGAACCAAGACACCATTTTATGAACCGTCTGCGACAGGTAAGAGCCTCATCCCTGCTCTTGCATTTCATTACCTTTTTATGCAATTTTAACAGTGGATTTCAAGTTTAAAAAGAGGATTTTTAAAATTTAGTTCATTGGCAACCATCGTGGGTATGGTCATCGGACCTGTGATGGTCGTGCTAGAGCCCAAAAGCTCGCATGATGCCATCGCATTGTTTTGAAAAATAGGCGCGATGGCGCCGAGAGCGACTTTTAGAAATTAAAAACTCATTTTTAAAGCAAAAAATGTTGATTTTATCCATGGAAAAAGCACTAAAAGGTGTTTATATGTTGTTTGCAGGAGAAATATGGTTGTAGAATGGAAAGAAAGAGGCCATGAGGCCGAGGATCACCAAGCATCTCAAGATCCAACATGTATAAATGCTTTGAGGGATTGTGGCCTACTGAAATTATTTCGGACCACAGGGCTGAGGGCACAAATGGAGTTATTTCCTTATCTGATCAGCCTTTGGGATGTAGATCGCGAGATCTTCATCATCAAAGGGTAGGAGCTGGAACTAGAAGAAATGGACATTTACTTCATCATGGGATTGTCCCATCGAGGGGAAGCCATTCAACTCTTTGGATCCCACCAAGGAGGTGAAAGTACCAAGAGTCTAGTCCATAGATACTCTCTTGGTGTCGAGATAACGAACGGAGGCAAGGTGAAAATTGTAACTATCACCAATAATCTCGTTCTGAGAACAATATTGTTCATCATGGCATGCATATCTGGCATGCAAGCTCTTTATGAGGCTTCCAAGTCTCACTTCCAGTATGATATTGCTTGTTTGATTCCCACAATTTTCAACTGGTGTGGAGGTCTTTTGGCGAACATGAAGCGCCAACTAACCAAGGGCAAGCACGGACACGTGAAGCAGTTCAGGTTTGGTTCCATACTAGTGACCTTATTTTTGGAGCGAATATCTCTCTTCTAGTATGAGTGGGCAAAAGTACCATATCCTGCTGCCCGAGATTTGAGGCTCGTGAGATGGAGCTAGCTCATGCCTCGAGGAGGCATGTGCCAACATATGCACTACCCTCTATAGTTATTCACATGGATTGAACGCCAATTACTTATGGTGGATGACTATGTGTATGCCAACATGAATTTTAGAGGGGATCTAGATCTACCTCTGCCACTAGGTGAGCAGTGGACTGACGCAGGTAAAAACTTATTTTTTGAATTTTTTCAAGTTTTTAAAATTTTTATGAGAATGTAATCTAAGACTCAATTTATGACAAATGTGTGGATGTGGGACCAAAAAGACCACTAGACATGTTTCTAATAGCATGGCGAGCTGCCCATCTGATAGTGGCTGCAGACTACAAAGAAGGAGTTGACCCCTTAGACAAGATGGAGTGCAACCTGGAGGAAATTACCCGAGGGGTTCCAGAATTATGCCACCATTGATGATGTTCCACTATGCTAGCAGAGACATACTGTTGGAGTCTCTGTGAGACTGCGTTAGCTGTTAGGCCGAGTGATCAGAGCAGTCGCATGCTACCATGTGCATCACGCAATTTGATAGCACTTCTAGTATTTTACACATTTTGTAGGATTTGAAAACCAAGTGTCACAGAACACTCTATTTTTTTGACATTTTGATGTAAACACTCCGGTAGATGCAATATATCTATATATATATATATACACACATGTTTGATTTCTACTTATGTGTTCGTAACATGATTCCATTTTACAAATGACGCAAATGTCTATCAAGAATTAGATTTGATAATGCATTAGTTAATGTATTTAAATTACGTGGAATATGTTGATATGTAATGTAATCAAAATTTCTTTCCAACAATCTAACATGTAGATACATACACAATATTTGTGTATTTCTTACTAAATAATGATTGTTCTATTGTAACACAATGAGTTGTGAATCCAAGTTAACAACTAAATCCCTAATGCCAAGAGCATCTTCTTCTGACAAGAGTTCAATAATTGCACTATACTCAACGATGTTATTGGTAGTTCAGCCAAGGCAGGTACCTTGTAAGTTGATCAACTCGCCATTAGGGTCATAGAGTACCCATGTTGTGGAAGAGAGGTTCTGTGTGCTACGACAAGCACCATCAACAAAACCAATGTAATGACCTGATGACATCTGCAAACCTAGTGGAACACAGGGTAAGCAGAAAAAACATATGTCTGCAAAGAAAACAAACGCACCAAAAAATCAAAACGCACACTAATGTACAAAAGTTATCATACGAATTTCACGCATAGTACTTTTTTATATACAACCCATTACGAGACTGTGACAATGCATTTCCCTCATAATCACATAGCTCATAGGCACCTTTCTGTGGGATATGCTTGACAATGTAGGGCCCATGTCACATAGGTTCGAACTTTCCTACCCCCAACTTATCGTTGACTTGATCATAAAGAAGGACCAAGCCTCCTTCAACAAAAGTGCGAGGAGAAATGGTTTGGTAAAAATGAGCTTTGACTCATTTCTTTTGATCTTCGATAATCATCGCAGTGATGCGACAAGTCTCATTGAGTCTCTCAAGATATAGTAGCCGCTCCTCTTCAGGTGAGGTATCTAGAAGAAGTTTGATAGGTAGCTTAAGCGAAGGGATTTCACATTCGATTGGAAGAGTTGCCTCTAAACCGTACACCAACTAAAATGGAGTGAATCTAGTGGTCATCTTAGTAGAGGTTCGGTAAGCCCAAAGAGCTGAGAAAATCATTAAATGCTAATATTTTATGTGCTTCCCAACAATACGTTGAAGCATAGTAATCAAAACCTTATTGACTGCTTCAACTTGGTCGTTGGCCTATGGATAATATGGTGTCGAGCTATCATGTCGAAGGCCAAACTGAGAAATTAACTCCGCCATCATGTGATGACAAAAATGTGATCCATGTTCAGTCACGATAGGTTGAGGGACACTGAAATGTGCTATAACGGGGTTAAAAAGGAACTGCGTAGCAGTAATACCGTCCGCATTGTATGTAGACATCGCCTTGGCCCATTTCATAAAATAGTCGTCGAGGACGATGATATAACCATTCCCCCAACCCAAGCGAGGGTTACATGTCATGAAATCAATGCCCCATTTGGCAAATGGGCCAACAGTAATTACTGGGTGTAGGGGTGCGGGAGGGACGCGTTGTTTGCGGTTGAAAATATGGCATTCGTGGAATTTTTGAACAGCTAGGATGCAATATTTGATGATAGAAGGCCAGAAATAACCAGTGCAGAGGATCTTCTGAGCAGTAGCATATCTAGACATATGACCTCCATAGGCACCAGAGTGGTAATCATTTAGGACCCGCTCAGCTTCTTTAAGGGTGAGACATCTGCGGAGGAAAAAGTCCACACCGACCTGATACAAGGTATCACCGAGGATCTGATAGGGTTGGGACTGATGCTGGATCTAGCATTGGTCCGAGCGAGACAAATCAGATCAGAAAGTCTGGGTTTGGAGATAAACAATAATATCTCCATACTAGGGGTCAAGATTGCTGATCAGAAACATTGTTTCATTGGGTATCAACTCAGTTAAATCGGTTGGGGTGCTAGTAGACAGAAGAGCATAGATTAACTCAGAAAAGACAAGCGATTTCTTCGATTTGGCAACAGTGAATTCCAAATCAAACTCCTGTAGGATGACAATCCATTTGGAGTCTTTGCCCTCCAGTAACTAACGAGTCAGTATATAAGTCATGGGGTTGTAATTAGAAATTACAATGGTTTTCCTTAAAAGGATATAGTGGCGAAACCTTTGGACGACATGAATCGCTGCCAAAGAAAGCTTCTCGACATGAGCATAACGGGACTTAGTATCAAGGAGATTCCGGCTCAAATCATAAACCACGTGCTCGTTTCCATCATCGTTGTTCTGAACTAACACAATAGCAATAACGTTATCAATTGTAACCAAATATAGGAAATAATCACGCGATAATGGGGGGGATGGAGTAAAGGAGCACTAATCAGAGCTTTCTTTAAAGCATTGAAGGATTTTTGAGCAACATCATCTCAAAAAAAAGGAATCACCTTCTTAAGTAATCGAGTATCACCTTGGCAAGTTCAACATAATTCATGATAAATCGACAGAGAAAATTAGCTTTTCCTTGCAAGGTCTGCAATTGTAGCAGTGATGAAAGAGGGAGTAGATTGATTATTGCCTCAACTTTTAGAGGATCATTCTTGATCCCTTCACGAGACACAAAAAAACCTAAGAGTGGTCCGGAATCAACACGAAACACATATTTGTGTGGATTGAGATGGATATTATAATGTCGACATCGTAAAAAGATAGCTCTTAAGTGATTTGGACGGTCATGACACTTAGTTGAATGCGCAGGTAAATCGTTGAGGTATGGCTGAAAAATATGTCGAATGTCATGGAATGCATAGGACATTGCTCGCTGAAAAGTGGCACCAGCATTCTTTAGACCAAAAGGAAGCTTTTTGTAAGCAAATGTTGCCCAAGGATAGATAAAGGCCATTTTATGCTGATCGGCGGGTGAAATGTTAATCTGGTTATAGCCAGAAAATCCATCCATGAAAGAAAACATCTCGCTCCTTTCGCATTCATCAATGATCTGGTCGATAAAGGGAGTAGGATAATTGTCTTTCAAACACGCGATTGATATAGCGGTAATCAACACAAACACGTATCGTGCCCTGCTTTTTGGCAACAAGGACGATATTGGATACCCAATATGTTAATGGAATAGGATAAATGAAACCTGCTTTCAAAAGCTTCTCTACCTGTGCTTTGATAGCAGCAACCTTTCGAGGGTGCACAGGGTGAAGCCGCTATCGAACAAGCTTAACACCAAGATATGTCAAGATCACATGCACCACTATGGTCAGATAATTGCCAGGCATCCCCTCATATGACCAAGTGAAAACATCTTAGAATTATTTAAAACACTGAGTATAGATCTTGATCTCATCTGGAGAATAAGAAACCGTAATATGGATGTTCTCGACAATTCCCAGTTTAACGGAGATGTCAATAGGCATCATAACAGTGATGTTTCCGATATTATCCTCCGATAAAATTTCATGTACCCAAACAGGCATTTGAAACGGAGGTGTAAAAGGATGAGAAACAAACGCCTCAGGACAAGAAGGCATCTCATCGAGGCGAGGGAGAAAGGAAGAATGATGATGCAGATCGTTCCATGGAACTTCCTCCAGATACATAACCTCCACGATACTATTGACAGTGGGGAATGTCTCGTTCAAGGGATTCAAAGAATTCCAAGAACCAAGCCAAGGGGATGGCACATAAGTGTCTAGGTTTACATTGAAGATAACATAACTTTCTGAAGCGACCATTGAAGCTAAATAATTTCTTGATAATTTATCTCCAATGGACTTAAAGCCATAGCAATGCCAAAAGAGTCAATTTGATCTTCATAAGGTATAATCCAAGGATCCGTGGAATTTGAGATCATATTGACTGAATGAACGTGTGGAGGTGGGAGAGTAAAGGTACCCATTAAAGTGGAGTCTTTGAAAAGACCAACGCCCACACTCTTGTAAGGAATTTCAGTATTTCCCACATAAGGAACATTACCACTGGACGAACCAGAAGAAAATAAAGAAAGTTGATCAACCGTGATGATTTTTACTTCATGATGAAAACGAAATACGCGGAACAAAGAAGACACTACACAAAACATGGCATGAGTCCAGCTTCGCTCGAGAAGAAGGTTGTAGTTGAGATTAGCATCTACAACTTCTACTTCTAATTCAACAGTCTTGCCTTCCAATGTAATCAGTAAGTTCGTGAGAATACTGTAAGGTCGCGAACCTCTGCTATCAAAGGCTTCCAAGGTGTTAGAAGATTGGTTAAGAGGAGAAGAGACAATGGCTTTCCAACATGAAACTGACATGATGCAGGTCGAAGCACCTTCATCAATAATAGTTCGATGAATCGTCTTTCCTTTGATAAGGACCTGGATCAAAAAAGTGATCTGATGAGGAAGACGAGGTACATGATTCTCTAGATCGAAAGTAATCAGACTTGAATCAGAAGGATCGATAGCACCTATAGCAGACAACAGTGATTTCCGCTGCGTTGGACAGGATTGAAGAACCTCCAAGGCAGACATCGTCGAAGGTGCCTGAGCTAAATCCTCAACAATATTGTAATGTTGTGCAGCTCTGGCATTCAGATTGTAAGATGACTTTCGAAGAACACCTTTAGGGGGTGGTTGGATGATAAACTCACTGTTAGGGCACTCGATATGGAGTAGACCAGATGAAGTAGAAGTAGAAGGAGCATCATGGGATTCTTTCTCCGTAGTCTGTTTAGATGTAGCTTGATAGTCCTTGGTTCAAGTAGCGATCAAGATAGGTGACGAACCTTGCATCATGAATACTTGGGAACCTGAGGAAGCAGAAGATTGAGGCTCGTCTACCAATTGGGTCTGCTCTGACGGAAAAAGGTTCTTTTAAGACAGTCGGAGTCCCTTTTAGCAAGTGAATAACTTCATATCGTTAAGGACAATCTTTAGTTTAATGATCCTCCTCATAGATGAGGCAAGGATACTTGAGATTTCTTTGAGAAGCATCATCAACAGAAGATTTAGGAGGGTCCTGTTTTGGGGCATCGACTTTGGCCTTACCTTTGCCTTTGTTTTTACCTTTGGAGGATTTATCTATCGTGGTAGACTAGACAACATGTACCTCAGAGGTTTTACCCAAACTGGGTGAATTCTTAGAGTGATTATTGGAACCAGTGTTTGAGACCATTTTATGCTTCAAAGAAGCTTTCGCGGGGGTTTGAAACACGAAACCAATCACACCATCAAAAGGTGGTGTATTCGGAGACTTTGATCCTGTCAGATCCGATGATGGTCTTGGAGTATTGGGTAACATCTCATACAATGTGCCAGATTGTGAATAGATGAGGTCTAAACACTGAGCACGAACGATAGCTTGTTCTTTGGTAACACATCCACCCATGCTATGTCCTTAGCAATATTGCTAACAAAAGAGTTTTTGAACCATTTTGTCAACAACTCATCAACAATTTCAAACTCGATGATGCGATGCATATGTCTCCATTCATGGATATGATCAGAGATGTGGGTCGTGGTGTCTTGCTTTAGTGATGTAAGAATATTGGTTCCAGTTTCATAGCGAACCGACAACTGAAAATGAGTAATAAAATCCATATCAAGAGAGTTTAAGTCATCTTAGGTACTTCGAGGCAATTTGATGTACCACTTGGTGCAACACCTGTCATATTTCTTTGAAAGAGTTGAAGGCGAATAAAATCATCAACATACGAATTGGAGGAACACCAGAGGTGATATGTCATCACATGGGCTTGCAGATCCTCCTTTGCTTTCCCCTCAAATTTGGGGCAATCACTCAGAATCTTCGATGGAATTGGAGGCCAGTATGGCGAATGAAGAATGGGATCATTCGTGAGCCTGGAAACATCGGGGAGTTCCAATGTAGCCAAGAAAGGCAATTGCGTGTTAAACGACATATAGGGCCTTTGAGGAGACCCAAACTGCAGAGTCCATCCTTGATGGTAAGGATTTTTACCTCGTAGGGGCAGATTTTTTGCATATGGAATCTGATTTTGTCCCCTCTGAGGGTTACCTTTCCCATAAGGAGGATTATGTCCTGGGTAGGTGTGAAACTACCCGCCCATAGGCTGTTGATGAACATTGTACGTGACATACAAGTTATAAGGTTGTTGAACCTGCTGACCCTGGACGTAAGGATTTTGAACCTGCTGATGCAGGGGCTGACCCTGACCTTGCAAAGGTTGACTTTGCTGATGCACATATAAGGCTTGCTGCTGCCAAGGCTGACCTTGTTGATGCAAAGGTTGGCTTTGCTACTGTAAAGGTTGGCCCTATGGCGTAGAGACTAGCCTTGC
The DNA here is from genome assembly GCA_031772625.1 of Pinus tabuliformis. Taxonomy (NCBI): domain Eukaryota; kingdom Viridiplantae; phylum Streptophyta; class Pinopsida; order Pinales; family Pinaceae; genus Pinus; species Pinus tabuliformis. Next base: position 853,849,013 of record CM062809.1, on the reverse strand, counting down.
GAGGAAAGAGGTTGGGCAGAATATTGAACAAACCATGTATGCGACTGCAAAGGTTGTTGCGGCTGTTGCAAAGGTTGCCCTTGTGGTTGTAGCAGTTTCCCTTACTATTGCAAAGATTTCCTTGGCTGCTAAAAAGGTTGCCCTTGCTATTACAAGGGTATCTAGATAGTTCCTGGGGTGATACCCTGAGGGTATTGATAGTTCCCGAATTGGATCTGGCCATATCCACCAGGCACAGTGGATTGGCCAAGCTGAACATAAGATCCAGCTTGAAGAATGTAAAGCGGATTTACCATAGCTTGTAAGCCATATGGGACATAAACTTGTTGGAATGGGACCTAAGCCATATATGGCTACTGGTATTGGATGTTACCTGACCCGGATGGACCAACAGGGTTAGGAATAGCGCCATAAAAGGGTTGATTCATTCCAACCATGTGAGTTTGTAATCCACTCACACTGGTTTTGCCAAACATTATGGGGATATTTGTATCTTGCTCCCCGAGAGGTGGCATAGTCTGTCCAATCACTAGAGGGGTAGAATATTTACCGAGACCTAACCTGAGACTGTCGTTGAACTAGAAGAGTCGGCTGAAACGACGAGACAGGTTGAGACAGAATGGTAGGTTGAACTGGAATTGAAGAGACTGCAGTTTGTACAATCGGTCGTGTTTTGAATGAATGGACCTGATGTAGGCATAACACCGGAAGACCAGATGGGGTTTTGATACAATGACGAGGCACTAGGAGTGCCCAAAACCAACTGAGCTAGAGAGGTATAACCATGTAGTAATATGGGCTCACTAAACTCAGGATAAGAGAGAGACGAGACTCTTCCTGTAAAAGGGAAACCTTTTGGAGGGAACTCGTATCCTTGCTCATCATCTACGTGAGGAGTGTGTGTAGCGGAAACTTCCGAATGACCTAGAGAGGAGACTGGGATCTCACCTTTTGACTCCATGGATGGAAACAACTGGCGACGAGGAACCAGAGATGTCCGAGGAGATAACTCCAAAGGAATACTAGGTCGATTGTATGGACTGTACAGATGCTGTGGAGATATCACAACAGGATCGAACAATGGGTTCGGTGGATAAACAACCAGTCTTGGCGGACTTTCTGGAGTCTGCAGACTCTCGGGTGTCCGGATGGGATTATCAAAGGAATCTAGATTAGATTCTTGTGGTGACCAGGAATCTAATGGAGGCAGGTGAGAAGACAAAGGTTGGATGCTTAGAACAATTCCAAGTTCAACACCTTGATCCTCAAGCGACTGAGGAAGTTCTGGATGAACTCCTTCAGAGGACCCTTCAGTATCAGACAATGAAGGGGAACTATGAGATGGACTCAATCGTTCAGCCACGATGGCTTCCCCTCAATAGCAAAAGAGAAAGGAAACAAATTGATTAAGGCTTTAACAATCTTGAAATTAACAAGGAATTACTCAATTTGGTCTAAGAAGCAACTGCTTGGGATGTCATGTTTACCGTGGGCAGTTATATTTTAGAAACAAAAACAATGCCTTTTCATCTTTTAAGAGTCGAGAAAAGGGCGAAAAATGTGACTCTAGTCGCTTTCAATAGTTTTGTGAGCGTGAAAGGACAAGTTTCTCGATGATCTCTTCAAATTTAAAGAGTCAGAAAAGATCAAATGATTGCTCTGGTGAATCTAGGTAAAAGGAGTACCAAGTAACCGTGAACTGCAATATACACCTCAACCAATGAATTGACCAAGGACTTGACGTACGTGCAGGAAATATCCCCAAATGTTGTGTTCAGTGTATCACGTTTACAGGGCGGCAGACTCAGCTTCCTATGGATAAAGGATTGCAACCTAGAGGGGTCTCCTTTTATATACGTGATGGTACGGGGAGCACAAGTTTGTGCTAGCACTATCTAATGCCTAAGCTAATGATAGATGCTAAGTTTTAAAGACGTTGAAAGACGTCTCTAACCTATACCATTAGATATGATCGTTAATGTTTCAATTTCTCCTTAGGTTAATTGATATATTTTAAAGTTGATCTTGTAATTATGTCTCAATTTCAAGGCCTTAACGATGTTTTTTCCTAAAATGCAAACTAGATGATGAAATGAAATCTTTCAATTCGATGAAGGCTAGCTATGTAGGGAAGAAAATCACTCAAATCATGCATCAAACCAAATGTAATATGCATCTCTGACCATATTCAAATGCAAAATGAAAATATGAAGTCTAATCCTTCATATGATAAGCAAATGCAATGCCAAATCTTAAAGCAAAATCTCTAAGATATAATAATGATTTTTCTTTTCTCTTTTCAAGATGCAACAAAAGTAATCTAGTGCAAAGGGAAAGAGAATGCAGGCAAACCAAGAAGTATGAAAATCAATTTCACATCAATGATTCGAATGTAACACAAAATGTTCCAAAAACTAAGAAAAGAATTTCACTTTCACATTTAGTTTGGAACATAAACAACTTCAAATCAAACACTTCCTTTTGATCCAATGAGACGACTAAATGTATTCTATCATTTGTCCTATGAAGCTTAAGAAACTTTCACTATGTCCTCTAATGAAAACAACTTAAGGCACAAGAACCAAAAGTAATCTGCAAGCACATCTGAACACACAAAGACTTTTGAACGCAGGCAAACAATCTGTGATTGGAAGACTGACGAGTGTACTAAGGTTGACCTAGAAGACCTAGAACCCTAAAAGGCCAATCAAACTTAAAAAACACTCAAGCTAAGTCAAAAGGAAGTTGCAAGCAGACAATGAGAGAGCCAATGAACAAACACACTGGTAAATCACAAGGAGAAGACAACTGAAACTGAAAATCACAGAGAAAACCCTAAATTTCTAAGTTTTCTGCAATCATCACACCTGTCAGCAATAAAGTAGTGATCATCGCTATTGTAACTACAAAACCCGCAATATCATCGCGAATTTCAGACTCATATCCACAATGGTCGAGGGAAAGGACAAAGAAATCTAAAATTTTCAAAAACAACTCAAGCTAACAATCTTCAGACATCTACCAAGTAATGCCACTAACTGCAAGCAAGCAATGAAGTCTAAAATTCAGTGGTTACCAAACTCGTCAAAAGACATGGTGAAGGAGAGGAAAAAAAGGTCATAGGATCCCTAGCGAAGTCACCATTTTGTTGTTAAAGTTAACCCTCTTTGCAGATAGAGACGATCCCTCTAGCCCAATGAGTGGGTCTAGAAAATTGAGAGGACAATCAACTAGACATCTTCCTATATTATAATTGAAAAATAGAACAAGAGAGGAGGCTTACCTTGCTCTGATGCTAATCCGATTCCCTCTGTTGAAATCCTTGAACTGCTTGTGTCAAGGTCTTGTTCCTGCTTCTTTCAGCGCTTATGTACCTGCACAAATAAGCAAGAGACAAAAAAGCATACCAAAACCAATAGAAAATCCAATAACAATCTATTTAGCTGATCAAGGAATGCCAAATAAATACATACATGAACATATATATTGGGAAGATGAACCAACAGTTGTATTATTATTTAAAGAATAAATGGGAAGCTTACAACCATAGCCTTGATGTTGAAAGGCTCTCCTTGAGTGGTAATCCAAGTCCAAGCCAAGAAACTCTCCAACACTCCTCCAAGTCTAATGAATGGCCTCTAGCACAAGCTCAACATAAGGGTGCAAATGGACATTGATCAACCATTTGGGAAAGGTAGAGGGGAAATTTATAGGCTGGGAGAGGGAGTTGGACCTCCTCCAAAGATAGTATTAGGCCAACATCTTAAGGAGGTAGCTCATAGGGATGAGACCAAGAGGCCAAATTAGGAGGACTCGACCTCATCTATGTGAAACCACCTCCAGCTCGCCGCTTTGGAAGCTTCTAGATCATGAAGCTTCTCATCCTCTTTGGGAAAACTTCATTTTTGAGACCATCACGAGTATGAGAGAGAATAGAGCAATGCCTTCACTGGCTTAATAAGGTGCAATAGGTGATCATCGCGGTTTTGAGCTTCATAAGGGCAATTATTCTCATCTTAGGGTTTCATGAGCTATTTCTTTAGGGAAAGCTCTAGATATTTTCCAGGCAAAGTTAAAGGAGGGATCTGAGCTATATACATTGATGAGTACACTGTATAATGATCATGTTTCAGGAACTTCATGATATGTCACAGGGAAGTGCAAGAGGCGTGACAAAATACTATGTAACACACACTCACCGAGGCGAAGACAAGAAGCAAGTCTGACTGGAGCTGAACATGTACCTCGACAAGTTGATGTGCATGACCAACAGCACATGCTTGGAGAGTAGCGTAGACACTATGCATCAACATGTTACCGGTCCAGTTGCACCAGGATGACCATGCACATGATATCAGACGAATTGGACAGAGGAGCCATATCAATGAACCTAGATGCAACGAAGGCAAGAGTTCAGTCCAGAAAGATGTCACCATTAATGCACGGACACCATCACAGATAACCAAGCTTGGCATCAACTCATCACCTTCGACCATCAAAAGCATGTCAAAGAGTTGGTCTCACCACAACGGTTCGATTGTCAGTGGTGTCTTGCATGTCTTGCTCAAGCCATTTTGTCTCACATGGGCACATGTGCATTGTAATGTAATGTCTTGTCAAGTGGAAGTTCAAGTGTCGATAGTTGAATGTAACAGTCATAGAGTAGTTGAAGAGTCATGAGGGTAGATGAATAGTCTCAAAGGGGAATGTCAAGGGTCACCCCACCCTTTGCTATAAATAGTACCTCATAACTCATTGTATGGGATTTTGGTCAGCCAAGCTTCAATAGGAGTATCTTAGAGAAAGCTTGGATAGTATTGTAACACGCCTTTGCGTCTCCATTGCAAAGAGCTAGTATATCACTTTGGAGGAGCAGGCGGTTGTGGCTGTAACATTCCACTATTGGAACTAGTTGTTGGACATGGATTTATTGTATGACTGGAACTTACACTTCTTAATATAATAGAGCCAACATGTTTTCATGCATATTTGTTATTGTTGTTGGACTATTCTGGTTGTTGTAGAAATGTATGTTATTTAACTTACACATTTGTGTATGAACTATTCTCTATGCAATTGTATGAATCTTGTTGAATATGTGTTGTTGGTTTAAACATCACTTTGGATTTCTAGCTATCTTGCTTTCCAGCTGGTGATGCATCTTTGCTCGTGTGTTCCCTTCCAAGCCAATTACTATTAGAGATTTCCAAGGGGCACACTCACCTCACTCCCCATGTGTTAGAACCTCTCATGCACCTTCCTTGACTCACCGCAGCTGTCACGCACTTTCTACCAACAGGGACATCTTACTTGCCTTTGTGTGAAACCGTGGTCAAGGCATTAACGTACGACCCACTGCTGGGACTCCTACACTAAACGGTCTGAGGTCTAATTGGGACTTCTTACCAAGGAGATCCCCTAACATGTTGGCGGGTCCAACACCGTCAACATTTATGGCACTAGAAAGTGGGCCAGATGAGAAGTTGTGTCCTCTCATCCTGTTTCGAACCTTTGTATATCTATCATGGAGGCTTGCACTCTCCTCCCTCCATGATGTTTTTCACATGCCAAATCTGTCACCATCATGAGGGAGTTCTTTGATCGCTTGTCTACTTTCATGTATGATGGTGAAGGAGAAGTGGCCTAGCCTGTGTTCTTACATGACTTCCTCTCCATGCTTCACGAGGAAGATGGATGTTCTGATGAATAGGCTAGTCTTCTGATTGCATACACACTTCACAAATCTCCACATCGATGGCTGTGCAACCTACCGACTGACAACATGCACTCACTTGAGCACTTATGTGATCTCATTGAAGACACTTTCTATCATTTTGATCCATAACATCTTGAGCAAAAACTATTGCAACAATGGATGGCTCTGCATGAATCACCTATGGATTTTTGGCAGCGCTTCCGTGATCTGTAGTTTCAAGCTCCGAAGAGCCAGATGAAATTTCCCTATCTTTGTGATAGTTTTGAGTATTGTCTTAAGAAATCTACCCATCCCAAGAAGAAGTTCAAGTTGAAACCCTACTCAACATACTTCAGTGATGGAGATGCACAATCACAGATGGACACGGTCGTTGTCACAAGTGACTATCCACCATCCCCTCATCAAACAACTCCACCATCGCAGAGTGATGTGGGAGAGCATGAACACACATTTTTTGAACTGTCACATCCTCCCGACATTGATCCTTTCGATTTTCGCGCAGACTAGGTTGTGAGTCCCATACCTCGTCACATGTATTTTGTACCTCAACCTCCATCTTCGTATTCTGAAAATCCTCCAAATGACATTGTCTTGTGTTCTTCCATTCTGGACTCTACACTTATTTTGAACAAGGATCGATCTATCGACGGAGTTGGTGTTCCACAACCAACATGCATTGGCATTCATGAAGAGCATGACGGGGAGCTTGAACATCCATCGGCAGCAGGGGACCATCCCTAGTTATCCGTACCTCCTCCCTTTCTTCCTGTAGAAATTTGAATAATATAACACTTATTCAAAGAGATTATCTTGATTATACACTATTTGCGGAATGCATGCATAATACATAACCTCCTCTACCATTGATCATCAATTTGCGGAATTAAAAAACAATCGCATGCACACATTGAAACATCAATCACACATATCAACACAGTATGTAATGTGGAAAGCATACAGCTGAAAACCCCCAACTATCTATATATTATAATGATAGAGAACATGTAACAATACATAGTACAATACTCCTCACAAGTACTCAGTACTATCTCCACATGCTACACACAAACTAGCTCAGATCTGAACAAGTCACGGGTTCAAATCTCCTCCACTGTTTGCCTGCCTCTACTACGCAATCCAAGTTGAGAATAGATCAGATCCAAGTTCAAATTCCCTTGGCTTGTACTGCACAATCCTCATTGGCAATCTCAATCAATGATTGTGCAAATCTCATGCACAGCTATAGTCACAACTGATAGTAGTCTCACCCTTTCACCCACCTCTAACACTTGTCTCCACTGAACTATCCATGCACTGAGTTAACTGATGTATTCTTTAGTTGATTTATGAGTTAATAATTAGTGAATTAATTAATAATTAATTCACATCACTCATCACTAGTGTATTTGGCAGTTAGACTAAATACAACTAGTTCAACTAAGTCAAACTGAACACAACTCCATCAACTTCTCAATCAACTCCACCAAACTCAATCACTTGAGTTCTAACTGAATTCCATCATGCAATAGCTCAACTAACCCATAGGAAAAGCGTATTTCCTTCTGGCAGTTGCATGTGCCACATCTATAGCTCGAACTGAAGTGCTGCAAGAGGATAAGATAATGTTTATAGTCCAAATATTATTAAGAGCTAATAATATTCGACTGTTCTATTTTTTGACTGGCAGTCTAAAAATAGACTCCGCCCATATGTCTAAAAATAGAGGTCCATCTATTTTTACCAACATGACCAATCATCCATAAATAGCATCCTGCAACTCATAGACCATGATCCATATGTCTAAAAATAGACATAGTCTAAAAATAGACTTTGTGCAAAAAATAGCTTGCGGGCCCACTTAGTGAAGGTGACTTCTTTTCACTAAGCTCCATCATCTTGTTGCATTTTCAACACTTCCTAACATCCTTGATGATCCTACCGTCCCTGATTTTTCATGCGCATCTCCATCCACGAATGTACCCATTGTTGATCATTTGCAGGACACACCGGATGTTAGACCATCATCCGACAATGGAGAGGAAAAATCATTCATTGAAAATCCACTTGATCTTTCGTCTGCTTTTTCCGGAAACGCAGAGGGTGAACATCCTTTCTTCTCATCTACCCCTTTGTGTGATTCATCAAATCATGAGGATGCCGACCAACATCCTGAGTTTTCTGATCTTGGCTATTGTGATCTCTTTACCTCATCATCTGATCACAATGTTGATTCATTCGTTGATATTCGTCTACGCCACTGGTCTATGATGATCTATCTATCAATGAAGTCGAAACCCCCCAGAATGTCGAGGCACTTCAGCCCGAGCTGATGGTTATGTCAGGCCCTTGCTATCTTGAGGTTGGTCTCACTTCCGATCAGGAAATTGTTCAAACACCTGAGGCTCCTCATCACTCATATGTATGCACTAAAGAACAATCCAACACTCAGATTTCACTTCCTCCACTCGAACTACACGATCCCATCACTCATGCATTGGAGGAATCTTACATAAAAAGCACACTTGTGCAACATAAGTGGTCTACCTTTCTCACATTTTCTTGCATGTCATGGTCAAGGGAATGCATACACTCAACATTTGCACACAGTGTAGCACAACACCATGGCAAGTCCATAGAGTGCATGTCATGCGCTTTCACTCATTTTTGTTTTGTGGATGCTTGTAAGCTCAGAGTGTGTTTGTTTTCATTGTTGTATCTTTCACATTTGCTGGTTCACAAAACTGGGTTGCTCACAGACCAAGCCTTCACCAACATGGGTCAACTAATGTGTCGATGGCTGCATTAGAAATATCACTTCATGTGATCAGGCCCATGCGCCGTTAGCTTAGGAGTAGGAGTAGTGTTTGCTTTTAGTTTGCTTGCTTGCATGCTTGCTTGCTTTCTTGTTTGTTTGATTGCTTGTTTGCTTACTCACTTTTCTTTTGCATTTACTTCTGCTTCTACTTTGCTTTGATGTTTGTTTGCTTGTTTTCGTTCGTAGGTTAGTTTCGCATGAAACTGTGTGCGACTCTTGAAACAAACTGGGTAAAGTACAAGAGGCCTTGTACAACTATCACTACTTGGTTATCTGTCATCCTGCCTCTATATGAAGAACTTGTTACTTTTAGTCCATGATACGTCGATGGAAAATACGTACTGTTCGAAGTGAACCTTGGTGAAAACACAATGCTTGCACGCTAACTAGTGTCACGTTCTCTAGTCGGTTGTTTTTGGGTTAACCCTTGTCAGCTCAGTCAAGTAGAGTAAGGTGAGGGGGAAAACCTTAACAAGCACGTCAGAGGTATATAATAAACTACTTCTTTGAAGGAACAACCTCTTCTGCTCTCAATAAGTCGGGATCCCTCTTCCACCTCTGAAATGAATAAGTGCTATGCATAGTTATGAAAAAATGAAAAAAATGAAAAAAATGAAAAGTGAACATTTAAAAAAAATGAAAAATGAATAAGGTGAAAGAAGAGAAAGGCTTCTTGCATAGAGAGGAGATGCAAGTAACTTCGCGGAGGTACTTACTAGGCTCATTAGCAGCAGAGTGATGCTTATGTTCCTCCGTGACTTCGCCGGAGTACTATCCATGCCTGTTGGCAACAAAGCAACACCAGAGATGAAACTAATATACTAACGACTATACTGATTGTGCACCATTATACCCCTCAACCCCAATTGAAACAACTGTGTTGCCTTGGATTGGAATGTGTGTCAATCAACCAAGAGCTTGGCAGATGCTAGATCTTACAATCAAGCTAGTGTGAAACCAAGAAGAACTGAGAACTGAACTATACTTCCAGAGGTGTTAGGCTTGCTTTTCACGAACAAGGTCCATTCAGAGAGCTGGAGTTCTACTAGTGTGTCACCAGGTCTTGTAGTGGCTAAAACCACCCTCCAAAAATTTGCCTTAGCTTCGTTTTGGAGCCTCCCTACCAACCTTTCACAGCAGCATGTCTTGCCTTGTCAAGTACACAAGCTTCACTAAATTTTCTTACAGAATGATAGCCTATGCATCATAGCTTGTTGCATCAACCTCACAAGTTGTTTCTCCGGACTTGGTCCAATTACAGGCTGAGCATCTCCCTCAAGAAATTGTGCGATTTTGGAGGGCAACCAACCTTCCCTCCAAAAATTGCGCAAGTAGGGCTACTCAACCCAGAAATTGTGTAATTCTAGGCACCAATCAACTACTCAGCCTAGAAATTGTGCAAATCTTGTGGGTAGCCAGCCCAGATCCCTCCCAGAAATGGGCATTTTCCCCCCTCAGCTGAGTAGACTATTGCATGTGAAGTTGGGTTGACTAGTTCCCTCCGGGACTGAGAAAAACCGATTTTCATGCATGGAATGCTCCTCCCAAGGCAACATGCAAAGGCATCCCTTAATTTAGGGATCTATTTTTAGCAGTTTGATGTTACATGAAAGGATCATTTCAGAAGCCTCTTGCCAAGTGTCACTTTTCCTAAATTTGTGGCATGCATTTCACAACCTCGATTCTATCAAAACTCATCAACCAGACGTTGCAGAGCTCATTCCTCACATCGACCTTGTAGCTCTGAAATCCCACATTGCATATAGGAGTTGTTGGCACATTCAACTCAGCTATCTTGGGGTAAGCCTGTACAAGTTATAGATCCATCCCAACAGCTGGCACGGAGCAGACAAGGTGAGAAGTGTTGTTGATCACATGCAAGGGAATGCAGCAACATGCATGTCATTATGCACACGCATACAATCCCACCCATTCAGTACACTCACTAAGGTGAAGATAAGAAGCAAGTCTAAATGGAGCTGAACATGTACCTCGACAAGTTGATGTGCACGACCACCAACACATGCTTGGAGAGTAGTGTAGACACTATGCATCAACATGTTGTCAGTCCAACCACACCATGACGACCATGCACATGCTATCAGACAAGTTGGATAGAGGAGCCATATCAGTGCACCAAGATGCAACAAAGGCAAGAGTCCGCTTCAGTAAGATGTCACCATTGAGTGCACAGACGCCATCACAGACAATCAAGCTTGTTATCAACTCATCAACTTCGACCATCACAAGCATGTCAAAGAGTTGGTCTCACCACAACGGTCTGAGTGTCAATGATGTCTTGCATGGCTTTCTCAAGCCATTTTGTCTCACATGGGCACATGTGCATTGTAATGTAATGTCTTGTCAAGTGGAAGTTAAAGTGTCAATAGTTGAATGTAACAATCATAGAGTAGTTGAAGAGTCATGAGGGTAGATGAACGGTCTCAAAGGGGAATGTCAAGGGTCACCCCACCCTTTGCTATAAATAGTACCTCATAACTCATTGTATGGGATTTTGGTCAGCCAAGCTTCAATAGGAGTATCTTAGAGAAAGCTTGGACAATATTGTAATGCGCCTTGGCTTCTCCACTGCACAAAGCTAGTATATCTCTTTGGAGGAGTAGGCGGTTGTGGCTGTAATGTTCCACTATTGGAACTAGTGGTTGGACATGGATGTATTGTATTACTGGAACTTACACTTCTTAATATAATAGAGCTAATAGGTTTTCATGCATATGTTATTATTATAGTTGGACTATTCTGGTTACTGTAGCAATGTATTTGATTTAACTTATGCATTTGTCTATGAACTATTTTGTATGCAATTGTATGATTATTGTTGTAGATGTGTTATTGGTTTAAACATCACTTTGGATTGCTCGCTATCTTTCTTTCCAGCTGGTGATGCATCTTTTCTCGTGTGTTCCCTTCCAAGCTGAGTACTATTACATGTTTCCAAGGGGCGCACTCACCTCACTACCCATGTGTTAGAACCTCTCATGCACCTTCCTTGACTCGTCGCAGCTGTCATACACTTGCTACCAACAGGGACATCTTACTTGCCTTTGTGTGAAATCACGGTTAAGGCATTACGGTACGACCCACTACTGGGACTCCTACACCAAACAGACGGAGGTCTAATTTGGACTTCTTACTGGGGAGATCCCCTGACATGTTGGTGGGTCCAACACCGTTAATAGGTAGTGAGGATTTTCCATTCCTTAATTACTTTAATTTTGTTATGGTCTACCTTAATAGCCTCATGAGATACAATATGACCCAGATATTCCACCTCTTGTACTCCAAAGAAACATTTGGAGGTTTTTACATATAATTGTTTCTCCTCCAATAGTTTGAGCACCCTGTTAACATGTTGAACATGATCCTTCCAAGGCTTGTTGTAGATTAGTATATCATCAAAAAAATACTAACACAAATTTTCTAAGGAAGAGTTTGAAAATGAAATTCACCAAACCTTGAAATGTAGAAGGTGCATTAGTAAGGCCAAAAGGCATGAACAAAATTCATAATGAATTTCATGAGTTTGAATGTTGTTTTTAGAATATATTCCGTCTTCATTCTAATTTGATGATATCCTGAATGAAGGTCTAGCTTGGTAAAGTAAATTGCTCCATATAATTCATCCAACAATTCATCAATGACAAGAATGGGAAATTTATCTTTAATAGTGAGATTTTTGAGCTCCCTATAAGCCAGACACATATGCAATGATCCATCCTTCTTATGCCCCAATACTATTGGAGTAGAGAAAGAACTTTGACTAGGTTGAATTATACCAACCTCTAGCATTTATGTAACCTGACGTTTGGAGGAACACTTCCTGGAATCAAGTGAATGACATGATCATGATAATGAATAGTTGGGAGGCCTTTGGAAGTATTAAATACCTTGGAATGATTATCCAAGACATTTTGGAGATCTAGAGAAATATATATTTTCGATGTTTGAACCTCTATTGATCATAATTGTGCAATTATGCTATGATGTACTTTATTCAATACTCCTTAAGTCAACTTCTTTTCGTTCCCAAAAATATTTCAAGAAAAGTTCTTGAAAATTAAAAACTATCGTCCCCGAAGACTGTAACCATTAGATTCCTAGTACAACATCAACACCACCCATTGGAATGGAAAGCATTGGACTATTCATTATTGTTGTAGCGGCTACAAACACCCTCCAAAATTTTTCCTTAGCCTCGTTTTGGACCCTCCCTTCCCACCTTCACAGCAGCTTGCCTTGCTTCGTCAAGTTCACAAGCTTCAGTGTCTTTCTTGCACAAAGGCAGCTTGTCGGTCACAACTTGTTCCATTCCCCTAATAGGCTCTTCACCCAGACTTGGTCGAGCTACAGGCTAAGCAGCTTCCCCTTGAAAATTACGCATTTCTGGAGGGAAACCAGCCTTCCCTCCAGGAATTGTGCAATCCTCTTTGATAGCCTGCTGGGCTCTAGGATTGTGCAATCCTGTTAGCCAACCCTCCGAGAAGGATGTGCACAAATTTTCCCAGCAGCAGGCTGTTCAACCCAGGATTGGCACAAATCTGGGCAACAGTCAGCTACTCTGCCCAGAAATTGTGCAAATCTCCTGGGCAGCTAGCCCAGCTCCCATCTAGAAATAAACATTTTTCTCCAGTAGTCGAGAAGTCTCTTACATGTGCAGCTGAGTTGACCGGTTCCCTTTGGGACTGAGCAAAACAGACTTGCATGCATGGGCTGATACTCTCAAGGCAGCATGCAAAGGAATCCCTTGTTTCAGGGATCTATGTTTAGCAGTTGGAGGTTACATGCAAGGAGCAATTCCAAAACCTCCCACTAAGTGTCGCTTCCCCTAGATTCGTGGCATGCGTGTCACAACCTCGACGTTATAAAAGCTCATCAACTGGACACTGCAGAGCTCATTCCTCACATCAACCTTATAGATTTGACATCCCACATCACATCTAGGAGTAGTCGACATATTCAGCTAAGCTCTTTTGGGGTAGGCCCGCTTCCCATGCATTGTGCTGCATTTCTGTCGCTTTTTGTGTTTTCGCTTGTGGGAGTATTGTTTGCTTGATTTCTTTGAACGCTTGTTGTCATTTACATGCATACTATCTTTTCCTAGATTTCTTTCAGTTTTCATTGCTATCTCACTGCTATCACATGCATGAAACTGTTTTGCACAAATGGTCACCCAACCTACGAACTGCCTCACCCACATGCATGTTGATCTTTTTACTGAATTTTTCATTCATGTTTTTCATGCAATGTTAGTCACTTCTGCTATCACTTAGTGTCACCATGCATTCACTGACTTGCTTTCAGTTGCCCGTCAGTGAGTCGGATCAACCTTGGCCCAAGCTCTGCCTTCACTAAGGTTGCATTGTGCAATCTGGGAAAGGAAGGCTCACCTTCCTCTCCAGATTTGCGCATTCTTGCCCAACACTGGCCTCTAGGACTGTTTTGCACATTTCTGAAGGACAGTGGCTACTTGGCCAAGAAATTGCGCAAATATGTCCCTAGGCCAGTAGTCCTTCCCAGCTAGAATTACGCATTGCGCAATCCCAGCTGTCAACAGCCAGACTGGACTGTGCATTGCCTAGTTCCAGCAGTCAGTCAGTCTCCCAGTAGCCTAGACTGTGCTTTGTGCTGTCTTGTTAGTCAGTCTCCCAAACTCTCGGCCAAAATTGCAAAACATTCATGATCATGCACCCAAGTATGTTGCAAGTTAGTTCTCATGTTCGTTTTGGTTGTCGACTGACATATTTCTTGCCGCGAGTGTTGCCATGTCTTCAGGTATCCCAGGTGTTCATCTGCCTCTCAGCAGTACAAGTCCAATGGTTTCTAGGATAACAGAGATGAAGACACCGTTCAAGATCACACTTGGGGATGCAATTGATCAAGTGTCCATGGACTTTCCAACCCATGAAGACATCAAGTTGTTCGTAGATAAGGACATCAAGCAACAACATCATAGCGAGAAGTATCATGAACAACAGTTGATGGCAGCATACCAAATGCAGCGAATGTAACGAATGCAAGAGGAAGGTTGTTGACAGCACAAAGGCGGAACAAAGTTGTGAGATCAAGCATATCCATTGATAATGAAAGCAACTTTGGAGACTCAGGCTATGAAGTGACGACGTGACATGAAGATCATGTGAAGGAAAAAGATGGAACAAAGAAGGAGTTGCATGTGCTGAAGCAGCAACTCAGGAAGAACATGAAGCTACACAGAGAGATGAATGAGTTGCAATAGGAACAGGAACATCGGTGGGTTCAACATGTACTCACAGAGGAAACTGTGTCCGTACAAGTTAAGGATCCATCGCAGCAGCTGACACAGAGAAGACATGGTGAGCAGTGTTGTTGATCGCATGCAAGGGATTCAACAGCATGCATATCGTTGAGCGCACACATGCAATCCAACCCATTCAACACACTCACCAAGGCGAAGATAAGAAGCAAGTCCAACTAGGGCTAAACATGCACTTTGGCAAGTTGATGCGCATGACCACCAACACACACTTGAAGATCAACATGGACATAATGCATCAATGTGTTGCCGGTTCAACCATACCAAGAAGACCATGCACATGTTAGAAGACGAGTTGGATGAAGGGGCTGAACCAATGCACCGGTTGCAACAAAGGCAAGAGTTCGCTTCAGCAAGATGTCACCATGAGGTACATGCACACCATCACGGACGACCAAGGTTGCCATCATCTCACCAGCTTCACCATCACAAGAATGTCAAAGAGTTGGTCTCACCACATTAGACAGAGTGTCAGTGATGTCTTGCAATGCTTGCTCAAGCCATGTTGTCTCACATGAATACATGTGCATTGTAATGTTGAGTCATGTCATGTTTAAGTCGAGTGTCAATAGTTGGATGTAACAGTAATAGAGTAGGTGAAGAGTCATGAGGGTAGTTGAACTGTCACAAAGGGGAATTTCAAGGGTCACCCCACCCTTTGCTATAAATAGTCCCTCATAACTCATTATATGGGCTTTTGGTCAACCAAGCTTCTACTAAGACTATCTTGAAGAAGGCTTGGACAGTATTGTAACGCGCCTTGGCTTCTCCACTACACGGAGCTAGTACATCTCTTTGGAGGAGCAGGTGGATGTGGCTGTAACGTTCCACTGTTGGGGCTAGCAGGTTTACATGGATGTATTGTATGATTGTGACTTACACTTCTTTATATAATAAGAGCCAACACATTTTCATGCATATTTTGTTATTGTAGTTGGACTACTCCGGTTGCTTTAATGATATGTGTTGTTTAACTTACGTACTTGTGTATGAACTGATTCACATGCAATTATATGAATCTTGTTGTTAATGTGTTGCATATGTTGTTAATGTTGTCACCATCTATGTTGACTGCTCTGCTGAACATCAAACAGACCTTTCACTTGAACCTTGCTATAACAACCATCACACTCGTCTCAGAATGATCCGTGAGTGTTGTACATGTTATCTTACCTTATATGATGTGACTGCCACATCTGAGTGGACTGCTTCACCAGAAGCTATGCATGTCCTTTGTGTTGTGCGTTGCTAGCTGATTTGGAACCAATCCCTTTCAACATGGAACTCACCTTTACCTCCTTCTCCTTTCGAAGTGTTGGAACCTCTCATACCCCTTCCTTGACTCACTGCATCAGTCACACCCTTGCTACTGACAGAGTTATCTTACTTGCCTTTTTGCAACATCGCAGTCAAGGCATTACCTTATGACCCACTGCTGGGACTCCTACACCAAACGGTCTGATGTCTAATTGGGACTTCTTACCGGGGAGATCCCCTTGACATGTTGGCAGGTCCAACACCATCAATGTTTCTGGCACTAGAAGGAGGGCCTAATGACAAGTTGTGTCCTCTCATCCAATTTGGAACCTTTGCATATCTTTCATGGATTCTTGCATTCTTATTCCCCTGAGGTGTTTTTCGAAACGTGAAGATGTCTCCATCTTGGTGAAGCTTTTCGATCTCTTGTCCACTCACATGTATGATAGTGAAGGCGAAGTGGAATGGCCTGAGCACTTTTATAATTTTATTTTCATGATTTATGAGGAAGATGAGTTTTCTGATGAACAGGCTGGTTTGTTGCTTGCATACACACTTCACGAATCTCCATTTTGTTGGGTGCTCAGCCTACTGGCTGATACTCTGCACTCATTTGAGTGCTTCTGTGATCTCATTAAAGACACGTTCTATCATTTTGATCCAGACTATCTTGGCCAGAAACTGTTCCAACAAGGGAGGGCTCCACATGAATCTGTTATTGATTTTTGGCAGCAATTCCATGACTTTCAGTTTCAATCTCTGAAGAGCAAGATGAAATTTGCTTATCTCTGGGATCGGTTTGAGTATTGTCTTAAGAAATCTTCCTGTCCCAATAGGAAGCTTGATATCAAGCCTCCCTCAACTTTCTTCATTGATGGAACTATGCAATCTCATGTGGGAGTGGGCATTGTCTCAACTAACAGTCCACCTCCCTCTCATTCAGCAGCTCCACCACTACCTAGTGATGTTGAGGATTATGCTCACAAGCTTGTTCATCCTTCACACTCTCCTAACATCACTCCACTCGATTTTCGTGTAGATTTGGTAGTGAGTCCTTTGAGTTCTCATATGCATTCTTCTCTTCGACCTCCGTCTTCACACTCAGGTGTTCCTTCGGATGATGTTGTCATGTGTTCATCCATTCCAGACTCTTCACTTGTTGTGAACAAGGAACAACCCACTGACGGAGTCGATGTTGCACAACCAACATGCGATGTCATTCATGAACATCAACACTCAACACTCAGAGCTTAAACATCAACATTCGGTGAAGGATGACTCCCTTCTGTTTGAGTCCCCTCCGTTCTTTCCTAACCTCTTTGGTGAACCTGCCATCCATGATTTTGCATGTGTATCTTCATCCATGGATGCACCCATTGTTGATCACTTGCAGGACTCATCAGATGTTAGTCCATCATTTGACAACAGAGAGGATAAGTTACTCATTGAAAATCCACTTGATCCTTCATCTGTCTTTTCTGGAAACACAGAGGATGAGTTTATTCACTTTTCATCTACCCCTCTATGTGATTCATCCAACCATGAGGATGCCGACCAACATCCTAAATTTTCTGATCTTGGTTGTCGTGATCTCTTCACCTCATCATCTAATCACGATGTTGATTCACTCATTGTTAATCCATCTAAGCCATTGGTCTACGAAGATCCATCTATCAACGAAGTCGAAACCCCACAGACCGTCGAGGCACTTCAGCCTGAGTTGATGGTTATGTCAGGCCCTCGCTGTCTTGATGTTGGTTTCGCTTCCGATCAAGAAATTGTTCGAATACTCAAGCTCCTCATCACTCAACTGTATGCACTCAAGATCAATCCAACACTCAGATCTTACTTCCTCCACTTGAACTACACGATCCCATTCCTCATGCATTGGAGGAGTCTTACCTTGCAAGCACATGTGTGTGATGCAATTTATCTTTGTTTCTTTCATTTGCTTGCATGTCATAGTCAAGAGTGTGCTTATGATTCAAAGTTGCACGTAGTTTCACACAACACCATGATAAGTCCGCGGATTGCCCGTCATGGACAAGTACTCACTTATGTCTTGTGGACACTTTGCATGATGGAGTGTGGTTTTATTCATTGTTATATCTTTCTTGCTTGCTGGTTCACACAAATAGGTTGCTCCCAAACCAAGCCTTCACCAACATGGGTCTACCAATGCACCGGTGGCTACATTGGAAGTATCACTTCATGTTATGAGGGCCATGTACCATTAGTGTAGGAGTAGGAGTAGTGTTTGCTTTCAGTTGTTTGCTTGCATGCTTGTTTGCTTATGTTCTATTTTTGCTTGTTTGTTTGTTTCTTGTTTGTTTACTTGCTTCGCTTTCATTTTTTCTTCTGCTCTTACTTTGCTTTGTTGATTGTTAGTTCATTCACTTGTTTTGTTCATAGGTTAGTTTTGAATGAAACCATGTATGACTCTTGAAGCGAGCTGGGTAAAGTACAAGAGGGATTGTACAACTATCACTACTTGGTTATTTGTCATCTTGCCTCTGTATGATGAGCTTGTTACTCTTAGTCCATGACATGTCAAAGGAAAATACATACTATTCTAAGTGAACCTTGGTGTAAACACAATGCTTGCGCGCTAACTAGTGTCACCTTCTCTAGTCGATTGTTTTTGGGTTAAGTCTTTTCATCTCAATAAAGTAGAGTAAGGTAAGGGGGAAAACCTTAATAGGCACATCAGAGATACAATAAACTACTTCTATACTGGAACAACCTCTTCTGATTTCAATAAGTCAAGGTCCCTCTTCTGCCTCTGAAATGAATAAGTGTTATGCATAGTAAAAAATGAAAAAAATGAAAAGCCAAAAATTGAAAATTCAAAATGAATAAGGCAAAAGAAGAGAAAGGATTCCTACGCAGGGAGGTGATGCAAAAAATTCTGTCGAGGTACTGATTAGGATCACTGGCAGCGAAACCATGCTTGTGTTCCTATGTGACTCCACCGGGGTACTGTCCAAGCCTGCTGGCAGTGGAGCAACAATAGAGATGAAACTAAAACTCTGACGACTATACTGCTTGTGCACCTATATACCCCTCAACCACAATCGAAACAACTCTGTTGCCTTGGCTTGGAATGTGTGTCAATTGACCAAGGGTTTGGGAGATGCTACATCTTACAATCAAGTTGGTGTGAAACCAAGATGAACTGAAAACTGAACAATACTTACGAAGGTGTTAGACTTGCTTTTCACGAACAAGGTCCATTCAAAGAGCTAGAGTTCTACCAGTGTGTCACCAAGTGTTGTAGCAGCTACAACCACCCTCGAAAATTTTTCCTTAGCCTCGTTTTGGAGCCTCCCTTCCCACCTTCACAGTAGCTTGCCTTGCTTTGTCAAGTTCACAAGATTTAGTGTCTTTCTTGCATAAAGGTAGCCTGTCGGTCACAGATCGATCCATTCCCCTCACAGGTTATTCACCCAGACTTGGTCCAGCTGCAAGATGAGTAGCTTCCCCTTGAAAATTACGCATTTCTAGAGGGAAACCAACCTTCCCTCTAGGAATTGCGTAATCCTCTCTGACAGCCTGCTGGGCTCTAGGATTGCACAATCTTGCCAGCCAACCCTCCCAGTAGGATGTGCACAAATTTTCCTAGCAGCAGGCTGTTCAGCCCAATATTTGCACAAATCTGGGTAGTAGTTAGTTGCTCTTCCCAGAAATTGTGCAGATCTCCTGGGAAGCCAACCCAACTCCTAGCTAGAAATGCGCATTTTTCTCCAGCAGTCGAGCAATCTCTTGCATGTGCAGCTGAGTTGATCAGTTCCCTCCGGGACTGAGCAAAACAAACTTGCATGCATGGGCTACTTCTCCCAAGGCAACATGCAAAGGTATCCCTTGTTTTAGGGATATATGTTTAACAGTTGGAGGTTACATGCAAGAAGCAATTCTGAAACCTCCCACGAAGTGTCGCTTCCCCTAGATTCGTGGCATGCGTGTCACAACCTTGATGTTATAAAAACTTATCAACCGGACATTGTAGAGCTCATTCCTCACATCAACCTTGCATCTCTAACATCTCACAACACATCTAGGAGCAATTGGCACATTCAACTCAATGGTTTTGGGGTAGGCTTGCTTCCCATGCCTTGTGCTGCATTTCTGTCGCTTTTTGTGTTTTCTCTTGTGGGAGTACTATTTTCTTGATTTATTTGAATGCTTGCTGTTGTTTACATGTATACTATCTTGTCCTAGCTCTCTTTCTGTTTTCATTGCTATCTCACTGCTGTCACATACATGAAATTGTTTTGCACAGACGTTCGCCCAGCTGGTGAACTGCCTCACCCACATGCATGTTGATCTGTTTGCTAAATTATTCATTCATGTTTTGCATGCAATGTTAATCAATTCTACTATCACTTAGTGTCACCATGCATTCATTGACTTACTTGCTTTCAGTTTCCTGTCGGTGAGTTGGGCCAACCTTGGCCCGAGCTCTGCCTTCACCAAGGCTGCATTATGCAATCTAGGAAAGGAAGGCTCACCTTCCTCTCTAGATATGCACATTCCTTCCCAACAGTGGCCTCGAGAACTATTTTTTGCATTTCTGAAGGACATTGGCTACTTGGCCCAAGAAATTGCACAAATTTGTCCCTAGGCCAACAGTCCTTCCTAGCTGGAATTGCGTATTGCCCAATCCCAACAGTCAGCAGCCAAACTGGACTGTGCATTTCCCAGTTCCAGCAGTCAGTCAGTCTCCCAACAGCCTAGACTGTGCCTTGCGTAGTCTTGGCAGTTGGTCTCCTGACCTCCCAGCTAAAATTGCGTAACCTTCATGATCATGCACCCAGGTATGTTGCAAGTCAGTTCTCATGTTCATTTTGGTTGTCGACTGACATATTGCTTACTGTGAGTGTTGCCATGTCTTCAGGTATCCCAGGTGTTCATTTACCTCTCAGTAGTACAGGTACAATAGTTTCCAGGAGAGCACAGACAATGACACCATTCAATAGCACACTCGGGGATGTAGTCGATCAAGTGTCCATGGACTTGCCTACACACGAAGACATCAAGTTGTTCGTAGACAAGGACATCAAGCAGCAACATCATAACAAGCAGTATCATGAACATCAGCTAAAGGCAACATACTGAATGCAACGAATGCAAGAGGAAGGTTGTTGACAACACAAAGGCAGAACAAAGTTGCAAGATCAAGTAGATCCACTAATAATGAAAACAACTTTGGAGACTCAGGTTATAAAGTGACGACGTGACATGAAGATCGCATGAAGGCAGAAGATGGAACAAAGAAGGAGTTGCATGTGTTGAAGCAGCAAATTAGGAAGAACATGAAGCTGCACAGATAGACGAATGAGCTGCAATAGGAACGGGAACAACAGTGGGCACAACACGCACTCACGGAGGAAACTGTGCCCATACAAGTTAAGGATCCATCCCAGCAGTTGACACAGAGTAGACATGGTGAGTAGTGTTGTTGATCGCATGCAAGGGATTCAACAACATGCATATCATTGAGCGCACACATGCAATCCAACCCATTCAACACACTCACCAAGGCGAAGACAAGAAGCAAGTCCAACTGGGGTTGAACATGCACTTCGGCAAGTTGATGTGCATGGTCACCAGCACACACTTGAAGATCAACACAGACACTATGCATCAGTGTGTTTTCGGTTCAATCGTACCCAAGAAGACCATGCACATGTTAGCAGACGAGTTTGATAAAGGGGCTGAACCAATGCATCGGTTGCAATGGAGGCAAGATTTTGCTTAAGAAAGATGTCACCATGAGGTACTGTTGAGAGTTTAATTTGTCAGATTAAATCCCTTAAGATTAATTATCAACTTGAGGTTCGTAAGCACGAATTTCCTTGCGCTTCCTTTGTTTAGGCTATGTCAGAGTTTAATCCTTATTAATGATTTATGAAAGAAATACTCACAAATCTTATCATCTAATGAGCAAACCCAACAATCAAATTTTACCTAAAATCTTCACAAATCCCAATATTCAAATCTACACTTAACTGAGTATTCCTAGTAAAAATGAACTTCTATTCACACAAAACCCTAATCAAACTTTGCATGCTGGTACCAGGCTTTATATGAAAAATCACTCAATCACTTTTAATAAGCATTCTATAATGAAAATTCTTTGAAAGAAATCAAACAACCCTATGGTAATCACCTCTCAGCTCATTAAACTATTGGTGCCATAATCATTCGTTACTAGAGAAAATGATGATAAATAATCTATGACAATCCAATTTCTAATTCAATGAGTGACCTATCCTGTTAATGCTTCAATCAACTAATTATTCTGCACTTAAGGGTTTATGTTCAGATCAAGTTTTAAGGTTCAAGTATCAATTGGAGGAATTACTTTGTTTTGATCTATTCTACTATTTTGTATTCAATGGATTACTTACAGAATTCTAATAAAATGAGAGAAACCATGATACTTATCTCACTTGATGTTTAGCTATCAAATTTAAGACTATACCTAATTCTATGATATAATCAAAGTAAATCCCTACCTCTTGCTGTTGTAAGACATAACAATGATCTATTCATGGAGTAAACACCCTAATATATGAACTGAGAAAGAATTCATTCAAAGGAGACTACCTTTTGCACGAAAGTGAGGATGATCGTTTCGTTTTACCACCGGTATTAGTAATTAAATGAACAGAGAAGATAAATGGTGACTGTGGAATGGATCTTTTGAAAACATCCCTGTAATGTTTATACCAGTTTACAATGCATCAATCCACAATAAAACAAGTCAATTAATTATTTGTGCAACCTAGACATTCTCGTATTTAAACTATCAATTCAACAATTCAATTGTGTTAGGGTCCCACCCTAACCCCCTTATTTATGTAGTGGGATCGAGTCATAGTAAAGAGTCAATAAAGCCCATATTAATAATTGTAAGTGGTTAACCCGCAATTAATGACGGGACCACAGTTAGTTGCAAATGGGCCATGGTATTAGATAGATGGTAATAATAAAACCCATGGTATTGGTCCATGGTATTGCATGTATGAGTCATATATAAAGGATAGAGACTCCCTGCGAGGAGCATCGTGTCTTATTTTTGAATCGAGGTCTGCTCGATTGGAGGTTGCCCCCTCGAAGAGGCCAGTGAACATTGCTTTCTGAATAATAAAATATTTTCTGTTGTCTCTCACTATTCTATGTTCTGGGTATCTTTCTTCGCATATTTTGTATTTGGGTATCTTTTTGTAGGTTAAGAGCATAATAAGTGGTATCAGAGCACTTTGGAAGGCTGGTGGGATCTCCATTTCTTAGCAATTTTTTTTTTTGGCTAGAGACATGTTCTGGCGTCTTTAAACCACGGGATCTGTCATTGAGTGCATAAACCTGTGGATTTGGGGAGGCATGCATGCAGGAAATACAAGAGGTGGTCACACTTGTTGGACTCCCTTGTAACCCCTGTGGGTACCCCTTCGAGTAGTAGCGCATTAGACAGAACCGCGTACGGACTGTCTTCCAAGTACCTTCTAGGTATATCAGAAGCCCCTTAGCTCCTCTGCAACCTCGCCATAGATAAATCGTCGGCCGTCTTGCTGCTACAGTACACCGAGATCAGCACTCAGAGAGATTACTTGCCCGTACGATAGGGTAGTCGGGTTGTACGACTAAGGGTACGGTTGATCCTCCTTAGTTAGAGCCCTGAAACATTGGGCGGAGTACTACTGTCAGACCCTTATGTATATTGCGATCTGTAGCACCTGACACTCCTCGAGACCATAGTTCCCTTTTCTATCTTGGGATCACGCATCATCTCTGCCAGATCCGCTCACGCAAAGGGGTGCAGCAGCAACAGACATCAGTCCCGCAGTTTCGAGTTAGCAGACTAACCATTCCGATCTATTAGATCCATCAGATCCGCTGCAGTAATCTGTTCCGCTGCTCAAAGCTCTCTGATCTGCCATTCAGATCTCTCAGATCCACCAGATCTGAGTAGTTGTGTGGGGTTCCTATACCGGGGCATGATTTTCGCAGGACTTTTGGCAGCATTGACTTTTGCTGATCTAGCCCATCAGAATCAGGACGATGAGCTTGGCATGGTGGTACCATTCAATTCTTAGTGAAAAAAAATTTGGGCGGTCCCAAATTTCAAGAACATCAGGTCGATGCATGGTAGAAACTAGAGCTCAAGCTATGGCCAACGAGAGGATGGAAAAACTTGAACAATCCTTGCAATCCCTCCAAATTCAGCTTTACAGACTAACTAGCATAATCCCGAAGAGCAAGGAGGAAGCCCACGAGGAGGCGTATATTGGCAATGGACACAGTGAGGGTGAGTCTAGCCACTCTCTTCACCTCTGGGGCCCCCACCAACAATCCTGTCCGCGACCTCCCAAGTTGGATATGCATAAATTTTATGGTTCTCACCCGGCAGCATGGATAGCACAAATGGAGCAGTATTTCAATCTGAATAACATCTTAGATAATGAGACTTAGCTTATGGTGGGGAGCATGTACTTGGACAATGAAAGGTGGCAATGGTGGGAATGGCATCAATGTTGCAATGGAACTTTTGTGACTTGGACCACCTTCAAAAAAGATCTTACAGAACGCTTTGACCAGGAATCTTATTTTTTGGGTCATCTTACTAAGCTCCGAAAGACTGTCACAGTGGATGAATATGTTACAGCCTTTGAAGCCTTAGCCTTCCGCACTAGGGGTCTCACAGATGTGTTCTACACGGAATGTTTTATCAGCGGTCTTAAAGAAGCCATAAAAGCCCACGTCCTACTGCACCACCCTCCCACATGGACGGAGGCTTGCAAGGTAGCTCGTAACGTGGAACATGCGTTAGCAGCCCAGTACAGTCGCCCAAATTTCACCGCTAAGGGTCGCCCCCCACAGGCTCACAGCACGACTCAAACACTTAAGGTTCAAAAGGTGTCACCTGCAGAAATGGCCGAAAGAAGAAAGCAAGGATTATGTTACTACTGTGATGAAAAATATTCCCCAGGTCATAAATGCAAGGAGCCCAAATTTTTTCAAATTGATGCCACTGATTACAGCTCATCGGAGGAAGATCCACCACTGGAGGAACATGAGGCGGTAGAAGAGGACAACTAAAAGGACAATGTCCCTGACGAACCAATTATTTCGCTGCATGCTTTGGCAGGGATTTCTTCACCTCAAACTCCCAAAATCAGAGGTTTTATTAAACATCGCCCAGTAGTAGTCTTGATTGATAGTGGAAGTACACATAATTTCATCCATCAAAAAGTTGCGGAAGCAGTGCATTGTTTTGTACGAGCAGTTTCTAACTTCCAAGTCCAAATTGCAGATGGGGGCACAATGAAATGTGAAGGCCACTGTGAAAATGCCAAACTTCAAATGGGGGATTATCAGTTGAAGACCCACATGTTTGCCATACACATGGGAGGGTGCGACATTGTCCTCGGTGTTGAATGGCTTCGCACTCTTGGGCCAATCACAATGGAATTCCAGGAGTTATATATGAGTTTTAAGCAGAACAACTCCACACATACCCTCCGTGGACTCCAAGCGGGAGCTCCCTCTATCATCAACTCGCATAGGATGGAAAAATTGCTAAAAGAGGGCCATCATGGAGTTATAGCTCAATTTAATGCCATCCAGGCAGTCGAAACCAAGTCTCTGCCGATTCATCCTAAGATGCAACATATTTTAAATAACCATCTGCCAGTCTTTGACAAGCCTCATGAGCTTCCACCCTCGAGAGGGGAACATGATCATAGCATCACCTTGGTTCCAGGGGCCCAACCCCCAAAATGTGCACCCATACAGATATCCGTTCACCCAAAAGAATGAAATAGAAAAATAATGAGGGAACTTTTGGAAGCAGGTGTCATTCGTCCCAGCATTAGTCCTTATTCATCACCGGTGGTCATGGTGCTCAAGAAAGATGGGGAGTGGCGGATGTGTCCAGACTTCAGGGCCCTCAATAAGTTGACAGTGAAAGATAAATTTCCCATCCCGGTGGTTGATGATTTGCTGGATTAACTCAATGGGGCTCAATTCTTCACGAAGCTGGATCTTCGCTCAGGATACCACCAAATTCACATGAAGGAAATCGACATTCCAAAGACTGCTTTCCGAACTCATGAAGGCCATTCTGAATTCCTAGTCATGCCATTCGGTCTTTGTAATGCCCCATCTACTTTTCAGAGCCTTATGAACCACCTTCTCAAACCATATCTCAGGAAATTTGTCCTTGTCTTCTTTGATGACATCCTCATCTATAGTTGCACTTGGGCCACACATCTTCAGCATGTAGATCTACTCTTGCAACTGCTCCGCAAGCATAAATTATTTGTTAAGATGTCCAAGTGTTTGTTTGGCATGGAAGAAGTTGAGTATTTGGGCCACATTGTGGGGCGTGAAGGTGTCAAGGTGGACCCCAAAAAGATCTAGGCAATGCAGGATTGGCCTCAACCTAAGACCTTGAAGAGCTTGAGAGGATTTTTGGGTTTCATAGGTTATTATCGCAAATTTGTCGCAATTATGGTCGCATAGCGAAGCCCCTCACTCAACTCCTGAAGAAAAATTCATTCTTCAGGAATGAGGACGCACAACAAGAATTTACAGCTCTCAAAAATTCCATGTGTTCCACTCCAGTCTTAGCACTCCCTGACTTCACCAAATCTTTTGTCATTGAATGTGATGCTTCGGGTACGGGTATTGGGGCGGTCTTAATGCAGGAAGGGCGACCTTTGGCCTTCACAAGCCAACAACTATGTGGGAAGAATCCGGGTCAATCTACCTATGAGAAGGAAATGATGGCCATTTTACATGCAGTAGAGACCTGGCGACCTTACTTATTGGGGCGACGTTTCCAAATCTGCACAGACCATCACAGTCTTAAATATTTTTTGGAGCAACGCCTATCCTCCCCACAACAAAATAAATGGCTCGCCAAAATGCTGGGATATGATTATGAGATCATTTACAAGAAAGGGCAAGAAAATAGTGTAGTAGATGCATTATCTCGCCAATTTGAGGAGGGAAGTACCCTGCTAGCCATTTCCCTTCCCATTCCAGAATGGATTGAAGAGGCTCGCAAGGAATGGTTTTCACATCTCGGGCTCTCCCAACTCATTTCTCAATTGCAGGCGGATCCAAATTCCACCAAGGGCTACTCGTGGCAGGATGAGATTCTTCGCTACAGGGACAGAGTTGTAATATCACCAACATCCACCCTCAAAAGTCACATTCTGGCAGAATTGCATTCTGGCAGAATTGCATTCATCCCCCATTGTAGGACATTTAGGCTTTTAGAAGACGTATGCTCACACCAGAAGATCATTTTTTTGGACAGGCATGAGAAAGGACATCCTTACTTTTGTAGCAGAATGCGATGTCTGTCAACGCCACAAAGGGGAGACCGTCAAAGCACTAGGCACATTACAACCGTTGCCCATCCCAGCAGCAATATGGACGAAGGTTTCTATGGATTTCATTACGGGTCTTCCAAAGTCAGGAAACAAGTCAGTCATCATGGTGGTTGTGGACAGAGTTTCGAAATATGCTCATTTCTGCGCCCTACCCCACCCATTTACACCGACTTTGGTCGCTCAATCTTTCATGGATCAGATCTTCAAATTGCATGGCATGCCCACTTCTATTGTGTCTGATCGCGACCCGATCTTCACCAGTAATTTTTGGCAGGAACTCTTCAGGCTACAAGGCACTCAACTAAAACTCAGTACTTCTTATCATCCACAAACGGATGGTCAAACTGAAGCCATCAACAAATGTCTGGAAACCTACCTTAGGTGTTTCACTTCAGAAAAGCAACATCTTTGGGTACAGTGGTTACCTCTGGTTGAATGGTGGTATAACACCAACTATCATGCCACCACCAAAATGACTCCCTATGAAGCAGTATATGGTCAACTCCCTCCTTCCCCTACTTCTTATATCAAGGGGTGCTCAAAGGTACAAGCAATGGATCAACTCCTAAAAAACCGCGCAACCATGCTCGCCCATCTTAGAGAGAATATTCATCAAGCTCAAAACCACATGAAGCAACAGGTAGACCAGCATCGCTCAGAGCGCCAATTTCAAGAAGGGGATCAGGTATTTTTGAGGCTGCAACCATATAAGCAAACATCACTCAAAGACAAGGGTTGTCAGAAACTATCTCCAAAATTCTACGGACCATATCAAGTACTTCAGCGCATTGGAGAAGTAGCCTACAAGTCGGCTTTGCCGCCTACTGCAAAAATCCATCTAGTTTTCCATGTCTCATGCCTTAAGAAAGTGATTGGGAACAATTTCAGAATTCAAACCAGTCTACCTGAATTAGACGAGGAAGGGTTAATCTGGCTCCAACCTGAATAGGTCCTAGACACACGAGAAAGGCACCTGCGTGGTTGCATGATTAGGGAAGTTCTCGTCAAGTGGAAAGACACCTCTCTAGAAGATGCAACTTGGGAACCAACCACTATTCTTCAGCAGTTTCCGCAGCTTCAGCCTTGAGGACAAGATTATTCTTAAGGGGGAGGGCATGTTAGGGTCCCACCCTAACCTCCTTATTTATGTAGTGGGATCGAGTCATAGTAAAGAGTCAATAAAGCCCATATTAATAATTGTAAGTGGTTAACCCGCAATTAATGACGGGACCACAGTTAGTTGCAAATGGGCCATGGTATTAGATAGATGGTATTAATAAAACCCATGGTATTGATCCATGGTATTGCATGTATTTGTCATATATAAAGGATAGAGAGTCCCTGCGAGGAGCATCATGTCTTATTTTTGAATCGAGGTCTGCTCTATTGGAGGTTGCCCCCTCGAAGAGGCCAATGAACATTGCTTTCTGAATAATAAAATATTTGTTGTTGTCTCTCACTATTCTATGTTCTGGGTATCTTTCTTCGCATATTTTGTATTTGGGTATCTTTTTGCAGGTTAAGAGCATAACAAATTGAGTTCATTAAGTCTTTTGAATGATCTAGCTAGTTTCATCCTAATTTCAAATGCCTTTGTAATACTATAATTGGGATTAACTTAAATCAATTCTTGTCAATAAAACAAAGGTTAATTTAAGGGAAGGGGACAAAGCCTATCTGATTCAATTGAAATCATTCTCCATCTATAACTACTCAAAAGATTAAGGGCTCAAACATTCACTATGGGTGACAATCCAAATATATTGATGACTATGCAATGCGTTTCAAGCGAAGGCAACAAAACGACAGGGTGGCTCTAGTTCGAAGGGTGCGATATCACACTGGAATTCAATTGCAACTCAGAAAATGACAAAGACTCTGCAACCATAACCAATAATCAATTAACCAAATAATAATTCACACAATAGAACTGTAAATGGAAAGGAGATTAAGCAAATCTAAGGTTTCAATGTCACTGCTATTTCAAATACAAACAATCCCAGATGGGTGGGCCCGGCCACACCTAGGGTTGGATAACTTACAGTAGCTTAAACAATTTGATGCACAGTTAAAACATAAACTTCATTCCATCAACGCATTTGAAAATCGCTTCAAAACAATAGCATTACGATTGTATTCAAACTGGTTCGATCATACATCAAAACTGCTTCATAAGTTCAGTGCCACAGTGCTACGATCTACAATCCCCCCTAACATATTACATTCAATCGCCTTTATAGGCATTTACTGACAGTTAAACATAAACTAAAAATAACGAGTGAATCTGCATTACTCCTTTCAGGTGAGTTGGTTCAAACAAGCATCTCGAATTGGTCTATCCATTCGTAACCAATTCCCAATTTTGTATATGCTGCAATCAAGGGAAATCGAGCGAGGATCTCAGGATCATGATGCGTGCTACTTGTGGCTACGCCCTCTTGTCTTCTAGAACATGCTGCAACCTTATCCATTTCGTTACTTGAGCGCCCATCTGCATATAGCCCTTGAGTACCGAAGTAGAAGGTCTTCATGCATCAACTGCTCCTTCTGGGGATCGACCTGCACATTCTACTGAGAGTCTACGCTAGATAATAGTAATAAGTTAGTTTAAGAATATGCCACTTCTATTTACTTAAATCTACCAATAATTAGATAAATTCAACCATGAGAAGGTTTACCGCAAGTGGAGAGTAGAGATAGGATTAGGATAGTGATTTAGCAGAGAAATAGGTTCCATGGTAACAAAAAGGGGAAAAATGGGAATTAAATCCAATAGTAATACGAAAAAACCAGAGGATAAACATCCTCCCATTCTTATCCTAATGCATGTCCTCATGCATCCAACAAAAAAGAACTGTGCCATTGAAGGAGACTCCTGTCATAGACTAGCAGTCTTGATTAGGACTTCTATCACTTGCCCAATACGTGGCGAACACTTCTGGAATTGCATCGCTAGTCCCTTAGTGTTAAACCATTTCACAGGTTTGTTTCGATCTACCTTCCAATGTAGGAGGTGCTTATTCTTTCGTACCAAGGCATCATTCTGCGCATATAGTTTCATATTGGAGTCTCTTACCTGTTGATTTATATCCTTCACAAAATGAAACAAAACCTTGTATTTGTTTGCATATTCCCTCAGCTTGGTAATTGTTTTCCGCAGCTTCACAAGTCTAATTTTTAAGTTCTCCTTAGCATCGAGTGTAGGGTTTTTAGTCGAGATTGTTGATTTCTGCGAGATACTCCCCCTTGGTGATTTTCCTCTATGCTGCTTAGAAGATGACAGATGTTGGGTGCTCTTTGTAGTGTCCCTGCTTGTTGTTGGTTCAGTAGGGGACAAGGCTTCTTTATCCTGTGTAATATCCACTGGGATTTGGAGTTTAGGCGCGATAGTGGGCTCTTCTGCTATGGGCGTTTGAGACTGTGGAAGACTGGTCTCGTGGGAGGATGAAACAGGGATATGGACAATGCTGGGTCCTTCAACAGTGTTCTGCGGGGAAAAGGCCATACTGCGGGTCTGACAGTGACCTTGAGCTGAAGTTTCAGCTATAGGGATTGGGAAAGTTTTGGAAGGAAATCGGGGTTTCTGTCATTTAGCTTTAGGAGCAGTGCTTCCAGGTTTGAGGGGTGGATCTACTGGAGACTTTGGGGTGTCACTTTTGGTCATGAGATTGAGATCAGGTCGGGTAGGTTTTGTCTGGTCATACTTCCTTTTCTGAAGTGAGCTTATGGGACTTTCCACCAGCGTTCTTCGTGTGCCATCCTTCGAGCTACATGTGGCTATACGAGGAGGTGCGGACACCGAGGTAGGGGAATGGGTATGCTCAGACTCGTATGGGAGAAATTCTTCTTCATTTTTCAAAGATCAGCCTTGTTATCTCAAAATCAGGCCCTGGAAGGCTGCAGACCAGGAAGACTTCAAGTAACTATTTCAAACCAACTTTTGGCTGAGGCTAAGCCTCCTCAACCTGAGAGGGCTCTCTCAAAGGTTAATGATTTTGATAAAGATTAGATGGCTAACTCTATGAAACAAGTATGAAAAATATGAATGGTGGAAACACATTAAACAAAACTATCCATTGGGCTTATGGAGTCAACAACACCTCAATATAACAATGAACTCAACCTTACATGGAAGTCAGGGCATTCAGCGTTTAAATATTCAGAACATAAACTCATATGGGACACACAGTTTATGCATGTATACAGGAAGTCAGAGCACATTCAGTGAATTCTGAGTGATTATACATCCATACCACTGTAAGAATTAAGAAAAAGGACAACATCACATATTCTGAACATGAAAAACCCTTCATGAATCCTGAGAAGCAAAGTCAAGCATCTATTATTGAAAATGAGTCATACATATGCCAAATACAAGCTTTTCCATAAAGATTTCCAACCCTTTGTACCTCAACTCTTCTGCTATATATAGAGCTCTTTACATGCTTGGATTCCTTCCTCCATCATGAGGGGAATTCGAATTTACCATCAGTGACACCTATTCTAACCATAAAACAAGACTTTAAATGCATTTGACAACTAACTAGTAGTCCTAGAGACCTAATACAACTAGGAGTGTAACTCCTTATTATGATTACAACAAACTTATCTAAACATTTAAAACATTCTTTGACACCTAACACTCCATGAAGTCGAATTTGATGAAGCCTCCCACGTGGTCACCCAACTGCTGATGACAAACCCTAGACAAACCCTAGAAATTAGGGAACATGTTTCCCTATTTTTAGGATTAGATACTTGAAAACTGGCACGTGGGACAGAGCCTTTATCTCTTCATCCATGAAACATTTTACGAAAATGAAGGAGGTTTTTGTAGCCCATGTTGTCCATAACAAAAACCTCTCCTTGTTTTTTAAAAAATTTCTCCAGCTGTCCAGAATCGATCCTTGAAGAAGACGTGTAAAACAGGAAATTTTGATTTTTTGAAAAACTGCACCTACAACAGTTTTGTAGCGCAACTTTGGTCACCCGTTTCTCCCAGCTCATAATGAATTTGAGGAAACCGAAGGAGGATTTTTTGAATCAATCCATGCTAAACAAAAACCTCTCTTGGTTTTTTGAAACACCTTCCCTACCGCCCAGAATGTGTCTTTGAAAAACAGGTGTGAAACAGGAGATGAAAAACTGCAACCTACAGCAGTTTCGTAGCACAAGTTTGATCATTCATTTCTCTCAAATCAGAATGGATTTGAAGAAACTGAAAGAGGTTTTTGTAATTCAACATGTTAGGAAGAAAATATTCTTTCAGTTTGCAAAATTGAGTTCTCAGATGCTCTGGAAAGCTTCTGGAAGTTAACTAGTAAAACAGTTTTTTCTGCTGAAACAGGCTGCTACAGGGGTTTCGTAGCGCTATGAAAACACTGATTTCGTAGCGCAAAATAGGATTTTTACACTGTCTGCGCTACGAAAACGTGGATTCGTAGCTAGTTTCAAAATTTCTCCGAAATTATGTGAGATATGTCTTCTAAACACATGGTGAGGCTTCTAGGACATGGAATGAGGCTATCAAACTTTATTTGAAGATGGACATGAGACTCTAACCCTATGACTTAGACTCTAAAACATAAAAATGACTTGACCATGACTTGACCATGATTGATACAAGAATTGAGAAACCATGTAAGTTGTCCAAACTTTTTTAAGGAAGTTTTACAGTGATAACAGTGGCTCCACTAGGGATAGTGTGCCCTTGTGGTACATTAAGAACCTGTAGCTCCAGTGCCGCTATCCATCCTCTAGAAGAAAACTTTGAACTTCTGCCCAATTTGCTCCTCAAGCCTTTAATTATTTCTGAATGAAGAATTCCAACTGCACCTACTGAAACAGATGCTCAATCAACCTACCCTGAGCTTATTTGCACATTCCTACCTACCCTATCAGCTGCAATATCCACTTGTAGCTCAAGGAACATGAAACTTCCAATGAAGCCAGTCATCGATCTGATCTAACACTTGAATCTCCTTACTGTGCTTGAAGCATAAATAAACCAGATACTGAAATAACCAAGGAAGCATGAGGTGTAACTGTTCTTCAAAATGAACATATAATTGGAAGCCTGAACAGTAAATCTTTTCCATGTAGTCAGCTATAGGGTCAAAAAACACATGGTTAGTTTGATGATTCTCATAACATTCTATATCTTCAAACAACTGATCCTCAGCCACACCAAATTTATTTGATATGCTATCCAACTGCCTTTCTAAATGATGCCCACAAACAATGTAATTTTCTTCATTATAAAGATCATTCTTTGATGCAAGCTGCTGCAAGGAATCACAAAAATGAACAACCTTTTCCTCCGCCTGAGGGTCATAGAAAATTTCCTCCAGTATTTCTTCTTGCTGTGTGTAATCATTTTCATCTTCATTATGATTCGAAAACTGAGAAGTCTGCTGCATCTCTACATCAATCTCAGAGGATGTAATATGATTTTCATAAGTAAACCCTTGCTGATCTTCATGCTGCATTTCATGAGATGTTATACTTTCTTCTTGGTGCTGAAATGCATTGTTATGAAGAGCCTCTAAAATTTCTTCATCCATAAATTCATCATCATCATAACAATCCTCCAAGTACTGAATAAGACTTAAAGAATGTCTACAGCAATCTTTGAGCAACAATAAGGAAGGATGACATTCTTTATACATGTCATAGAACACATCATGGAAATCAGCAAGAGAATATAATGAACCATTTTCCAAACTTTTATACCAAGACCATGCTTTTCCTTCTAAAGTGGTCATAAACATCTTCATGAGACAATCTTCAGGGAAATGAACCTTAAGACTGCGTACATGCATATGAAACCTAACCAAATGAAGAGCAGCATCATCTTTCTTTTCATCTTTGAATATTGGAAGATCCTCTAACCAATCAACCTTTGGCATAGGATTTGGAAAACTAGGGATATGAGACCGATTCATAGGAGCATACTCGGCATTCATTCTTGCAGTGGAACTCATCTTGAAACTTCATCAAGCTACTGTTCTTCTAGCAGTGGAGTCACCTTCAAATTTCTTATTCGATGTGTGGAGTCGCCAAGGTAGTTTTGCAGCCTCAAAAAGATGTTTGAGCTCCTGCTACCTTCAGAAGTTCAACCATTGATTTCGGGAATGAATAATCTTCAGACTCCCGGCAGACGCACCAAAATGTTATCTCAAAATCAGGCCCTGGAAGGCTGCAGACCAGGAAGACTTCAAGTAACTATTTCAAACCAACTTTTGGCTGAGGCTTAGCCTCCTCAACCTGAGAGGGCTCTCTCAAAGGTTAATGATTTTGATAAAGATTAGATGGCTAACTCTATGAAACAAGTATGAAAAATATGAATGGTGGAAACACATTAAACAAAACTATCCATTGGGCTTATGGAGTCAACAACACCTCAATATAACAATGAACTCAACCTTACATGGAAGTCAGGGCATTCAGCGTTTAAATATTCAGAACATAAACTCATATGGGACACACAGTTTATGCATGTATACAGGAAGTCAGAGCACATTCAGTGAATTCTGAGTGATTATACATCCATACCACTGTAAGAATTAAGAAAAAGGACAACATCACATATTCTGAACATGAAAAACCCTTCATGAATCCTGAGAAGCAAAGTCAAGCATCTATTATTGAAAATGAGTCATACATATGCCAAATACAAGCTTTTCCATAAAGATTTCCAACCCTTTGTACCTCAACTCTTCTGCTATATATAGAGCTCTTTACATGCTTGGATTCCTTCCTCCATCATGAGGGGAATTCGAATTTACCATCAGTGACACCTATTCTAACCATAAAACAATACTTTAAATGCATTTGACAACTAACTAGTAGTCCTAGAGACCTAATACAACTAGGAGTGTAACTCCTTATTATGATTACAACAAACTTATCTAAACATTTAAAACATTCTTTGACACCTAACACTCCATGAAGTCGAAATTGATGAAGCCTCCCACGTGGTCACCCAACTGCTAATGACAAACCCTAGACAAACCCTAGAAATTAGGGAACATGTTTCCCTATTTTTAGGATTAGATACTTGAAAACTGGCACGTGGGACAGAGCCTTTATCTCTTCATCCATGACACATTTTACGAAACTGAAGGAGGTTTTTGTAGCCCATGTTGTCCATAACAAAAACCTCTCCTGTTTTTTAAAAAAATTTCTCCAGCTGTCCAGAATCGATCCTTGAAGAAGACGTGTAAAACAGGAAATTTTGATTTTTTGAAAAACTGCACCTACAACAGTTTTGTAGCGCAACTTTGGTCACCCGTTTCTCCCAGCTCATAATGAATTTGAGGAAACTGAAGGAGGCTTTTTTGAATCAATCCATGCTGAACAAAAACCTCTCTTGGTTTTTTGAAACACCTTCCCTACCGCCCAGAATGTGTCTTTGAAAAACAGGTGTTAAACAGGAGATGAAAAACTGCAACCTACAACAGTTTCGTAGCACAAGTTTGATCATTCATTTCTCTCAAATCAGAATGGATTTGAAGAAACTGAAAGAGGTTTTTGTAATTCAACATGTTAGGAAGAAAATATTCTTTTAGTTTGCAAAATTGAGTTCTCAGCTGCTCTGGAAAGCTTCTGGAAGTTAACTAGTAAAACAATTTTTTCTGCTGAAACAAGCTGCTACAGGGGTTTCGTAGCGCTATGAAAACACTGATTTCGTAGCGCAAAACAGGATTTTTACACTGTCTGCGCTACGAAAACGTGGATTCGTAGCTAGTTTCAAAATTTCTCCGAAATTATGTGAGATATGTCTTCTAAACACATGGTGAGGCTTCTAGGACATGGAATGAGGCTATCAAACTTTATTTGAAGATGGACATGAGACTCTAACCCTATGACTTAGACTCTAAAACATAAAAATGACTTGACCATGACTGATACAAGAATTGAGAAACCATGTAAGTTGTCGAAACTTTTTTAAGGAAGTTTTACAGTGATAACAGGCCTACTGCACACTGTCTGCCTTTAGTTTGTGTTTCTTGCCCAGGAAACGCTTCTGTGAGGAAATCTTCCCATGACTGCTTCCATTTCTTTAGCTCAGCAATCAATAAAATATTGATCAAATTGTGGTGATATAATGCCATTTCGGGCTTTTTGCTATGAGACTGAATTCCCTTTGCCATTTTGCACAAGCTCAATCTTAAGAATTGAGGAATATTGAGATTCCTATCCTCTGCAAAAAGAACCAGGAGCTTGATATGATAGAGAAATACCACAACAAACCTCCCCTCACAGGTCATGAAGCATTGTAGTATGGTTAGGAGTGGGTACCATTGCTCTTCAATACAGCTACAAAGCACTCCCTTTGTCTAACTAATGGACCTATAGGCTGGTTTCAAGAACATGGTGCAATTTGGTACCTCTAATTGGCCACCTTTGAAAAATTTCTCACTGTTAGTTGGTAGTCCAATTGCCCTACTCACTGACTCATCGGTGACCCTGAAGCTGAGGTTGAAAACTTGGGCGTTTTCATCATCAAAGCTCCGACCAAATGCGAGCGCAACCTGATCATTATACCCTTGGAATTTCTGGAGAAAAGGCATCCAACCTTTCTCTTCCAAGCTTGCCTTACACCCTTCATACTCTGGGCTGTGGGAGAACTGAATGAAGGTAGGTTCATGTCTATCTGCTCCCATGGCACCTATGGTTCAACTGTAATTGATTGCGCTACCAGACTCTGATTAATTCTCTGCCTCTGTCTTCAAATGTCCTCTGTTTAACTACCACTGGAAGGTCGTTGTGATGATTG
This sequence comes from Pinus tabuliformis, assembly GCA_031772625.1. Lineage (NCBI taxonomy): Eukaryota > Viridiplantae > Streptophyta > Pinopsida > Pinales > Pinaceae > Pinus > Pinus tabuliformis. The sequence continues at coordinate 853,811,726 of CM062809.1, read as the reverse complement.
TTCTGATACAGGGCATCGGCTCCATGATGGCAGTCAGATACCAGGGATTGGTTCCATGATGGTAATCATCTTGCCTCCTCTGTTTGGAAGCATGGACACTTGAGTGCGGGATGAAATCTGTGGGAAGAGTGTGTGAGCTCCTCTGTGATGAGGCAATGTGTTACCACCATGACGACAGGAGGTGTCAAGAAATGACAGTTAAATAGGGAGTAGTCATCATGACACAGTAAGGATGAATCGTAGGTGATGATTGTGAAATGCTGGAGGGTCATTTGTTTATAAAATCGAGGCTTAGATAGGGGAGGCGTAAGATATGTGATCATGGTGATCATTTGATAGATCTCGAGGCATGCTTCAAACGATTAACACTTAACTACTTATTAGTAAAATTCAAGCAAAAACAAGTGCATACCTCAACCACTTAAGCGATTTGCATCGAGTGCGAGCTCCATGTGCTTAAACAATGCCTCCTGTGATTGCGTGTGTGGTGCACGGATTCTGGAAGATTGACATGATATGCCTTGGTGGATAGAATACTGATTATATGAACCTATTCTTTAATTCTGAGTGAATTGATAGTTCCAAGCATCCTTCGGTTGCATATAAGACAGACCCTGATTTACACAGACAAAATGCTGTAGGGTAGTCCCGTGTGTATGTTTTGGCAGTAGCTGAGGGATTGTAGGACCTTCTTTTAAGCAAACTCTCGGGCCCTCCTGTGCAATATGAGCCACATTCTTGGACAGAGTAAAGCACAGAGGCCTTTATGAAACCAAGGTATTCTGGTCAGCCATAAACACAGTTATTTGAATAGAATTAGGTAGAACAAGATTCTGAGATTCACATAAAAACAACTGAAATGAACAGAGTGTAGGGTATAGTTCAACTGCCACCCTCCCAGAATCTCCAGCTCCATATCATCGACCAGGTTGCTTATTATTTCTGTAAAGGATACTACTTTACCAATCCATGGATTTTAACCAGGCCTAGAATGGTGACTGCCTGGGGCATTTCTTTTTTGGGAGCTGGAAATGGCTAGAAAGAGAGCTCCACAGGGGGTTCTTTTACGTAGTTATTTCTTTGGACCCAGAAAAGAATAATTCACAGTCCAAAGGATGCCTATAGTACTACTACCTTATTATTTTAACAAACCTAAAGTAGTTAGTGCTTGAGGCATTCTTATTTAGAGAGTTTGAATTGCCCAAAGTAGATTCCATAGATTTCCTTTCCGTAATCATTTCCTTGAGCCTGGAAAAGAACAATTTTGTACTCAAGGAATCCCTAGACTACTGTTGGTCCATTTCATTTATGAGCCTAGATCAGCCATTGCTTGGGAGCTTCATATTTAGAGAGTTTGAAGGCTTCCAAAGGAGACTCCACGAGTTCCTTTTCCATATGTAATCCACCAGGCCTGGTTAAAGGGATAAACTTTCTCCTGGTGAATTCCTCCTTTATTCTACATGGGATGTGGGGAGGACCACCTGTGGATAACAAAAATGACAACCCACTGTTATATATATATAGATAGATATATATATATATATAATAGATAAAAATTAATTAACTGAACCAGCAAGGGGCTAGTCCTTTGCATGAATCAGCTCCAATCCTGGGTCCTTTTGAATTTCCTGCAAAAACTGATCACATGAGAGTGGCTTATGATAAACTTTAAGCCGATGACCATTTACCACAAAAGAAGTCCTGTCATTATCAATAGTACAGATGTGAACTGAGCCATTATCAAAAACTTCAATTACCTCATATGGTCCCAACCATCTGGTAGAAAATTTACCTTTGAAGTGCTTAAACTTACTATCGTATAATAAGGCCCAGTCACCTGGACGGAAGACTTTCTTCTTAATGAATTTATCATGCCATCGGGCTCTTTGGTTTTGTACTAATGCAGTTCAGTGGTAGGCATCTTGTCGAATTTCATCTAGCTCGTTCAATTGCATCAATCTTTGCTCTTGAGCCTCGTTTAAATTCATGCCTAATTGAGTAGCTGTTCTAAATGTTTTTACCTGAAATTCAATGGGAAAAAGTACTTGTTTACCATAGACTAGCTCATAGGGAGTATGCCCAGTCACATTCCTCCAAGTGATTCGGTAAGCCCAAAGTGCCTCTGGTAACTTTTCCGCCCAATCTCTGTGATGCAATTGGATTGTCTTTGTGAGGATGGATTCCAACACCTTGTTTGTGGACTCCACTTGCCCATTAGATTGGGGGTGGTAGGGAGTCGATTTGTGGTGCTTCACTTGGTATTGTTCTGTAAGTTCCTTGACCAACTTTGATGTAAATTGGGTTTCTTGGTCAGTGACCGTGGGACCCCAGATCTTATAAAGATGTCCTCGAACAAAAATTCTGCTATTTCCTTTTCCATGGTAGAGTACAGTGCCTTAGCCTCCACCCACTTGGTGACGTAATCAGTACATACCAAAATATATTTTTTCTTATTTTACATTGGGGAGATCGGCCCTACGAAGTCCAATGCCCACTTCTCAAAGGGTTTAATAGCAATTTGCGGGTGAAGGGGCATTTCATCGGAGGCCACTGGCCTCCCCATTCTTTGGCAAGCATCACAACTTAAAACAAACTTCTTGGCGTCCTTGAAGAGCGTAGGCCAATAGTATCCAGTGCGGAGAACTTTATATGTCGTCCTTTTATCAACAAAATGGCCGCCACAAGGCTCATTATGACTGGTGCTTAGTATGTCATGCATTTCATCTTCCCGCACACATCGCCTTATAATCAAGTCTGGCCCTGTATAGAATAGATCTCCCTCAATCCATGAGTAACTCGCACTGCGTTGCACTATGTTATGCCTTTCCCGAGTTGACATGTTTTGAGGTAGTTTTCCTGATACCAAATAATTGGCAACATCAGTGAACCAAGGAGTAATGGTAGAAATGGCAAATATATGTTCATCTGGGAATTCATCAGGCACTGGCATTGGCATGCTTCCTTGTGTAAGATTTAAACGAGATAAAAAGTCAGCTACCAAATTATCCCTTCCAGGCCTATCAATTATAGTTATGTTAAATTCTTGTAAAAGCAACAACCATCTAGTTATCCTACCATTAGTAATTGGTTTATTCATTAAAAATCTAACAACAGAATGATCTGTATGGACAAATGTCTCATAACTAGTAATATAATGTCTAAACTTTCCTATAGCATGTACACTGCTAATAGTTCTTTTTCAGTGACCGTATAATTTAATTCAACGGGAGAGAGATTTTTGCTAACAAAGTAAATGGCATAGGGAAAGTTATCCTCCCTTTGTCCCAAAACTGCTCCTAGTGCAGTATCCGAAGCATCTGTACAAATGTGAAAGGGTAAGGACCAATTTGGTCCTCTTAGCACCGGAGCTGTAGACAATTTTTCCTTCAGTACCTAAAAAGCCTATTGACAGTCAACATTCCATACAAAGTCAGCATCTTTAGTTAAAAATTTAAATAGTGGTGCTGCTATTCTAGTGAAATTTTCAATGAATTGTCAATAATATCCTGCGTGCCCTAGAAAGCTTCTTACCTCCTTTTGCGAGCTCAGGATAGGGACACGTGAAATTACCTCGATTTTCGCCAGATCAAATTGAATTCCATCAAATGATACATGATGGCCTAGAACAATTCCCTTAGTTTGCATCATCCTACATTTATCACTACTAAGGGCCAGATCGGCTTCTTGAGAGCAGATCAATAGCTTTTCTAGATTTTCTAAGGCTTGTGAGAAATCATCCCCATAGACTGTGAAGTCATCCATATAGACTTCCACACAGTGTTGGATTAGGTCAGAAAAGATAGCAAGCACGACTCTTTGGAAGGTGGCAGGGGCGTTACAAAGATCGAAGGGAAGGACTTTATACGCATAAGTACCCCATGGGCATATAATGGTAGTCTTTTCCTGGTCTTCTTCAACTATTTGTATTTGATTGTATCCGCTATAACCATCTAGAAAAGAAAAATATTTCTTACCTGAAAGTGTGTCGAGAACTTGATCTATAAAAGGCAATGGAAAATAATCGCGCAGTGTGGCCTTGTTTAATTCTCTATAGTCGACACAGATTCGTCATTTGCCATTCTTCTTTAGGACTACTACTAGAGGTGACAGCCACTTGCTATCATAAATGGGGTAAATGAAATCTGTGGCCAAAATTTTCTGAAGCTCATCTTTAACAATATCCTTTAATGTTGGGTTCATCTGCCTCTGCGGTTGCTGAACAGGTCTCATTTCTTCGTTTGTATAAATATGATGGATGCAAGTGTTTGGATGTATACCTCTCATATCCAAGTAATCCCATGTGAATGCTTTGGTTTGTTCTCGAACCATACTCATCAACTATTGCTTTTGTTCTGCAGTCAATCCTGTGCCAATATGTAGAATTTTCCCTTCAAATATTTCCACAGGTTCTGTGGTGAGCTCCTGGCTTCCTTCCATGGCTGCAAATGAGGCGAAGATGGCTGGATGGCAGGTTTCTTGAAACTCATCACTAAACACATGCTGATAACCATTAAACAAGATGGGATAATTGATGCAAGAACTATCAGCTAGAAAATGTTGCAAAACATGCTCATCAGAGTGTTCCTAGAAACCTCTAGATTGTTCTAATGTTAATAATGGAAACATGCAGTCTTCATTTCCATAAGGATTTTTGAGCCATACTAGTACTTTAGCAGTTGTTTGAGTAGGTGGAAAGATGGACAACGTTTGATTGTGAGATCCATTCGAAATGGTCATTTCCCCATTTCTGCATCCAATGATGGCATCCGCAGTTGCCAGCCATGGCCTTCCCAGGACCACAGGGTGTCCAGGTCTAGAGGTTTTTGGAGAAATGACTACAAAGTCTATAGGATATTGCCAGGAGGAAATAGTGACTACTATATCTTCCAAGGATCCTATTGGTTTAACAAGGGATTTATCTACCATCTCTAAAAGGATAGGCATGGTTTTCAATCCGGGCAGCTGTAGTGATGTCATTGTTTCATAAGTCATTGCATTTATTGTAGCCCCTAAATCTACAAGAGTGTTTGGCAGAAGCACTCCATTTATTTTGATAGTGACGATGGGATTTCCAGGGTCACTGTATTTGGTAGGCATCTTTGAAATCATTGTGGACATTTAACTCATAATTTTAACATTCTCATTTTTATGCCCTTTTCTCCCTAGTCTCTTGATGCAGAGATCCTTTACAATTTTAGTGTATATAGGGATGTCTCGGATTGCTTGTAAAAGTGGTATTTTAATATAGACATTCCTAAGCTCATTTTCCAGGTCATATTCAAGCGAGACCTCTTCTTTCCTTACTATTAGTCTCTCCGAGTATGGTGGTTCAGTCAACTCTTTTTCTGTTGTTTGCTAGTTTTCATTTTGTGAATGTTTTTTGGATGACAGGGAGGGCACCTCTTCTTGAATAACCATAGTCGATTTCCCTTTATTCACTATTTTTCCTGACCGCAACTGGATTTCGTTCATAGGAATGGCCATGATCATGTATGTAGGGAAGGGCTGGATATCTATGTTTTGGACAGGTTGAGGTGTCCTATTTTGATTTGGGTTAGGTACGGGTTGTGTAGGCAGCAGTGTAGGTTGTGGTGGGTTTATATTAGTTGGTGCCTACAGGGGTGATGTGTTAGTAGGCGTAGGTAGCAATTGATGCATAGGAGGTGTCGTATTAGTAGGCACTGGTAATAACTGATGCAGAGGAGGTGGAAACTGCATAGGTTGTTGATACATTTTGGGACTATATGCCTGCTGATAGGTTTGCATTGTCAGATTGTATGAAGTACTTGGCATATTTTGATATGGCATGTGTAATTGGGATTGGGGTTGATAGTTGGTGGTATATGGGCTCGTTCTCAAATTCTAGTTCCTGGAGTACTTTGAGCACCGCAAGGGGGGTAGGATGCAGGAAAGGTCCAAGGCTGGGTTTGGCTATACCCTTGAAAATTTGGGTCTAGGAGTGAACTCTGACTCTGACCTCTCCAAGTGGGTCTCTTGGCTATTTGAGCTTGGTCAAGGGTTTTGGTATTGCCTTTGTAAATGGCCTGTAGACCAGGAAGTGATGGGCACTTCTCGGTTTGGTGCTCTAGAGTGCAGATTCCATAGACTTCTATAGAATTTAGAGGACATTCCCTCTCTGCATGTTTCTGTCTACACTTGGGACAAAAGACTGCCATAGCTACCTTTTCGGCCTCATGCTTTTGGTTGATTTTCATGGTGTCAAGCTGGTTGTTGATTGTATTCAAGATGTCATTTTTGAAATTTTCTAATAGGTTTCCTAGTTCAACCCTAGTGACAGTATTAGCCACAACTTTCTTCTGCACATAGTCTCGAGAATTGTCTCTAAGCTCACGAAGCTTTTTACCTACTTTAGCTTGGTTCCTATAGTAGGTGCGACAAAGGTCAATGACTTCAGCAAAGGATTTCTTGTAAATGTCCCCACCACTAAGAAAGTTTAATGTCTCTATACAGTCATCTCTTAGCCCTTTTAAGAACATTGTTCTGATGATTTTTAAATCTAGGGTATTTCCACGGGATTTATGAAAGTTGTATAGGAACCTCTCAAGATACTCCTCTAGGTTTTCATCTTCAGTTTGCTACATCCTAAGGATATCACTGATGTCCCTACTCTTACAGAAGTCTTGATATTTTTTTAGAAAGGTTGACCTCATGTCATCCCATGTGTATATGGTATGCTGCCCTAGACTCATGAACCACCTAAGGGCTGCGTCTTTTAATGTGGCGGGAAACAATTTGAGTTTGTGTGCATCATCATAATAGTTATAGCTATGACATAAGATATCAAACTCGAAAAGGAAAGCATCGAGATCTTCAGATGATTTACCGTAGAATAGTGGTAGAGATGCCATCAGAATGTTCTTCATATTAATGTCGCGAGTTACATCCAGGATAGGGAACCTGAAAGTAACTTCTTCCTCTTCTTCTTCCTAGTTTCCCCCAAGTAGGTTAACATTCCTTCTAGGGCCTTCTCCTTCCTCTTGGTGCTCGTCATTGTGTCTGTCTTCACCCCTTGCATGCTCCATATTTGCGATAGGTACCCGCTGGGGTTTGTTGATTACGGTGTGGATTTGGGGTGTTGGAACATGGTAGATATTGGTTGACTGCTCGTCCACGAGGTCTGGTTGTTCCACTGGTTCTTCTATAGGGTTGTCAAAGATGATTTCCTGAATAATCCTTCATTCTCAATCAAATAATTATTGATCCAGAACCACATTAGCATCAACACTTCCTCCTTCTTGTCTTAGACCTACATATCGATTAGCAGCAGTTAAAATAGGTATATTGATTGATCCAAAAGTTGTAGGAAATTTAGAATTTGAAATAAATCTACCTTTGTTGTCCCTAGGTCTACCTGTACTCTTATGCATAAAGATGAAGGAAATAGAAATTCAAGAACAAACAGTGATTGGTCAGACTTTGGAGCAACCCCACAAAAGTGGATGCGTGGCTCTTCACTCATGTCTTACCGTACTCTCTCCGCCCTCTGACAATTCTACAGGTTCTTGAAACTCAAATGACAGTGATTACCTGAATAAGAAATGGAAATTTCCCTGGCAACAACGCCAAAATTTTGAGAGTTTAAATTGTCAAATTAAATCCCTTAAGATTAATTGTCAACCCGAGGTTCGTAAGCACAAATTTCCTTGCGCTTCCTCTGTTCAGGCTATGTCAGAGTTTAATCGTTTCCTTATTAATGATTTATGAAAGAAATACTCACAAATCTTATCGTCTAATGAGCAAACCCAACAATCAAATTTTACCTAAAATCTTCACAAATCCCAATATTCAAATCTGCACTTACTGAGTATTCCTAGTAAAAATGAACTTCTATTCACACCAAACCCTAATCAAACTTTGCATGCTGGTACTAGGATCTATATGAAAAATCACTCAATCACTTTCAACAAGCATTCTATAATGACAATTCTTTGAAAGAAATCAAACAACCCTATGGTAATCACCACTCAGCTTATTAAACTATTGATGCCATAATCATTTGTTACCAGAGCAAATAATGATAAATAATCTATGACAATCCAATTGCTAATTCAATGAGTGACCTATCCTGTTAATGCTTCAATCAACCAATTATTCTGCACTTAAGGGTTTATGTTCAGATCAAGTTTTAAGGTTCAAGTATCAATTGGAGGAATTACTCTATTTTGATCTATTCTGTTGTTTTGTATTCAATGGATTACTTACAGAATTCTAATAAAATGAGAGCAACCATGATACTTATCTCACTTGATGTTCAGCTATCAAATCTAAGACTATACCTAATTCTATGCTATAATCAAAATAAATCCCTACCTCTTGCTACTGTAAGACATAACAATGATCTATTCATGGAGTAAACACCCGAATATATGAACTGAGAAAGAATTCATTCAAAGGAGACTGCCTTTTGCACAAAAGTGAGGATGATCGTTTCATTTTACCACTGGTATTAGTAATTAAATGAATAGAGAAGATAAATGGTGACTGTGGAATGGATCTTTTGAAAACGTCCCTGTAATGTTTATACCAGTTTACAATGCATCAATCCACAATAAAACAAGTCAATTAATTATTTGTGCAACCCAGACATTCTCGTATTTAAACTATCAATTCAACAATTCAATTGAGTTCATTAAGTCTTTCGAATGATCTAGCTAGTTTCATCCTAATTTCAAATGCCTCTGTAATACTATAATTGGGATTAACTTAAATCGATTCTTGTCAATAAAACAGAGGTTAATTTAAGGGAAGGGGACAAAGCCTGTCTGATTCAATCGAAATCATTCTCCATCTATAACTACTCAAAATATTAAGGGCTCAGACATTCACTATGGGTGACAATCCAAATATATTGATGACTATGCAATGCATTTCAAGCAAAGGCAACAAAACGACAGGGTGGCTCTAGTTCGAAGGGTGCGATATCACACTAGAATTCATTTGCAACTCAAAAAATGACAAAGACTCTACAAGCATAACCAATAATCAATTAACCAAATAATAATTCACACAACAGAACTGTAAATGAAAAGGAGATTAAGCAAATCTAAGGTTGCAGTGTCACTGCTGTTTCAAATACAAACAATCCCAGATGGGTGGGCCCAACCACACCTGGGGTTGGATAACTTACAGTAGCTTAAACGATTCGATGCATAGTTAAAACATAAACTTCATTCCATCAATGCATTTGAAAACCACTTTAGAACAATAGCATTACGATTGTATTCAAACTAGTTCGATCATACATCAAAACTGCTTCATAAGTTCAGTGCCATAGTGCTACGGTCTATGATCCCCCCTAACATATTACATTCAATCGCCTTTATAGGCATTTATTGACAGTTAAACATAAACGAAAAATAACGAGTGAATCCGCATTACTCCTTTTAGGTGAGTTGGTTCAAACAGGCATCTCGAATTGGTCTATCCATTCATAACCAATTCCCAATTTTGTATATGCTGCAATCAAGGGAAATCGGGTGAGGATCTCAGGATCATGATGCGTGCTACTTGTGGCTGCACCCTCTCGTCTTCTAGAACATGCTGCAACCTTATCCATTTCGTTACTTGAGCGCCCATCTGCATATAGTCCCTGAGTACCGAATTAGAAGGTCTTCATGCATCAACTGCTCCTTCTGGGGATCGACCTGCACATTTTGCTGAGAGTCTACACTAGATAATAGTAATAAGTTAGTTTAAGAATATGCAAATTCTATTTACTTAAATCTACCAATAATTAGCTAAATGCAACCATGAGAAGGTTTACCTCAACTAGAGAGTAGAGATAGGATTAGGATAGTGATTTAGCAGAGAAATAGGTTCCATGGTAACAAAAAGGGGCAAAATGGGAATTAAATCCGACAATAATAAGAGAAAAACAGAGGATCAAAAGGTACATGCACACCATCATGGACGACCAAGCTTGGCATCAGCTCACCAACTTCACCATCATAAGCATGTCAAAGAGTTGGTCTCACCACAATGGACTGAGTGTCAGTGATGTCTTGCAAGGCTTTCTCAAGCCATGTTGCCTCACATGAGTACATGTGCATTGTAATTTTGAGTCATGTCAAGTGTAAGTCAAGTGTCACCAGTTGGATGTAATAGTCATAGAGTAGGTGAATGGTCATGGGGGTAGTTGAACTGTCACAAAGGGGAATGTCAAGGGTCACCCCACCCTTTACTATAAATAGTCCCTCATAACTCATTGTATGGGGTTTTGGTCAGCCAAGCTTCTACTAAGACTATCTTGAAAAAGGCTTGGATAGTATTGTAACGTGCCTTGGCTTCTCCACTACACGGAGTTAGTACATCTCTTTGGAGGAGCAGGCGGATGTGGCTGTAACGTTCTAATGTTGGGGCTAGCAAGTGTACATGGATGTATTGTATGATTGTGACTTACACTTCTTTTTATAATAAGAGCCATCACATTTTCATACATATGTTGTTATTGTAGTTGGACTGCTCCAGTTGCTTTAATGATATGTGTTGTTTAACTTATGTACTTGTGTATGAACTGATTCACATGTAATTATATGAATCTTGTTGTTAATGTGTTGCATATGTTGTTAATGTTGTCACTGTCCATGTCGACTACTCTGCCGGACATCAGACAAACCTTTCACTTGAACCTTGCTATAACAATTGTCACACTCGTCTCAGACTGATCCATGAGTGTTGTACGTGTTATCTTACCTTGTATGATGTGACTGCCGCATCCAAGTGGACTGCTTCGCCGGAAGCTGTGCATGTCCTTTGTGTTGTGTGTTCCTAGCCGAGTTGGGACTGATCCCTTTCAACCTGGAACTCACCTTCACCGCCTTCTCCTTTCGAAGTGTTGGAACCTCTCATACCCCTTCCTTGACTCACTACATCAGTCAAACCCTTGCTTTTGACATAATTATCTTACTTGCCTCTGTTCAAAATTGCGGTAAAGGAATTACCTTACAACCCACTACTGGGACTCCTACACCAAACGGTTTGAGGTCTAATTGGGACTTCTTACCGGGGAGATCCCCTTGACATTTTGGTGGGTCCAACATCGTCAACAATTACATATTCCCCCATGGCTAGCTTGATATTATGACACTTTCCAGAGAAATTTATAGTTCCTCCATTTGAAACCATCACTTGACACTCTGGTGTTGGATATAGAAAGCAATTCAATTACTTGGCTATCTTACAATGAATAAAATTATGGGTACTACACGACTCAATCAACACTATTACCTTTTTCTTCTTGATATATCCTTCTATCTTGAGAGTTTGAGGAGTGGCAATTTCCACAAATTAATTACAAGATATGGTTGGATTCATTTATTCTTTCTCTGGGGTTGGTTCCTGGTGTATATATTTTTCTTCTTATGTTTCTTGTTCCTTTTCTTCCTCCTCTTCACAATCTATGTAAAATAATTTCTTCTCAGCACACTTATGATCTTTAGTGTATTTAATATCGCAACTCTAACAAGTCCCTTTTGCTTTTTTTCCCTCCAATTGTTGTGGTGTCAACCTTGTAGGTTGTGGAAGGCTAGGATTAGCAACACTTCCATATTTATAGTTGTGAGTGGTAGACTTCATTGCGGCCATAATTTTGCTTTCAACTTTTCTTGCCACCTTGAATTCCTTCTCCAGTGAATCAGGTTCCCAAAGGCGAACCTCATGTTGGATGTTATCCTTTAATGTCCCTATGAAGACATCATTCCTATGCTCCTTTTGTATATTAGTTACCCTAATATTCAATTTTTGGAATTCCTCAATGTGCTCCACCATTAAACCTTTTTGTTTGAGATTTATCAATTGGATAAAGAAGGTGTTTCTCTTTGTATCCTCATAATGCGTTATCATTTCCTCTGTAAAAATTAACCAAGTAAGAAGTGGTTTACAAGAGAAAATTCACCGATACCATAAAAATTGATTGGGTTCTAAATATAAATATGCAATGTGTACATTTTGTATGTGTTGCACATCATGGAGCTCAAAATGTTGCTCCATATGTAATATCCATGTTACCAGATCCTTGCCATCAAACTTCCTCATATCAATTTTTGGAATGTGGTGGGTCTTAAACCCGACATTGGAGTCTCTAAAATCACAATTCATATTATTTTTGTTCTCACCACAAGTTTCATGGAATACATTTTCGCCATTAGGAAACATTTCTTGTAGCAACTTTGTCAAACCTTCCATATATGCTTTTAAACCATTCATGTCGCCTTTTATTTCTGATTTTAAACCATCCATGTCACATTTTAAGGCATTCATGTCCCCTTTTAAGTCATCCATGTTCCCTTTTAGTTCATCTTTGGTTGCTCTTTGTGAGAGCAAAATTTGTTGCACTTGGTCCCGTAATTTTGATATATCATGTTGCAATTCTTCCTCTTCATGTGTCATAGTAGAGATTTTTGAGGGTTTAATGGGTGTAGAATTATTTTGTTTGGAAGGAATTTTAGAACCAAATATTGATATCTATGCTTCGTTATGCCCTTTGAATCACTTCAAATTGATCATTCAAACAAAAGTTATGCAAATTTTAAAAAACAATACACACATTTTTCTTGTTTTTAGGAGCTTCATATTACAAATGTGGTATCTCTGTAAGTTTGGATCTCCAAGGTTTGAAATTTTGTCCCTTTGTAGCCCTCTGAGTCTTATTTTCAATTCCACAAGTTTGACAAAGATTGGTTTTTCTAAGAAAAATTTATGCCCAATATCCCGTGATGACCTGATTATAGGCTGGTTTAGTAGAGTGAAATTGTATGGATTTCCACGTGTCACTGTGTCAACCTTAGGTGCTGAAAATGATACATGAAAAAAAAAGTTCATTAAATTTTAGTTAATTTTTATGAAATTCAAATTTGATGCTCAGAGTGAAAGTTATGACAAGTTTCCCTAGGTCACCTGTTTGAGATTGAATTCATGAGCCTGCAAAACCCCTAACTTCTTCAGACCATATTGGAGAAAATATAGCGAACCAAGATCTGGAATTTTTACACGAAGTTCACTTATATTTCAGCACCACATTGTAGAAATTTCAACTTTTGAAGCCTCATATAGAAAAATTTATAACGAAAATACCAATATGACCAGTTTGAAGCAGTGAAACCCTAGAATCCAAAGCTCTGATACCAAATGTTATGCAACCAGCTCACAAAACAAAAGGAAAGATAGGTCAACGACTTGAGAAATGGCCTCTTCAAAGGGGAAACCTCCTTTACATGACATAAATGAAAAATTCTTTGACGATACAAATGATTAGACCTCCTTAGTATATATAGGAGTCTAAGAGGTCACGATATAATCAGAGTCTACATAACAATAATAATGTAAGGGCACAACAATAATAATAGTTGGATTTTATGGGGAAAAACAATAAAAATATGGGGGATACATGGGAATAACAATAGCAATAGGGGGATACACTAATAATAAAAATAAGGGGGCTACACTAGTATTATAGGGACCTAACAACTAGTGTTCATTTATAGAACCAAGGAAGACATGACAATAATGGGGAAGGGGGATCCCAGACTAGTGAAGGGAGCCAAACACGTGAACACATAACCCACTAGAACACCCCACTTATAATAGTCATTACAATCATCCCACTATGCCCCAATTGTTGATGGGCCCTTAGAAGAACCTAAATCATTCATAGCTTTGTTGAGGTCCTTCTTAAAGGGGATCGATGAGTATGATGTGTTGGACCCAAGGATCAAGAAGGAAATGTAATTTGGGGAGTTTTTCCACTTGAAGGAGAATCATAGAACCGAAGTCGGGTCATCATATCGGGGAGGTCAACCAAAATAGGACATGTAGAGGACATCAAGGAAAACAACCCTCCCCAACTTTGATGGATCAACCAGGAGTTCAGCTAGGGCATGGGTGCAGAAGCTGGACACCTATTTCTAGCTAAACCTCATGAGGGAGGAAAATGTGATTAAGTTCACCATTGGACTTGGATGGAGATGCGTAGGAGTGGTGGTATCATGGGTTAATTACTCTAGGTCATGCAACCATTGCTTCCAACAAAGTTTATTGAAAGGCTTATAAAGTGGTTTGACATGAAGGACACCAAGTTGCACTTCAAGGAGTTGGTGAAACTAAGGCAAATAAGTGGCACATAGGCTTATATTATATACTTCCAGAGGCTAGTAGTGATGGTATTAGATATGTTAGAGGAAAGATTGGTTATGTTGTTCATTGTGAGGTTGACTAGCCCATTACGTGGATAGGTGAGGGCTTGTAAGCTCATAAATTTGCTTGATGTTATTAATAGGACTAGGGACATGTTGGACGCAGTCCCTAAGACCAAAGTACCTCCCATGCCTACCTTTCCCCAAAAGGGTAAGGACACCATACCTCCTTAAAAGGGGTGGACATGATGTGGGCAGATGGATGATGAGACTAGGGGGACCTCCAGAGGAGGAAGCTTTGCTTTACATGTCACGGTTCATGGTATCTAGGCCAAAAATGCATTAAGGGAAAGGCCCATTACATTGTGGTGTTTTCTGAAAGTGAGAATGAGGGGAGTACTAGCAGAAGAAGATAGGAGGAGAGGAGGAGCACCATGATGTAGGGGAGGAGCCATAGTATCAAGGTGCCAAAGGAGGCATAATTACTTCACTTACAAGGATTCTAAGGTACTAGACATTACAGATCATGGGCATTATTCAGGGGCAATAGGTGACCATTTTAGTGGACAGTGGTGCCACCCACAACTTCATAAATTCCCAACTAGTAGAACGAAGGGGGTTACACACACATCATTTTGAGGTATTTTTAGTATTGGTACTGGGAGATAGGACCATGTAGTGCACCAATCTAATCCCCAAGGTGATGTTGACGGAACTACTCAGTGATTGATGATTTATTTGTGGTGAATGTACCTGACATTGAGGTGGTGTTGGGAATCCAGTGGTTGTACTCTATTGGGCATGTCACTATGAATTACAAGACCCTAGAGATGGAATTTATGGGGCCTAATGGGAACAAGGTAGTGTTGAGGGGCATGCATTCCTACCTTAGGTAGAGTCGGCCAACATGATGGAGGTATATTTTCAACATGGGGATATACCGTGGGCATTGGAGCTCGGGATCTCAGAGATAAGGACTCATGCACCATAGCCTCATCCAAAAATTTTAGCAGTTTGACAAAGGCATCGTGAAGTTTTTTGAGATATTCCTCCAGTTCATCCCCCATATAGAGGTTTTCAGCACATTATAGAGCTAGAGGAGGGCGTTTAGGTTGTCATCACCACTCCCTACAGACATCTCAAGGCATACCAGGATGAGATTGAGAGGGCCATTCAATAGTTGTTATTCTTGGGCCATATTAGGCTGAGTTCTACCACCTTCACTTCTTTTGTGATACTAGTGGAGAAGAAGGATATGACTGTACAAATGTGCATTGACTACATGTCACTCAATAAGAAGACACTAAATAACAAGTATTGCGTCCCACACATAGATGTGTTGATGGACAAGCTGAGAGGATCCAAGTACTTCTCTAAGATAGACTTGCGCTCAGGATACCACTAGATTTGGGTGAGGGAGCATGATGTCCCAAAGACCGCTTTTCGGTGCCACTATGGGCACTTTGAGTTCTTGGTTATGCCCTTTGGGCTAACCAATGCATCGATCACTTTCTAGTCTTGCATGAACCATGTGTTTCACAAGCAGTTGCACAAATATATGTTGTTGCTTTTCAATGATATACTGATATACAACCGAACATGGGAGGAGCATTTGCAACACTTGGAGGAGGTGCTAAGAATTTTGGAGGAGAAGTAGTTGTACACGAAGATGGTCAAGTGTGAGTTTGGGCTGATAGAGATGTTTTACTTGGGATACGTGATTGGGGAGGATGGAGTGTGAGTTCACTAGGAAAAGACCTGAGCTAGTTTGGATTGTCCTACTCCCAGGGACGTGATAGAGTTGAGAGGATTCTGGGGTATGTTCACATATTACCAGTAATTTGTGAAGAGGTTTTCATAGTTTGTAGTGCCCCCCACAGATCTCATGAAGAAAGGGGCATTTGAGTGGACAAATGCAACATAGGAGGATTTTGAGCGCCTCAAGGTAGTGATGAGTTCTTGCCGAGTCTTAGCACTACTTGATTTCTCACAAACCTTCATATTGGAGAGTGATGCATTAGGGGAGGGCCTTGGGGAAGTCTTGATGTAGGGTGGTCATCGTATCATATATGAGAGTTGAAAACTCTGAGACTATGAGAGACTGTACTGCATATATGACAAAGAGATGTTGACCATAATGCATGCATTGTCCAAGTTCAGAAAGTACTTTGTGGGGAACCAATTCAAGGTGAAGACAGATCACATCAATTTGCGGTTCTTCTTGGAGGAGAAGGAGCTCAATGACAGGCAACAGAAGTGGGTTAGCAAGATCCAATCCTATGACTTTGAGATAAATCATGTTAAGGGGAAGCTCAATGTAGTAATTAATGCACTTTCTAGGAGACCCCAAACACTCTATCTCATGGAGGTCACACATGATTGGAGGGTGAAACTTTTGGTAGAGTACTCCAAGAACCAACATGTGTGTGAGAATTTGGATGGGGCCTTTGGGGATGGTAGGTACAACATCATGGATTAGGTGATATGATACAATAATTGGATTTATTTGGTTCCAGGGTCTTAACTTCTAGAGAAGATCCTTAGGGTAGCACATGATTCACCACTTGTAGGGAATCCAAGTTTCCTAAAGACCTACATGGTTGTTAGGGAACATTTCACATTAAGGGGCCTTAAGGGGTATGTCTTGAGATACGTGTATGAGTGAAACATGTGCTAGAGGAATAATGTAGAGAACATGCACCTAAGATGACTACTTCAACCTCTACCTATTCCTGAGCAGAAATGGGAGAGCATCTCCATGGATTTCATCACATGGCTCCCAGTCGTTTAGGGGTGAAACTACATATATGTGGTGGTGGACAGGTTGACTAAGTTTGCTTAGTTTTTCGATATTCCAACTATGTACTCAACTTCGTAGGTAGTTGAACTCTTCTTTAGGGAGGTGTTCAGGTTGCATGGTCTTTGAAATACAATTATTAGCGATAGGGATAACGAGTTCAAGGGGGGATTCTGGCAGAGGTATTTAGATTGGTGGGCAATGAGCTCACACCTAGTACTAGCCACCAACCTTAGCTTGATAGACAAATGAAGGCAATGAAAAAATGGCTGGAAGGATACTTGAGAAACTACATGATATGGAAACAATGAGGATGGGTGAAGTGGCTACGCCTTGGGGAGTATTACTACTACACCTCATATCACATGTACACTAGTATGTCCCCTTTCATAACTCTTTATGGTTATGATGCTTTATCTTTTGCTGACATGGTGTTTGGAGACAGCAGGGCTCAAGAAGCTAGAGATTGGATCCAAGAGAGCTAAGAGATACTTAGGGCTCTCAATGACATCTTAAATGTTGCGCATAATCAACATAAGGTATATACAGAGCACCATTGAGTTAAGAGGTGGTTTGAGGTTGGAGACTTGGTTTATATATGCTTAGTCATACCAAAAATAAACTCTCAAGAAGAAGGGGGTTGAGAAGCTCAAGCCTCATTTCTATGGACCATATAAGGTGACTAGGCATGTGGGAGAGGTGGCATATGAGTTAGAGATTCCACAAGAGATCAAGGTGCATAATGTGTTCTATGTATCATATCTAGCTAAGGATTTGGGGTAGAAGGTATCAACTTCAACATAGTTTCCACCCTTGGATGAATAAGGACATCTTGTAGTGGTTACTAAAGCCATTTTGAAGGTGCAACAAAGGAAGCTCAAAAACAGGGTCATCAATGTAACACCCTCCTCCTACATCTACCCAAGTAACTGGCCAACCGGGGTAAACATTCGACGAAAGGCCATTATGATATGATTCGACCTCCTAAGTCATGTTAAGGAAGTGGAACCGATGGAAACACACCATACAAACCTTCAACATCAGCATTAGGACCCTTAGGAACCATCCCAACCTTTCTGCCAACCAGCCCCTGGGTCCCACTAATATTTTGGACCACTTGACCCCCAGACGCTCCCATGCTATAGGTCTGCCAGCATCCAGGGACTATTTTGCTTAGTGTTGTGCCAACGTCCCCAAGATTTGAGCCACTTTTTCAGGCCTAGAGCCTAGGTCACTTCCTAGAATTGAATGACACCTTCAAAATAGTAAGATAACAAGGAAATGATAGTACAAATGCAATTACTTGAATAAGGCATTGACTGGACCCCGACTAGCCATGATAGGAATTTCGTCAAACATATCTTGAATATGTAATCTATAGGTGTAAATAAAATATTTGAGCACAGGGGTCTCATACTTAACTAAGAATCACTAAGAGGCATTGTTGGCTCAACACATTAGCTGCCATTTCATCCATTAGGTCATAGATATATTGTTCATTCATTTACAAGTAGCAACATGATGAGAGCCATACATAGCTACTGTCATGAAACATATACATAACCAACATAATAGCAACATAAATAGCAAGGAAATCACAACCATATAAGCCACACATAAACCAGTATAATAGTCATAGAAATACAAGGAGAAATAACCTCATATTGAATATGCAAAATGAAAACCTGAGATGGGACTTCCACGTTCCACTTGATTGTAGAATGGCTGAGCCAAAAATCTCTTCAATTATTCACCCCTGTGCCATATTCCAAGCATGAATGTGGGATCTCATAAAACACATCAATCTAAAACCATCTAGGGCTTCCAAAGGCCAAACCACCTCAACCCATCAAACAATGATTCCACCTCATGGTCGGACATCACAAAACCATCATCAGATTAGTCTCTATCCAAGCCTTCTAGGGCTCCAGAACATTTGTTCCAATCGAGGCTTCTAGGACTAGTAACTCAACCCATAGCTTTCGATGGGCTTCTAGAGTGTTTGTCTAACCAAGGCTTCCAGGATTAGTAACTCAACCCACCAAGGGCTTCCAAAGCGTTTGTCCAATCAAGGCTTCCAGGACTAGTAACTCAACCCAAGCTATTACAAGGCTTCTAGATCTTTTGTGCAACCAGGGCTTCCAGGAACTAGTAACTCAGCCCAAGCTAAGGAAACATGAGAAACAACTAGAAAAACAAAGAAATGAACCCACAACACCATGGCTATCCTGAAAATGGCAAGGATAGACAAATCCACTATCAATCCAGGCAATCCTCCATGCCAATGACAAATCATAACCAAGAAACCACATGCATATTCCATGCATGCAAAAACTAGTGAGGAAAACAAACATGCAACTCGGTACCTACGAGAAAAACCCGTTGTAGCTGGTGATCCCGATGTCCTCTTATGCTTTCCTATTTTTCCTTTGCCTTCTTTCTCCAAGACTCCAAGTATTCCACACTCTCTAAGAATGCTCCAAAAAAATATAACTATCCAAGAGTATAAGGGAGAGAGAATAGAGGAGAGCTCCACCAAAATTGAACTGACCAAACTTACACATACCAAGCCTGCCCACTAATCCTCATAAGCATTTTTATCAATGCAGCCTCTATTTTCTTCAATTTCCATTATTTTTCGTCATTTTCCTCCTCACATGAAACCTGTGACCTTTCACCTACCTTTTCTCCTAATTTCCATTATTTTCATAAATAAAATGTCAATTAATTTCTCATGCCTTTGCCAATTTCCTTTATCCATATTAAATCGAATCAAAACCCACTAGGATGTTTTTCCCACCATTCAACTTGGAATACATGTTCCATGACCATGGTTATTATTTTGCATTTATTAACTTTTATTACATGGAATTTTCACCAGGGATGTTACAGAACCCTCCCCCTTGGGGGAACACCGTCCTTGGCGTTCAAAAACACCAATAGGAAAAACATATTGTCAATGGAGCTTTATAACTTAGCTCATTGCAGTATTTACAATGATGACCCCGTTGAGAAGCAAACTAACATGAAAACATAACAAAGATAACATCATAATGACATGACACCCATACTGCTTATTGGAGCTTTATAATACAACTCATGGCAGTATTTACATCGATATACATATGTACATATACCAAACATCACCAAAAAATATACCAAGCCATATACCAAAACATGATCTGAATTGGATCATTATATTGTTTTTCATCCATCTCAATGCATTTGGAGTGGAAAAAGTGGAGGAATCCGCTCACGGGACCATTTTTACTGGTGGAACACAGTTTGGCGAAACAAGGTCTAAAACTTTCCGAGAGCGTTTTGAGGCATCAAACAACATTTTTTGGGGGTAATACTTTAATGTTAAAGTGTCACATCTTTTCATGTTGTTCTACACAGAGAAATATTTCCAATGACGTGAGAATCACGTCAATCAGAGTCTATGTGCAAAATTCATGCCACTCAGAAGTTGACCTTCCTGTTTTAACACCTATAGTTCGGGAGGATGTCGTGTCAGCCCCCATTATTCATGGAAAAGGAGATAGCCATGTATTTTTGATGTAAAAGACTCTAGAAGAGACTATTTTGTAACTCTAGTTAAGATTTGATGTAGTCAAACTTAACCGCTAGTAGGATATCGAGCTGTGTTATAACCGGACCACTAGGAGGAAGAGGCATTCCAATCTTTCAAGAGCATTTTGTTCCATAGTTGAGCAAAGATAGCCATGAGAGATAGGAGGTAAAGCACACACAAAGGATTTGTGCACTGTAGCAGCCCATGGGCCACAAACATTTCTTCTTTGTATCTGCAACCATATTTCTAAAAATAGAAAGAGAGCGAAGCAGCCTCACCTTCCAGCTGGGTTTTCTCCTGAAAGGGTTTCCCAGAGAGCATATCTTATGTATTATGTGTGTGTGAGCTTATTTTTTTGTTCTCTACTTTTCTTCTTGATTACTTTAACATGCGTGCACTAATTACAATTAATTTTACAAATCTAGAAATTAAATAAAACTGTAATAATGTAGAATCTCATATTTTTAAAATAATATTATCAAATTTGTTGTGATGAATTGTCCAGTAGAATATCCATAGAAGTTTATGAATCATTTGGTATCATAGAAGGTTTCTTTGGGTATTTTGTGGAGATTGCAGGGATCTAGATTGATGAGGCCAAAAATCGTAAAACCCTAGTCATGTGTGATGAATCTGTAAATGAACCTCGTGATCCTGCAGAGTTGAGGTTTTCGCGGCTCGAAGAACAAGTTGCAGATATAAACCGTAATGTAAACCTCCTCATGGCGACCATAAGTAATAAGTTGGGGATATTTGGAGAAGAATGGGGTTTTAATGAAGAGGACAAATCATAAGGGGGATTGGGAGATCGGGAAGACGTAGATAACCAGCCGAAGAAAGAAATTGGAAAATATCAACCCAGTTCGAGTGTCGCAAACCAATTCCTATATAAAGTGGAATTAAAAGTCGATATA
This sequence comes from Pinus tabuliformis, assembly GCA_031772625.1. NCBI lineage: Eukaryota > Viridiplantae > Streptophyta > Pinopsida > Pinales > Pinaceae > Pinus > Pinus tabuliformis. The sequence continues at coordinate 853,790,291 of CM062809.1, read as the reverse complement.
AAGCCATACCATGGGGAGATCGATGCTCTAAAGCTGAAGCACTAGTTTCAGCAACTGGAAGTTTATTTCAGTGTCCATCAAATTGAGGAAGGGAAAAGGATCTCATTCGCACAACTGAAATTGTAGGGCCATGCACTGACTTGGTGGGAGAGCCACATGGAAACCATGAGGTTGGAGGAAGAACCTCTAGTGACTAAGTGGGATGATTTTAAAACCCTCATTAAGTCACAATTTTATCCCATTGGGTACATGGAAGACCAATGGATCTGGTGGCATTACATTAGGAAAAAGTCGGGCCAAAGCATGCAGGAGTACACCACAGAATTTAGAAAGATGGCTATAATGTTGGGTATCTCTCCAAAGAGCCCAAATGTACTCCTCAAGTATTTGGGGGGTCTGCACCGCCATTTGTGTGAGTAAGTTATTTTTTTCAAGCCCAAAACAGTGGATGAGGCTTGTGTAAATGCACAATACTTGGAGAACATATTCCTGAAAAGAGCTCGATCAAGTGGATTGAAGCAAAATAAGCAACAAGACAATTCTAAGGGTGGGAAGAAGAAGAAAAAAGGGGGAAAAGATAAAAATATGGAAACAAACACACATCAGTGCAAAGATCCTAGCAACCACTGCAACCACTACAACATTGATGGCCATATAGAGGAGAAGTGTTCGAAGTTGCATCCAGAGCTAAACCTAAAGAATAAGAAGAAAGATAATAATAAGAAGAATCTCATGACCACTATTTCGAGCAACCAAGTTGAAAGCAGCTGATACGTGGATGAGAATATTGTCTGTACATTAGTGTAGAAGGAGGTGAATCTAAGTGGCCTTCAACAATAGGGAGAGACAGAAATAACCAAAGTCTTCCATGTAAAGATACAGGTCAAGAAGAAGAAGGTTGATTCTCTGTTTGAATCAGGATCGCAGGAAAATCTCATTGCAACAGATCTAGTCAAGAATTTGGAGCAAGATGTTCATGATCATCCAAACCCATATCCACTAGGACGGGTACATAAGGATGCAGAGCTGAAGGTAACAAAACAATGTAAAATTAGATTTTCTATCAGTGCTAATTTTATTGATGAAATAAATTTGGATTTGGTTCCCCTTGATGTATGTGGAGTTGTGTTTGGGAGTCCATACATGTACATGCATGATGCAATATTCATGAGGGGAGCTAACTAGTACCAGCTCATCAAGGATGGAAAATCATTCATCATCAACGCGCACAAAGGCAAGTCGAAAATTTCATTGGTAAGTGCCAACTAGACCAAGAAATTGTTCAATTCCAACAAGAAGTATGTTTTATTGTTTTTAAGAGAAAGTCAGTCTGTAGAGGAGTTAATAAGAGGTAAGGCATCCCTAGAGGGGTGTGCTAAGAAACAAAAAACTCAATTGGAGGAGTTGTTACACGCATACAAGGACTTGTTTCGAGAGCCTAAAGGACTACCCCCTAAGAGAGAAGTGTAGCACGAGATCCATCTATTTCCAGACTCCCCATTGCCAAATATTAGGCTGTACAGGTAATCTGTTATAGAAGCAAGTGAGGTGAAGAAACAGTTGCAATGACTACTAGAATAGGGTGTCATTTGACCGAGTACATCACCATGTGGGTAACCCATCATCATTGTGCCAAAGAAGGATGGGACTTGGTGGATGTGTATAGATTACAAGGCGTTGAATAAAATCACGCTTAAGAATAGATACCCCCTGCCCAAGATAAACGATCTGCTAGATTTGTTGTAGTAAGAAAATTATTTCACTGAGCTGGACTTGAAGTTTGGATATCACCAGGTTCAAGTCAAAGAAGAAGATACATGGAAGACCACCTTCAAAACCAGGTAAGGTTTGTATGAGTTGTTAGTTATGCCATTTGGCCTATGTAATGCACCAACTACATTTATGAGATTAATGAATGATGTACTGCGCCCTTTTATAGATTCATTTTTATTGTCTATTTGGATGATACACTGATATATAGTGCTACGTGGGAGGAGCATATTTCACATTTGACGCAGGGGCTAGAAACATTGAAGAAGCACCAACTACTAGCAAATCTCAAGAAGTGTGAGTTTGCTTAGTAGTCCTTGGTGTATTTGGGATATGTGATTGGTGGAGGAGAATTGAAGATAGATCTTTTCAAGATGGAGGCCATCATGAAATGGTCGGTGCCTACTAATGCTACTGAGGTTAGGAGTTTCATTGGAGCAACACAGTACCTTAGGAAATTTAGAGGCTCGTTTTCAGTAGTAGCAGCACCATTCCATGCCATAACAACAAGTGACAAGAGTTTCTAGTAGGGAAAATGGTAGAAGAAGGCTTTGGATAAGTTAAATAAGAAGATCAATGAAGCACCATTTTTGGTATTACCAAACTTTCAACGACGCTTTGAAGTGGAGACATATGCGAGTGGGCATGTTATGGGAGTTGTCTTGATGTAAGGAGCAAGGCTCATTTGCTACCATTCTAAAGTATTCATGGGGTAGTTCTTAACTACCCTATCTACGATAAGGAGTTGTATGCCATGGTGCAAGATGTTAAGAAGTGGAAGCACTATCTGACGGCAAAGGAGACAATAATCCACATAGATCACCAACCATTATAGTACTTGCAAGCCTAGAATAAGTTACAACAGACTAGGCATTGCAAGTGGATGGGGTTTTTACAGTAGTTTCATTTAGTGATCAAGTATAAGAATGGAAACACAAACAAGTTTGCTGATATGATTTCAAGGCCACCCACATCAAATATTACATCTTTGGGGACTCTTATGCGCATGGAGCCATTCACCCATGATGCATACAGAGAGGCATATTCAAAAGATGAGGACTTCAAGGAGGTGTATCAGTAGTTGCAGAGTCAGAGTCATGTGCACGATGGCGACAACATCGTTGACTACTATCTCTAGGATGGGTTACTCTATAGGATGGATAAGTTATGTGTTCCTAAAGGTGAGCGTTTGCAAATGATTAGAGAGGCTCACACCTGCAAGGTTGCATGGCACTTTGGTGTAGAGAAGACCATGGCTAACTTACATGGGTATGTGTATTGGCCCAAGATGCAAGAGTAGGTAGCTAGGTTCATATGAGGATGTATGCTTTGTTGTACCAGCAAGCCTGAAAACAAGAAACAAGGTCTGTATCATCCCTTACCTGTACCTACTCGTCCTTGGGAAAGCATTTCCATGGACTTTGTGGGAGGTTTATCAACAACCAGGAAGGGACATGACTACCTCTTCGTGGTAGTTGATAGGTTCAATAAGATGTGTGTTTTGATGCCTTATAAAATACCATCGATGAACAAGAAGTGACAAAATTGTTCTTTGGACAAGTCTGGGTACACTTTGGGATACCAAGGAGCATCGTTTCAGACATGGATACAAGATTTCTCAGTGCATTCTGGACTACAATGTGGGAGAAGATGGATATGAAGTTGAAGATATCTATAACATTCCATCCACAGACAGATGGGTAGACAAAATTAGTCAATAGGACTTTGGTGCAGCTTCTGAGGGGTTACAACCAGAAGCATCCAAAGACCTGGGATGAAAATATGGTATATATACAACATTCTTATAACAGAGCGGTCCACACTTCTACAGGAAAGTCCCCATTTGAAACTTGTTTTGGATATTTTCCACCTTCACCTTTGGATATTGCATATGGGCAGCAAGGAGGAGTGAAGGAAGACATTACAGGAGATGCTTTGAGGGCTGAAAAATTTATAGAGAAGATCAGGCAAATCCATCTACAGGTACAGGAAACACTGCAGAAGTCATAGGTGAAGTATAAGGCTAGGCATGATCAACATAGAACAGAGAAATCATTCAAGGTGGGAGACAAAGTATGGCTACAGTTGAACAAGGAGAGGCTGTAGGGGCCTAGTAAGAAAATAAAGGCTCTAAGGTATGGTCCCTTTGAGATATTGGAAAAGGTGGGTGATAATGCCTATCGACTTAGTTTACCACCATATATGTGCATTTACTCAGTTGTAAATGTAGATAATTTGAAACTCTATGAGCCTTCCATGCTAGATCAGGAAGAGGAACATGTCCTACCTTATGTGGAGGATTTTGCACTAGATACTCAGGCAGAGCTGACAGAAGACACATTTTTGCAGAAGAGGTCCAGAACTACAAGACAAGGGCAACAAGACCTTTAGAAGATTGGTTTGAAGGGACAACTTCCACACAAAGCTAAATGGTACACCAGAGGGAAGGTGGAGGAAAAATTTCCTCACCTCATTTAGTAAAATATTTTGGGGACCAAAAGCCTCCCAAAATGGGGAGGTGTGATACAAATTGGATCATTATAATTTTTTTCATCCATCTTGATGCATTTGGAGTGGAAAAAAGTGGAGGAAGCCGCTCACGAGACCGTTTTTACTGGAGGGACCCAGTTTGGCGAAACGGGGTCCGAAACCTTCCGGGATCGTTTTGAGGCATCAAATGATGTTTTTTGGGGTTAAAAATTTGTCACGTAAATTCCATATCTTTTCATGCTATTCTACACATATAAAGATTTCCAACTATGTCAGAATTGCATCAATAAGAGTCCGTATGCAAAAGTTATGCCACTCAGAAGTTGACCTTCATGTTTCAACACCTACAGTTTGGGAGGATGTTGTGTCAGTGCCCATTATTCATGGAAAATGGGATAGCCACGTGTTTGTGATGTAAAAGAATCTAGAAGAGTATATTTTGTAACTCTAGTTAAGAGTTGATGTAGTCAAACTTAACCACTAGTAGGCTATCAGGTTGTGTTATAACTGGGCCACTAGGGGGAAGAGGCATTCTATTCTTTCGAGAGAATTTTGTTCCATAGTTGAGAAAAGATAGCTAGGAGAGATAGGAGGTAGATCACACACAAAGGATCTGTGCACTGTAGCAACCCACGTGCCACAAGCATTACTTCTTTGTATCTGCAGCCATATTTCTAGACAGAGGAAGAGAGTGAAGCGACCTCACCTTCCAACTAGGTTTTTGCCCGAAATGGTTTTCTAGAGAGAATATCTTGTGTATTATGTGTGTGTGAGCTTATTTTTTCATTCTCTAATTTTCTGATTGATTTATTGTTACATGCATGCACTAATTACAGTTAATTTTACAGATCTAGAAATTAAATAAAACTGCAATAGTGTAGAATCTTAGATTTTTAATATATTATTATCGGATCTGTTGTGACGAACTGTCCAGTGGAATATCCACGACATTTTACAGATCAAAACACCATACCATAACTATTTTTCCTGAACCGCCAAACAATGAAGGATACATAGCTTGCATTTGATCCTCCATCTCCCATGTAGCTTCATTGGGCCCAAAGTGCTTCCATTGCATTTTAACTTTCTCGATTTCTTGGTTCCAGAGCATGAACACCTTTTTCTAAAATATACATTGAGGCTCCAGCTGGAATTCTCTATCTGGTTCCACCTGCAATATAGACCAGTTAATCACATGATCAAAATCTTTAACATATTTCTTAAGCAATGACACATGGAAAACATCATGGACTTTCACTATCGGATGTAGTGCAAGTTGATAGGCTACTAACCCAATTCTTTCAATAATACTGAAGAATCCACAAGACCGTGGTGCTAGCTTGGCACATGATCCAATCCACAAGGAGCTCTTCTTTGGTTTGATGCACAAGTACACATTTTCCCCAACATGGAACTCCTTGAACAACCTATTATGATCTGCATAGCTCTTCTGCCTATCTTGTGCTGCCTTTTCTTCTTGATTACCTGCATTTCTTGATCCATGTTTGCCAACATGTCTGGTCCAATCAACACTCTGTTAAATGGATCAATCCAACTGATGGGAATATTGCAAATCTGCCCATACAATGCCTCAAACAAACTCATATTCAAAGATTCCCGATACCCATTATTGTAAGCAAACTCTACCAGTGGAAGATAATCTTCCCACTTTCCTTGCTGGCACAACACATACATCCTCAACATGTCCTCCAATAGCTTGTTGACCCTCTTTGTCTGTCCATTTGTCTGCGGATGATAAGTTGTACTAAAGGCCAACTCTGTACCCAAACCTATATAACTCCTTTCAAAACTTGGAAGTGAACTTTGCATCCCTGTTTGACACAATTGTTTTTGGAACACCATGAAATATGATCACATCTCTAATGAATACCTATGCTACATTTCTTGCTGAGAATGTATACTTCACTGGAAAGAAGTGCACAACCTTTGTCAACATGTCCACCATTACCATGATGGAATCATGTTGTCTCACTGCCCTCGACAAAATTGGTATGAAGTCCATGGAAATGACTTCCCATTTCCATTCTGGAATCTCAATTGGATGTAACAATCGACCTGGATGCTTACACTCTGCCTTCACACTCTGACAATCGAAACACCTAGCCACAAACTCTACTACATCCTTTTTAAGATTTGACTAATAATAAAATCTCTTCAATGTTGTCAGTGTCTTCTGATAACCTGCGTGACCTGAATATGGTTTCACATGAAACTCTCTCAAGATCACCTTCTTGAGCTCACTATTTTCTGGCGCATATACCCTGTCTTTAGATCTAACCAATCCATATGCTGTAAAGAAGTAGTCTACATCCTGTGCACCTGCACCTGTACTTGTACCTGTACCACTACTTATACATGTACATGTATTTGTACTACCACATGTACCTATACTCTATTGCAACCTGTGCATAATCTCCATATACATGACATCCTGCTGACCTGCCTGCACGATCCTATCCCGTAATTCTGTCCCATAGAAGGTCATAGCTGTTAAGTGATTAACCTGTATCCGTCTGCTAAGAGCATCTGCCACCCTTGTCTCTTTACCTTTGATATATCTAATCTCAAAATTGAACTCACTGATCGTAGCTAGCCACCGAGCCTACCTTCCATTCAAATTTGGTTAGTCAAATAGATATGACAAACCACTGTGATCACTCATCAACACAAACCTCCTACCCATAAGATAGTGCCTCCACATCTTTAATGCATGTATGATCACTGCCAACTCAAGATCATGTGTGGGGTAATTCTGCTCGTGCTCATTTAATTTTTGCGACTCATAGCATACCACTTATCCATCCTGCATAAGGACTCCACCAAGTCTCTTCTTGCAAGCATTTGTGCATACTACAAACTCTTCGTTAGGATATGCAAACTTTAACACTGGTGCATGTGTCAACAACTGCTTGAGCTACTCAAAACTAGCACCACACTCCTCTTTCTGTTCAAACTTCTTACCTTTTCTCTGCAATGACATAAGAGGATAAGAAATCTGCGAGAAGTTCCTGATGAGCCTTCGATAATAAGCTGCCAACCCCATGAAGGATCTCACCTCATCTACATTTCTAGGAGCTACCCACTCCATGACAGCCCTTATCTTTTCTGGAATTACTACAATGCCCTCCTTGGAAACAACATGTCCCAAGTAGTGTACCTCAGTCTGAACTAAACTACACTTGTTGAGCTTAGAGTACGACTGATGCTCTCAACAATCTCAACACTTCTGCTAAATGCTCAACATGCTCTTCCTCATTTTTAGAATATACCAATAGGTCATCAATGAACACAATAGCAAACTTGTCCAAGTACGGATGAAACACACTATTCATCAAGCACATAAAGGTAGTTGGAGCATTAGTCAAACCGAATGGAACTACAACAAACTCATAATTCCCATACTTGGTCCAGAAAGTTGTCTTGTAAATGTCCTCCTCTTTGATGTGTAGTTGGTGATATCGAGATCTCAAATCAGTCTTCGAGAACAATGTTGCTCCCTTCAACTAATCGAACAAGTCATCAATCCTTGGCAACGGGTACATGTTCTTGATGGTCACTTTATTCAACTGTCTATAGTCAATGCATAATCTAAGACTACCACATTTCTTCTTTACAAATAATACCGGTGCGCCCCATGGTGATACACTTGGCCTAATGTATCCCTTGTCCAACATTTACTTCAACTGTAGCTTCAACTCGACCAAATTAGGTGTACTCATCCTGTAAGGTGTCTTTGATGCCGAAGCTTCCCCTGTCACCAACTCAATAGAAAATTTTACCTCCCTGTGAGGTGAAAACTCTGAAATATCCTCAGGAAATACATCCTTGAACTGTTGTAGAACTGGGTACTTTCTCAAAACATCTGCATCCTCAACCACCCTACCTTTGTCACTAGAAATGTGTATTGCAAATAACACACACCCTTTTCTGCGACTACACTTTGCCTGCATAGTTGTTACCATCCTAACAGATGTGGCTTTCTTCTTACCTTGTAAGACTCTTGGTTCTCCATTTTCATCCAAGCACTCAATGGCCTTGTCATATCAATCCACCTTGGTTCTATGAAGGTACAACCAATATATGTCCAACAACATATTGTATGATCCAAACAGTAATACGTTCAAATGTGTTGTGGTAGGCATACCATTCAAATCAAATGTGAAATTTATTACCCAATGATGAACTCGATTCTCTGTACTTGTATCCAACTGCACTAATCAAGATTCTGCATGCAATTATTTACTCAAACCACACCTATCCACCAAGTCGGGACTAACATAACTATAATTAGATCTAGGTTCAATCCAAATAGGAATAACTTGATCACAAAGCTTACTGTCCATCTTAATGATAGATGCATGATGGTCTACTTGTTTGTTATCCAACGCTACATAAATACGAGGAATGCTCTAACCAACATCTCCAATAGTCTATGTGTCATGTGCACTATATATCTGAGGCCTACCACCCTAATTCTGCAGAAAATCTCTCATGCGATGATCCTTGTCACAAGTCTAGCACTCTATAGGCTTCCATCATGCATCCTTATTCTGTTCTTCCAGTCGAAATCCTTGTCATCTATATGATGCATTGAATTTATTAGATGACACTAAATTCTCTATATTACATGTACCCTGAGGTCTTGCTTCCTTCTATCCAATTTTCCTTTGTTCTTTGCATTACCTTTCCAGTATGGCTTAGTCTCATATTTGTGCTTTGATTTCTCACAACAATGCCTTGGCTTTTGGATGGCCTCCTCCAATGATATAGGCTCATCAAACTCAATCCTATCTTTGAATGCAACTGGTAGTCCACTAATGAACCTATGAATCTTGGTCTTCTCCTCCATGAGGTAAGGCACATACCTCAGTAGCTCTAAGAACCTGCTAGTGTACTCCTCATATGTCATCGATCCCATCTTTATCTCAAAAATTATTTTGCCCTATCATCAAAGTATCTCTTTGATAGGTATTTCTTCTTGAATAACTGCTCAAAATCACTCCAACTAAAGTCTTCCTCATGAATACATCTGACATTCTTCACATCTTCCCACCGAATGTTTGCTTTACCTTTGAGACTGAATGTAGCTACTATGGCTTTCATGTTCTCTGAATAGTAATTTAATCTGGAGAACTTTCTCATTCCAAGCAACCATGCCTCTGCATCATGTGGTTTCTTCATCTCTCCATCAAAATTAGGTGGCTTTTCTTTCTTAAAATCATATGGAAAGTATCCCTTATCACTTCTCCTTTAAGGATGATAACAATGATGATCATAGTGCCTATCTGAACCAGAACTAGAATAGTACCTGTGTCTATCCCCTCTCCTATCCAGAGTGTCCAACAATATGCCATATCTAACCATGTCATCTCTATTTGATCTGTTGCCACCACGAGACCTACTACCATATTCCACATTAGTTCTATCCTCCTGCTCATAGTTGATTTGACGTGGTCCCTGTCACTACAAATCTGACTAGCTCTAAAGTATCACTGCATTTACCTCTGCTTGTTTCTCCTGTGCATGTATGATTTTGTCATTGTCTGCCTTACAGATCCTTATTTATGACTTTAAGGTTCTCAATGTGTCTGGTAGATCAAAATAATGCTCAACACCATGTTGATCATCTGATCCATAGGGAGAGTCTCAAGAACTATAGTCTACCGTCTTGCTAGTCATCTTTGATATTTCTTCCTACAAGGTTGTTATCAAACCAACTCACAAAAATATAGAAAAAAAGATCAACACCTTAGAAATAAGCCTCTTTGAGGGGGCAACCTCCTTTACATTACACAAATGAACAATTCTTGGATGATACAAATGACAAGACCTCCTTTCTATATATATGATTCTAAGGGGTCATAATATAATCAGAGCCGACATAACAATAATAATGTAAGGGAAAAATAATAACAATAGTGGGCTTCTATGGGGCACAATAATAACAATATGGGGACTACATGGGCACAACAATATAATAAGGGGGTTGTACTAATAACAATAAGGGGTTACAATAGTAGTATAGGGACCTAACGTGCCCCTCTCCTTCAAAAAGTGTTGTCCTCAACACTTGAGTAGTTCTTGATGCTTCTGTATAGAATTCTTGTCCTCCCATGTGGAATCTTCAATAGGTAAGTTATTCCACTTGATGATATACTCTGAAATTGATCGATTTTTTAGCTGTCAGGTTCTTATTTTTGTGACTGCTCCAGGCTCCAATATGATTTTTCCTTCCGCGTCAAGTTCTGGCAATATTGTTTGAACTGGGATCTTTTGCAACTTTTGAATGAGTGGCCACACTTCTTCATCCTTCTTCCATTCATCCCTTACTTCATTTATCCAATATAGTTGGATAATAGAAATAACACAAAACAATGCCTCCACATCCTCATCCTTTCTTGAGAGTGAATCTGCAACAACATTTTGCTTCCATTTTTTGTAGATGATTTCAAAGTCATAACCCAACATATTTGTGACCCATTTTTTCTATTCTTCTAAAGATAATATTTGTTCTAAAAATTATTTAAGACTATCATGGTCCATTTTTGCCTTGAAGTGTCTTCCCATTAGATAAGGTTGCCATTTCTTAAGTGCATGTAGTAGTGCCAACATTTCCTTCTCATAAATAGCTTGCTTGAGATGTAGCCGTAAAAATACCCAATCATCCTACATCAAAAATTCTTTCATTGTGATGTTGATCTGCTTGTTGTTTCATTGATTCTGCACCAAAGTGGCATTATCCTTTAAAAGTTGGAGAACTTGTTGTTGATGCTCAATGTGATCTTTCACTACATGAATCTTTTTCTTCTTGATATGTCCTTCTATCTTGAGAGTTTGAGGAGTGGTAACATTTTTCTTCTTGATATGTCCTTCTATCTTAATAGTTTGAGGAGTGGTAATTCTGGCCAATGAATTACAAGATATGGTCAGATTCATTTCTTCTTTCTCGATGTGATCTTTCACTTCTTGAACAATTTTCTTATTGATGTGTCCTTCTATCTTGAGAGTTTGAGGAGTGGTAATTCTTGCCAATGCTTTATAAGATATGGTCAGATTCATTTATTCTTTCTCTGGGGTTGGTTCCTGGTGTATATCCTCTTCTTTTGATGTTTTTTGATCCTTTTCCTCCTCCTCTTCACAATCAATGTAAAATAATTTCTTCTCAGTACACTTATGACTTTTAATATATTTGTTATCACAATTGTAACAAAACCCTTTTGCTCTTTTTTCTTCCAATTGTTGTGGTGTCAACCTTGTAGGTTGTGGAAGGCTAGGAGAAACAACACTTCCATCTTTATAGTTGTGAGGGGTAGACATCCTTGTTGCCATAATTTTTCTTTCCACTTTTCTTTCCAACCTAAATGCCTTCTCCAATGAATTAGGTTCCCAAAGACGAACCTCATGTTGAATCTTATCCTTTAAAGTCCCTATGGAGACATCAATCCTCTGCTTCTCTGGAATATCATTTTCCCTTATATTCAATTTTTGAAAATCCTCAATGTGCTCTGCCATTGACCACTTTTCTTTGAGATTTATCAATTGGCTAAAGAAGGTGTTTCTCTTTGTATCCTCATAATGTGCTATAATTTCCTTTGTGAAAATTGACCATGTAGCAAGTGGTTTATGAGAACAAAGCCCTTTATACCATAAAAATTGATCCAGTTCTAAATATGAAGATGCAATACATACCTTTTGTAATAGTTGCACCTCATGTAGAATAAAATATTGCTTCATTTGTAGTATCCAATTTACCGGATCCTTGCCATCAAACTTCCTCATATCACCTTTTCTTGATTTTAGGAGCTCAATATTGAAATGAATATCACTTTATAATTTTGGATCTTCTAGTTCTAAAATCACGATCTATAGTAGCCCTCTGCATCCTCTTTCCAATGCCACCAGTTTAATGGAAATTGGATTCTCCAAGAAAGAATTATGCACAATCTCCCAATATGACCTGATTATATACCTTTTTAGAAGATCGAACTTGTATGAAGTGCCACGTGTCACTATTTCGACCTTCAGATCTGAAAAATATACACTGAAAACTATAGTCTGTCCTCTTTCTGTGACTTCTTATGAAACTTCAATCTGATTCTCAGAGAGACAGTGATGATGATTTTCCTTAGGTCACTTGTTTGGGAAGTAATTCGAGAGCCTGCAGAAAACCTAAATGTCTTGGACTTTATCTCCAAAAATATAGCGAAAAAAGATACAAAATTCGGGCCCACGCTTCCCCACGAATTCTTCTCAAATGGGTTTTAATTTCAGAGTTTTAAACTTCGTAAAAAACAAATTATAGCAATAAGTTCATGATGACCTGTTTGAGATGAAATTATGGAGCTTGCAAAAAACCCTAACTTCCGGAGATCATATCTCTGAAAATATAGTGAGACAAGATGTGAAATTCGAAAGAGAGGTGCAGACCGATTTCATCTCAAATGGTTTTTTTTTTTTAGCTTCTGAAACTTTGTAGCGAAAACGTTATAGCGAAAATTCAACGATGACTTGTTTTAGATGAAATTCTAGAGCTTGCAAAAACTCTAACTTCCTCAGATAATATCTCTGAAAATATAGCGAGACAAGATCATAAATTTAGACCCGAGGTTTAGCGTGATTTCTTCTAAAATGGTTATTTTATTTTATTTTATTTTTTAATTTTTATCTTTTGAAACATCGTAGGAAAAAAGTTATAACGAAAATTCCACGATGACCTATTTGGAGCAGTGAAACCCTATAATCCAAAGCTTTGATACCAAATGTTACGAAACCAGCTCACAAAAAGATAGAAAAGATAGATCAATGCCTTAGAAATAAGCCTCTTCAAGGGGGCAACCTCCTTTACATTACAAAAATGAACAATTCTTGGATGATACAAATGACAAGACTTCCTTTCTATATATAGGAGTCTAAGGGGTCATAGTATGATCAAAGCCGACATATCAATAATAATGTAAGGGCACAATAATAACAATAGTGGGCTTCTATGGGGCACAATAATAACAATATGGGGACTACATGGGCACAACAATATAATAAGGAGGTTGTACTAATAACAATAAGGGGTTACACTAGCAGTATAGGGACCTAACAAAGGTATACCATTTCAGCTAAACCAAATCACAATAATCCAACGTACCTTAGTATAGTTCGGGGAGGATACCTCGTTTGCAAGATCAAAAAATCAGCATAACACTTGTATAACATAATCATGCCAACATATAGAAACATAACACATAAACATATAACCATGCAACCATCCTTCTAGCTAGGGTCCAGTCATCAATGCATGAACATGTCCACCACACATACCATGACCTCATGCATGATGACGTCAACCATACCAATGTATGTAGACAATGCATAACCATAAACGTTAGATGATACATCCGCACATATGCGAACAACGCACCAACATAAGCGTGAACCACACACACGCATAAACACATATAGTCAAGCGTAAACGAACAAGACTTGTAACAACAGGTAGCAACATGTAACTAAGCATACAAGAATGATACATGTAAGTGACATTTAACAACATGTAACCAATCATATACTCATGACGATGCACTCTACAACAACAACATCAACTTCCACATGGCGACACCGCTACAACCATGATCAACACCATGCAAATGCAACAAACACATGGTCTTACAACATAAGACGCACACACACGACTGACATGCATGCATGACACCAATCACACAACCCATCCAGTTCAAGGGGTGAGCCATGCTCTGATACCACTCTGTAATACCCTCCTCCCACATCTACCCAAGTAACTAGCCAACTAGGGTAACCATGAGATGAGAGGCCACTATGATATGATTTGACCTCCTAAGTCATGTTAAGGAAGTGGAACTAACGGAAACACACCATACAAACTTTCAACATCAACATTAGGACCCTCAGGAACCATCCCAACCTTTTTGCCAACTAGCCCTTGGGTCCCACTGATATTTTGGACCACTTGAACCCCAGACATTCCCATGTTATAGGCCTGCCAACATCCAGGAGGCTTTGGATGCTCTCATGACAAAGCATGCCAACGTCTAGGGACTATTTTGCTCAGTGCTATGCCAGTGTCCCCACGATTTGAGCCACTTTTTGGGCCCAGATCCCAGGTCACTTCCCATAATTCAATGACACCTTCAGAATATTAAGATAATAGGGAAATGACAGTACAAATGAAATTACTTGAATAATACCTTGACTAGACACTGATTAGCCATGACATGCATTTTGTCAAACATATCACGAATATGTAATCTATAGGTGTAAATAATCTATCTGAGCATAGGGCTCTCATACTTAGTTGAGAATCACTAAGAGGGATGGGACTTCCACGTTCCACTCGACTGTAGAATGGCTGAGCCAAAACTCTCTTCAACCATTCACCCTTGTGCCATATTCCAATCATGAATGTGGGATCTCATAAAACACATCAATCCAAAACCATATAGGGCTTACAGAGGCCAAACCACCTCAAACCATCAAACACTGATTCCACCTCACGGTCGAACATCACAAAACCATCATCAGATTGGTATCTATCCAAGCTATCTAGGGCTCCTAAATGTTTGTTCCAACCAAGGCTTCCAGGACTAGTAACTCAACCCATAATTGCCATCAGGCTTCTAGATCGTTTGTCCAACTAGGGCTTCCAGGACTAGTAACTCAACCCACCAAGGGCTTCCAGAGTGTTTTTCCAACCAAGGCTTCCAATCCTAGTAACTCAACCCAAGATGTTACAGGGCTTCTAGAGCGTTTGCCCAACCAGGGCTTCCAGGAACTAGTACCTCAACCCAAGCTAAGGAAACATGAGAATCAACTAGAAAAATAAAGAAATGAACCCACAACACCATGGCTATCCTAGAAATGGCAAGGCTAGACAAATCCATTGCCAATCTAGGAAATTCTCCATGCCAATGAAAAATCATAACTAAGAAACCATATGCATATGCCATGCATGCCAAAACTAGTGAAGAAAACATACATGCAACTTGGTACTTGCAAGTAAAACCCATTGTAGCTGGTGATCCCGATGTCCTCTTGTACTTTCCTACTTTTCTTTTCCTTCTTGCTCCAAAACTCCAAGTATGCCATACCCTCCAAGAGTGCTCCAAGAAACTCTAAGTATCCAAGAGTATGGGTGAGAGAGAATAGAGGAGAGCTCCACCAAAATTGCATTGACCAAGCTTACACTGACCAAGCCCGCCCACTGATCCTCATAAGCATTTTTATCAACAAGGCCTCTATTTTCTTCAATTTCTATTATTTTCCTTCATTTTCCTCCTCACGTGTAACCTGTGACCTGTCACCTCCTTTTTCTCCTAATTTCCATTATTTTCATAAATAAAATGCCAATTAATGCCTCATGCCTTTCCAATTTTTTTTTTTTCCATTGCCTTTGCCAATTTCCTTTAGCCACATTAAACCAAATCAACACCAACTAGGATGTTTTTCCCACCATTCAATTTGGAATACATGTCCCATGACCAAGGTTATTATTTTGCCTTTATTAACTTTTGTTACATGGAATTTTCACCAGGGTTGTTACAATCAGGGAGTTCCTTGTCAGGTGGAAGGGCTTACTTGAGGAGGATGCTACATGGGAGGGAGAACATGTGTTACAACACTTTGCATTGTAGTTGCTTGAGGACAAGTAAATTTTGGTGAGGAGGACTATGATATCCCCAATTTCATAAATTGCTAAAGTGTAGCACAATTTTTTACTTTTGGCGTTGGAGGCCATTTTGTGCATTTGGACTTAGAAAAAGTGAGTATATGGGTCCCATGCTCTAGAAAAGGAAGGAAATATTCACCCAAGAGGAAAAATCAAGCTCTTAGTGGAATGTGGGGGCCACCAAAGGAGGTAATTCCATCCTCAAGGAAGGGGGATGAATTTGTGTGTTGTGGGGGCCATGAAGGGGTGAGAAAGAGCCCATTACTATAGAAGGAAACAAGGAAGAATTGATCCCCATATTTTGAATATCACATTTCAAAATTCGACCTCTCTTGGAGTTGTTCAGTGCAAGGGTTGCAGTGTTGCTAAGCACAGGGATTTCAAGTGAAATTCCACACCAGTTTCAAAGAACTTCAAGTGTCTCCCTAGCCGGGATTTTGGGAGTTCATTCTGGGGCTTCCATAGGGTGATATTGGCAGCATATTATCTAGTTGTGTGCACTTCCTAGGCACAAAGTAAGTTCAAACTAGCAGAGTTCGGGCCAACTACAACGAATTGGATGGGTCGGAAATTACAAGAGCATTTCTTCATTTTGGTGTTGGAGTTTTGGTGGCATTTTGAAGTGGTAATTCTTGGCCATACTTGTGGGTCGAAGTTTCCTTTTTTTTGAACCTCCCTGGGCATAGGTTGCATAAGCCTTGGAGCATAATTGTTGGGGAGTTGAGGAGATAAGAAGTTGGGCCTTCTATAGGTTAATTTTCTGTTTGGGAGGATTTTCTTGGACGAGGAGTTGAGGGGAGTTTCCAATAGTTCAATTCCTTGTAGGAGCATGCACAATTAACCAATTGGGTCGTATGCACTTGTTTGAGGGCTTCTTCATAGCTTGGAGCAGAGCCAAACCCTTTCCAAGTTTTTGTGGGTTTTAGGAGAGGATTCCAAGGCTTAATTTTCAAAGCATTTCAGGGAGTACTCAACCTTGAAATCATTGTTCCATCCAATAGATAGTATAAAATTATTTTTGGGTAGTGTGCATTTCCATTTCCAAGCCATTTCTCATATGGTTAGAGATATCTCTTCTAGGTTTTGCATAACTTGCATAACAAGCCCATGTTCTATCATTTTAGCTCATTCTATGTACTCATACCCAATTATTTAATAAAATGGATTAGTTATTCTATTGGATATCTTGGTGTTTTGACTTGTGTTCATGATTTTCAATTTGTCTTATTGTTCCTAGTTCATTGCTTTGGTATTTACAGTTAATTTCCATTTAGGAATATTACAACGCACATGGCGATTCAAGAAGGTTTCTCCACAAACAAAGCCCCATTGTTTAACAAAACAAACTATGCATTATGGAGTATAATGATGTGGACTTATCCAATGGCTCTTGGGTTTGATTTTGAAAATTTATTTTGGCTCATTATACAACCCCAAAAAATCCTTCAGCAAATATGGTTATGAATAAGGCTAGTGAACATAATGTGAAAACCATGAATATATCTTGTATGGTCTATTAGAATAATAATTTGTTAAGGTGATGCATTGTGAATTGACAAAAGTAGTTTGGGATACACTTCTAAAGATCTATAAAGGCAATGACAAGGTGAAGTAGTTTGAGAGTTTGAAAATGAAAGATGAAGAAATGCTGCAACCCATTTGCTATGTGTGCATAAAATGGTCAACATCATCATCAGACTTGGTGAGAAGGTTGAAGAATCAACCATTAACACTACATAAAGAATATTTTAAAACAAGACTCCCACAATGGTATTTTTAAACCTTGGAATCCTTTCTTTTTTTAAAATTTAGTAGGAGTTTTACTCTTGTTCGAGTATGTTCACAAAATTTACAAATTCTTGATATTCCAAAAGATTCATGTTTGAATTATTTGTATGGTCCTAAGGATAAAGGAGTGTTAAGCACTATATATTTTTGATATACCCAAGACTTTCCAACATTGATACTTATGATGCTAACTATGGAGGATAGATTACACCCTTAGCCATACTACCTAATTCCTTGGTATACAGAAGTGATCTTCTTGAGTTATTTCTTAGTGTGTTATAGAAATAAGGTGGTTGAGAAGCTTATATAAGGCTAGTTTCAAGTGCACCTAGAGCGTTTCTACTATAGCCAAAGGTACATGGAAGATCAAATCACAAACAAATTATATCTAGTGTAGTACTACTCACTAGGTATCGACAAAGGTGTATAGGGTGTGTCTACCTCTTCGACTTCACTTTTATTTGATGCATGTATACTTCCCAATTGCAATTTTATCCGCTAAATGATAGCTCTTTATGTTTAAATACATAACCACATCTATATCCTTAAAAAAATCTAGAATTCAAGGGCATGTGAGTACAAGAAAAATATTTGATACCATCTGTAATGTATTTAACCAACATAAGCATTATATATTCAATAAATATAAATAGTAGAAAAATAAATAAGAGAGACAACGATATATAATTTGTAGAATATAACCTTCGTATTAATCATCTATAAAAGATAGCAATGCTCATGGGCCTCTTCTACGAGGAAATGTCATATTGAGTAGAGCTTGAATACAATAACAATATGCGATAAAACATTACATAGCCTACTAGCTCTATAAATAATTCTTTCTAAAAAATCCTAATAACCTGTGGCCTTATAGTAATGAGTATTAACCACTTAGTGGGCCTTATTTATTTAATGAAGACCATTTTACATTGAGTAATACCCACTAAGTACTTAATGGACCTTAATAAAAGATTATGGCTTCATAGATTAACTTACTAACTCCTAATTCCCCCAAAGTAGGGAGGTTATGGTATGTCTCTAACACCAATGGTGTTCGACATTTGGTTATTTTTGTGCCAATAGATGCTTAGCTTGAATCCTTTTGGGTTAGTTACATCATATTGTATCGAAGAGTTTATTAGGAATGCAATCCATGAATATGGAGAAGCATTCCTGATATTTCTCATGAAGTTTTCCTTTGGAAAAAAAAGCCTTAGGGGTTACCTCAAGGAGTTGTTGCCAATGTTGATGGGCATTTCACTAGTTCCATGCCAACAGATGCTTGGTTGAATCCCCTTGGATGAGTTGTAGTAGTTTTCACTAATATATATGATAAGGATGTCATCCAAAAATGTAGGGAAATATCCCTTGGGTTTCCCCATGAAATTTTCTTAAAAAAAAATAGTCACTTCTTTAAATAAATATGGTTTTATGTTTAGGATTTTCAAAATGTCTTGAGCAAAGAGATTTATTCTATTAGACACAATATTTAACATTTAGAAGTGCAACAAAAAATGTTTTGTAGTGCACTTGAAAGTCGATGACATGGATGTGTTTACATTTTTCATGTGTTTGATATAGCAATAGGGTATTATATGTAAATGGGGCAATAATTAATTTCTTGTTAAAAAAAAAGTTGTGTTAAAAATTGATTTGAAACATTGGTTGTTGTTCATCATAATTGGCATAAAAATTTTCTCTTATGTTTTATTTTATTCCTTGGAAGATGGTCCATCCCATCCTCAACCCCATAAGCAAGAATGAGATTATTAATATCTTACCAACCCCATTAACAACTGGCTCATGAAGAATTGAACAAGTCACAAGTGAAAGTTGACCCTAGTGGAGAGAATAGCAATCCTCCTCTTTCCACTTGTTTAGGCCTCATTAGCAATCTCTATTTTATATTCACATGACATCTCTATTTTTTAGGTGCAATTTAAATTGCGCAATTTATATGGAGCAACTAATTTTTTGTGAGATGTTTTAACTTTATTTTCAAACCAAATTATCTTTGAGTTCTTCATATAATTTGGAATGGTCATTTTTATGAGAGAGAGAGAGAGAGAGAGAGAGAGAGAGAGAGAGAGAGAGAGAGCATAATTTATATGGTGAGAGAGAGAGAGAGATAGAGAGAGCACAATTTATATGGAGCAACTATTTTTTTGTGAGATGTTTTAACTTTATTTTTAAACCAAATTATCTTTGAGTTCTTCATATAATTTGGAATGGTCATTTTTATGTGAGAGAGAGAGAGAAAGAGAGAGAGAGAGAGAGAGATGTTTTAACTTTATTTTCAAACCAAATTATCTTTGAGTTCTTCATATAATTTGGAATGGTCATTTTTATGTGTGAGAGAGAGAGAGCAACTCTTTTTTTGTGAGATGTTTTAACTTTATTTTCAAACCAAATTATCTTTGATTTCTTCATATAATTTGGAATGCTCATTTTTATGTGTGTGTGAGAGAAAGAGAGAGAGAGAGCGCGCAATTTATATGGAGCAACTATTTTTTTGTGAGATGTTTTAACTTTATTTTCAAACCAAATTATCTTTGAGTTCTTCATATAATTTGGAATGGTCATTTTTATGAGAGAGAGAGAGAGGGGGGGGGGGGGGGGGGGGGTAAGACTTTACTGTGTGAGAGAGAGAGAGAGAGAGGTATGCCTTTACTGAGAGAGAGAGAGAGAGAGAGAGAGAGAGAGAGAGAGAGCAACTATTTTTTTGTGAGATCAATGTTCTACCTTTTATTTTCAAAACCAAATTATCTTTGAATTATTCATCTAATTGAGAGAGAGAGAGAGAGAGAGAGAGAGAGAAAGAGAGAGAGAGAGCAACTATTTTTTTGTGAGATCAATGTTCTACCTTTTATTTTCAAAACCAAATTATCTTTGAATTCTTCATCTAATTGAGAGAGAGAGAGAGAGAGAGAGAGAGAGAGAGAGAGAGAAAAGTTCACATGTCTAGACATCTTTATTTTCTGGTGCAATTTAAATTGCATAATTTATATGGAGCAATTATTTTTTTGTGAGATCAATGTTCTACCTTTTATTTTCAAACCAAATTATCTTTGAATTCTTCATCTAATTTGGAATGGTCACTTTTATGAATTTTCATGTAAGCCTTTACTATACTAGAGAGAGAGAGAGAGAGAGAGAGAGAGAGAGAGAGAGAATAGGTAGTAGATGTGAGGGGGATCATCATTGATCTTGATGGAAAATAAGAAATACATTTTTAATTCTTTCAAGTCCTAATACTCTTGATTCAAGTCACACCAAGAGCATAACTATCATTGGGGATTCTTCTATAATTATCAAACTTGTGAAAAATATGACTATCTCATTTGATGGCAAATTTGTGAGGCTCATTTTGAGAACCCAAAGGGAAACACATTGCTTCAAAAATATAAAGTATTTTCACAACTCAAGGGAGCATAATCTTCAAGAAAATGGGCATGATAATAACACTTGACAATTGAATAGTGGGTTTATACAAATAAATGGGGGATTATCCAACTTCTCAACTCCATAGCTTTATATAATAAAAATCATGCTTAATTGCATACCCTCTTCATTTAATTGCAAATGGCTAGATAGAGTTTATATATGGGAGGGAATTCCATAGGCATTATCACCATTGTACCTTCACATACTCCTCCCTTAATGATGAAATGACATTTTGCATTGAACTCCATGTCAAGGTGGCATGTAGGCGAGATTATGGAGATCATCCCTAACTATGGCAATGTTGGCTTGGAGAAAACTTTGATAAATCTATCTCACCTTCAATTTTTTCCCTCTAATTCAACTTTTATAGATCACCTATTAAGCATCAATTTCTCTAAGCATTGTCTCATTGAAACTTCAATCTATCAATGTGAATTTGATTGGATTTGGGAAATGATAGTGGTTAGTGTAAGGATTTAAATCTTTGGGTCTAAAGGGGAATTAGATGTGTAACTATGCTACTAGTGAGGGCATTGGATATGTGTTTAATGTTAAAGAATTAGGTTTGAGGAACCACATCAATTAAATTCCCTTTGGCTGATCCCTTATCTACAACAGGGTTGGTTGGTGGTAAGTTCTCAAATCACTAATTTCTTGGCTACATCTATTGAGTTTTGGCTTGGAACCTTTGTATTAACACTTTTGGATTCACTAGAATATAGATATCACTAATCATAAGGGGAATCACCTCCATGAATGTTAGGCCCCTATAATACTAGTGTAACCCCTTATTGTTATTAGTACAACCCACTTATTATATTGATGTACCCATGTAGTGCCCATATTGTTACTATTGTGCCCCATAAAAGCCCACTATTGTTATTATTGTGCCCTTACATTATTATTATTATGTCGGCTCTGATTATGTTATGACCCCTTTAGACTCCTATATATAGAAAGGAGGCCTTTTCATTTGTATCATCCAAGAATTTTTCATTTATGTAATGTAAAGGAGGTTTCCCCCTCTAAGAGGTTGAATTCTAAGGCATTGATCTATCTTTTCTATCTTTTTCTTGAGCTGGTTTCATAACATTTGATATCAGAGCTTTGGATTCTAGGGTTTCGCTACTCCAAACAGGTCATCGTGGAATTTTCGCTATAATTTTTTAATTTTTTTTTTTTTAATTTTTTTTTTTTTTTTCTATGATGTTTCAGAAGCTAAAAAAAAACCCATTTGAGAAGAAATCGAGCTGAATCTCAGGTCCGAATTTTAGAGCTTTTCGCGCTATATTTGCGGAGATATGATTTGAGGAAGTTGGTCTTTTTGCAGACTCTTGAATTACATTCCAAACAGGTGACCTGGGAAAAATCATCATAACTTTCTCTCTGAGCATTAGATTGAAATTTCGTAAGAAGGTACAGAAAGAGGACGAACTGTAGTTTCTTGTATATATTTTTCAGAGCCAAAGGTTGAAATAGTGACTCATGGCACGTCGTATAAGTTCAATCTACTGAACCAGTCTATAATCAGGTCATCTTGGGAGATTGTGCATAAATCTTCCTTGGAGAATCCAATTTGGATCAGACCGGTGGCATTGGAAAGAGGACACAGAGGGCTACTACCAGTCGCAATTTCAGAACTTAAAGACCCGAAAGTACAGAGTTAAAGTCATTTCAAGATCGAGCTCCTAAAATCAAGAAAAAGCAAGATGAAGAAGTTTGATGGCAAGGATCCGGTATATTGGATACTTCAGATGGAGCAATATTTTTATCTACATGGTGTACCACTGTTACAAAAGGTATGTATTGCATCTTCATATTTAGAACCGGATCAATTTTTATGGTATGAAGGGCTTTGTTCTCATAAACAACTTGTTACGTGGTCAATTTTCACAGAGGAAATGATAACACATTATAAGGATACAAAGAGCAACACCTTCTTTAGAGCAACACCACAACAATTGGAAAGAGTGAAAGGGCTTTGTGACATAGTGGAAAGCAAAATTATGGAAACTAGGAAGCATATCCCTCACAACTATAAAGATGGAAGTGTTGTTTCTTCTAGCCTTCCATAACCTACAAGGGTTACACCACAACAATTGAAAGAAAAAAGAGAAAAAGGGCTTTGTTACAATTGTGATAGCAAATGCACTAAAGGTCATAAGTGTGCTGAGAAGAAATTATTTTACATAGAATATGAAGAGGAGGAAGAAAAGGATCAAGAAACATCAAAAGAAGAAGATATACGTGAGGACCCCACCCCAGAGAAAGAAGAAATGAATCAGACCATATCTTGTAGAGCATTGGCAAGAATTACCACTCCTAAATCTCCTAAGATAGAAGGACATATCAACAAGAAAAAGGTGCAAGAAGTGAAAGATCACATCGAGAAAGAAGAAATGAATCCAACCGTATCTTGTAATTCATTGGTCGAAATTACCACTCCTCAAACTATCAAGATAGAAGGACATATCAAGAAGAAAAATGTTCAAGAAGTGAAAGATCACATCGAGCATCAAGAAATGAATCCGACCATGTCTTGTAAAGGATTGGAAGAAATTACCACTCCTCAAACTCTAGATATAGAAGGACATATCAAGAAGAAAAAGGTTCAAGCAGTGAAAGATCACATCGAGCATCAACAACAAGTTCTCCAACTTTTAAAGGATAATGCCACTTCGGTGCAAAATCAAATGAAACAACATGTATATCAACATCGTAGTGAAAAATGTTTTGATGTAGGTGATTGGGTATTTTTACTGCTACATCTCAAGCAAGCTATTTATGAGAAGGAAATGTTGGCAATACTACATGCACTTAAAAAATGGCGACCTTACCGAATGGGAAGACTCTTCAAGAATGAGGATGTGGAAGCATTGTTTTGTGTTATTTCTATTATCCAACCAGATTGGATAAACGAAGCAAGGGATGAATGGAAGAAGGATGAAGAAGTATGGCCACTTATTCAAAAGTTGCAAAAGATCCCAATTCAAACAATATTGCCAGAAATTGAAGAGGAAGGAAAAATCATAGTGGAACCTGGAGCAGTCACAGAAACAAGAACCCGACAGTTACGAAATCGATCAATTTCAGAGTATCTCATCAAGTGGAAGAACCTACCCGCTAAAGATTCCACATGGGAGGACAAGAATTTTATACAGAAGTATCATGAACTACTCAAACGTTGAGGACAACACTTTTTGAAGGAGAGGGGCATGTTAGGCCCCTATACTACTAGTGTAACCCCTTATTGTTATTAGTAAAACCCACTTATTATATTGATGTACCCATGTAGTGCCCATATTGTTACTATTGTGCCCCATAAAAGCCCACTATTGTTATTATTGTGCCCTTACATTATTATTGTTATGTCGGCTCTGATTATGTTATGACCCCTTAGACTCCTATATATAGAAAGGAGGTATTTTCATTTGTATCATCCAAGAATTGTTCATTTATGTAATGTAAAGGAGGTTTCCCCCTCGAAGAGGCTGAATTCTAAGGCGTTGATCTATCTTTTCTATCTTTTTCTTGAGCTAGTTTCATAACAATGAAATTCATGAAATCCATAGGAATGTAATATATTACTTCATAATATTATTACATATCATATTTATTTATTACTTTATAGTAATATATGTAAATAATTTTTAGATATATTACACATGAATAGTTCAAATCAATGGCAATAACACTGCAATCTTCTTTATTACTTGCAAAGTTCATGACCAAGAGCATAATTTCAAAAGTCAAAATGTAGTGATAATGGAAACCTTTTTTTAAGAAAAGAACCAAATTTAGGCTTTAGAAGAACAATGCCCCTCTAAAATATGGTCTATAATTTAAACAAGGGATCATAATTTGTAACATTTAAATTTAGAATTTCAATGAGATCTATTTCGAGGTGGATAAAAGAGGAAGAAACTATCCATAAAATCCTAGAAGATCTAGACATGGAAAATCATGAATCATAGCCATATATGTTGGTCAGGATGAAGCACACATCAAGAATGTCTTTCAATAGAAATAGTTTTTCTTCATGTCCTTCAAAAATGACTAATATTAGGTGTTTTTTCAAAATCTATACTAGTATGAGTTTTTTTAAATCCTCTGCAAAGGATTATAATATTTTTTATGCATCAATTTTTTATTTTTTAAACTTTGGCCAAATGTTGAATTTTGGACTACGTGACATCATCTTTTTTGTACTATAATTCTAAACAACATGGTAGCAACAAATTTCTAGCATAAACATTAATGGTTCTTGCTTGAGAGGGGGGGGGGGGGGCTGTGGTTGGGCAATGATTCATGTTTCCCAAGGATATTATATTCATTCAAGACATTGATATGAAATTTGGATAGTTTCAAATCAACATGAGGTGTCAATATGAAACTGTGGTTGTTTCATATTAACACGAAGAACCAATATGAAACTATGCATAGAAAATGTCTTATTAGGATTTGTATTCTATCTCCAAACCTTTTCTTGCTATGTCATACTAGCCAAATTTTTTGAAAGACATGTTTCACTCATTTACACACACACATAGAACCTTTAATTGTCACCAATTTTTTACTTGATTCTTTCACGAGTTAGATAATTTCTCATACTTTCACTTCTCTAGGTAACAAATTTCCAATAAAAAATAAAAAATGACTTTCTAGAGTTTTTTTTTCCTGTGAAATGAAACCCATATTTTCATTCATAATTGAAAAGAAAATGCATTTTGTATATACACACTAAAAACATGCTCATTCATCAAGGATTTTCCCATATCCTTCTGTGGCAAAAATTGTCATTACATATGCTTAAAAGCATTTGAAAAGAACAACTAAAAGCCATGAAAATGAACAAAAAACTAAAAACCAAGAAGAACAAAATAATATACAAGGGGGAAGAATCAAGTAATGGAGACAATTGTCTCCCCCTTCTTTCCTTTTTTTTTTTTACTTGTAGCAATTACTCATCTTTATGATCCACTGGAATCAAAGCCAAGTCAATCAAAAAAGCCTCTGAAGGATGCTATTTGTCTGAATCTGAGCTTTATGATATATGGACACATTTTGTGCTTGTTGGACACCTAATCCTCTATGGGTTTGTGTGGAATGTGAACAACCACCAGAGTCCAAGAGACCACTTGGAAAATGAGTCCAAGGGTCACACCATGTACTATAAATGTATATCATATCAATAATATATGGAGTCTAATGCTTATCTTTCTATTTCTCTGTTTACATTCCATGTGATTTTAACATGGTATCATAGCGATGATATATGACCTTCTCCCACCTTTAGTTGCATGGTATTCTTCAAACGGGGTGCTCTTCCATTCGACCCTTTGTGCACTATTTTAGTTGTCCTCTCTACCTTCTGCACTGTCCTTCTTGTAGAAACGTTACATTTACCTCAAAGTGAATCCTTCCAACTATTAATCTATCACTTGTCGTTGCACCTTTGCCCATAGTATTTAAATAGCAAAATTGGCACTGGTATGAGCTACATACGCTATCGCTTTCTGAGAGTGGGAATTTCTTTGCTTAGCTTGATATTCTCTTCCTGTTGTAACTATTGTAACCTATCTTCATGTTCAAAAATTTGATTTGAAAGAATAATGAGCCTTCCTCATGATAAAATGATTAGCACAATAGCCATTTGAAGTGGTCTTTACCTTGAAATAACAGAGGATTCATAATTTATTGCCGCTTTGCAACTGGTAAATGTTTCTCCTCCTATGCGCTTGTATTCCTTACATTGCATTTTAGCTTCTCGCTCTCTGAGAACAAATCCTGTGATAGATAGGTTATTCATCTACCGCTTTTAACATTTTCCTTGGTGTGTGCCCATTCTGTCTAGTTCCCAATTTGTATTTCATGCCTGCACCATTTACCTACAACCCTTTCCAGCCTAAAAACAAGCTAAAACAAAGAGGAAAGTTGCGATGAAAACGAAGGACAATAACACTGTGGAGGCAACATCCAATCACGAAATAAAATCTTGAATATTTGAGTTTCTTGCGGTGATCATAATCCGAAGGTTGTTTGGGTTTCGTGAAAGGGAATGCATGGCAATCTTTCGGTGCAACGTGGTGGTATAAAAGAGGACAAAGGGAGAGCTTCTTCCTGTTGTCGATGAGAGGTGGTGGAGATTGTCTAGTATCTTGGTTTGGATTATCTCCTTCCAAGTTCAATATCAAAATCGACACTCTGCAATCTATACTATACAAAAACGCGATGAGTATATGGTCAGTTTAAATGAGACAAGCAAACGTGTATTGGCAAAGATATTAAATTAATAACGTATAGTGTTGCAAGGAATATTGAAGGCCTGCATACAAGCAAACTTATTTAGCATTGGTATTTGTCCCTCTACGTTGAGGCGTGTAGTGCATTCAATATTCATGCTCTCTGCATTGAAACGACATGAGTCTGGAGTCTTTGTGCATTAATTAAGTCATGGTATGTGCATTGATCCATATGCGTTGAATCACAGTGAGTGGGTTGAGCAGTGGGGTCATTCTATTGTTTTGTTATGTGCATATTACTTATATCAGTCTCTTGGGTTATATGTAGTGAGATATATTCATATATGCACATGCTACCTTTCTCCATTATATGAGTTGGGCGTTGCCATATGTTGAACGTTGGTACATGATTGAATGTTTCCAGTCAACCTTGTCCAAAGTAATAGTTGACTATGCCTCTTGAATTTTTTGCATTTGGTGCGAGTCTCTTTGTATTCCAGCACACATAGTCCCTTCATGTTCTGACATGCATGTCTTCGACATCTAATCTCCTCATGTATGTAAATAGTGAAGGTATTGATTTTCCTGAATTCACTTGAACATTTGTATGCACTTTGAGATGATGACTTGTAGGGATCGAAGTGTTAAAATCTGTTGATTGCAGTGCTTGGTTCATCTCCTTCTTTTATACGTTGATTAAAACCTACACATATGTGTGCTGGTCCATTCATACGACTCTATTGATGGTTCATATATCTAAGTATATATGCTATCTGCATTCAATATATTACTCTTTGCGTTGAAGTTTGTGCCTAATTCCAGCATCGAAAATATTGTATGTTGGTCGAGCTCTCCATGTGTCTTAGTCTATATTTGTGCATTGAAGATGAGCTTAATTATATGGGTAGACTTTGAGCTATATGGTTGCACCAGTGTTGTTGTTTTTATGGATAAAATGGAGTTTCTAATGGTGTAAAATAGTTCTTTTTGAAGGAGAGAAATCAATAGTATTGTCCGCCTTAAACAGATATTGCACACTGGTTGTTTGTTGCACATTTGTAGAGAATATTTTGCAATGACATTGGTTCATAGTTGTGAACACATTTTAAAGTGTAAGTTTGACATTGGAGAAAATGACTTAAATTGGTGAAGTATTAAAGTTCTTGAAAACAATGATACAATCTACTATTGATGACACATTCCAAATCAACAAAGGCTCCCTCTCAGAAATTCGGACATGTCTACAACATGCACAAGAAAAATTATTTTTTTGCAGCTTGAATCACAACTACAACAAGATGAGTTACATAAAAGTTGTCATCATTCTGAACTTGTTTTTGTTCAGAACATTGAAAGAGACTCCCATAAACAACAAGTCAATAATGTTACAGTCGATTTAGATCCAGTGCCCAATGAAGCAATAGAGTTACATGTAGATGTAGAAATTCAGCATGCACTTCCCAAGTTGGCCATGAGACCTTGGGAAGAGCTTGTCCATAACAAGCACAAAATAGGTCTTGGATATGATAAGGAGGTTTCCTTTCACGTTCCAAATTAATCAAAGCCCATCCAGTTTCAGAGCGCTGGATTTCTTCATGACAGTTCACCTTCAGTTGTTTCACATTCTAGTCCTCTTCCACAATAGCCACAACATATTGTTAAATGCCAACATTGTGAAAGAGTTTTCCATGTGAAATTTCATTGTTTTTAACTTCATTCGTGCAAGCATTGTGGTCAATGTACTCATTCTTCACATAGATGATTCAAAACAAGCCTCCTGGAAGAACAAAGATTCATCTTGGATGGATCACTTCTTAGCAATGGGCTTCAACAACCAAGAAGATATTTCAGTCATATGTCAAAATTTCTTCTAAAATATTAAAAGGTCTTGCAGTTGAGTTTTCTCCATCATCTCACCTTGTATCTGACAGGGGGGAGTGATGGTCATCTACAAGCTTTAAAGCCACATCAAGCGAGCCTGAGCCACAACCTGCCATATTAGATTCAGAGTTGTAGTCAAAGACAAAGATGCCCCTGAGCATGCCTTCAATTGGTGATCATCCTTAAACCGTCTATGCGGGGTTGAGATATCTCTTTAAAGAATTTGGGACACTTCCTCTAGTAGAAGACTTCAACTTCTTTCCAGTTTTGGAAGAGTTCCACGAATTGCATTAAGTATTCCAGAGTTGGTGGTAATCCTTAAACCATCATAGGTTGAGACCTCCATTGTCAGGTTGAGGTTCTTCTTTTTTATGCGGGGTGAGACCTCCCTTTCAAGGTTGAAGGTTTCCCTCTTCAAAACATTAGGAGAACTTCCTCTAGCAGAAGACCTCATCTTCATGCCAGATTTGGAAGATTTCCTGGGACTACACTAAGCGTTCCAGTGTTGGTGGTCATCCTTAAACCACCCCTTTATACCAACATTTTAGAGAGCACATTTAACCTAGTGCTGCCATGCATTTTTGCACATTTTGTATTACAAATCTCTTCTTGGACTCATACATACCCCTTTGGATTAAGGGGGGGAATGTTGGACACCTAATCTTTTATGGGTTGGTGTGGAATGTGAACAACCACTGGAGTCCAAGAGACCACTTGGAATATGAATCCAAGGGTCACACCATGTACTGTAAATGTATATCATGTCAATAATATATGGATTCTAATTCTTATCTTTCTATTTCACTATTTACATTCCATGTGAGTTTAACAATGCCCACCGTGCTATCCTCTTTGTTTGTCATATTTATATGATGATCTAATGGAGCCTGAGGACATTATGGAATAGAACGCTTCTGAATAAGAGTGCCAACTTGTAATTGTGCCATGATGTCCCCATCAATTTTAACATTTGATTGATCTTATTGGGGGGAGCTCGAAAAAATGCCATCTTTTTTGTTTAAAAATCAAGGTATTTGTAGTATTATGTTGATTCTCCTTTACTTGATAATTGCTTGTGATATTTGTTGGCTCTTTATTATTTAATTTTACTTCATCAAGAAATTACCAAAACATGAAGATCACCAAGACATAAAGAACACAAGATATAGGCTCCATGCTAGAGCAAAACCCCACAATTGGGGAAAACCCAAATAATCCACTTCTTATAGAATTATATCAAATGAGATATCCAGACCTAAGACAAATAATTCCACAAGTGCTCCAAGTTAGCCCTTTCTATGTCGCGATTCATCTTCAACAAGATAGCTAATATGTCACAAGATTCCTTGTCCCATAGTGATCCTTCATCCTTCCTGTAGTTTGTATTTTATAGACTTAGTAGTCTTTCTCTAACTCGTAGATCTGAGTCATAAAGGTCCTTCATTAGCTCTCACTCGCATGTCACCACAAAAAGTAGACTTAGTAGCTTACACATTTCCTCATAAATTCGCATCTTCTTCAGGATATAAGTCACAGAGAAATTCACATTTATTTGCCGCAAGGACTTGCACTTTATGCCACAAAACTTGCACTTTTATGCCACAAGAACCTCAACAAACTTCTTGCCTTTTTGGAAGAGGATTAACCCCAATTTATAGTTGTTCATCACTGTGAAGGGATGCATCTGTTCAACAAGTTGAATTGACCATCTAGAGGGCTGACTTGGCCTCAGGGAGGACTATTTCACTGTATATTAAAAAAAAGAAAAAGAAAACTTTATTTTTCTTTAGAAAGAGTCCAAATGGACATTAACTCAATTTCAAATCTTTGACTCAAAAAATCCTAGAAGCATGAAGAACATGCTTGACCTAGACTTGAACATGAAACCCATGCTTAAATAAAAATATTTTTCTTCTTTTAAATGAAATACAAATTAATACAAGTACAAAGATAATTGTGAATACCGAACCTAGTTACTTTTCCAACACTTTTAAACTATTTATTTGTATTTTTTTCTTTTTTCTTTTTTTGGAGACTTCTTAGTGAGTGGACATGTGTTCTGCAAGTGACTCATTTGAAAACATACTTCACATCATAATTTTGTGTTCTCATAATCTAAAACTTAGGTACACTTAAAGTCTTCATGTTTTAATGTTACGTAACTTAGGTACACTGAAAGTCTTCATGTTTTAATGTTACGTGATTTGATAGCCCCTTACTGAGGTCTATCTTCACACAAATTAGGATGAAGGTGAAAATACCATTCTTTGTTCTCTATAGATCCATTTCTTAAAAATTTCCCAATGTATTTCCTATGTCTTCAAGAACTTTGTGATGCCAAAAAGGAAGAGGGAGGTTTGGAAGCCTTACCCATACTGGCATGGTTGTGACCACCATAGATGTGGCATCAAAACCAGGGAACCATGGAGTGATAGATAAACCAACTCTACCCCAAAACCATGTTCCTTCATTTTGTACATAATCCAAATCCTTTTGAGGTTAAAATTGGACTATGAAAAATCCTCTAGAACATAGAAAAATGTCACAATTTGGTGTCTAATGTTATGAACCCATCTCACAAAAAGATAGAAAAGATAGATCAACGACTTCAAAATAAGCCTCTTTGAGGGGGAAACCTCCTTTACATTACACAAATGAACAATTCTTGGATGATACAAATGACAATACCTCCTTTCTATATATATGAGTCTAAGTGGTCCCAACATAATCAGAGCCTACATAACAATAATATTGTAGGGGAAAAACAATAACAATAGTGGGCTTCTATGGGGCACAATAATAAAAACATGGGGAATACATGCACACAACAATACAATAAGGGGGTTGCACTAGTAGTATAGGGACCTAACATGCCCCTCTCCTTCAAAAAGTGTTGTCCTCAACTCTTGAGTAGTTCTGGATGCTTCTATATAAAATTCTCGTCCTCCCATGTGAAATATTTAGAGGGTAAGTTCTTCCACTTGATAAGATACTCTGAAATTGATAGATTTCGTAGCTATCAGGTTCTAGTTTTCGTGACTACTTCGGGTTCCAATATGATTCTTCCTTCCTTGTCAAGTTCCGACAATATTGTTTGAACTGGGATCTTGTCACCTATAACCTTCTTTAAGCATGAAGCATGGAGAGATGGGGGCACTCGGGAAGATGCAAGAAGCTCCAATCTGTATGCCATAGTACCAATATTTTGCAACGCCTTGTAAGGAACATAGTACTTTGGTGATAATTTATTATCCTTCTTAGCTTGCTTGAGGGACATTTTTTTGTATGTTTGTAGTCGTAGAAATACCCAGTCTCCTACATCAAAACTTCTATCGCTATGATGTTGATGTGCCTGTTGTTTCATTCGATTTTGCGTGAAAGTGAGGTTATCCTTTTTCTTCTTGATATGTCCTTCTATCTTGAGAGTTTTAGGAGTGGTAATTCCTGCCAATTCATTACAAGATATGGTTGGATCATTTCTTCTTTCTCTGGGGTTGGTTGCTGGTGTATATCCTCTTCTTTTGATGTTTCTTGACCCTTTTCTTCCTCCTCTTCATAATCAATGTAAAATAATTTCTTCTTAGCACACTTATGACCTTTAGTGTATTTTCTATCACAACTGTAACAAAGCCTTTTTTCTCTTTTTTCTTCCAATTGTTGTGGTGTCAACCTTGTAGGTTGTGGAAGGCTAGGGGCAACAACACTTCCATCTTTATAGTTGTGAGTGGTAGGATTTCTTGTTGCCATAATTTTGCTTTCAAATTTTCTTGCCAACTTGAATGCCTTCTCCAATGAATCAGGTTCCCAAAGATGAACCTCATGTTGAATGTTATCCTTTAAAGTCCTATGAAGACATCAATCCTTTGCTTCTCTGGAATATCATTTACCATTATATTCAATTTTTGGAAGTCCTCAATGTGCTCTGCCATAGAACCATTTTGTTTGAGATTTATCAGTTGGCTAAAGAAGGTGTTGCTCTTTGTATCCTCATAATGTGCTATCATTTCCTCCGTGAAAAATGACCAGGTGAAAAGTGGTTTACGAGAACAAATCCCTTTATATCATAAAAATTGATTTGGTTCTAAGTATAAAGATGCAATACATACCTTTTGTAATAGTTTCACATCATGTAGATCAAAATATTTCTCCATCTGTAGTATCCATGTTATGGGATCCTTGCCATCAAACTTCCTCATATCGATTTTTGGAATATGGTGGGTCTTCAATCCAATGTTAGAATCTACGAAATCATGATTAACATTTTTTTTTTCTCATCATGAGTTTCCTCTACTACCTTTTCGTCATTAGGAGGCCTTTCTTGTAGCAGCTTTATCCCACCTTCCTTCAAACCTTCCATGTCTTTATTCAAATCTTCCATGAATTTCTTTAAATTTACTTCCCTACCATCAATATTAGCTTCCATGGGACATATAAAACTATTTATCTTAGCTTCGATCATATTCTTCAAATCATCCATCCAATTTTTCTTACTAGGTGTTTCTATTTTCCTGATTTGAGTCATTATTTTTCTTACTTTTAGCAGCTTAATCTTGAATATGTTGTATCTCTTAAATTGCGGATCTCCAAGGTCTGAAATTATGACATGTAGTAGCCCTCTACATCCTCTTTCCAATGCCACTAGTCTAATTGAAATTGGATTCTCGAAGAAAGAGTTATGCCCAATCTCCCAAGATGACATGATTATATACTTTTTTCAGTAGAGTGAACTTGTACGAAGTGTCACATGTCACTATTTCAACCTTTGTACCTAAAAACAATACACAGAAAATTAAAGTATATCCTATTTCTATAACTTCTTATGCAATTGCAATCTGATGCTCAAAGAGAAAGCTATGACGATTTTCCCAAGGTCACCTGTTTGGGATCTAATTCGAGAGTCTGCAGAAACCCTAAATGTCTTAGACCGTATCTCTGAATATATAGAGAAATAATATATGAAATTCGGGCCTGAGCTTCATCAAGATTTAAGATCAAATGGGTTTTAATTTCAAAGTCTGAACCTACCTAGAAAACAAATTGTAGCGAAAAATCTATGATGACCTGTTTGAGATGGAATTCTGGAGTTTGCAAAAACCCTAACTTCCTCAAACCATATCTCTGAAACTATAGCGAGACAAGATTGGAAATTCGGAATCAAGGTTCAAATAGATTTCGACTCAAGTGGGATTTTTTATTAGCTTCTGAATCTTTTTAGAGAAAAATATATAGTGAAAAGGCCACAATGACCTGTTTGGAGCAGCGAAACCCTAGAATCCAAAGCTCCGATACCAAATGTTATGAAACCAGCTCACAAAAAGATAGAAAAGATAGTTCAACGATTTCAAAATCAACCTATTCAAGGGGAAAACCTCCTTTACATTACACAAATGAACAATTCTTAGATGATACAAATGACAATGTCTCCTTTATATATATAGGAGTCTAAGTGGTCCCAACATAATTAGAGGCTACATAAAAATAATATTGTAGGGGCACAAAAATAACAATAATGGGATTCTACGGGCCACAATAATAACAACAGGGGACTACATGGGCACAAAAATACAATAAGGGGGTTGCACTAATAACAATAAGGGGTTACACTAGTAGTATAGGGACCTAACATGGTTTGGAAGCCTTACCCATAATGGCATGGCTGTGACCACCATAGATGTGGCCGCATCAAAACCAGGGAATCATGGAGTGATAGATAAACCAACTCTACCCCAAAACCATGGTCCTTCATTTTGTACATAATCCAAATCCTTTTGAGTTTCAAATTGGACTATGAAAAATCCTTTAGAACATAAAAAAATGTCACAATTTGGTGTCTAAGAGGTGAACACCCAATGAAATAATGCATCAGGTTTAGGCTAGTAGACATTGAATTTACAAATAATGGCCTTAGACTAAAGAGTAGAAAAAAGGGAAGATACCTTTGACTTTTTAATCTCCATGGATGGAGCTTGCTCCATTTTGTCCACTATGTAGGGTCATGGAATATTTTGGCTCAAAACTGTAGGTGTGGTAGCCTTCCCTTGTGCTCTTAAGGTTGGGCTCTTTCCTTTTGTTGCATCCTTGTAGGAAATTAATCCATTTTGTGTCTTGGCTCTAGGTGCTCCTCCATACAACCTCCAATTCAAAACAATGGATGAATTCCTTGTGATGCCATAATCTTTGATCTGTGTGCAGTCCTAAAGTGGCTTCTCTATATATAAGGCTTTATGCTCTACATGAATTCCCCACTTACATTCAATACTCTCTATTTTAGAAGAAAAATAGATTTGGTGGCTTTTGTCCAAAATAGGGAGGATTCCCAAGCACATTTTTTATAAAATATGAAAAGTAAATAAATCTCCCCCTATTTGTGGTTTTGAATGCACTAGGAAGTGTGTGCGGCCCCATTTTGTGTCTATAAAACTTTCTAGAAACATATCCGCCAACCAACAATGGCCCCTGCATACTCAAAGTGGTACTCATAGGAAATGTCGTATCGTACATGCACGGACATAAATGATTCAGCCCTAACGGGTTCGCTCTCCAAATCTGGCGCAAAAAGGCCAATAAAAAAACGAGTATATTAGTTGAGATCCCTTAGTGAGACAACGATGCTCAATACTGAGTAAAATCTTGATCCATTCTTGTAAAACCATAAATTTACAGTGCCTGGGATTGTCTTACCAGAAATTTACAGTGCCGGGGATTGTTAGCCAAGTCCAATGCGAAAGGACTTGAGGGAGTCAGACATTCCACTGCTTGCCAGACCAATCAAGGCCCTCTGAACATTTCCAGGATAAAAATGGGTGAGTATCTACCCCTTTGAGATGAATCCATGACCCACAAACATGGCCACAGGCCGTAGCAATAGAGAAATGTTTGAAGAGTGAAACCCTAATCCCTTGTGTAGACTCCATCTCTCCAGATTCTCTATCCTCTAGATTTTCCTACATTATTGAATTTTTGTGGATTGTATCTTTTGTAGGCATATTTTTTAGATTGGTAGAGCTTGTGTTTTTATGGGCATATTTTTCATATTTGTGGACTCTGCATTATTGTGTGTTGCTTCCAATGTTTGATTTTTTAGGTCTTTGTTGTCCTTTCCATTCTTATTGGCAAGACATCTTTAGGTATGGTATTATGTGTGGGGCACAAAAGTGTTTATATTATTCAATCATATCCATGATTTAGGTAAGGTGTCTTTATATGTATTGAAATTGTATATATTGTAATTGGAATTATCATTTGTGTTGGAATAGTCTCTCATCTATATTACGTAGGGGGATTTCCTTTTTGATTTGGAAAATTCAATTTGGCATATTGTATCAAACTATTATTTTTTTGTAATATCGATGCTTTATTCCAATTGATTTAATGGTTTATTAAATAAAAATCTTCCTACATTGTCATGTGTGACATTAATTTACTATAGATTACATTAATTTACCATAACTTACATTAATTTACCATCCATAACTTACATTAATTTACCATAACTTATAACATTATAGTGACCATAATATGCCCTCAACAAAACTACTTTGTAGTTTCACAATTCTATTGTCAATTGGCATCTTTAAATAGATGTTGTTCTTGACACATATACAATAGAAAGGAAGCAAGGCATTGATTTTCTTACTACCCTTTTTTTTTTTTACATTGACGGTTATGGTTTTTATTTATGGCAGCAAACTGCCTGCCGCTAGCGTTTACATTTCAGATAGGAGAGAGTTCATAGCTGCACCTAGCTGTTCAAGTCTGAAGGAGAGAGTTCATAGCTGTTCTGTCAAACTAACGCCGAGAACAGGATTTAGCACAACAGGCGATTCATTACAGTAGCATTAGATGATTTGATAATAGAAGAATCCGCTTAGATGAAGGAGTTGCCCGGCTGTGAACGTTGTAACGACTGAGGTCAACGGATTTCTTTGGACCATCCCTGTACCAGCTTGCAATCGAGCTTAAGAGGATCCTCGGTGTCTTTGGAGGATATGCAGGTGGCTTGAGTATCTTCATCGCACAGAAATGCGATCTTTGAAACTACAGAACAGGTGCCTCCATAATGGGATGAAGAGCTTTAAGGATGTTCAGATTTGGGCGGAAAACATTGTGCTGGTGCTGGATAGCTTCAGGTCTGGAACTGAGATGACTTTAGAGGAGATTTGAAGTATTGATAAGAGGGCTGTCTGACCTGAAATCAAGACTTCTTACAGCTTTGAAACTTCCTTGTAGGAAGGACCAGGGAGGCAGAGGAGAACAGAGCATCGAAAACCTTTGGATCAGAACCAGCAAATCGAACAGCTAGAACCTTAAGGAATAGGACAGAAGGATTCCCTCGAATTAACCACCAGAGCTCTTCTGTTGCAGAGGGAGCCAAGGTTGGCCTCCAAGTCTGCTTGAGAGTTGAGCCCCCTTAATATGTGAAAAAAGGAGATTTTCCTGAACTTTGGCAGAAGAAGTTGAATTTTTTTGATAACAGAGGCTAAATGGATCTGATGAGAAGTCTTATGAGAAGACATTGCCTGGATTATGAGCCTAGAGTCTCCAAATACACAGAGAGAGAGGATGTTTTGATTAATTGCCAGGTTCAGCCCTTGCCACAGTGCTAGAGCCTCTGCTCTATTATTGGTTTCGCTGCCCAAGCCCCAGTGGAATCGCAATTCTGTTGCTCCTCCAGGTTTCAAGAGAATCCCACCACTGCCTGCCGCCCCAGGGTTTCCTTTAGAAGCCCCATCAAAGAACAAACAATATTCATCTAAGGTTGATCTCCACTTTATAAACTCCTGTTCCTCCAGTCTGATCTCCCAGTTGGCATGGATAGGAGCAGAAGGTGTGGATCTTTCGTTCAGGTTCGGTACCAGTTCTTGGAGCCATTGCTCCTCTTCTTCGACCAACTTCAATTCATTCCTGGAAGTAGAATTGGCCTCCAAAGCCTCGCCTAGCAGAGCTTTGATTTTAGAAATTACCCGTGTAGGATTGCAGCTTTCTCCTCTGAAAATCCTATTATTTCTCTCCAACCACAGCTTCCAGCATATAAACTTAGGGATCCACATCCAGCTTATTTTGAGAAGACTTTTTTTTTTAAGGCAAAAGGGAGATTGAATGACCCAGGTTCGGAAAAGATTAGGTATGCTTTCTGGCAGAACAAAATTTGCTTGGTTTAACCTCAGAACACCCCTCCATACTACCTGAGCAAAGGGGCAGAGCAACAACAGATGATTGACATTTTCTTCAGCAGCCAAACAAAGGGGGCATCTGGAGGGGCCTTCCATCCCTCTTCTTCTCAAATTGTCTCTGGTGAGGATGCTATTGTGCGCAACAGTCCAACAGAAAAAGTCAATTTTGGGGAGAGAGGGGAAATCCCATATAAATTTCCAAATAGCTGGGTTAGGAGGAGCATAAGGGACAGCCAGAATTCTTTTGTAACCTTCGGCAGCTGTGTAAGAGCCTGAGAGGGAGCCCCAGCCTCTTTTGTCTTTAGAGTTGGCCTTTGAGGGGGACTTGCCTTGAAGCAGATCCAGCAGAAGTGAAGCTTCCCCCTGCAACATATGAGGAATCTCTCCCAAATTCCAACAGTCCCAGAGCCTATCAGGATCGTTCTTCCAGGTGGAAATGTCCCACAAGGTGTGCAAGTTGGAGGACTGAAGCCAAGCTCTGATATTTGCCAGCCCCTCCACTTGAATCAAAGGTTGGTCTCCCAGAATTGAATCTTCCCAGATTTTAATTTTCCTCCCATTACCTGGGATCCAGTAAAGATGCTTGCTGAAATGCTCCATAGCATGGCTGCAGAGATTGAAGATTGGAGATCCTTTTAAGGTTCTTGGAGGCCTATCCAGGCATCTCAAGCGTTGTCCTTGGTAGTATTTCTTCCAGATGACTCTTTTGCTCCAACTAGATTTACCGGAAACTAAATTCCACAAGATCTTGGTTCCCAAAGCGAGGTTTTGAGCAGCCAAATTACGAAGATGGAGGCCGCCTTCCAGAAGAGGTTTCTTGATGGTCTCCCAGTTCACTAAATGGATCCTTCTGTCATTGTTGTTTCCACCTTCCCATAGAAATCTTCTCAACAAACTGTCCATTTTGCTGAGAAAGGATTTGGGGGCGAGGAGAACTGAGTTTTGGTAAAGCGGCATACTTATAAGGACTGACTTCATCAATATGACTTTCCCTGCATTATTCAGCCATGAGGCACCCCAAGCTTGGATTCTGTTCTTTAACTTATCGAGCAGCGGCATCCAATGGGCCAGTTTGGGTTTGGTTTTGAAGATTGGGATCCCGAGATATTTAAAGGACTCCCAATTACGATTTCCATCCATTTCTAACAGCCTTGCAATGTCAGACAGCTCCTTAGTCGTGCAGTTCCAGCCATAGATTGAACATTTCCGATAGTTAATTTTGCTTCCTGAGGTCGATTTGTAAATGTCCAGCTCCTTCTTGAAGGATCTGGCAGAGATTAGGCTGGCTCCTCCAATCTTACTACCCTTTTCATTATCATACATGTTTGACATTCACTCACACATTAATATGATGATTTTTCCTTACTTCTATTTACATTTCCTTTTCATGGTGTAATCCTAACACATTTGTGGGTGTGGGATTAGATCCAACCTATCTAAGGCACTACCCCTTTATTACATTATCATTTATTAAGAAAATAGTGCATCGTATTCATCTCCAATGCTCATTAACAAGTTACTACAAACCATTGTATGTTAGATGGTGTCATTGTTTCTTCCCTAATACATCCCATTGATTCCATGATTGTGTTTCTTACCTTGCATTTATGATTTACATCACTAAAAATGCAATAATGACACACCAAGGGATAGGATCATATACGTTCGATTTATGGCATATGTCATCATTGAACATCATAACAACTAATTTCTTGGAGTGATTGGAGGACAATTCAAATTGCAAGTGATGACGTAAAAGACATCTAACATGAAGCCATTTCTTGTGATAAGCAACTCAATATTATGGTATCGACCCTAGCAAGTGAAATCCTTGGGGTTTTTCTCTAGGGAGCCACCATATTATTCAACCAACAAATTTTGTAGAGACTACCAGTGGGACAACATGAGGATGTGTGTAGATCCAAAGACATTTATAAAGAAAAAGGAACTGGAAGTGATCCATAGTGAATGGGAAATCTAGGGGCTAATACATTAAAGGCTATAAAATCCAATGACTAATTAGGTAAGGTTAACAACAAATTTTTGCTAACTATAAATTGAACTAAACTTTTTTTTTTTTTTAACTAGAATGAGAATTTTGTATTTATATTCAAGTTTGTGTCTATATCGCAAAAAATACATTAGGTAGTACATAAATATATCTTAAAAAAATTCTCGATCCCTCTTATCCAGCAAAACTACAAATTTTTCCAGAGGGACTCTAAACTAGACAACAAAAAACAAGGTTTTGTAGGTATATACCTTACAAAACTGACCCACCAAAAAAACAAAATTTACATGTCATACTATTACTGATTGATAATGAAATCCTTCATAATTGTGCAATGCCAATCCATTTAGCTCTAAGGAATAGGAGAGGGCTTGATTCGACCATTGATTTTTAAATCTCCCAATATTAATTTACACCCTTCATTAGCACATAAGTCCACATCTTTATTGAGATCACAGAGAACATGGAAATATGTTATTAAAGAGAACCCTTTCATTGCTTTCCTAATTCTTCAAGACCTACTGTTTTGTCCCTAAGAGAGGAGCCCTTCACGAAATGTTGAATAAGAAGGAGGGGATCTTCTAAAATAGTGAGAGGGGCTACTTGGTTTTCTTTGGATAACTAAGCTTTAGTTTTTTTTTTTTGCTTCTCAATCCTAAGCCCCATTAATACTCTAAAACTTTAATTTTTTAGGAGCCATAGAGCACCCCTCTCCCTCCTGCCACCCTTGGATTCATTTTCGAAGCCCCATTAAAATTGAGGATAAATCCTTCTCACTATCGCTTCCAAGATCTTAATTTGGCTCTATCAATCTTAACTTCCAAATTGCTTGAGAACTTCTATTAATGCATTCCACAATTGGAGGCAGTCTATCCAAATTAGTAAATTTTAAACACCATCACCTTTCAAGTGTGTCTAATCCATGTTGAGA
The DNA here is from genome assembly GCA_031772625.1 of Pinus tabuliformis. Lineage (NCBI taxonomy): Eukaryota > Viridiplantae > Streptophyta > Pinopsida > Pinales > Pinaceae > Pinus > Pinus tabuliformis. The sequence goes on along the minus strand of CM062809.1, from coordinate 853,748,848 downwards.
GGAGTCATTAGTAAACTTTAAAGCCCAAAACTCACAACATAGAATAATAGCTTTCATGGCTACATAGTGTGGAAAATTTTCTAAATTATTGAAGATTATGATTGTTCCTGGATATCAATACCTTCTAGAAAATGAATTTTAGAAGTGCTTCCCAATAATTAAAAAAAAAGGATTTATGAGAGATACTCCCAACATAATTTTTTGACCATGATGTAAAATACTCCTAAAGGGAAGTTGGCCATTTTAAATGGTTTGAAAGTGGAGTAGACACATCCAACCAAATCACTTTTGTATATGAACACTCCAGAAAAATATGTTGGATAGCAATTTTCCTTTGGATTGGAATTGGCTCTCTATATATTTTTCCAAGTACTCAATCTGGGGGGATCTCATTGAGGGAAGAGCAAGGATGTGTAACCTTCCTTCACTGAGTATGAAGAATGCTTCCATTTGAGTTGATCCACCTCCTCTAGATGCCATAAAGCACAACCAACTAGATTATGTCAAAGTTTGTAATCCAAATGCTACAAGTTCGCAGAGGCTCCTATAAGTTTTCAACCTATCCAATTTCCTTCATTGTCCCAATACGAAATGTTTACTAGTGTTGATTTGTCTTCATCACAAAATAATTATCTCAGAGGTAAAAACTGATTATTGTGTTCCAAGGGCTTCTTATCCATTATTTTGTCCCTCCATAAATTAATATCTCTTCCATTTCTAGGTTTCCAAAAGACATTCAAACTGATCAGAGGGGTTGTTGAAGTGAGTAGTTTCCAAACCGTTAAACCTCCTTTGTGGGGTTGAATTGACTCTAACCATTGAACTCATTCTTTTTGAAGATATTTTTCCTTAAGGATTGCCTTCCACCAATCTTCTTCCTAAGTGATAAACCTCCATACTAACTTTTCTCCTATTACTTTGTTCATAAGCATAGGGTCTCTAATGATTAGGCCCCATGGGCTTTTGGATACTTGATTGTTTCCCATTTCACCAAATGAAAGTATTTTGTGCTAAAATGCCCCCCTTTCCAAAGAAACTTATGGATTTCCTTAGCCATCATAAAGAGAGCACATTGTGGGGCAAGGAGGTTAGTGAATTGGTACAAAGGGAGAGCAAAAAGAATTGATTTGATCAATGCACTACTGTTATAACACCATTTACCACTCTTGGTAGATCCAATGCTCTGATTATCTCCTAGGGCAACCCTTCCTTCTAAACTTGGTCCAAAATCTAAAAAATTGTGTTTTATTCCCTATACGCTACTTTTCCCTATGATAAAAGCGTGTACACGCGGGTTAGCATATATCCAACCCACATACATATGTTAAAACACTTAAAAAAATTAATTTTCCTTAATTTCGGGCAAAGTTTATGGGTTTTACCTGTTACTCACCTCCTATTGCCTGTGGCCCAACTGAAAAAAAAAAAAAAAAAAAAAAAAATATATATATATATATATATATAATAATAATAATAATAATAATAATAATAATAATAATAATAATAATAATAATTTGGAGAGGTATAAATAAACCTCCATGGGAAGGCCTTAAGGGAGAAAGGATGAGATATTGATACTATAGTGAGATTATCCCTGATCAAGCCTGAAGAATCCCTGTGCCTCCTGCACTCCCCAAAGCTTCAGGAAACCCTTGTTTCCTTGATTATAGATATCCCCCATCTTGCTTGAGATATTCTTGTATTGGTGATGGAGGAAAATTGCTGAAGGCCGGGAAAGGATGGATCCGGAGGACGGTTTTGCTTGGAGCCGAAGAAGGACTCAGGTTGTATTTCTCCACCTTATTTATAGCTTACTTCAACACTTAAAAAAATTAATTTTCCTTAATTTCGGGCAAAGTTTACGGGTTTTACCTGTTACTCACCTCCTATTGCCTGTGGCCCAACTGGTAAAAAAAAAAAAAAACAAAAACTAATTTGGAGAGGTATAAATAAACCTCCATGGGAAGGCCTTAAGGAAGAAAGGATGAGGTATTGATACTATAGTGAGATTATCTCTGATCAAGTCTGAAGAATCGCTGTGCCTCCTGCACTCCCCATAGCTTCAGGATACCCTTGTTTCCTTGATTATAGATATCCCCCATCTTGCTTGAGATATTCTTGTATTGGTGATGGAGGAAAATTGCTGAAGGCCGGGAAAGGATGGATCCAGAGGACGGTTTTGCTTGGAGCCGAAGAAGGACTCAGGTTGTATTTCTCCACCTTATTTATAGCTTACTTCAATAAAAGGAATGTTGTTCTGTTTCCAATATGAAATGTGTTTATGCATCAAAATTATGTTGTAATTCATTTATGAATCTTATATTGATGTATAATTAGTCATTCATTTATATGATTTAAAGTTAACATCATGTATATTCTTTATGTTTCTACTGTCATGTATGTTCCATTTGAATAATTTTTAGGTTTCAAGAACATCAGGAGAAGCTGAGGGTTTTCACCGTGTGGGATCTACCCAAACGAAGGACATCTAGGTAAGGACACTCCTACACGATTTAGTAGAATAAGGATTTTTTATGATTGTTTGAGCATTTCTTGTTGAGGTTTTCCCTCTGCTCTGTTGGGGTTCTCAACCCAAATCCCTAGGGTGGTTTCACCCGTAATAGAATTGGCGACTCCACTGGGGATAACAATCTTGTTATTCCTGGTTTGGGTTGTTTGTTCTCAATCAAGGTTCACTTTCTTGATTGCTTGCTTTTACAATATTGTTTGGTCCATTAGTATCCTAGGCATCGATTCTGATCTTCTTGATCAGACCTTGATTTTTGTTTTTCCTAATAAAGCTTTGTATACGCTGTTTTCTTTGATTACAGTAGCGTATACATGCAGGTTTCTTTAAGGCAGACTCATGTATACACGAGTTTCTTGTATTAGAAATGCGTGTGCACGCTTCTGTGTCTTTACACAGTCATGTATGCAATTTTTTGGATTTTTTTTTCAAATCTTTCTGCCCAGTTAGGTCTTCTGCCTAGTGGTTTATGTTGTTGTATGGTCATCTGTTGTCTAGAGAATTCATTTTTCCTGCAAGCTTTCTTTTTCAAAAATCTCCTTCTCACTGAAAAGATTTGGCCTAGGATTGCTTCTTAAGCAAGTTTGTAGTTTGTATCTTGGGTTCAAGGCTTCGTTCTGAAGTTCTTGGTTGTTCTGGTCTTCCAAAACAGAAAATTGTTTTCAATTTCGTTTCCAACCCATTTCAAGTTCCCTTGCTTTGCTTTCCCTTGTTTGGTGGCCTTGTTGCTTTTCTTGCTTTTTTGAGAGTCTTTTTGACAAGTTTGAAAGTATTTCTTTCTTGACATTTTTGTCAGTTTGTCGAAATATTTTGCTGCTATTTGGATCAGTTTGTGCAAGTTTGTAGTCTTTCTTGTTCAAGTTTCATTCATTTTCGAGTTTATAACTTGTGAGATTGAAAGACTCCTTGTGCCTATTTATTGATCTTTCGAATTTTAGTAGTACTTTTGTGACCTCAAAAAGTTGCTTTTGTCTCCTTAAAAGAAAAACACAAAAACATTACTTTTTGTTTTTCTTTTTCCAAGATTTTGGTTTACGGTTTCTTTTGTTTTGTTGTTGAGAAGCGAATTGTGATCTTTTGCAATTTGTTTTGCTTGCTTTGGAGAGATTTGTTTTTAATTTTTTGGCCCTCTTCATTTTCAAGTTGGCTTATTGTCTCTATAAAGAAACACATTTTGTTTCTTGTATGAGCATCCATGCACTATCATTATAGTTTGCATTAAGATAATTTGCATTACAAACATTTTAGTCTTTTTGTTAGCTTTTGGGTGTGTGGAGTGTGTTTTTTGGAAAAATAAAAAGTTGCTTGTACAAGTTTATTTGTATAACTCTATAGAAATCCCTTTTCATTGAAGAAAATAACTGCATTGGCATGTAGCTAAGTTTCTATTGGTTTTTGTTGCGTCAAAACATCATCAGTTTCACTCTCGTAATTCCCCTGACTTAAAGAACAACTATATAAAATCAAGCGATTAATAAAATGAACTAGAACTTTTATTGTTGTCATTAACAAACACCAACAAGTTTAGGTTCATTAGGGCCTTGGATTAGGTGAGTGGAGAGTTAACTCTCCAAGGCCGCTCAAATTACAAAACTTAGAAGTTGAATAAAGAGAGAAACCCAATATCATTAGAAAGACTGGGAAAGCTCTGTGACTAGGAGTTAAGCACAAGGGAGAGTGAAGACAAGGAAGAGAGATACCCCCTCTCCTACTTGTTGGATCCTGCCTCACGACTGTTCCGCTCGGCTTTTGATATGAGTTGGTATCCATAGTGGCCTTTCCTAGGGATCACATAGGTGGCTGTAGAGGGGAATCCCATGGCACCTGAGGCTGACATTGCATCACGTTCAGAAGTACTTTTGGAGGGTACCCTTGTGAATCTTGGGTGATTTCCCCAGCAAAGGTTGTTGTCTGGAGGTCAACGTAACTGCTTCTGATACCTTCGCTGGTAGGTCTGGGCTATCATTATCCCAGACTATCTTCAAAAGGTCCCTTACTTCACTTTCTTGTATTTTGGTGTCCAGTCCTCATCACCCAGAGTGGAAATACTTGGAAGTTGCTTGATTGGTTGTATCTTTAGGGACTTTATAGTTGAGTGCTCTTTTCTCTTTGTATATAGTTGGCTTTAGGTATTTTTGTCTTGTCACTTTTGGACTTTAGATTCTGAGTGACTGACCTACCACTCCGTCGATCTTGAAAGGCTTTTGATCTTTCTTTTGAAAGTTGTGGAGTTTCCTCCTCAAGGGCAAAGGTTTTGATTGTGCATCTATCTTCCTTGAAAAGTCATTTGTACATTCCCGTAAGGGAAGGATCTGTGAATAAGTTAGATATGGCCCATATTCCTGTGGAAACCAACCAAGGTACCCTCCCAAAAGGGGATCCTTGTGCTTTTCCTTTCTTTGGAAACGTTGGTACCCCCTTGATGGCCACTTTGAATATTCCTGGATTGAATGTTGGACTACTAGTTTGGCTGTGGTCCACTCCGAATATTCTAGATGTTCTTGAAGCTTCTCAAATGAATGCTTTATTTCAAGGGCATTAAATGGGTGTTAATTTTTCATCTTCTTTAAAAGAGAAATCTACTATTCCTCTTTCTCCTCCCTCTTGTAATAAGAGATCTAAAAAGAAGAGAAAGAGGAAGATGAAGAAGAAGAATAGCTCTATCCATTCATCATCAACCTTTGCTAGTCATGTTGGAGATGAGCCTTTAGCTGCTGCCAGTCATGTTGGGGGCACAAGTCAAGTCACTGCAAGTCATACTAGCGATTCATCATCAACCTCTACTAGTCATGTTGGAGATGAACCTTTAGCTACTTCCAGTCATGCTGGGGGAACAAGTCTAGTCACTGCAAGTCATACTAGCGATTCATCATCAACCTCTGCTAGTCATGTTGGATATGAGCCTTCAACCACTTCCAGTCATGCTGTGGGCATAAGTCTAGTCACTGCAAGTCATACTAGCAATTCATCATCAACCTCTGCTAGTCATGTTGGAGATGAGCCTTCATCCACTGCAAGTCATGCTGGGGGCATAAGTCTAGTCACTGCAAGCCATACTAGCAAAGAGTCATTAACCTTTGCGAGTTATGTTATGGAATTTCCACCAACCACTACTACTCATGTTGGTAGAATAGATGTTGATCATAAACTGAAGCATAGAAGTTTTAAACCTAAGTTCCCTTGTAAGATATGTAAGGGAGAACATCTTACTCCTTTGTGCCCTGGTATTTCAGAGGTACAAAGGATATGGTCCGCATCTAAAAGTTCTTCTACTCCCGAATCTGATATAGTTTCTCAACAGTCTCATCAACCATTGGTTGGTAACGTGGTTGAGCTAGTGCAATCTTTGGCTGATTACACTCCTCTTTTGGGGGGTGAAGTGACTAAAAATAGAGTTTGTTTGATTTCTAGTACAGAGTCTTCTGGTCTAGGGAGCATTCTGGTTTCTTCGAATGTTCCCCCTTGAAGTTCTAAGAGTGTCTCCTTTGATTAGGATAGTCTTGTCGAGCCTCATCTTCCTTTCGCTGCACCTTTCCAATAAAGGTCAGAGTTAATTCCACAAATGTCTATCGATGTATGGTGGATGAAGGATCCTCCACAAGTATTATATCCTCCATGACTTGGAAAGATTTGGGTTCTCCAAAGTTGTTGACAACTAAGAGTTAGTTGTTAGCCTATGATAGAAGACTTGGTGAATCTATGGGTGTTCTTCCTCAATTGCCTATTACTTCAAGTAGGAAGACTGTCTTAATCGATATGATGGTGGTTGATCACCCTTTAGACTTTAATATGCTACTTGGTCATGATTATGTCTATGCTATGAATGTTGTGGTGTCTTCACTCTTTTGAGTGATGTGTTTTCCTCATAAAGGGAATATTGTCACTGTTGATCAGCTTGCATATGATAATCAACACCCTAATTCGAATCTACTAAAGAATACCCCTTGGTTTGTTCCAAGTGTTCAAGTAGACTCTACCCCGCCACGGGTGAACTATGTGGCATTGAATCCTTAATGTTCAATTGCTTCTGAGAAGGATCCTTTGACCTATTATTCTCCTTCTTGGGACTTGTTCCTGAAAGTTGACCGAGAGATTCTTCCTATAGGGACATGGGACCCCTTAATCCCCTCTTTTGATCCTTGTAGTTCTCATGATTTCTCAGAATTTGATTTGTCTTCACAAGAGGAACCCTTTGAAGCCATGAGTTTTGACTATCAAAAGAGTCCTTGGCCTAAGCCCAACAAGGGGTTTATCCTAAACAACTATTATGCGTAAGTCGTAAGGCTGTGTGGTTCCATGTACCATATTTTACATATAAGGTATGCATTTTCAAGTTTTGTATTCTATAGCACAAGACTTTATTTGAAGTTTATATGTGCGATGTATTAAATTCTTGTCTAATGTTCCTATTAAGGTCTACAGAACTTGGAAGATTTCTCCTTTGGACATTTTTATGGTTGATCCGTTCTGACAGGTATTGGTTCTCGAAACTGGCATATAGGTTAGGTTTTTCACTTGCATTATGCATTTATCAGTTTCCTTTCCCATTTTGGCCTTAGGATCGACCCCACCAAGTTATGACGCAGAACCTTCCCATTGCTTAGAAGTGTCATGACTTGTGTGGTAGAGCCTACCTTATCATGGGTGCCCTAGATAGTACCTTGTTGTCATTTGGCACCCATGCTGAATTTTTGTTCTTAGGCTCAGGAGTCCTCTTTAGTCCTGCCATGACTTATGCGTTGAAGACTCATTCCCATTCTTTTGTACTACTTTCTGGCCTTATACCTTAGAGGCTCCTTTGTGTTGAGTTGTATTGTTGCATTGCATATTGACTACTTGCACCTTTTGGCCTTGAGATGGCTTCACTTGGACTCGTGTTTAAGCCACTTATCAACCACGTCTTATGAAAAATCAACCTTGAAATCACTTAGCCTCTACAACTTGACACACCCTTATACCCGTGGAAAGAACATCCCTTTGAGTGTCCTTGATTGGTTTCTCCACCTTGCATTGAGCATAGGAATGTTCCCCTCCCAGGAACTAGAGCATCTGATTTTTCGACACTTGTTCTTTCCACTATACTATAGCATTCTTTTATTCTTTTTCAAGCTTCATATAAAAGAAAAAGACAAAAAATTATATATTCCAAAAAAAAGAGCGGGAATGGGACATTATTTCCATATTTTGATGGCAACTAGAGTCATTCATGTCGCCCTTGAACAAAGCACTAAAAAGAAAGTCTTTCCTCCATTGGGGTGGGCTTTAGTTTGACTTAAGAGAGCCTTAAACTTGTTATCGAGTCAATCCTCCAATTGGTTACCTCTTCCAATTATATGGAGAGTTTTCTTATGCCTCCTGCATCACAAACTTATACAAAGTTATCATATGCTACCTTGTAGTCACAGTTGATTCATGATTTTGTTCAAGGGAAGTAAACTTGAGTCGACCTCTCTATGGTGTCTCTTGACCTATTTTTTAGTCATCCATCCTTGGTTGTCAACGTCATGTTCATTATCACATCAGTTTTATTGGTCCTTTTCTCATGCCAGTTTGAGAAGGTCTCCATTGACTTCTTGCTGGCGGGTCTTGTCCTTATCGACTACGACAAATTTCTCTGAGGGCAGATCTAGAGCCACACCCTAGCCCTATTTTCATTATTGATAGGTCACCTTGTGCTCAACATCGATCAGTATCATGGGTCTTTGACTGGGTGGTTTCCCTTGTGTTCGACATTAGCTTTCATTATCACACATTGGGATTCGTGCAGTGCCTTAGTTTCCATTTGATCCTATTGGTGGATTCCTTGCCTTTGTGTCAGCTTTCATTATTGGTTGGTTTAGATGGTTTCTATCATGCGCTAGCCACATCTTGTGTACGCCGGAAATGTGCTTCGGTTGGGTTACTACATCTTTGTTCATCCAATTCCTTCCACATTATTGGCCTATGGGTTACACTCGTGCTAGATTGATGAAGGATGCCTTAATGCCTTCCTTCTAGTGGATCTTTTCCCATCGACTTCAACTCATTGCTATGGGAAAGGGATTTAGAGTCCATTTGGCAGTACCTTAGGGTTTGCAGTCATCAGTGGCAGATTCCTTTGCTATCAACAGTGGGAAAACATCATTGTCTCCTGATTGATAGATTCTTTCAAGTGTTCGACTACAACTCATTTATTCACACTTGTTAGATTGTACTAGGTACCTTGACTCTCATCATCATTATCAGTGAGTATTATCGCATTTGTTAACGGTATATATCAATGACTGGTAATAAAATGATGTCTCACAAGGTTGACTTCAGATCATTCATTCCCATTGTGTAGAAATGTACCACGACGGTTGGTGAAGACCTCGGGTTTGCATCAGCATGTCCTGGTTCACTTGTCAATTGCTCTTGTTTCTGCTAGTTGACACCATCCACATTATATGTTGTAGTTCCTTACAACGACATCTTATATGCTGGCACCTGAGTTGCGATGTAGTACCATTTATTCCATCATGTTCACTTGGTACTATTTGGATCAGTTTCTTGGCTTCAGTGATCAGCTTCATACTTCAACATCATTGATCATCTCTTTATATGTGATATTCAGACATGTACTTTCTTGATTATGATCAGATGATCCATTATGTATTTCCAGTTCCTTTATACTTGTATGCATATTGGATCTGCTTTTGTACTTGACATGCAGACATGCTTTACTATTTCTGAGCATGGGTATGCTTGCCTCAGACAATAGTTTCTTTCTGATCTCTTTTGATGGCTTGGCAGGCTGAATTCTGGTGAAATCCTCCTCGGTCTCGGCATGATTCCTTCCATACACTTAATACATTTCAGCCATCATGTACCCCTTATGACCTCATATATTAGGGGGGCATTTGTTATAGCACCATTTACCACTCTTGGTAGATTCGATGCTTTGATTATGGCCTAGGGCAACCCTTCCTTCCAGACTTGGTCCAAAATCTAAAAAAAAATATTTTATTCCCTATATGCTACTTTTCCCTGTGGTAAAAGTCTATACACGCGGGTTAGAATATATCCAACCCATGTATATATGTTTAAACACTTAAAAAATTAAATTTCCTTAATTTCAGGCGTAGTTTACGGGTTTTACCTGTTACTCACCTCCTATTGGCCGTGGCCCAACTGTTTCCCAACTGAAAAAACTAATTTGGAGAGGTATAAATAAACCTCCATGGGAAGGCATTAAGGGAGAAAGGATGAGATATTGATACTATAGTGAGATTATTTCTGATCAATTTTGAAGAATCCTTGTGCCTCCTATACTCCCCAAAGCTTCAGGAAACCCTTGTTTCCTTGATTATAGATATCCCCCATCTTGCTTGAGATATCCTTGTATTGGTGATGGAGGAAGATTGCTGAAGGTCGGGAAAGGACGGATCCAGAGGATGGTTCCACTTGGAGCTGGAGAAGGACTTAGGTTGTATTTCTCCACCTTATTTATAGCTTACTTCAATAAAAGGAATGTTGTTCTATTTCTGATATGAAATGTGTTTATGCATCAAAATTATGTTGTAATTCATTTATGAATCTTATATTGATGTATAATTAGTCATTCATTTATATGATTTAAAGTTAACATCATGTATATGATTTATGTTTCTACTGTCATGTATGTTCCATTTGAATAATTTTTAGGTTTCAAGAACATCGAGAGAAGCTGAGGGTTTGCACCCTGTGGGATCTACCGAAACGAAGGACATCCGGGTAAGGACACTCCTACACGATTTAGTAGAATAAGGATTTTTGATGATTGTTTGAGCATTTCTTGTTGAGATTTTCCCTCTTCTCTGTTGGGGTTCTCAACCCAAAGCCCTAGGGTGGTTTCGCCCATAACAACTACATCTAGCTAAGTTGAGCCAATGAGCTCCCTAAGAAACAATTTTCATTTTAAAATTAGATATTGACTCCATCCCATGCTTGCAAGGAATGTGATTTCAAACAAATAGGAATCCCTAAATATTTAAATTCTTTCCAATATTCCATGGGGTGGAAGCCCATAATACTTATTATTTGTCTTTGATTGGGAGAAGAGGCATTCTAGTAATAAATATAATACTTTCCTAAGTTTTTTAGATCTTCAAAAGCATCAAAATTTTTATCAAGGACCAGCTTAAATCTTTGTGTGATTATTGTTGAAGCCCCTCCTAAAAGGAGGGTGTCATCAACAAATTGAGAGTGATTTATATTCTTTATTCGACAAACAAACTTGAGGCCATGTAGAAGCTTGGAGCTTCTTTCAAACTCTAACCTTTTTCTAAGAGAGTTAGCCATTATGAAATATAACAAAGGGGACAAAGGTTAGCCTTGATGAAGGCCGAGAGAAGCATGGAAGAATTTGATTGCCCTTCCATTTACTAATGTCAATATTCAAGGTGATTTAATGTAGAGGGAAACCCAATGTATAAACTTTCATCAAAGCCAAATTTTGACATAACCTTGAATAAATAATCATGTCTAACCCTGTAAAAGGCATTAGCCATATCAAGCTTGATGATCATGCCTTAGTCTCCTCTTTCTTGACTAGAATGAATTACTTCCTATACTAGGATAATATTATCAAATATTTGTCTTTTATGCACAAATCCACCCTGGTTCTTAGAGATTAATTTTGGGAGAAGAAATTTCAATCTTGAGGCCAAAATATTTGAAATGACTTTATAAGAAACATTACATAACAATATTGGTCTAAACCTAGAAAAATAAGATGGATTTACTTCCTTTTGGACCAATGCTAGGAAATAAGTATTGATTCCTCCACCCATGCAATTATGTTTAAATGAGTAGTCAATCATTCTACAAAAATCATATTTTATTACCTCCCAAAATTGATGATCAAAGTGATTGGAACCCTGTCTAGTCGAGGAGATTTATCCAAATTAAATGAGAACACCACCTTTTGGATTTCTTCCTATGAAATTTCCTTCACGAGCATTAAATTGTCTGCATGAGAAATAATTTCAAGGACATGTTCTAGCATATATTGTTTTCCTCAAGGCTAGTGGGACCTTTGGTGTTGTACAAATCAACATAATGGTGGATTGCCTCCTCTTTGATTTGTTGAAACCCCAAAAATTTATTACCTCTAATCACTAATTCCTTGATGTTATTTTTCCATATCTTGTTCCTTTCTTGATTATGAAAAAACTTTGAATTCATATCTCCTGCTTGGAGCCATAGACTCCTAGATTTTAATCTCCATTCTTCTTCCTCTTCTTTCAAAGCCTTATGAAAGGCTCCAAATTCTTCCTTCTCCTCTGCTAAGATCTCATAAGTAACACGATCTTCCTCTATTTTGGATTGAAGGGACTCCATTCCCATTTGATGTGCTTGTATAGCTGATTGATTGTCCATCCTTTTCTCTCAAGCTCACTACTCAAGGCTTCCTTAAGGTGTTTTATCTTCTTCTCCCATATTGAAATTAGAATTCCTGGGATCCATAGTCTCCAAAATTATTTTACTAGGTTGCTAAAACCTTATTTTCAATGCCAAAGTGGATTATAGCGAAACATAATAGGGCCATAATCCTCATCTTCTGAAATTTCCAATTCAATAGGGTGGTGGTTGGCACTGTTGTAAGGGATAATGTGTGAGGATACCATGATATTTTTTTTATAAAGGAATCATCAAGTAGAAGCGGTCTAGTTTTGCGAATATATGGCCTGGGCGAGATCTCTTGTTATCCCAAGTAAAATTGTTGGTAGTTGGTTTAACATCCAACAAGTTTAGGTTTTGCATGAAGTGTTGGCTTAAGGGGGCCTGACCCAGGTTCAACGTTAATTAGCCAAACAAATCCCTACACTACTGGCCCTTTCAGCATCATCCTGCGGAGCATGGACCAAAGTCTCACTCGAAGCAGTATGGGGGGATGTTGGAACCAAGTTTCCCCGCCCTGAGATGGTTGTGATGTCATTTGATTCCTTTTATTCCTACCTTCACACAGGTCACTTCACTCTAGGGATTGCAAGATGAGTCCTCTATTCTATCCTTTCCTACCACCGCGAAAGGGTATGATTGACCTTCGCGCGGCCCTAACCTGCTGCTCAGGTACTTTTTCACTACTATGGCAGCGTGCCATGCAAATTCCCCAATTAGTCTAAGCGATTTTCTTACCTCATTAAATACTTGAAGTTATCACCGCGTAAGCAGATATTTGTAATTGCATTCAATTATTCAATGTAATTGCATTCATTCGCGCATCATATAAGCATAATAAAGGAAATTCATGCATACAATATCGAAACGTATCAACTAAAAAAAGACATAGAAATTGCAGAATATTTCCTTTTATTAATATCTTCCAAGTGTTACAACCTCTGTCCGCCCTGCGCACACACCTATAGGGGTCCATGCACTCAGCTGTGGACTTCTACCCTAGGCCTCTTCACACTAAGCTACAGAGCCTCTACCTACGCTACAACCTAAGACTTTGACTTGTTGCTCCAAAGCTATGATTCTCTTACATCGTGTGTCATTCTATTGATGCCTAAACTACTTAGAGCTTAGCTCTTTCTATAAAATCCCATGGTCCATGGACCATGGGTAGATCTCTTACATCTGACTTTACTTTACAAAACTAAGGTCGGGCTACCCTTTTTGACACATAACACCTTCGTGCTTTACGACCACAAAATGTGGAGTCTTTAGAATTATATTACAAAATTTGACTTAAATATGGGCTTTTAGCCCTAAAACTGCCCTTGGAGGATCCCACTCCCAATAGGCCCCCAACACAAACATCGTGACTCACCCTCGAGTCATGATGTAGGCACGAAGATATTTGCGTGAAGCTTGTCAAGCTCTACCCAAATGACCACAACCTTGACCATGCACTGAGCTGCTACCTGCTTCGCATCTTCAACTGTCTTCTCGATTACTGCTCCTGCGTTGTCAGCCTGAAGCTTTTGTTGCGTCACTTGCAGAGTTGCAAGCTTGCCTTCGATGTTTCCTGTGACTGCATAAGCTTCCTCCAGCTAGGGCTATAGTCACACCTTCAAAACTACTTCCTTGTGCAGTACTACGTCCACCTGTTCCTTCAGCTACTTGGCTTCTTACAGCTTGGCTAACTTTGTGTTAGCGTGACGGTTCGTGCTGTACCCTTAACTTCATCATAACACTGTTGTAGTTCACCCGCTTATGTCTCTAGCCTCTAGATGTTTGGGTCCTCCTGCAAGCTTTTCAAGACCTCAATCGATTTCTTGAAAAACTGCGTGCAATCTACTATTGCACTCTCCACCGCCGCAACTGCTTCTGTGACAGCGACTGTCTGCTGTTCCTTTATCTTGGGTGGTGTTAAAGGTTGGGCCCTCAACTAGAGCTTTGTAATCTGTAGGTTCATCTCCAAATAAACCCGTGCCATCTCTGTTCGAGTGTCGCACACCCTCATGGCCAATTTGCGGATGCGAACCTCGACTGGCTCCTCCTCCGGAATGGCCAACTCTGGGACCATTCTGCATGCCTCCTCTACAACTTGCATGAATTCTACAAGAATTCCTGTGTGTCCATCGGTAAAGTTGCAAATACCCCAGAGGCTATCAGAAGCTCATATTGCTCACGATTCATAGTTGCTTGAGAGATCAACAACTGAATACTCAAAATGCCAAGAGTTTCTTACTGGACAACCACTTGTAATTTATAGGGCATTTTGAATTCAAATCCGACCGCTCCCCCCAAAATTGGTTCATTAATGTCGGATTGGTGGCATATTTTCAAGGATCTAAGCCATAAATTTCATCTTAAATGTTGGTTGCCCACTCCGTTTGGCCTCGCTTTTTGTCTTGTCATGAATAGTGTTCATAACGGTCACTTTCTGGCCAACCTGCGCGATTTCTCCCTGGGTAGCATAGCTCCCTCCGTGCTGCCATAGACCCAGTGACACGTCCTTGCCTCGCACCATCTTCCAATCGCGTAGCTCCCCAACCTAGGCAGTGTAGTTTATAGTCCCGCGCCTCCTTTCAGCTGCCTGGAGTGCTAAGGCTGTGCTACCTTCATCTAGTCACATGGCTGGACCACCGGTGTATGGCTTCAAGAGACTTCCATTCACCTTTATGGGGAAGGGCTCTCCATTCAATTTGATCAACTTACATGTACGCAACTTAATGTGTCGATCATTCCATGCCTTTTCGCGCTGCTTTTGGACCTACTGGTGAAATCCAACGAAAAATATTTCTTCTTCGAGCTCTGCAATTTGCCATACCTATGAGTGCTGCTATGCGTAGACTAGGCACAATGTATTCCATAGGCATTACCACTTCCACACCATAGACAAGCCTAAAAGGGGTTTGTCGAGTAAAATTCTTGCATGTCGTTCGATAAGTCCACAGTACTGTAGGTATGCGTAGGTTCCAATCACTTCACTAAGCATTACAAACCTTGGTCAACGTGTTTTCGAGCACTTTGTTGAACGCTTCCACTATCCCATTAGTCTGCGGGTGATAAGGCGTACTCTTCTGGTGGTATACCTAAAATTCCTCTGTTAGCGCACTAATCATCTCATTCAAGAAGTGCGTACCATGATCATTCATCAAGATATTTGGACAGCCAAATCACGTCAGTACATGTTCAAATAGGAACTTCATGGCAGTTGCGCCCGTGCAATCCTTCATTCGCTGTGCTTCTGCTCAACGAGTCAAATACTCCATCATTGTGATAATGTACCTTGCTCCTGTCTTTCCTTGTGGATGAATGGGTCCTACAAAATCTATCACCCACTTCTCGAAGAGTTGCAACATCATTTGTGGATTCAAAGGAATTTCATCCCTCCATGATGGTTTGCCAGTTCTTTGACATACATCACACGCCTTGCAATATGCTTTTGACTCTTGATGAAGGGTTGGCCACCACAATCCTTCACGTAGAATTTTGTGCGTGGTTTCTCTCCCTGCATAATGTCCTCCCGCGACACCCCATAAGCATCCGCGAGGATGTTGCTTCTTTCAAACTTAGGTACATACCATTGTAGTATCTCATCAGTCCCCATATTGTATAGATCCCAACCAATGACAGAGAAATCATTCACGCACACCACTAATTCCTTGTTTTGTTGGACAATGTATCCTTCTGGTGTAGTTCCTGTTGTTAGGAAGTGTATTATATCCTTGAAATGACCATCTGTGATGCGCATTGCAAATAGCTACGTGTCAGGCAATCCTTCTTCCAATTTAGTAGGTTCCTCCCCTACTTCGATGCGTGACAGGTGGTCGGGTCCCACGTTGAGTCGTCCAGGCTTCACAAAAACTTCAAAATCACACTCCTAGAACAATAAGATCCACCTACAGATTTGTTGAAAATGCAACAAGATGATGGAGCTTAGTGGAAAGGAGTCGCCTTCACTAAGTGGGCCCGCAAGCTATTTTTGGCGCAAAGTCTATTTTAGACATATGGATCATTATCTATGAGTTGCAGGATGCTATTTGTGGATGATTGGTCATGTTGGTAAAAATAGATGGACTTCTATTTTTAGACATATGGGCGGAGTCTATTTTTAGACTGTCAGGCTAAAAATAGAACAGTCGAATATTATTAGCTCTTAATAATATTTGGACTATAAACATTATCTTATCCTCTTGGAGCACTTCAGTTCGAGGTACAGATGTGGTACATGCAACTGCCAGAAGGAAATACGCTTTTCTTATGGGTCAGTTGAGCTATTGCATGATGGACTTCAGTTAGAACTCAAGTGATTGAGTTTGGTGGAGTTGATTGAGGAGTTGATGGAGTTGTGTTCAGTTTGACTTAGTTGAACTAGTTGTATTTAGTCTAACTGCAGAATACACTAGTGATGAGTGATGTGAATTAATTATTAATTAATTCACTAATTATTAACTCATAAATCAACTAAAGAATACATCAGTTAACTTAGTGCATGGACAGTTCAGTGGAGACAAGTGTTAGAGGTGAGTGAAAGGGCAAGACAGTTGTCAGTTGTGACTATAGTTGTGCATGAGATTTGCACAATCAATGGATTGAGTATTGCCAATGAGGATTGCATGGTTCAGCCAAGGGAAATACGAGTTTGGATCAGCCATTCTCATCTATTCTCATGCAGGATTGCGCAGTAGAGGCAGGCAGACAACGAAGGAGATTTGAACCTGTGACTTGATTCAGATCTGAGCTAGTTTGTGTGTAACAGGTGGAGATAGTACTGAGTACTTGCGAGGAGTATTGTACTATGTACTGTTACATGTTCTCAATAAATATAATATACAGATAGTTGGGGGTTTTCAGCTGTATGCTTTCCCCGGTTACATACTGTGTTGATATGTGTTATTGATGTGTTTCAATGTGCGCATGCGAATGTTTTGATTCTGCAAATTGATGATCAACGTAGAGGAGGTTATGTATTATGCATGCATTCTGCAAATAGTGTATAATCGGGATAATATCTGTGAATAAGTGTCATATTATTCAAAATTTCTACATGGTATCAGAGCAGAGTTGATCATCAGATCTATTATTCAGAAAGTGTTTACATTTTATTTCTTTAGGCAAAGTCTGTAATCGGGCCAGGTAGCCTCTAGATTCATCCTTCTTTTGGAAGGTGAGATGTCCGGTAAAATCCCATACAGTCAATCTCTGTACGAGAAATACTTTGTTCTCATGAATTTTAGATCAGAAGCGGTTTATTTTTGAGCTGGTGGAATTCAAATTTGCAGTAGTGTTTTTCTTGGTGTCAAAGTTAAAATGTCTTTCAATCGATTGCGATTGGAGTATGCCCTTGAAGGCAGCTTGAATTATTGCATGGAAAGACAGGATGGAGGCGGTGTTAGATGACAATGGGTTGAAGGATTTCATAGAGGCTGAGGTCCCAAAGCCTACTGATGCTGCTCACATTGAGGATTGGCAAAAGAAGACAACAAAGTGTCGAAGGATTCTATTGGAGGGCGTGAAGGATCACATTGTGTCCAGCCTGCATGGAAAGGCTTCTCCATACTTGATGTGGAAAGTGTTGATAAATCTATTCCAAAGCAAGAGCGACCAGAGGAATTTGGCGCTCAAGGATAAACTCAGAAACATTAAGTGTGAGAAAGGAGACAGTATGGCCAAGTATCTCACGAAGTTCACCCAATGCAGGGATGAGCTGGGAAGTGTGGGGGTGACTGTCGATGATGAGGACTTGGTGAGCTTGGCTCTCCTTGGTCTACCGAAGAGTTGGCATTCCTATCAGGACTCTGTCAATGGTCGAGAGAAATTGCCAGGATGGGAGAGACTTTGGTCAGATCTTGTGCAAGAGGAGATCAGGCGGAATACCAGGGACGGATCTTCATCAAAGGCATATGATGAAGAAAATTGCGCTTTGGCTGCCAAAGCAAAGAAGGGGAAGCATAAGGTTTCTCTTTCCGAATCCAGTTCTTCCAATGATGGGAAGAAGGTTGACAAATCGAAAGTGAGATGCTTTCGTTGTCATGAGGTGGGCCATTATGCTTCAAATTGTCCACTGAGGAAATCCAAGAAGGGATTCGGGGAAGGAACTAAAGGTGAGGCACTTGCTTCACAGTTTGAGTTGGATTTCACACTCTTCGCATGCATGGTTTCATCCATGGTGGGAAGTGGTTGGTTTCTTGATAGTGGAGCTTCTTTCCACATGACCGATAACAAGAGTTTGTTCAGTACTTTGGAGGAGAAAGATCTCTAGTTACTCATAGCGATGGGTAATGATGAGAAGTATAGTGTCTCAGGTGTAGGCACGGTTATTTTTTAGAGGGAGAATGGAGCTCACCTTACCTTGACTGATGTCAAGTATGTACCAGGACTGAAGAGAAACTTGGTGTCGATCGCGATGCTGGAAGATAGAGGCTATGATGTAGTTTTTGATAGAGGGAAAAGTTCCCCTAGGGCTTTTTGGGTTGAAACCCTAGCAGACTGAAAGTTATCTATTCAAAGAAACATGCATTCACACAGCCATTATGCTATTATAAGCAAATTCTATGATAAGGGTACATACCTTTGGTCCTACGTTTGAGAAGGCTCTTAGGGTCCAAACCCTTCTTGGAGTTCCCTTCTTCTCTTTTGTCCTGCAAAACAACCAATTCAAAGAACACAGAAGTATGTGGACAAAAAATTATAAAGAAACCATCTTCATGTTATAAAGAAAGGTAGTTAGTTATGAAATCCAAACAACCATTTACATATGAATTCTAAACATGAATATCATTAACATAAAGAAGATTCATTTCGGGAACCATGACATGTGTTTCTTTTATTATAGACAAATAAAGTACATAAAAAGGAATGTTTTCACCTGAGTCACCTTCAGTAGGCTCCAAGCAAAGCTTCCTTCCGGATCCGTTCCAGCCTCAAGCCTCTAACAAACTCCTTCCATGACTCTCTCCATGATGTCATAAATGGTGGATGAACATCAACACACAAGGAAACAAAGGTTTCCTGTACAAAATGGAGGAAGTGCAGAAGGCACAAGGGACTTCAGACCTGGTCAAGGGAAAAATCTCAGCATAATAACCTTACTCTCTCTTCTCTCCTCCTTTAGGCCTTCCCTTTGAGGTCTTTTTATACCATCTCCAAAGTAGTTTTTTAGTTAGGAGTTGGTTGGGAACAGTTGGGCCACGGGCACTAACAGGTGATCAGCAGGTAAAACCCATGATCTCCGCCCGAAAATAAGGAGTTTTATATTTTTTAAGTGTTTTAATACATACACGCGGGTTGGCTATACACATACCCGCATATACACGCGTTTAACTCAGGGCAGTGTCGCGTATAAGGGATAAAAAACTGTTTTTTAAATTTTAGGACCAGGTCTGGAAGGAGGGGTTGCCCTAGGCCATGAGTACAGCATCACAAACCATAAGAGTGAGATTCGGACCTATAATAGATGCCCCCTAATATATGAGGTCAGAAGGGGTACATGATGGCCGAAATATATTATGCGAGTACATGGAAAGGAAATCTGTCAAAAACCGAGGAGGACTTCACCAGAATTCAGCCTGCCAAGCCACCAAAGGAGATCAGAAAGAAACACTGTCTGAGGCGAGCATACCCATGCTCAGAAAAAGTAAAGCATGTCCGCATATCAAGTACAAGCGGATCCACTAAGTATACAAGTATAAATGACTGAAAGATACATAATGGATCATCTGATCATAATGAACAAGTACATGTCTGAATATCACATATAAGATTGTCAATGATGTTGAAAGATGCAACGGATCACTGATATCAAAGACTGATCCCAAAAGGTACCAACTGAAGATGATGGAATAGGATGGTACTACACTGCAAACTCAGGTGCCAGCATATAGAATGTCGCCATGACTGACTGCAACATATAAAGTGGAGTGGTATCAACTAGCAGCAACAAGAGCAACTATCAAGTGAACCAATGAATGCTGATACAACCTGAGGTCTTCACCGACTGCCGTGGTACATTTCTACACCATGGGAATAAATGATCTGAAGTCGACCATGTGAAAAATCGTTTGATTACCGGTCATTGATGTATACCGTTAACAAACACGAGACTACTCACCGATAATGATAATGAGCGTCAAGGTACCCAGTACAATCTAACAAGTGTGAATAGATGAGTTGGAGTCGAACACCTGTAAGAATCTATTGATCAGGAGACAATGATGGTTTCCCACTGTCGATAGTGAAGGATCTGCCACTAATGACTACAAACCCCAAGGTACTGCCAAATGGACTCTAGATCTTTGCCCCAGAGCAATGAGTCGGAGTCGATAGGGAAAGATCCGCTAGAAGGAAGGCATTAAGGCATCCTTCATTAATCTAGCGCGAGTGTAACCCGTAGGCAAATAATGTGGAAGGAATCAGACGAAAAAGATGTAGTAACCCAACCGAAGTACGTTTCTGGCGTACACAAGATGTGGCTAGCGCACGACAGAAACCCTCTGAACCAACCAATAATGAAAGCTGACACAGAGGCGAGGTATCCACCAATAGGGTCAAATGGAAACCAAGGTACTGCACGAATCCCAATGTGTGATAATGTAAGATGACGTCGAACACAAGGGAAACCACTCAGTCAAAGACCCATGATACTGATCGATGCTGAGCACAAGGTGACCTATCAATAATGAAAATAGGGCCAGGGTGCGGCTCTAGGCCTGTCCTCAGAGCAAGATGTCGTCGTCGATAAGGACAAGGCCCGCCAACAAGAAGTCAATGGGGACCTTCTCAAACCGGCACGAGTAAAGGACCAATATAACTGACGTGATAATAGACATGACACTGACAACCAGGGATGGCCGATTGAAAAAATGAGTCAAGGGACACCGCAGAAAGGCCGACTCAGGCTAACTTCCCTTGAACAAAAGCACGACTCAATGTGACTATGTGGCAGCATATGATGACTCTGTATAAGTTTACCATGCAGGAGGCACGAACGAACCCTCCATATGATTGGAAGAGATAACCAATCGGGGGAGAACTAACTCAATAACAAGGTTATGGCGTACCTAAGTCAAATGAAATCCCACCCATGCAGAGGAGACTTTGTTTTGAGTGTTTTGTTCAAGGGCGACACGACTGACTCTAGCTGCCAACAATAAATGGAAATAATGTCCCGTTCCCGCTCTTTTTTGGAATATTTATTTTTTTTGTCTTTTTCTGTTAAGCTGGAAAAAGAATAAAAGAATGCTATGGTACAGTGGAAAGAACGAGTGTCGGTGAAACAGATGATCTAGTTCCTGGGAAAGGAACGTTCCTATGCTCAATGCAGGGAGGTGAAAACTGGTCAGTGACACTCAAAGGTATGTTCCTTCCACAGGTCAAGGTGTGTCAAGCTGTAGAAGTGAAAGGTATGCAAGGTTGATTTTGCAGACGTCATGGTCAAAAGTTGGCTTAAACACGAGTCCAAGTGAAGGCGGCTCTAGGCCAAAAGGTGCAAGTGGTCAACATGCAATGCAGTAGTACAACTCAACACAAAGGAGCCTCTAGGGTATAAGGCCAGAACAAAGCGGAGAAGCTAAGAGGAATGAGTCTTCAATGCATAGGTCATGGCGAGACTACAGAGGACTCCCAAGCCTACTCAAATCAGAGCAGCATGGGCAACAAATGTCAGTGAGGTGCTAACTAGGATGCCCATGTAAAGGATGGCTCTACCATCGTGTCATGATTTAACGAATCGGCGAGTGAAGATGGCTCACGAACCATAACACGATGGGATCGACCCTATGGCAGATGTATCGACAAATGGAGGCTAGTATGCATAATGCAGCGGAAAAATGATGTCCCTAACCTATATGCCAGTGAGAAAACGATACCTGCCATGACGGGTCAGCAGTCATGGAATCGTCTCGAACTGTCGAAAAACGTCCAAAATGTCCTGAAAAATAAACCAATCTCGACATTCCAAGCTCCCAAGTTAAAAGTCACATGAGGCCAAACAAAATAAATTTTTGAAAAAATTTTGCATTTTCAAAACCTATAAAAAGCATTTTTGACTCACCATTTTTACCATTTGAGTTTAAGAGCAAAGGTTTTGGAGCAAAAGGAGAAAACTTCCCACAGCCAGATTCAACCATTCAAATCCGTCAAAAACCTCCAGGTAACTCTTATACTTAGCTTGCAATTGATTGTGACAAGTTTTAAGATTTTTGATTGATGTTTCACCGTTGAACTTTTGTCAAAAATTTCCTCGCATCATATACGCGGGTTGGTAATATTGAACCCGCGTACACGCGGGCCCTATACGCGACTGTGTGCACAGGGACCCGCGTATACGCCGCAAACCATTTTTAAACAAAAACTAACGGTTTTGAATCGATTTTTTCTCAGGATGCCTGTCACATGGCGTGGAAGAGAGCACGCAGTGGTGGATAATGAAGTTATGAACAGTCCAGAAGCATTAGATGCACTACGGGGATGCGGTTTGCTTAAATTTTTCAAATTGCCAAATATGAAAGCGAACATGCGTCTGCTTGAGATGCTCATTGATTATTGGGATGTCGATGAGGAAGCCTTTATGATCGATCAGATGCCGCTCAGGGTAGAAGTGGAGGATATCTATTTTATCACAGGCCTTTCCTGAAGGGGAGAGCTAGTACAGTCCCGGGGCAGGACACGGAGTAGCCTCTCGATAGAGGACTATGTACAGATATACTGCCCAGGACATCCCAAGAAGGTTGGGAGCCAGATTTCCATCACACATGTGGCGAGTTTATCACTCAGGATAATCCTGTTCACCATGGCTCGAGTGAACGGATCATCCTCTCTGCATCAGGCTTCACGGAAAAACATGAGCGTGGCAGTTGACTGTCTCACTACCGTGTTCGACTGGTGTACTCCTCTTCTGGCCAACATGAAGAGCCAGCTCACTTCTATCAGGAGGGGTCAGACTAAAAACTTTGGATATGGGAGCATCTTGTGTACTTTCTTTTTCGAGAAGGTTCCCGCACTCCGCCCCAGGGTAGCAGTTTCCATCAACACCCCACGCGATCCACACATGGGCCGGTGGGCTGATCTGATGAAACATCTGGGGGGTGGGGAGGTCCCAAGGAATGCTTTCGACAATGACTTCTTCACCTTGTGGGATCAGCAGATCATCGCTGTGGATGACTACCCCTATGCTGGGTTGGATTTCCGAGGAGATCCTGATCTAGCGTTACCACCGAATGCAGCATGGGGCGAGATTGGTAAGATTTTTTGATTTTATAATTTTTTTTAGATTTTTCAAATATAATGATGAATTTTGAAAAATATTTTTTGATGAGATTCAAATGACTGATATGATGATCATGTTCCAGACATTGGGCCAGTACGACCAGATGGATTCCCGCGGCATGGATGGCGCGGCCGAGGAGCCGAAGAGGCGGCTGCGGATACAGAACAGACTATAAACAACGTCCAGCGACACTTGGCGAGACTGAGCTGCCGAGTACCGATGGCCGTCGTAGAGGACCTTCCTGAGGATATGCAGCGTCATGTGGTTGGCATGCCACGTGATTGGGTTCGCATTTTTGGGCGTGTGGCCAATGCTATAGTTACATACTTAGACGCTCATCCTGAGTCGAGGCATTAGATATGCCGGACATGATTATGGGCATTTGAGTCCCAATTTTGTATATTTTTTGGACACACATATGTACACTCGAGACGCTTTACGATATATATATATATATATATATATATATATATATTATATATATACAGTTTGACTTTTTGATGCTTGATTTTATTATGATGAATGATTGATGTGCCAGTCTAATGCCTGATTAGCGATAGAATCAGCTAACCAATTATGAGATCTTGGAATGTGCAAATAATTAATATAAGTAAATGATCTTTGCAACAACCTCACCCTTAAATACTGGCGATATAAAGATGGATCCCGTACCCGATAAATGTTATTTAATTGAGACACTATCAATTGAGAATCAAGATACACTACCAACGAGTCGATCCCATGAGAGATTGCCTCGGATAATAAATTAATAACAGCAGTATACTCGGCCATATTGTTTGAAGCAGGACCGATGCACACGCCTCTTGATGCCATCAATTGACCAGTTGGATAATAGAGTACCCAAGTTGCAGAAGCAAGATTCCGAGTGTGCCGACTAGCACCATCGGCGAACCCAAAATAGACCAAATCATCCATCAACACCTGCCACAGTAGACCAAAAAGTGCTGATATCAGAAAACTCTCGACGATATATGTACAAATATACATAAAGTACAAAGAAGCCATTGCCTGGCCAAAACTAAGCAAAGTACTTCTTTAGGTAGAGCCCGTTTCGGGGCTCCGCCAGCTTGTTTCCCTCGAAATCAATTAACTCATATGATCCTTTTTCTAAAACTCGTTTAATAATGAAAGGACCGTACCACATAGGCTTAAATTTGCCTGCCCCCAAGGTGTCTTTATCTTGGTCATAGAACAAGACAAGGTCACCTTCAGCAAAGACTCGAGGATGGACAGACTTATCATACTGTGTTTTAACCCTTTTCTTGTGAGCCTCATTCACCGTGGTGGCATCTCGACACTGCTCATCGAGGTGTTCCAAGTGAAGTAGGCGCTCTTCGAGACTCGAAGTCTCAGTAAGGAGCTCAACAACCAACTTAAGACATGGAATTTCACATTCAACCAGAAAGATAGATTCCATCCCATAAACCAACTGAAAAGGAGTAAAACCAGTAGCCGTTTTGACGGAGGTTCGGTATGCCCAAAGAGCCGAATACAACATAATGTGCCAATTGGACTGATTTTTATCAATCATCCGTTGGAGTATCTTCTTAAGAGTTTTATTGACTGCCTTGACCTGTCCATTGGCCTGAGGATAATAAGGGGACAAATGCTCCTGGCGGAAACCTAATTTAAGAGCCAATTCGGACATCAGTTGATTTTGGAAATGACTGCCATGGTCAGTGACAATCTCTCTTGGGATACCGAATCTTGAGATAACTTGATTGAAAAGAAACAATGCTGCCGTGTCACTATCGTTCTTATAAGTAGGCATGGCCTCAGCCCACTTCGTAAAGTAGTCCACAGCCACGATAATGTACTTGTGATTTGCCGCTGAAGGCGGATTACAAGTTGTAAAATCAATACCCCACTTAGTAAAGGGACCGACGGTGACAATGGGAAAAAGAGGAGCTGGATGCGTGCACATCTTCCGAGTAAAAATTTGACAAGGGTGACAGCATTTGACCGCTTCCACACAGTCTTTAAAGAGTGAAGGCCAAAAATAGCCGGCACGTAAGATGCGCTGGGCTGTAGCAAGCCCTGATAGATGACCGCCACAAGCTCCACTGTGGCAGTCATTGAGCACAGACTCTGCTTCCTCTAAGGTTAAACAACGCTGAAGGATTGAATCAACCCCTCGACGGTATAATGTGTCACCAATGATAACATAGTTTTTAGCCAGGTGACGTAATTTTCGGCGTTCATCCTTGGAGAAAGTAGAGGGAAACTTCGAAGTCTGGAGATAAACAATGATATCTCCATACCAAGGGTCGAGTGAAGAGATGAGGAATAAATGTTCGTCGGGAAAACTTTCCTCATAAATAGTATCCTCTCCACAGGGTAGCTCAGAAATCAGCTCCGCGAAAACCATGGATTTCTTAGACTTGGCAGACAAGAACTCAAGATCGAATTCTTGCAAAATGACTATCCATCTATTATATTTGCCCCCAATCACTCGCCTACTGAGGACAAATTGAAATGGATTGACCACCGCTAAGACAAAAGTTTTGCGTAGCAGGATATAGTGACGGAGCCTCTGGACAGTGTGGACAGCTGCCAAGGCCAACTTCTCAACCGGAGAATAGCGAAGTTTAGGACCTATTAAGCCTCGGCTCAAGTAATAAATCACATGCTCGGCGAGAGCATCATCTTCCTGAACAAGAACCATACCAATGGTTGATTCTGCTGTAGTGAGATATAAAAGGAAGTCTCTACCATAATCCGGTGGACTCAAAAGCAGGGCAGAGACTAATGCCTTTTTCAAAGCATCAAACGACCGCTGCGCAAAGTCGTCCCACACAAATGGGACTCCTTTCCGTAGAAAATGCATGAACCCTTTAGTGATCTCGGCATAGTTTGCTATAAACTGTCTTAAGAAATTAGCCTTCCCTTGAAGACTTTGAAGTTGTCGAATTGAGGACGGGGGAGGCAACTGAACTATTGCCTCAACCTTGAAGGGATCAACCCGAATCCCTTCATTAGACACGATGAACCATAACAACCGACCGGATGTAACCGCGAAAATGCATTTGTTGGGATTCAACCAGATTTTATAAAAATGACATCGTTCAAAAACCAGTTGAAGATGACTAGGATGATCAGTTCTCTTTCGAGAACGAGCAGCGAGATCATCTAAGTATGCCTCGATGACATATTTGATGTCGTGGAAAGCATATGACATGGCCTGCTGAAAAGTGGCTCCAGCATTTTTAAGACCAAAAGGCATCTTTCTATATGCAAAGGTACCCCAAGGACATATAAAAGCTGTCTTATGTTGATCTTCAGGACGGATAGAAATTTGATTATAACCCGAAAAACCATCCATGAAGGAAAAAATTTCATTACCCGCACACTCGTCGATAATCTGATCAATGAATGGCGTGGGGTAATTATCTTTCGGACAAGCCTTGTTTAGGTCCCTAAAATCGATGCATACTCGGATTGTTCCTTGCTTTTTATCCACAGGGACTGGATTAGAAACCCAATCAGTAAGAGGAACAGGGTATATAAAACCCGCCCTTAGCAGCTTCTCAACCTCAGCTTTGATAGCTGCTGCTTTCCTTGGGTTAACCGGCCGAAGCCTTTGACGAACTGGTTTTGCGTTTTCATACGTCTTGATCTCATGTTGAAATATAGAAGGATCAATTCTAGGCATTTATTCATAAGACCAAGCAAATACATCACGAAATTCCTTAAATAGGTTGGTGTAAATTTGAATTTCTTCAGGGGAACACTCAATTCCGATGAAGATATTCTCGATGACGTTAGGGTCCCTAGAGATGTTTATAGGTATCATTTTTGAAATCACCGACATATTACCTTCGGCACGAATGTGTGCTGGAGCCAAAGGGTTTGACACCGTACAAACATCACTAGTGAGGAGCTCGGAGAATCTAGATTCTACTTCCTTCAATGGAGGAAGAAAATATGAACGATGGTGTAAGTCTTCCCAAGGTCGATCTATACCCATCATTACTTCGAGGATTGCTTCTTCAGAAGGTAAAACCGAATCTAAGTAGTCCAAGGCATAGGTAGAATCGAGGCTCCAAGCCGGGGCCACATAACCATCTAACTCCTCTTCGGAAAAAGGAGTAGAGTGGTTGTCTGCAGAGGCTACGATAGACTGATATCTAAGCTCAGCTGCAGATATAGGAAATGCCATTCCATTTACTTGTCCTTCAACTAATGTGGTCATAGGTGAAGGCAAGGTCCAAGGGTCTAAAAAATAATGAGTTCGGAAGAACTCTTCTCGAGGAGACTCCTTAGATGATGAAATAGCATTGATTTTAGCGAAAGGAGAGGGAAGATCAAATGTACCCATCAATGAGGAATACATCCCTACTCCTAAATTCTTAGTCAGCGGGCGAGGGTTATCCACTAAAGGGACAGTAGAGTCAGAGCTTGCTTGAGGATCGACTGGACAATAGTCCAATTGATCAACCTTAATGATTTTCCCCTCATGAGGAAAGCAAATGACACGAAACAGAGTCGAAACAACGGCATCCATCTCGTATACCCAGTTCCTTCCTAATAGGAGATTATAGTCTAGGTTAGCGTCTACGACCTCTACTTCAATATTGACGACCTTTCCCCCAACACATATAGGAAAGGCCGGGATAATCCCATGCGGCTTATGAGAATGACCATCAAATGCAGTCAAGACGGTGGGTGAAGGAACAGCCGAAGGTGATCCAATAGCCTTCCAGCATGACATCGACATGACGCATGTGGAAGCTCCTTCATCTATAACGGTGCGAAAAATATTGATTTTTCGGTATGTAGACTTTATTTGGAAAGCCATATGATGAGGGAGTCGCTTTTTGACATTTAACATGTCAAAAGTGAGCACTAAAGAGTTAGCTGGATCGACTGCTCCAATTGCGGAGAGTAAAGCACTTCTCTGAGCCGGACACGACTGGAGAACCTCTAAAGCGGACATGGCGCACGGACTCTGAGCCAGATCCTCCACAATGGAGTAATTCTGGGCGGCCCTAGCATTAGGATTAATAGTCGCGCGTTTAGCGGAACCTTTCGATATCCGTGGTATAGTCTCGACAGGGGGTAGCTCAATATGAAGGTCAGTACTTCCGGGAATAGTCTTGTCCTTGGAAGTTTCGGCTTCACCATAATCACGTGACTGAGTAGCCACATGGACGTTAGAACCCATCATGAAAACATTTGACGATTTTTCCCCTTCCTGGTTGCCCCCTGCGGAGGTTCCAGGGTTTGAACTCGCGCCAGCAAGAAGTTGCCGCCCTTGGGGAAACGGGTTGGTTAACACAGCTTGAGAACTAGAAGTCCCTTGCTGTCTTAACAAGCACTGAGCATCTTCAATCTTAGGGCAGAGATGAGTTAGATGGTCTCCACCGCACAACTTGCATGGAAACTTGACTTTATTTCTTGACTCATTTCTACCACCACAGGCGTTGTTGCCGGATTTATTTGCATTAGGCTTCCCATCCTCGTTTTTTTTCTTACCTCGTCCTTTATTTTTCCCATTGGAATTTTTATTTCCTTTGGGGTTATCAGATTGGACGGCATTAATTGAAGAAGTTTGGGAAGCGGGGGGATTAGACGATGTGACTTGGTTGTTAGAAGCAGTTTGCAAGGACAACTACTGCAATTGATTCAACAAGTTCACTGTAGTTGTGTCTATTGACCCAACGATACCATCCGCGTGCGGACCTAGCTTTGACTTAGCTACGTCAACCTTAGATCCAGGAGCATCTAGCAAGTACTTTTGTAGGATCCCAAACTGAGAGTAGATCAATTCTAATTGCTGGGCCCTAAAAATGGCTTGCTTTTCAGAATAGACCCCAGAAATGGAGACATCCTTGGAGATCTCGGGTTGTAAAGACTTCAAAAACCACTCGAGATGGTACTCCGGAGGGATTTCGGCTTTAATGAGCCTCTTTCTCCGTCTCCATTCCTGAATATGGTCAGAAATGTGGGTTGCCTTATCCTGACGGAAGGTGGCCAGAAGTTCAGTTCCGGCATCATAGCGGACATGCAACTGGAAATGATTTAAGAAAATATTGGCTAAGTCAGCGAAAGATGTAAAGCTGCCCTCTGGCAACTCTATATACCATTTGGCCGCATTACTAGTCAAGGTGCGCTGAAAGAGTCTCAACCTAATCGAGTCATCGATAAGGGAGTTAGATGAGCACCACAAATGGAATGTGGCTACATGGTCGCCTGGGTCTTCACCACTCTTCCCTTCGAATTTTGGAATGTCCGAAGGGAGTGTGGTTGGGACCGGAGGCCAGGCTGGATTGTACTTGATTGGGTCATTTGTTAACTTAGTGAGATCTGGCAAGTTCAACATTGCCAGAAATGGAAGCCTAGGAGGACCTTGGGGATTCCACCCAGACTGGGTAGAACTCCCAAAGTTCTAAAAAGATTGTCCTGGAATTTGGGAGGCACCAGGCTGCCTGCAGTAACCAGTAGAACCGGCTGAACCAAAAGGCAAGCTTTGTGATCCAGCAAAATTCAGAGTTTGACCAACTCCGGCCATATAACCTCCATAACCAGCAAAGTTTCCTCCTAAAGGATTGTAAGGAGTTGATAACCCCTGATATGGATTCCAAGCCGAAGCAAGGGGAGGAATACTTTGAAACGAACTAACCGTGGAGTACGGTCTATTCCCTTGTTGGCCGATAAACGGATTCCCAGTTCCCGCGCTACTAACCCAGGGTTATTCCAACCTTGGAAAGGATTGCTGCTTTGCCCTACAAAAGAAAAAGGCATGGATCCTACCGTTGGGTTGGAATGTGGTATATGACCACTTCCGAAAGGAAAACCCTGGAATGAAGCCGATCCGCCCATCATGGACGTAGCGGCACTAAACAGAACCGATGGAATACCCTGTGAGTGGGTGCCAAATGGGAAGAATCTAGTACCAAAAGCGTTGGTTTGGGCATTTCCACTCGTGGACGGAATGGAGGTAGACCCAACTAAAGATGTGCTAGCAAAAGATCCAAACAAGGAAGCAGAGGAGATGGAAATGGTTCCTCCCCCTTGCACCGATGTTGGGGTTTGCATAGTCGTAGCACTTGTAGAAGCCATGCTTCCAGTAGTGGTCATCGATGGTAAGCGTGTAGCGTAACCTGGACTTGACGGTCTATGCGTCAGAGTCCCAACGTATTGCAATACGTCTGGATGACTAGATGGTAGTGGAGAATTCGAAGCCGCTAACGACTCTGAGAGTTCTTCTACCTCTATGTTATTCTCCGCTTGAAAGAGAACTCGAGAAAGGACTGGAGTGTCCCTCTCTTGTTCAGAAGTGCCAGGCCTTGCTTGGCTGCTAATGCCCTCGAGAGGAGGATCAATCCCCGATGCGTCAACCGGCATGGGACGAAACCCACCGGTAGTATTGCCTCTGCGCCTTCTAGGAGAAGGCTCTAGACTTGGTGGCAAAAGACCACGAAGTCTTCGAGACCGTCTAGGAGATCGGTCAGCCACTTTGAATTTTTTGTTATGATCTAACTAAAGACTCAAAAAATTGAAAGCTAGGCCAACTAAGAGCACAGAGCACACACTATAAAGTCCCTAAAGATACAGCCAGTCAAATAACTTCCAAGTATTTCCGCTCCGGGTGATTAAGACCGGGCACCAAAATACGAGAAAGTGAAATAAGGGGCCTTCCGAAGATAGTCTGGGATGATGAGGGCCCAATCCTATCAGCGAAGGTATCAGAGGAAGTTACACTGACCTCCTAACAACGGCCTGCGCCGGTGCAAGCCCCCAAGCTTCGCAAGGGTGCCCTCCAGTAGTACTGTCGAGAGTGATGCAACGTCAACCTCAGGTGCCACGGGATTCCCCTTCGCAGCCACCTATGTAGTTCCCTAGGAGTAGCAACTATGGATACCAACTCGTCGCAGAAGCCAGGCAGAACAGTCGTGAGGTAAGTTCGGACAAGTAGGAGAGGGGGTATCTCTCTTCCCTGTCTTCACAGACCCTCATGCTTAACTCCCAGATCCGGAGCTTTCCTGGTCTTCCTAATGCTATTGGATTTTCTCTCATTATTCAGACTCCTATGTTTGACGTTTATATGGCCTTGGAGAGTTAACTCTCCACTCGCCTAATCCAAGGCCCTAAAATCCTAATCTTGTTGGTGTAACTAACTAAAACAAAAAGTTCTAGTGAATTTTAGTTAGCGCTTGATTTTATTAGGTTGTTCTTTAAGTCACAAGGTAACGGAAGTGAAACTAGTGGTGTTTTTTGACGCAAAAGAAATTAATAAAAACTTAACTACATGCACATGCACTTTTTCGTTTTTTGATGAAGAGCAATTTCTATAGGGTTCAGAGGTACAACAAAATTTTCTTTTCTTTTCATTAATTCACCCTTCACACACAAAAGCTAACAAAGCTATATATGCCTAAAAAGGGGATGCAAATCTATCCTAATGCAACAACTATATGTGGATGCAAGATTTAAAACTACTCTAAAAACCAAAAATGAAAGTTGCTTGCTTATCAAACTTTATCTTGCCACTTACAATGCCTAGATGGAATATGAGATGCTACCATTCATTTCGTCTAAACACTAAAAACAAGTTCTAAGACAAACATAAAGCACTTTCACTTCACTAAAAGGAAACCAAATGAAAAGCAAGTTCAAGAAAGAAAAACTAAGATTTTCAAAAGATTTTCTTCAAAGCAACAAACAAAAAAGTCTTTTCAAAAAGAAATGCTCTCAACAACACTGAAACTTGTGATTGAAGAATAGGCAATTAAACACTTTTGCGAATCGACACCACACAACGGATGAAAACTCAACAAAAATAAATGTGTTTGCAATCGCTCTTAACAATCAAAAGCAGCAATGAAAGCTTTGGCAATAAAAACCAAAAAGATCAAAAAGACAAATTCCAAGAAAGTGTCAATCAACAACTTTCATGAAACAAAGAAGTGGATGGTCACAAAAAGCGATTTTGTCAAGCAAACAAAAAGTCACCAAAAGCAAGATTAACACAAAAATTGTGATCAATCTTCCTACCCTGATGAAATAGAGCAGCCAAGATTCCTAGCAAGAAATCTTGCGTGCTTTAGCAAAAAATGATGACGCTTGCAATCAACAAAAAAAACAAGACCAATACTCCTTATAATCAGAGAGAATTCAGAACAAGATGCTCGCTGTAAAACAAATGACTGATATTGGAAAATAATTGTTTCAGAGTGACTCAAACCACCAGACAAACCTTCAGAGACTAAAAAGATTTATAAATCTTGAAAATTACAGTATATACGCGACTGTACTGAAGTACAGATTGCGTGTATACGCGACTGTATCTGAGGAAACCTGCATATACGCGGGTTCACTCAAAGAAACAAGCGTATATACGCCTCTGTATCTAAGAAAAACAACGTATA
The DNA here is from genome assembly GCA_031772625.1 of Pinus tabuliformis. Taxonomy (NCBI): domain Eukaryota; kingdom Viridiplantae; phylum Streptophyta; class Pinopsida; order Pinales; family Pinaceae; genus Pinus; species Pinus tabuliformis. Next base: position 853,716,267 of record CM062809.1, on the reverse strand, counting down.
TGAAAAGCTTCAAGAAAAATAAAAAAAACAAACTGAAGAAACTGGCAAAGCTTAAAGTTCAAGAATAGACCAGATAGTAGCAGCAAGCAGACAAGGCAACTGAGCCCTGATTGGCTTGAAAAACACCCAAACTAGGAACAAAAAGAGTGTTGTCCCCAGTGGAGTCACCAATTCTGATAGAGGGAAAAGTTCCCCTAGGGCTTTTTGGGTTGAAACCCTAGTAGACTGAAAGTTATCTATTCAAAGAAACATGCATTCACACAGCCATTATGCTATTATAAGCAAATTCTATGATAAGGGTACGTACCTTTGGTCCTACGTTTGAGAAGGCCCTTAGGGTCCAAACCCTTCTTGGAGTTCCCTTCTTCTCTTTTGTCCTGCAAAACAACCAATTCAAAGAACACAACAGTATGTGGACAAAAACTTATAAAGAAACCATCTTCATGTTATAAAGAAAGGTAGTTAGTTATGAAATCCAAACAACCATTTACATATGAATTCTAAACATGAATATCATTAACATAAAGAAGATTCATTTTGGGAACCAAGACATGTGTTTATTTTATTATAGACAAATAAAGTACATAAAAAGGAATTTTTTCACCTGAGTCACCTTCAGCAGGCTCCAAGCAAAGCTTCCTTCCGGATCCGTTCCAGCCTCAAGCCTCTAACAAACTCCTTCCATGACTCTCTCCATGATGTCATAAATGGTGGATGAACATCAACACACAAGGAAACAAAGGTTTCCTGTACAAAATGGGGGAAGTGTAGAAGGCACAAGGGACTTCAGACCTGGCCAAGGGAAAAATATTAGCATAATAACCTTTCTCTCTCTTCTCTCCTCCTTTAGGCCTTCCCTTTGAGGTCTTTTTATACCATCTCCAAAGTAGTTTTTTAGTTAGGAGTTGGTTGGGAACAGTTGGGCCACGGGCACTAACAGGTGATCAGCGTGTAAAACCCGTGATCTCCACCCGAAAATAAGGAGTTTTATATTTTTTTAAGTGTTTTAATACATACACACGGGTTGGCTATACACATACCCGCGTATACATGCGTTTAACTCAGGGAAATGTCACGTATAAGGGATAAAACACTGTTTTTTAAATTTTAGGACCAGGTCTGGAAGGAGGGGTTGCCCTAGGCCATGAGTACAACATCACAAACCATAAGAGTGAGATTCAGAGCTATAACAGTCTTCAACAAGGGAAAGGTTTTCCTTGGACACATCATCACTAGACAGGTGAAGCAGATTGGTTCACGAGTCAAGAACCTGTATGCTCTTGAGGTTCAAGATGCATGCAAAGCCTTGAGCAGTGAGGCAACTAATGGAGACTTGGTGGTTGAGAGGGAGCGTATATTACCTCTCAACATGCAGAGCCAGAAGAAGTCTCAGATGATTGTGGAGGAGCCATAATTGGTGCAACAACTTTAGGAGGTTGTGGAGCAACCACAATAAGGGAAACTAAGAGGAGATCGAGTAGAGACATATACTCATGCAGAGACCTCCAGTAGAGGGAAACTTCGAGCCAGGTGGGCAGAAGGATCACATGCAGCTATACCTCTAGGTAGGAGGTGGGGTGATATAGAGTGATCGTCCCAAGGAGGAGGGGCAGGATCCTTGAGGTACCCAACCTCGTGGATGAGACCTTGCTACAGGAGCCTCGATGTGGAGTAGCAGGAACTGACTGATTGGGCAGAGACAGATGCGGATGGAGTGGCAGAGAAAGCGACAGTGTAGGGAATCCCAGGACAGCGCATAGCTAGCAGGTTGTAGCAATGCGAGAGGCACAAGTGTTTTGCATAGTGCTAGGTGGCACAGAGAAGTGTGCAATGGTGCGAGATGCATGGAGATGTTTCAGTAGCATAGATGTCAGAGAGGGAGCACTTGTCAATAGCAGGTAGAGCTTCAGCATCAGAGTATGTTCCTAGCCCAACAGAGTGGTCAGTTGGGAGTGTTTTTGTTCCGAGTGTTGTTGGAGCAAGTGGACCGGGCAAAGGTGTTGCATGCAGAACATTCCAGAGTTGCAGGATAGGGGTTGCAGATAAGCCATATCTTGTTGAGAGGGAGTGTTGAAAGTGCAACAAGATGATGGAGCTTAGTGGAAAGGAGTCGCCTTCATTAAGTGGGCCCGCAGGCTATTTTTGGCGCAAAGTCTATTTTTAGACATATGGATCATGGTCTATGAGTTGCAGGATGCTATTTGTGGATGATTGGTCATGTTGGTAAAAATAGATGGACTTCCATTTTTAGACATATGGGCGGAGTCTATTTTTAGACTGCTAGGCTAAAAATAGAACAGTCGAATATTATTAACTCTTAATAATATTTGGACTATAAACATTATCTTATCCTCTTGGAGCAGTTCAGTTCGAGGTACAGATGTGGCACATGCAACTACCAGAAGAAAATACGCTTTTCTTATGGGTTAGTTGAGCTATTGCATGATGGACTTCAATTAGAACTCAAGTGATTGAGTTTGGTGGAGTTGATTGAGGAGTTAATGGAGTTATGTTCAGTTTGACTTAGTTGAACTAGTTGTATTTAGTCTAACTGCAGAATACACTAGTGATGAGTGATGTGAATTAATTATTAATTAATTCACTAATTATTAACTCATAAATCAACTAAATAATACATCAGTTAACTCAGTGCATGGACAGTTCAGTGGAGACAAGTGTTAGAGGTGAGTGAAAGGGCAAGACAACTGTCAATTGTGACTATAGTTGTGCATGAGATTTGCACAATCAATGGATTGAGTATTGCCAATGAGGATTGCGTGGTTCAGCCAAGGTAAATATGATTTTGGATCAACCATTCTCATCTATTCTCATGCAGGATTGCGCAGTAGAGGCAGGCAGATAGCGGAGGAGATTTGAATCTGTGACTTGATTCAGATCTGAGCTAGTTTGTGTGTAACAGGTGGAGATTTACTGAGTACTTGCGAGGAGTATTGTACTATGTATTGTTACATGTTCTCAACCAATATAATATACAGATAGTTGGGGGTTTTCAGCTGTATGCTTTCCCCGGTTACATACTATGTTGATATGTGTTATTGATGTGTTTCAATGTGCACATGCGAATGTTTTTATTCTGCATATTGATGATCAACGTAGAGGAGGTTATGTATTATGCATGCATTCCGCAAATAGTGTATAATCGAGATAATCTCTATGAATAAGTGTCATATTATTCAAAATTTCTACAAGATTCTCCCCCCAAACACAGACTTATTGACCAAGTACTTTAGTGCGGAGTGATCCCTGTACATCTTAAAATGGCCTCCTAGTAAGTAGTGCTTGTACTTCTGGAGCGTATACACCATAGCTAACCCTTCGCGCTTGGTGGTGGAATAGTTCTTCACTTTGGAAAAATGCATGTGCGGATCATCTTGCCCATCATACTTTTCTGTCAGTCACTTCTTAGGCTTCCCAAGTCATGTTCTCATCATCCTCCTACATTCGCGGCAATCATCAAATCTTCCCTTATGCGTACCCCACCATCTTGCGGGTGTAGCGCGCAGTACCCAGTCGAACGCCTGGAAACGCTGTTTTTCTGGTACCTCCCTTTCAAACACATCCAAAAAGACATATGCCTCATTCATACCATCATATGTAGGCATATTTCTTCCCTCTGAGGACACACAACGCAACGATTGGGTCATGATGTTGCAATTTAGCGTAGTTACTTCATGTAACCGATTCTTCCAACATTCTATTTCTTCATCGGAGTTCGAAGTGAAAGAACTCTCACGATGCCATGTAATCCATCCATCCGCAGTGGGATTCACGCAATCTTGGTCTCGCGCTGTTATCTTATAGATACGGTCCAGGTCATCATCACTGTCATAATCACAGACTGGTTCAATATAGATCGATCCTTCAGTAGGATCGAGGGGTACTATTACGTGCAATGATTTCTTCTCAAATATCATCTTTTGCTTCTTCAGATTGATTACCTCGTTCATATTAGTAGCCCAGTCAATTCCTAAGAGCACAGGATAGGGATTGTTGTCATCCACTATCTCTATTACTTCAAAGCCAACCAACACGCTTGCTCCCTCAATATCCACGGTCACCCCCTGCAGCCACCCCATGGGGATGATCTTTTGCTGATTCACCATCCTTAGCTAAATCAGAGACCATTACAACATAGGTCTCCCCATTCGCTCCCAAGTCTGCTTCGGTAGGACATTTACGTCTGACCCCAGGTCCAAAATAACCTGATCCATTTCACACTCTCCTATTTGCACGGTCAGTCTCATCTCCCGGCCTGTCCTTGTTTTATGCTTGCCAATCTTTCACTACGCGCGGATCACCTGGCACGTTTCCAGCGCATCTATTGATGTGCTCTTGTAACCCTTTCATAGCCTTACTATCGCGTAATAACATCACACAGGTCTCCAGGAAAGTTGTGAGCATAGAGGGGTCCATCTCTTGCTTAGGCTTATCCTTACTTCCTGAGGTGGAGGCCTTAGCGAAGCTCTTCTTAGCTTCCATGAAGGTTTCACATGCACGCTCCAAATCAAACTCAGCTTCCTTCGTCAGAGCTTTATGAACCCATGTATTGTCTTCTAGCTGTTTTTCTTTGTCATCTCATATCATGATTCCACTCCTAAGCAATATATTTACATTTGGATCCTCTTCGTGCAACTCAGACCTCATCATCTGCAGGTTCTGAGTCAGAGGAGGTGGTAGTGCCCCTTTGTCACGTATCCTAGCTATCAACAAAGGACAATCTTCCATTTCATGATAAAACAGTGTGCAACACTTGCATGACGGACACATTGGATTAGTGCAATCACAGGTATAGTGTCTTGGTACTCCGCAATTGTAGCAAATCAACTGTCCTCAACCTCTGCCAGGTCCTCCTCCACCTCGGCCTCATCCATGCCCCTGAAATCATGTTCGATCCATCCCTACACTCTGGTCAAGGAATCGCATTTCAGACTGAACCCTATAAGCGGGATTTATATCCATCATCAATTCATAGCTCCTACAAGTACACTCATCATGTCCTACCGATCTACAAAAGTTGCATAACAGTTGTTGTGGTGTCTGTACAAATCTTTGTAGCAAGTGACAGTTATCCGTGGCATGTTTTCCGGCTACCTGACAGATAGCGCACCATAATGCAGGCCCCACGCTAGGTCCTGCTTGAGATTCTGGCCTTAAAGGCATCGGTCTTCCTCCTGCAATATAGTTTGCAAAGACCAGGCAATGGTCCTTGTCATGCCCCTGACTCTTGCATTTCAAGCACCATACCTCCTTGCGCACCTCTGGTTGAACCGTCCTGTCCTGCTTCAAACTTTGCATCTCAAGGCACAAATTCTTCAACTGCACATGGATTTGCTGAACTCCTAGATTTGGATCTTGCATCAGAGTTTCATGTAGTCTCATGGAAATCTCCAAGGCCTCTGCCTGAGTTTTTATCTTCTGCTGTGACAACACACTCCTTAAGTGTGGTAGTAGCGAAGTTACAAACCACTCATGATGTTGTCCATCTGTCAAATTCATGTTGGCTTCACGGATTGTATACTTCAACCTGTTGGGTGTGGAGCCTAATTATCTTTTGTATTCAAAGGTATCGCCGCATTGGACCCCAGTTCGTAATGGGGTGGCAATGACGCCCGTAAAATATTCATTGTAGGGGGGGCCCAGGGGGGCGGCTGCAACCCTTGGGAGCCCCCCCCTTGGCGGGGGGATCGGGGGTAGCACCCCCGAAGCTAAGAATAGATGTAAAATTTCCTTGTAAAATGTTGTAATTTCATAGTCAATCTAGGTCATTCATTAGGCGGAGATCTGACAGTAGAAGTTGTGTTTAATTTAGAGTTTTTGCCCTAGAAGGCAACCCCTCACTATATATGAGGGAATTGTATTGCGTCTATGCATATCTGTATTCTGAGTGAGGAAGAGAGAGGAGATTGAGAGTGAAGAGGGAATTACAGTGGATCTTCTGTAGGTTGTATCTTTTTGCTGGATAATATAAAAAGAAGGACTGGCTGTTTCTTCGTGGATGTAGCCCAAACTGGGTGAACCACGTATATCTGTGCCTTTCTTGTTTTATGCGTTTTATGTGTTTATATTTCTGCAATATTTTATGTGTTCCATTGCTTTGTAATATATAATTCTCTAACAAATGGTATCAGAGCCGAAGGTCTTTTTGGCTGATAAACTCGCAGGAGAGAAGGGTTCCTGGTTCGAGTGGGAGCAATGGCAGAAGATGGTAGGTTTAGGGTCGAAAAATTTAACGACCAAAACTACTAGCTGTGGAAGATACATGTGGAATATTATTTGTACAAGAGAGATCTGTACCAACCATTGAGTGGAAAGACAAAAAAGCCGACGAGTATGATAGACACAGAATGGGATATTCTTGACAGAAAAGCACTTGGAACAATACGGTTGTTCCTAGCGGCGTCGGTAGCATTTAATATTTCAAAGGAAACGAAAACAGAGGGTTTAATGTCAACATTGGCCAAACTATATGAAAAACCCTTGGCCTCAAATAAGGTATTTCTTATGAAGCATTTATTTAATATGAAGACGTGAGAAGGTGGATCTGTTGCTGATCATTTAAATGAGTTTAATACAGTTACCAGTCAGTTAAGTTCTGTAGGGGTAACTTTTGATGATGAAGTTAGGGCTCTGTTATTTCTGTGCTCATTGCCAAAAAGTTGGAATGGTTTAGTTATGGCAATTAGTAACTCTGTCTCTGGATCTAGTACTTTAAAGTTTGATGATGTTGTCGGTGCAATCCTTAGCGAGGAAATGCGATGGAAAAGCTCCAGTGAAACATAAGGTAATGCTTTGACTGCAGAGACTAGGGGAAGAAAAATGGAAAGAGGAAAGAGCCCTGGATATCGCAGTAAGTCAAGAAAAGGCAGATCCAAGTCCAGATCGGGGATAGTGTGCTGGAAATGTGGGAAGAAAGGACACCTGAAGAAAGACTACAAGTCTCAAAAGGGAAAAGAAGGAGACACACAACAAGAAAATAATCATGAAGCAAATGTAACAGGTGATGTGTTGCAAGGTGCTTTGATTCTTTCATTAGAAAATATTATTGATACTTGGGTGGTAGATTTAGGGGCCTCATTCCATGCCATACTTGATAGGAAACATTTTTATGATTATGTTCAAGGAGATTTTGGACAGGGTCGATTAAGTGATGATAAACCCTGTAAAATCATTGGAATGGGTACAATTTTCATAAAATAGCAAAATGGAAATCAGTGGCTATTGGAGGAGGTAAGGCATGTTCTAGATCTGAAGAAAAATCTGATTTCAATAGGGCAGTTGGGAGGTGAATGTTGCGTAACTACTTTCATAGATAAAACCTGGAAGATCACGAAAGGATCCCTGGTAATAGCGAAAGGAGGAAAGGTTGGTACATTGTACTTATGCAATGGTATTTCTAATTCTGTTAATGCTTTAACCTATACAGGAGAAGATACGACATTGTGGCATCATAGGCTTGGGCACATGAGTGAGAAGGGGATGCAGATTCTTCACTCAAGAAATTTGTTGCCAAGTTTGAAGCATGTTGATTTAAAATTCTCTGAGAATTGTGTTTATGGAAAACAGAAGAGAGTCAAATTCCTTAGAGTTGGGAAAGAAAAGAAGAGCAAAAAATTAGAGCTTGTGCATATAGATGTATGGGGACCTGCTAAGGTATCATCTCTTGGTGGCTCTCGTTATTATGTTACTTTTATTGATGATGTTGTTGGCATTATGGCACAGGTTTGGAGCTATGGCACAAGTGTTGTCCTTGATGGCAACTCTCTTTGGTGACAGATCTCAGTACAGGCTTTCAGAATGAAGGAAAAGACATATACGCAGGTTCATCTAGACTAAACCGCGTATACACACGGGTTAGACGTTACAAAGGCGCGTGTGCGTATACACGCACTTTCACGCAAGGAAAAGCGCGTATATGTTGGAGAACTTACTTTTGGTCCATGGTAGTTAGTCCTTGGTATTTGAACCTATGGTTTTGGACCATGGTATCTCGTCAGAAGTGTTGATCCCAAGTATTGGGTCCATGGTATTGTTTTATTATGGTTTTGGACCGTGGTATTGTGAAAGGCCTAAGACTATAAAAGAGGAAGGAGATCATTTGGCAAAGGATAATCTGAATTAATTGAATATCTAATAAGTGCTAGATCTGAAATTGGTGATTGAGGTTATGGTGCAGATCTGGATCTGAATGAAGGAGGAACCTTAGCGCAAAGAGAAGGATAAGTTCTATTGATGGGTCATAATCTTTAGCCTTGAATGGTAGTATCTTTGTATGATTTTGATCTGTTATATGTGGTGCATGCTTGATCTATAAATCTGATAATCTGGGTCTGAATATTTGAAAGAGTGAATTATCCTTTATAGATCTGTACGCAGGTTCAGTAAAGTGAAGGCGCGTATACACGCTGGTTCAGTGAATAAAAACAACGTATACGCAGGTTTCTCCAAACACAGAAGCGTATGCACACAGGTTTCAGGTTATTGAAGTAGCATATATCTTTTGAGTTGTGATCTAGCTGCTTCTGTTTATTGCTGCAGTGTTCTGGGTTCAAAATTTGGTGTGTGGTTACTGTTACTGTGTTTTGGGTACAGTTGTCAGAGAAATATCTACTTGATTCAATTCTAATTGGTGAAAAGGAGATTGTTTGATGCAAAAATTCTTGATGATTGATTGATGTTCATGGATCTAGTCTGAAAATTTATGAAACATGGTCCCTGGAAGAAAGAGAAGGTTGTAGCCTTCTGTAAGCCAACACCTACGTACTAGTATCTTGGCTAGTGAAAGAGCTAAGGGGGTTGTAGCTCCCTTCCAGGAGAAGTTGGAGAACGAAAGAGGGTTGTAGCTCTCTGCAGGTTGCAGCTTGCGTACTGGTAAAGGACTGCACCAGTACATTGTAAAAAGAAGTTTCTAATTAAAAGAAGATAGAGACGAATTGCAGCAGGTGGTTTTCACCCACATTGCGTTTCCACCTTATATCTTGTGTTCTTGTGTGTGTGATTGTCTTCAGCTCTGTTTTACTATTTATGGTTACTGTTTATTTGATCCTAATACACAGATTAATGATCAACATCAGTAAGATAAATTAAATTATAAGTTTTCATTACATACGTGAGTTTTCTTCTCTGTAGTTGCATATACACGCGGTTTTATCTAACTGAAGTAGCGTATATGATCTGGGTTTGAAAAAGAAAATAAGTGACTTGATAATACTGATTCACCCCCCCCCAGTATTATTTCCAACAGATGCAACTAGAAAAACCTAGATTTATTGTATTCGAAATAAATTTGATGTATTTGATACTTTCAAGAAATGGAAAGCTTTGGTTGAAAATGAGATAGGAAAAAGGTTGAAGTGTCTTAGATCAGACAATGGAGGTGAATATTGTAGCAAAGAGTTTGATAGGTACTGTTCAGAGAATGGAATTCGTAGAGATAAGATAGTTCCAGGAACACCACAAGAAAATGGTGTGTTGGAAAGGATGAAGAGGAAAATCATGGAGCGTGCAAGGTGCATGAGATTGCATGCAAGATTGCCTTTACAATTTGGGTAGATGCTATAGATACTATTGTTTATCTAATAAACAAAGGGCCTTCAAGTTCCTTGGATGGTGGTATTCCAGAGGAGGCATGGACAGGTAAAAAGGTAAACTAATCTTTTTTAAAGACTTTTGGTTGTGAAGCCTTGGTCCACATTAATAAAGAAAATAGAACAAAGCTTGAGGCAAAATCGAAGAAATGTACCTTTATTGGATATAGTGTTAATGATTTTGGTTATCGCTTTTATGATTATGAAAAACACAAAATCATTAGGAGCAGAGATGTGATATTCAATGAAAAGGTTTTGTATAAGGATCAACTGTAGGAAAAGAAACAGAAAAAGAAAACAGAGAATACACAATGCTTGACGAGATCACAGGAAAAGTGATGGTGCTTGAAAATCATAATGATCAACGGCCAGAACAACAACCACAACAACAACAAGCACCTCAACACCTGAAAGTGGGATTGGAAGATCTACCAGGATAAGTAGACCCCCTGAACGATACTCTCCTTCACTATATTATGTATTGTTGACTGATTCTGGTGAACCAGAATGTTATGAAGAAGCAGTGTAGGTAGAAACCAGGAAGAAGTGGGAGCAAGCCATGAAAGAAGAGATGGACTCCTTAGCACATAACCAGACTTGGGACTTAGTCAGGTTGCCTGTAGGTAAAACAACATTGTAGAATAAATGGGTTTACAAGTTGAAGGAAGAAGATGGAGGTAGAAAAAGATATAAAGCTAGACTTGTGGTGAAAGGGTTTGCACAGAAAAAGGGTATATACTTTGATGAGATATTTTCTCCTGTTGTTAAAATGACTTCAATCAGAACTATTTTAAGTTTAGTAGTAGCTGAAGATTTGCATCTTGAGCAGTTAGATGTAAAGACAACCTTTCTCCATGGGGATTTGGAGGAAGAGATATATATGCAACAACCACAAGGATATGAGGTAAAAGGGAAGGAGAAACTAGTGTGCAGGTTGAAGAAGAGCTTGTATGGATTAAAACAGGCTCCAAGGCAGTGGTATCTAAAATTTGACAGGTTTATGTCTAAACAAGGTTATACTAGATGTCACTCTAATCATTGTGTTTATCTCAAAAGGAAAAATGATGGCAGCTATATTATATTGTTATTGTATGTAGATGACATGCTTGTTGCAGGTTCTAACATGCAGGAAATAAATGCGCTCAAAATAAAATTGGCAAACTCATTTGCAATGAAGGATTTGGGTGCTGCAAAACAAATCCTTGGTATGAGAATAACTAGAGATAGGAAGAATCGCAAATTAACATTGTCTCAAAGTGAGTACATAGAAAAGATGTTGAAAAGGTTTAATATGCAGAATGAAAAACCAGTTAGTATACCTTTGGCTAGCCATTTCAAATTAAGTAAGGAGGAGTGTCCCAAGACTCAGGAAGAAATGGCTCATATGTTTAATGTTCCATATGCATCAGCAGTTGGAAACTTAATGCATGCAATGGTCTGCACAAGGCCTGATATTGCACATGCAGTGGGAGTTGTAAGCAAGTACATGAAAAATCCAGGGAAAGAACATTGGATGGCGGTGAAGTGGATTCTCAGGTATTTGAGAGGTACCAAAAATCAAGCATTATGCTTTGGTGGTTCAAACATTTCTCTACATGGATATGTTGATGCGGATATGGCGGGTGATAGAGATAATAGGAGAAGCACAACAGGGTATGTGTTTACTGTAGGTGGAACAATTGACAGTTGGGTCTCAAAACTACAAAGTGTTGTTGCACTCTCAACAATAGAAGAAGATTATGTTGCTGCTACAGAGGCTAGTAAAGAAATGATTTGGTTACAAAGGTTTCTGGATGAATTGGGTAAGAAGCAAGAGTTGGACAAGTTATACAGTGACAACTAGAGTGCCATACATCTTGCAAGGAACTATGCATTTTATTCCAAGACTAAACATATACAGCTCAAGCACCGTTTCATACGGTCAGCGTTGGAAGGTGGACAGTTGAAGCTGGAAAAGATACACACTAGCTAGAATCCTGCAAATATGTTAACAAAAGTTGTAACTAGGGAGAAACTGAGAATTTGCTCAGTTTCAATTGATCTTCAAGTATGATGAAGAAGATGAGAAACAACCAGGTCCAAAGTGAAGTCATTGTCCAGTAAATGAAGCAGCGGTGGAGTTTCTATGATCAATCTCCAAGTGGGAGATTGTTGGGTGTGGAGCCTGATTATCTTCTGTATTCAAAGGTATCGCCACATTGGACCCCAATTCGTAATGGGGCGACAACACCGCCCGTAAAATATTTGCTGCAGGGAGGGTCTAGGGGGGGCGCTGCGACCTTTGGGAGCCCACCCCCCCTGGTGGGGGGATCGAAGGCAGCGCCCATGAAGCTAAGAATAGATGTAAAATTGAATTGTAAAATGTTGTAATTTCGTAGTCAATCTGGGCCATTCATTAGGTGGAGATTTGATGGTAGAAGTTATGTTTAATTTAGGGTTTTTTGCCCTAGAAGGCAACCCCTCACTATATATGAGGGAATTGTATTGCGTCTACACATATCTATATTTTGAGTGAGGAAGAGAGAGGAGATTAAGAGCGAAGAGGGAATTACAGTGGATCTGTTGTAGGTTGTATCTCTTCAGTTTGTTGGATAATATAAAAAGAAGGACTGACTGTTTCTCCATGGACGTAGCCCAAACTGGGTGAACCACTTATGTCTGTGCCTCTCTTGTTTTATGCGTTTTCTATGTTTATATTTCTGCAACATTTTATGTGTTCGATTGCTTTGTAATATATAATTCTCTAACACAACCTCTAATCTAGTTCCCAAGGCGTCTTGCCTGGTTTCATCACGATTTATTTGAATCCCACAATTGACTACACCTCAAATTTAGGCCTATTGAATTCTCTATTCAGTGTTGCTTGGATTTTTGCCACTCTAGCATTTAGATTATCATTAGAGTACTTAATATACTAGGTTAGCACGTGATCTTGAAGAGAACTAACCAGTGTCACCTTCTTTATATTATCATTTGTAACACCTTGAGCTTCCCATACAGCCCTTACAATGAACCAGAATTGGTCTGGGTCCTCATTTCCCAAGCCTTTGAACAAAGGCAACTTCACTGTATTTTCCATACTGAACTGTGGTGGAGGTGGAGGTGGTACGGGTGAAGTTGGAGGTGGTGTGGGCAGAGGTGGTATTCACGGAAATCCTTGTCTTATTAACTGAATAGCACTTCGTGGAGAAACCTTTGCTATTTCTTTCTTGTCACCTCGCGGAGGAGAAATCAATGGACTATACTCCGAACCCTTTTTTCCTTTGTTCCTGTAAGTTTTTCCGCTTCATGTAGTCCCGAACATCAAGGTAGCTACATAACCCATTTTTCGCACAATAGCATTTTAATCCAGGTATTCAAAGATTTTACGTACTTACCTCGCGGTCCTTTGAAAAAGTGTCGCTCCGCCTCACTGTAGCTGACGGAGGTGTTGATTGCAAATTTAGTCATAACTCCTCCTATGTTGCGATAGAGCCAATGATCGACAACACGAGGGATCTTATCCTCCGATGCTTCCAACCTTCGCACTAGCTCCGGGGTCCACACAATAGGACCATCAAGATTCCACCTTCCTTGGCTATCTGGTAGCTTCACAATCCACTCGTATAGCTCAATAGCGAAGGAGCATAAAAATATCTCGTGGATCTTTGTATACATGTATCTGTCCAACCACTATTCCTTCATCAGTCGTGGGTTTCTGTTCTCTTGCGTTGCGAATTTGTGGATCTTTCTATCTAACCAGTCTCCGATCTCCTTCTTAGTTGGATTCCAGTGATACGACATCACACATCTCTTATACAGATTCCTATCCCGGCAATAGAACCATTTGTTGGCTTGAGGGGGCCTGACCTGGGTTCAACATTAATTAGCCAAACAAATCCCTACACTACTGGCCCTTTCGGCATCAGCCTGCGGAGCGCGGACCGAAGTCTCACCTGAAGCAGTATGTGGGGATGCTGGAACCAAGTTTTTGCACCCTGATATGGTTGTGATGTCATTTGATTCCTTCTATTCCTACCTTTGTGCAGGTCGCTTCACTCTAGGGCTTCCAAGATGAGTCCTCTATTCTGTCCTTCTGTACCACCGCGAAAGGGTACGATCGAACTTCACGTGGCCCTAACCTGTTGCTCAGGTACTTTCACACTGCTATGGCAGCGTGCTATTCAGATTCCCCAATTAGTCTAAGCGATTTGTTTATCTCATTAAATACTTGAAGTTATCACCACATAAGCATATAATCGTAATTGCGTTCAATTATTCAATGTAATTGCATTCATTTGCGCATCATATAAGAATAATAAAGGAAATTCATACATAAAATATCCAAATGTATCAATAAAACAAAGACACAAAAATTGCAAAATATATACTTTTAGTAATATCTTCCAAGTGTTACAACCTCTGTTCACCCTGCGCACATAGCTACAGGGGTCTGCACACTCAGCTGCGGACTTCTACCCTAGGCCTCTGCACACTCAGCTACAGAGCCTCTACCTATGCTACAACCCAAGACTTATACTTCTTTCTCGAAAGCTATGACTCTCTTACGTTGTGTGTCATTCTATTGATGCCTAAACTACTTAAAGTTTAGCTCTTTTTATACAATCCCATGGTCCGCGGACCATGGGTAGATCTCTTACAAACGAATTTACTTTACAAAACTAAGGGCAGACTACCCTTTTTGACACATAACACCTTCGTGCTCCGTGACACAAAATGTGGAGTCTTTAGAATTATATCACAAAAATTGACTTAAACATGGGCTTTTAGCCCCAAAACTTCCCTTGGGGGATCCATCTCCCAACATGAAGCCTTCCATATTTTTTTGAAATTTATCTCTTACTAAAGGTCCATCTTTCTTCTCATATTAATGCATAGTAATATTGAAATCCCCTCTAAAAATACATTCTAAACCACAAGGGGAGTCTCCAAGGTCCAATAAAGAAGTCCAAAACTTTTATTTTTCTTGGAAATGGACTGGCATGTTTCTATTCGCAATAGAACATACTTGATTTGAAGGGATATGGAGGAAATTTGATGCCATCCAATGAGTGGATGATCATTGGTCCAATATTTTGAGAAAATTCTAAGCCCAAAATGTGAAAAATCCCCCTGAGGCCCCACAAGAGCTCACTGAGAGGTTCACACTACCATCCCATTTTTTATGTTGATTTTGAAGGATTTCTTGAACCCCATTTTAATCTCCTGTAGCAAAAGGACTAAGGGATTTTCCTTCTTTATTAGGGATTTCACTTATGGCATTATTTTTCTCCAACACTAATCCCCTACAATTCCATGAGATAATATTCATTATTTGCTATTAGTGTGAGTAGCCCCTTGTGAAGGGGGTGAGTTTCCTCCTTTCCCAATGTTCCTATACCCTTTGATTTTTCGGTCCAAAATTGACTAGGTGCCCATTTCTTTGACTGTTTCTGCTTTTAACTATTCATATCTCTCGACTATTCATCCTTCTAGCCTTCCTATGAAGGCGATCCTACTCTTTTTCCTTCTTTGCCTCTAATTTATCATCAATAGAGCTAGAAAATGGAGGCACTGACTTAATGTTTTTGGGAGAGACAAAATCTTCATCATTTGCTAAAAACTCTTTCTCAAGCTTTGTAGGGACTGGGTCATTCTCCAGGGGTGGCATGTTCTCATCAATCCTCTCCATGATTAACTCTATCACCAATTTGGGGTCGATTCCCTGTGAGGATGGTGGGTTATTATGTGGGATCTCTTGTTCTTCATTCACCATATTTAGTGCCTCATAATTGTTATTGCTATCTTTCTTTCCATTTATTTTGTTGGTCTCTTCTCCATTTACTCGGCAAACAGTTTTTAGGGAACCTAGCCCTTTCCCTTTGTTATCATTATGATCAGGTTGCCCAGGTTGGTTATTGCTTTTCCTTGTTGGGTATATTCTTCTTTTTCCTTGTTTCCATTGGTCCCCCTCCTCAACTTGTTTCTATTGCTTCTCCTTTTTTTTGTAGCTTCTTGCAAAGTGGCCATATTCATGACATACCTTGCATTTAAATGGAAGTTGGTCATAGTCCACCTCTTGGATGTGAGACCAACTATCCAAGTTTAGATTTATGGCTGTTGGAAGTCCCTTATCCATATCCACTTCCACACAGATCCATGCATAGGAAAATAAACCCTCATGTGGCTTATCTTGATTAATATATTTTCCCAAGGCATTATCAATGCTTCTGAAGTTGTTGTCATTTGAACAATCGAGAGGAAGGAAGGGGAGATTCACCCAAACAGGGACAATCAACGACAAATCATTTTTAGGATTAAAATCTAGACTCCATTGATACATATACAAGCCTTGAGCACCCATAAAGTATAGATCACTTTGGAAAATTAGGTCTTGATCTGCCTTATTTTGAAAGAAGAACGTAAAAAAAAACCTTTCACACAAAAGAAAGAGGTGACAGAACCCTTGATACTTGGCTTCTAATTTTTCTCCACCCAAATCCTCACAGAACGTAAAGAAAGCAATATCCCCATGATCTGACCAACCAAGCCACACTTTGCAATTTGAAGAGTCTAAGATCTCACTTGGGGAGTACAGATCTCCATGCTGGGAATTTTCTCTAACTTCTTGACAAACCAGGTCAGCTTTGCCTTTTGGTATTTCAACCCATTGGTTACAAGATTGTTTAAGGCCTCAATTTTTAGAGCTAATTGGGGGGGGGGGGGGGGGGTCATAATACCTCCAAAGCTTGTCACCATCTTTCCGTACAAACTCAAAGTGCTTCAAAAACCCTCTTGAACTAAACCCTTAATCAATAGCTTATAAGACTAAAATTTCATCTAAAAGAACATGAAAAAACTCAATTGCTAGGTTAAATGAGAAAAAGTATAAAATTTGATTATATTTGAGTGTGTCTTGATAGCCTTAGAGTGAAACTCAAATTTCTTACTCAAGAGGTATTGACATGGTTAGTAAAGTGCCATTCAAGAAATTTATGCACGTGTAGCATGGAAAACACTTGAATGAATTAAAAATAATAAAAAAATAAAAGTTTATAACATGATTTATTTACATTGCACAAAAATTAAACCAACAATTAAAATTGATATAACATAGAAACACTAGAACCAATTGAGTTCAAGTTGAGTGGTTGGTATATTCAATGTGATCCTCTTCATTGAGGTTCAAGTCTTGTAAGTTGACATGTATAAGCTATGGAATAAAGTAACTATATAATGCTCTTAAGTGAGTATATATTGCGGGTTGTCTTAGTATCAACAACCTCTCTCTTGCCTTTGGGATGAGACAAAAGTCGATTTATTTCCCTGAGTGATCCCCAATACCCAAAATTTTAGTCATTTGAGTTAAGCTTGGATGGCTGGGTGGAATCATTGTGATCCTCCCCACCCAAGTCCAAGTCTCATAAGTTTACATGTTTAAGCTATGGAATAATGTAACTACATGGCTCTCTTATGTGATTGTATATTGTTGGCTGGCTTGGTACCAAAAACCTCTCTCTTACCTTCAGGATGAGATGGAGACCAATTTATTTCTCCAAATAGTCTTAATGCCTATAACATTGGAACACTAGATTTTTTTTTTTTTAAATGTTTTAACCAAAATAAGAATACTTTATAATTTTTTTTTTCCCGAGAAAAAAATTGAACTTTTCATTGCAAAGATAAAAAGTTACATTGTATATGCTGTTAGGAACAAATGACTATATGATTTTTAATCATAGAGTTGCTGAGATGTTGCTTGAGGGATACACCCTTTTGCCATCTCGATTTTCTGTTTCTGAGTCACTGGTCAATTTTGAAACCAAGGCCTCCTCAGAGAGGAAAACAACCCCGGTTCATCAGTTTCCTGAGCATCAAAACCACATCATTGGTCTCTGTTTTCATCTTGAACATAAACTGATGGGGTTGAATCATTCCCGGGTCTCCTCAAAAAGGAAAACAACCCAAACAGGAATGAGTCAGCTGAAAATTGTATGAAAATTTTAGATTGTTATGGAGTTAAAAAGTGCAAGTAACTACTGTTTTGAACTGAAGAAAAAAACTGAACAAAGGAAAGTGCCTGAGCCTAAGCTGTGGACTTAGAGAGATTGAATTTGAGCATAGGGTGGATGATCCGACACATGGATCTCGTCCATCTCTGAGTCCTCTATCCGCCAATTGCCTAGATTTTGTTGCAGACCCGCTTTAGAAAGCTGGTCTGCAGAATCATTGCGTTCCCTGTAAATGTGACATAGAGAAATGTTATTAAAATAAGATTTTAAATGCAAGGTTTCTTCTAATAATGGATATAATATGTAATTCTGACATTTTCTTGTTCCATCGAACCATTTGACAATATTCAGAGAGTCCCCCAAGATTTGAATTGTGGATATGCCCAGATGGGTAAGCCAGCAAAGAAGGTGTTTTAAGGCTGTCAACTTTGCGAAGTTGTTAGATCCAGTCCCTATACCCACTGAGGATTTGAGGCATCTATGAGGTTGTAGGTGGATAATCAGCCCAACACCACATTTTTTGTTTTGGATGGCGGCCCCATCGAAATATGCCTAGGTAACACCTTCCTTAATACACTCTTCTTTGACCGGGTAGGGTAAATCCTCATGGGCGGGCTCAGGAATGCTTGTGAAGATATATGCACTTCCGATAGCTGTGCTCTCCACCGAGGGTATTTTATCTTGAAAGATACTTTTATTCCTTGTGAGCCATAACACCCAAGAGATGATTAGGGGAAGGTTCCTCAAATTTTCTTCAGGGTATTGGTGCCACCAAGATTTCCAGCCTTCAATGATCATCTGCCCATTCCATGAGACTCTTTTATGGATCAGTTCCCTGACAACTTTCCAGATTGCTTTGGAGAAGGAGCAATCTATAAAGAGGTGATGAATTGACTCGGAGGAAATTTTGCATAGGGTGCATCTCCTTGGACCTGAGTTATATCTTTTCTAAAGGATATCCCAAGTTGGAACCTTCTCCTTTAGGATGCACCAGAAGAACAATCGAGCTTTTTCTAGGCATTGCAGTTTCTAGATTGAGGTTTCCCACCAATCTTGATTTCCCTAGCCTTTCTTCGTCATTAGGTACTTGTATCCTTGTTTTGGGGAGTATTTGCTTGAGTCTGCATGAGCCCATACTAGTTGATCTGGTCTATTTCTTAGTCGAACATTTGATTAGGACAAATTTGTGGTGAAAGTGATCCATTCCCCTCTCCATTGATGATTGAGGTTTAGGTCCGATCTTGTAAGCCATGCTTGATCCCAGATGGAGGAGTGGTCATGGTTTTCAATTTGACTAAGATTATGAATGCCTCTTGTATTGAGATGGTTGATGAGGCCTGGCGATAGGATGAAATCTTCATTGCATCCAACCCAAGGATCCTTCCCTATTCGGACATGTTCTCCATTTCCTACCTGCCAGGATAGGCCTTGTTCAATAATCTTAAAGCCATCTAATGTTGCTTTCCACACCACAGAGGCACTGCCTTTCTTTTTAGTTGGGATTTTGATCCAATCTTCCAATGGCATTGGATCAATGTATTTTCGTTTGACCACCATAGTCCAGAGGTTCTCCATTTTGATAAGCCTCCATCCCAGCTTTGCTGCTAGCGATGGTCCAAAAGCAGTTAAATATTTTATTCCCCATCTGCCCCAATCCTTTGGCCTTGCCACCTTCTCCCAGGCCACCCATGGGAGTACCGAGTCTTCCTTTGAGCCTGCCCATAAGAATTTGCTACAAACTCTTCTGATTTTTTCCAGAATCCCTTTCGGGACCCAGGTTAAGGCAGCCTAGTAAACAGGTATAGCAAGAAGGACTGATTTAATAAGGGTCAGTCTGCCAGCTCTAGATAGCCATTTGAAACTCCAGTGGGTGATCCTTGATTCGATTTTTGCAATCAGCCAGTGCCAATCCTGCTTCCTGTATGAGCAGGGCTTTAGGAAGAACCCTAGGTATTTGAAGCAGTCTTGAAGCCTCCTATCTTCGAAAGGAAAATCTTCTTTGATTTGGTTTACTTCCTGTCTGTTGAAACCTTCCAACAATAGCTATGATTTATCTTTGTTAACTTGTAAGCCTGTTGCCTTTAAGAGGAGATTTAGTATCCTTTTTAATTCCTGAGTTACAGACCTTCTTCCATTAGTGAATAACAGGATGTCATCCATGAATAGGAGGTGGGTTATTTTTAGGTTGACTACCACTTCTAGCCCTTGGATATTCCCTTTTCTTCGAGCATCTAGGAGCATCTGGCTGAGGCCTTCTATCACCAGAAGGAAGAGGAGGGGAGAGAGGGGGCATCCTTATCGTAATCCTCTTTGGATTTGAAAGAAGGAGGAGGCTGCTCCATTAATGAGTACCACAAAGCTTACACTGGTTAAACATCCCATTACACAGTTTATGAAGTCAATTTGAAACCCTAGGTGTGTGAGAAGCATCTGAATGTACATCCAATTGACCCTGTCAAAGGATTTGGAGAGATCTATTTTCACTACTGCTCCTTTGATTTTTTTCTGGATGATACTGTGAATGGTTTCTTGGGCTACTCCAATAGCTTCATGGATTTGCCTCCCATTTAGAAAGCTGAACTGTTCTTTTGACATGTGCCTGGATAGAATTGGTTTGACCCGGAGGGCTATCACCTTTGCTATGATTTTATAGATACAGTTATAGAGGGAGATCGGTGGAAAGTCCTCAAAAGAGGAAGGGTCTTCTTTTTTCAGAATGAGGGCTATGAAGGTTGAGTTGAAGGGAGGATAGATTACCCCTTTTCTTCTAGATTCTTCAACAACTTCGGTAAGATCTTGCCCTAATTGCTCAAAGAAGTGCTGGAACAGCTCCACTGTCCATCCATCTAGGCTTGGGATTTTATCCTTTGGCATTGCTTTTATGATTCCTTCCACCTCCCCCCTGGTGACTTCTCCCATTAGTTCTAGTGAGTCCTCTTCTTCCACATAACGAGGAAAAGTCTGGGTTGTTTGGATTACTTCCGCCAAGGAAATTCCGTCTGGGGCTATGAATAGGTTTTGAAAATGTCTTGTGCCCATCTGGGATAGGTCCTCGAAGGATTGGGCCTCTCTTCCTCCCTCTTCTTTCAGGTGCCAGATGGTGTTCGAGTTTTTCCTTCCTCTGGATAGTTTTGAAAGATTTTGGTGTTCTCATCCCCTACCCTTAGCCAAATAGCTTTGCTTTTCATTCGCCATTGTTCTTCTCTTGCTAAGAGGATTTTATTCCTTTGGGCTTCCTGCTGCATGATCCTTTCCCTTTATTCATGAGTTTCATAGTCATCGGCTTCAGGGTTTTCAATCCATTGGAGATTCCTTCCTATTTGGATGAGATCTTCATCTTCTTTCAGTTTCTTTTCCTTGGCCCAGCTCACCGTGGCTTTTTTAAGGCGCTTCAGATTCTCCATGAAGAGGAAAGCTTTATCATCAGAGTCTTTGGCCCTTGCAGGTCTCCAAGTGGACTTAAAGAGAGAGTTGAAAGAGTCCTCTTGAAGCCAGGTAGGATTGAATTTGAAGGGGGCTACCAGTTTTTTGGGGGGCTTGGATAGTTTTAGCAGGACTCGCATATGATCCGATATTCGTCCTTCACCCACCCATTGATGAAAGGTTGGGATCTTTGCTATAGTTTCCGCCCGAAGGATGAAATGGTCCAGTCTTTTTGCAACACGACCATCCCCAATTCTCCTATTTCTCCAGGTAGGTCTAACCTTCAACAAGTTAATGTCTAGCAATTTGTTATCTCTGAATAGATTGGTG
Organism: Pinus tabuliformis; assembly: GCA_031772625.1. Lineage (NCBI taxonomy): Eukaryota > Viridiplantae > Streptophyta > Pinopsida > Pinales > Pinaceae > Pinus > Pinus tabuliformis. The sequence continues at coordinate 853,694,918 of CM062809.1, read as the reverse complement.
AAAAAATATGATAGCTGGTCTTCTCTGGCCGAGGGACCCCAAGTTTTAAAGGAGCCTATGGAGAAGTTTAAATCTCCCCCGATGACCAGGTTTAGGTTGTTCAATAAGGATTTGGAGAGGAGGGTCTTCCAAAAGAGGGCTCATCCTTAGCAGGGCCCATAAATGTTTACTATTAACAGAGTGGTGCAAAGTTCCATCCCCATTACATGGTCCATCCCCCAATAATTTAGGGATTTTAATTTCCCTTGCTTAAATGCCATGGATAGGCCCCTAGAATGACCTTTGGAATCCAAGACCTGGATGATCCAACCTGGCAGAATTTTTGACAGTGATTTTGAGACTTCTTCGCCTGCTCCCAGTGTTTCTTGAAGGAAGAGTATATCCGGATTGTAGGTCCAGATTACTTCTTTTAAGGCCAACTTTTTAGGGTTGTTGGCTAAACCTCTGCAATTCCAGGAGAGAATGATCATTGATTGACCTCAGGAGGGGGTTTTGCTGCTCTAAGCGCCCCAGAAATGGACATTTGCTTGCCATCTGCAATATCTAGCTTGGCTCTTAGCTGAGCCTTGGACAGGTTTGTTTTTCTCCCTCTTGTCTTTCGGTCTCCTGGTTGGGAGGATTGTATGTCGATTCCTCCCACTACCCCCAACACTCCCCATGGGGGAGGTTTTCTCTCTCGAGGCCTGCGGTTATAAGGATTGGATGCAATGAGGGTTTCTTCTCTCTGAAGGGCAACATTGGTTAAGGCATATTCATGATTCATATCTAAATTGGGAATGGAGGTGATTATACTCTTAACTTGCATATTGTCTGAGCTTAGAATTGGAGCAGTAATGTTATATTTCCTGGAGGGACCAGGCACAGATTCAACTATATTTAAAGAAATTACAGGAGTAATAGAAGGTAGGTTTAGGGCTAGACCCACACCCTCTTTGTTGAGTGTGTGACTTTCTTCTATATCAGCTAAAAGATCCTGGTTATTTGCATTCCCTTCGAGTTGGTAGGGTGACTGGTGCTCCTGGGTGGGCTTCTGATGCTCTTCTGTATTTCCGTTCGGATCCTTCAGGGGACCGTCTGTGTCCATCGGTTCTTCCCCCTTGTTTCCTATGGGGGGTTTGTTTTTTTGAGTTTCTGCTGCTAATCCCCCTGTCTCGGCCTTCTTTTTCTTCCTTTGACATCTGAGTGCCATTGGGCATTCTTTTGCCAAGTGTCCATAAATGTGACACCTATGGCAGCGAAATGGCAGGTGCTCATAGTCAAGTTGTTGTAGATATTTGAACTCTTTGTATTGCAGCTGGATTTCTTCTACCAATCCTGCCTGTGGGGTGAGGCTTACCAAGATGTGAGCCATCCCCAGGTCTCTAGTTTGTAAAAAGGACATGTCAGTTTCCATGTATTTCCCCAGGTGATTCCCGATAGACCTAAAGACTGATTCAACCTAGAGAAACAACATGAGCCCTAGCAAGCGGACCCAAACTGGTAGCTCATCAACTCGTTCCCTCTGGGCATCAAACAAAGGGTTCCATCATTTGAATAGGATTGGGTTCCTCCCAAATGCCCAATTTCTTTCCAATACCCAGTCCGCTGCTTCTTTTTTCACAAATTTTACCATAAACCATCCCTTTGCGAGTGTTGAGACTTGAAAGGTTGAGTCCGAGGCTTCCTTCCAGTGATGGGAAGCCCACTCCTGAATGAAGTTAGCTGAGTGCTTTTTCCCTCTTGCCCTTCCAACCAGTGTCAGATCCATGACTTCTATGGCTTCGTCTATTAACACATTCATTCCCAAAATCAGGTTTGCAACCAATTCTTTTCTCTTAATTATTTTGGGCTTTTTCCTCTTCTCCCCTGCCTGCCTCTGCAGTGTCCCTTCCTCCCTACCCTGAGTGGTCACTTCCACATCTGTTGATTCTATTGGGAGTGTTCTTGTTTGCCTTTCTTCATGGGCGAGCCCTCTTCCTTTTATTAGTCTGCCTTCTGCTTGTCCGTCTTCGCTTCCTTCCTCTGCCCCTCTGAGATCTGCTTCCTTCCCTTGCTTCAGTCCCCCCTCCGTTGTCTTCCCCTCTACCTCAACCCCATCTGATAAATTCAGAAGCCCCGCAAAACCAGACCCTAAGGCTGGAAATTTTTGTTTTGCATGTCTGTGGCTGAGGGGATTTTGGGGTTTTGCACCCTGATCTAGACTCCAACGCGGCTGTGCATTTCTTTCTTGTGCCACTCCTAGCTTCAAGCCTGGGTTATTTCCTTCGATGCTTCTGAGACCACAACTTATCACGACGTCTTCTAACCCTCCGGAATAGAATAGACTAAGAGGATGGGGGTTTGCTTAACTTACTTGCGGGTTTTTTGATGTCGTTGCTGCGATTCTTCCTGAGTCTGCGTCTCCTGGATGAAGGGGAGTTCTTTCCAGCTGTTTAGAAACGACAGACCTAGGGTATCCTCTAGTAGCCCTAGGGTTCCCTTCTATTCCAAAGCCTCCTCCGAACCTCGAGTTTCCTTTCCATGTCATCTAGCTGGATGAATATACCGTTCGATGCTCTGGTCTGTGACCTCCAGACCCTAGACTGATAGGATGTCCCCAGGTTCTGGGTCCAGATCAACGATGTCGTTCGAGTTGACCATCCTCTTGCCGGCTGCTCCTCGGTAATTGCTCATGACATCTACAAGTTTTCGTCAACATCCTGCATACTTATTGACACATATCTCCCAAATATATATATATATATATAAATATAAAATCAAGGGCCTCTCATATATATATATATATATATATATATATATATATATATATATATATATATATATATATATATATATATATATATAGATATATAATCAAGGGCCTCTCATACTTTATAATTATACATTATATTTGTATAAATAAATTTGATATAAAAATCCCAATATTTTTTAAAAACAAATAATAATATCTTACAATTAATTTTGACAATTAGATTGCATCCCATATAAAAAAAATTGATTTAAAAAACCCAAAAAAACATATTATTTAAGACAAATAACAATATATTTAGCAATTAATTTTTATTGAAGAAACAATCCATCGATTAGGTATCCTTTTATATGTAATATATAGGCCTCCAAATTGAAAACCACATAATGTGATGTTTCTTCAAAATTAATGACAGTAAGCAATATATTTTTCCAACTCTCCAAAACACATTTATTTGCTCTCTATGAAGCAATCTCTACATCACTTGCACATTAAACAATGCAATTCAGTAAAGTAAAGAAGCCATTTGGTACTCAACCTCTAGACTCAAAATTCCATTATGTGTTTTTAAGCCGTTTAAAGTGGTGCCTTATTTTTTGACATCCTTAATGTCAAAGAGAAAAAAATAAACCATAATAATAAAAATTAAAAAATGCATCATATAAAATAAATAAATACATTTCTACTTTAATTCCCATCTATTAAGCACATAAAATTTATTACACATGAGAGTGTAGATAAGTTGGTTTGTGTGGGGTTTAATCCCCATTAAATTATTGGTTCAAATCTCATTGGGAAGGGTTGAGGGTGGGAGTTATTTGTGGGGGATAAAATTATCGCAAGGGGAATCTAGGCTTGATGGAACCACACTTAGTCCTAGTGAAAACATCTTGCAAGTGGATAGATTATTCTTCCATCCAACATTGGGGTTGGCCCTGACCTAGGCTCAACCTAGTTGGAGAAAAAAAAAATAGCACATAAAAACTACTATTCACATTTATTTTCAATCCCTCTTGGTACATAATAGAATTGAGGTTAAGATGAATCTACATTAATCGTTACAAAGCAATAAACATGTTGCAAGTAGAATCAAAGAGGGAAAATCATCATACTGATCTAACAACAAATGTAACAATCACAAAGATGAAAATGCAATTAGGAAAAGCAATATCATGCATATTTTTTGTTGGATGCATGCCTAGAATGAGATCTATTCAAGATATCAATCAACATTAACAATGTGAAATTACAAAGTGGTTTCAATAGGGGAAAATTATAATTATCGTTCTCTACCTATTGTTATAAGTTGTAGTAGAGTAAAGTCTTATGTGAAAATGTAGGAAAATAATTGTATATTAAACTACTAAATAATTTAGAACAAATTTAAATTAGATCATCGATAATGAAAAAGAACTATATCTCGATATAATATGTACAATTTAATATTACATTTAAAAATGGAGGTCTTAGGGTAATATAAATGATTGCTACCCACCAAAAAGTGGATAACCCATAGGAGAAAACTTTTCTCCTCAAACAATTGGCCAACTGGTAACAATATATGATTGCCACATAATATGATGATAGGATCCTCACTTCTTGCTTTGGTTAGATTTCTCTCTCCCATCTAGCATTCCTTCTTGAAGGAATGCAGGTCATCGATTGGTAGTTACTTTAACCATTTTGTAATCAAGTGCTTTCACTTAATGTTACGAACATACTAATATGGATCAAGGGGAAAATTAGATGCTTGATCGATCTTGATCGTATTCTTGTTCCCACTTCACTCGGGAGGTTGAGTCTTTAACTCTAGTCTAGTAGGACCACAGTGGGACCTCCTTTGAGGCATTAGGTTTCTAGGAAGGGCTCTACTAGGAAGGATATTATTGAATTAGTGTGTCCATGATATTATATACATACCATTTTCCATCTTTCCACTTACTCATCTCCATTCTTCAAGCTGGTGATCATTAGTAATTGGGATTGGCACCTTTTCATCTTCATCCTTGATTTTGGGCTCGAAAAACATTTCCTAGGGGTTGATGTGGCTAAACGATAGATAAAATCATAAGAAAACCATAATGAAAGAAAGAGATAAAATCTAAAAGATGGTTGAGACATTTTATTTGTGCATGTGAAAAAACCTAGTATGAGCTCTACCCCTTTATTATCCATCACCCAAATCCTCAAGTACATGATGATTCATCTATACTAGGAACTCTTGAATTGTAGAAACCTTGATTACAGATACACTGACTCATCATTAAGGGGAAAAATCTCAAAAGAAAGCTCGGGCTCTTGAGCTATGCACCAAAATCAAAGAAAATCATAAAGTAAAAAGCACAAAAGAGGTGGAAAATGCAAGCTAAGCAAAGCGATAACTCATGCCTCCATGATTGTTCCCTCCATACATATATACACTAAGGACGATGGACCTCCATTAGCTGGTCACTTGGTTATGACACCTTTTCATGCAAATTTATGGATTGATGTGATAAATTGGTACATGCCACTTCTCCTTAGGGTTTGGAAACACCTAATAGGAATATCCACCTAACCATCCCTAACATAAGGAGGTAACATGTTTACAAGACTATAACACCCATGGTATACTCCCACTGATTTTTTTAATGTAATTATATTCTAATTATAAATGATTATAATTTATTTGAATGGCCTAAAGAGTGGGACCAAAAATCCATGACCCAAGGGGGGAAATGAAGAAGAAACTGAGTGGTGTTAGTTGGCACCATTACTTAATCAAATGTGCAACTAGCAAGAGATATTTTGAAGAATTTTCCATGAGGAACATGAAGAGATATACAAGCAAAAGGATAAAAAGGTATTCAAACAACTAAAAATGGCTCTCTCTATCTCTTTGATGAAATAATTTGGATGAAGGACAAAACTAGATTTTTGGGCTGATAAATGGTTTGTAATGAAAAATTCCGATACTCCTAGTGTTGAGCATGATTTCCAGTTGAGTTTTCTTGAATAATCCACTTGAATTGTGGATATGGCTCAAGTGTGATTGCTGTAAGAAATATAGGTTACATCTAGTCTATGGTTGTATGGAAAATCGAAGTCCCACCTTTAGTTTCAACCATTGTTAGATCTCATATAAGAGTTATTAATTGTAAGCTATGAATATGATGATTACTTATTTATTTAAATTAATGTATATCTTTGTGATAATTTTGTATGGATGTAGGAAAATGTTGCATGGAATCAATAGGAAAAATGCCTTGAAAGTTCTATGGATTATATTTAAATTCTACCTTGAGGTTATGATAAATATGTATTGATTTTAATGTGTAAGTTAATATGTTGGATGTAGACATGCAGGGCTTTGTGAATGGAATTTCTCACATTTTTTCCATAAATTTTCTTATAGGAGGTTCTAGAAGCTAAAACGTGGATCATGATGAGGGAAAATCTTGTCGATCCTCTGGTCCATTTGTCAAATCCAAGGTCACAAAATTTTAGGAAATATGATTGAAGGAATCTGGGCTTCCTAAATACATCTTTATAAGGGTCATGTTGGCATTTTTCTATAGCATTTCTTATGGGAGGTTCCAGAAGCTGAAACTTGGGCCATAGGGAAGGGAAATCCTTTTGATCATTTGGTTAAACTTTCATATCTCGGGTCACGATATATTAGGAGATATGATTAGAGGAATTTAGGCTTCTTGAATGCTCCTAAAATCATGCATCAAACATATCATGTTGGCATTTTTGCTATAAATTTTCTTCTAGGAGGTTCCAAAAGCCAAAGCTTCAATCGTAGTGAGAGGAAATCCCACTAATAATTTGGTATAACTTTTAGATCTTATGCCACCATATTTTAGGAGATATGGTTAGAGGAATTCGAGCTTCTTGAATGCTCCTAAAATCGTTCATCAAGCATGTCATGTTAACATTTTTGCTATAAATTTTCATCTGGGAGGTTCCAATAGTTGAAATTTGAACCATAGTGAAGGGAACTCCCATTCATCACTTGGTTTAGTTTTTAGAACTTGACCCACTATAATTTAGGAGATATTCCCTAAAAAATTTCTACAATAGTTAGCATGCAAAGTGTTCAAAGAAATGCTTAAATGGTTTTTAATGATTCATTGCATACAAACATTTTGATGAAATTCCCCAATGAAATTGTTGTTTTATTGTATGATAGTATTTTTGTAGTTTATATATTCCTATTTGCATGCAAAGTGTTTGAATAAATCCCTAAATGGTTTAATTATTCATTGCATACAAGTTGTTTAATGAAATGCCCTAATGAAAATGTTGTTTTGTGGATGGGGAAAATATTGTTGTAGTTGGCATATGTCTATTTGTATACAAAGAATTTGAAGAAATGTGTTAATTTGATTTTATTACAATTTGCATACAAACTATTTGATAAAATACCTCAAAGACAAAAATCAAAAGTTGCATTATTGAGAGGTATATTTTGGTTAGTATGTTACGAGTGGAATTAGAGTAATGTTTCTGATTCGATTTCATACAAAATGATTTACAAAATGTATAAATGAAAAATACTACTTAATTGGTTGTACACAAAGTAATTGAATAAAAGTTTACATGTAAAGTGTTTGAAAAAATGTATGAGAGATGAAAATCAAGTGTTTTCAAGTGTGTTTAGGATAAATTTAGTAGGGGTATGTGACAAGTGTTATCAGAGCTTATCATCAAGCTAGTAAAAGGGAAAAAAAATTGGCCACCCTATAACCTCTGTAAGTCATTGAGGTAAATGGGTATGTAACACTACCACCCACCCCCTTCTATAACCTAGTTTTGTTGGGAGGTGTTACTTTCACTTAACCCAACCTCCATAGTCTTGTCATGGAAATGGGGTTGCAAAATTCCTTAATTTTCAACTTTCTCAAAAGGATAAACTAATACCACCATCGCATCTAGCTCATCAATATATTTCATATGATATAAACTTTATGTCAATCTGACTTACAGATCAAAAGTTATGGCCATTCCAAGCTAATCCCCTTCATAAACCTGCAATGTCAGCACAACTACCACGTGGTGTTCATCATATGGCCCATGTGTCTTGCCTTGTTAGCAACAAAGCTCACATGGCCTGTTATGCCATTCCAGGCCCCTTAATTGGCTTTGTTAATCAACAAGAGATATTCCCATCCCCCATCCTTCATTAGTTGCAACTTCCATTACCATAAACACTCCCACAATAGAGAACCTCCAAGGTTCGAGACCATGCGATGTAAATATATTATCGTCAAGTGCCAAGGATATTATCATTCCTTGACCTTCCCTTATGATGCAACTCTCTTTCCTCCTGAGGTCTGAGGTCCTGCGACATAAATATTCCTGTTGAGTGCCTTGGAGATTTCCCATTCCTCGACCCCTATTGACCTCAACCTATTCTTATGATGCTCCTCTCTTTCTTTTTGAGGTCCAAGGTCCCGAGGTCCTGAGTGATGTCATGATGGTGGCATTTTGGCTTCATCCCATGGTGATGTCATGCTGATGTCATACTAGTCACATGGACCTATCCAAGGATGCCATTTGTCACTTAAATTTAGACCATTTGGCTTTCAACAAGACCATTTGCACCCATTACAAGGAAAATATCCTCTAGCGGAGGTTTTTACAGAAGCCCTTATAAAAATAGCCCAAAAATCCGTTTGCAGTGGAGTTGAGAGGGCAAATGTTTTAGTATATATTTTTTAATGGTGCCTCTATAATACACTAACACACAGGTGTGTTACTATACCTATTCACATCGATGCTTAATAACATATGGTGCACCATGGTAGAGTTATTTTTTATAAAAGTAAAAAATAATGGTGCACTAAGTACAATATTTTCATCGGTGCATATACTACTTGATAACACAAGGAAAGGGTTAAATTTAAAAAAAATGTCATTCATAAAAATCATTTTTCCCAATTCGGTGTTATGCTCTCACGACGTCTTGATGAAAAATCTATATAAGAAAGCCCCAATGCATAAACAATATGGTGCACCATTGTAAGGCTTTTAATTTAAAAATAACAGTGCGTTGATTATATTATATGCATTGGTGTCATTAATTGAATCGAAGGCCCTGGTGCTTAATATAAAATTGTGCACTGTTGCAGGGTTTTTTATATACAAATAAAAACAACGATGCACTACATATATAAGGCGCAACAGTGCGTATACTATTTGATAGCACCGGAAAAGGGTTAAATTTTTTAAAAAATGCCAGTCGTAAAATTCATTTTCACCATTTTGGTGCTATACTCACATAAAACACCAATGCTTTTCCCTTTTACGAAAGCCCCGATGTGTAGAACATGGTGCATCGGGGTAAGGTTTTTAATTTAAAAAACATCGGTGTGTTATTCATATAATAAGCATTGATGCCATTAATAGAATTGTACGTCCTGATTCTTAATAGACAATGGTGCACCATTCAAGAGTTATTTTTTTAAATAAAAAATAACATTGCGCTCAGTAACTTTTGAGCACTGGTGCGTATACTATTCGATAGCACCAGACTAGTGTAAATTTAAAAAAATGTTGGTTGTAAAATTTATTTTCACAATGCTAGTGCTATACTCCCATGAAGCCCGGGTGCTTTGACCTTTTTGCAACACTCTGGTGCATATACAACATGGTGCATTGTTGAAGGGTTTTTAATTTAAAAATAGTGGTGTGCTAGGTGAAACCAAAGCACCAATGCATATACTACTCAATAGTACGAGACAAAGGTTAAATTTAAAAAAATATTGGTTGTAAAATTCATTTTCACCATTTTGGTGCTATACTCCCAAGAAGCATTGATGTTGTTCCTGTTTTGACACGCTCTGATGCGTAAATAACATGGTGCACCACGATAGGATTTTTAATTTAAAAAATATTGCATTGCACTTCGTAAAAGATCCACACTGATGCATTGGGGTTCAAGCGCATTGGAACATGGTTAAATAAAAAAAAATTACCGGCCATAAAATTAATTTTTACCATTTGCAGTGTTGTAGAGCTCTCAAGCCTTGGTGCAAATTTTACCTCTGTGAACTATCATACCATCAGTGCTTTCCTTGCTTTCCATTCTTCCATTCGTTGCTCACTACGTGCCTTTCAGATTTTGTCAAATGATGGTCAATTTTTTTTGTTTTGTTCACATGGAAACCATGCTTCCCTGATTAGCAAATGTCCAGGTAATGTCTATGTTTCTCCCTAACTTAATTTTTTAGTGGAGTATAATTGAAAATTAAGTAAAAAAATGCGCCGTTTTTTTTGCATAGTGCATTCGAGATGTTCGTCTTGCACCATTCATGGTGTGCCCTGTAAATTTACAGGGTGCACCATAATCCAGTGCGTAATGTTAACACACTGTTAAAGGTTCGATGTGTTTGGTAAATGAAACTGAACCTAGTTGTGAATTTCCATGACACACCACTTTGAAAATTATAATTTTCACAACGATGCATCTGGTAAAAGCTACTTCCTGGTGCTTTTATTTTTTCCAAACACACTGCTTAATATATAAAAATTATAGCTTGGTGCGTTTGTTAACCTGAATGTTCTGGTATGGTGCATCAATGTAAAATTAATGCACATGTGTGAAATGTTATGTTGATGCACCGCATTGAAAAATAAAAATACTAATGTTATGTATGTATGCTAAGGCCTTGGAAAGACAAAAAGGTATTTTTGGCACATTATTTATGAAAATAATGGAAATTAGGAGAAAAAGAAGGTGAAAGGTCACAAGTTGCATGTGAGGAGGAAAATGAAGGAAAATAATGGAAAATTGAAGAAATTAGAGGCTTGATCAATAAAAAGACCTCAGAGCATTAGTTGGTAGCCTTTTGTTAGTTTAGTGTTGGAATTTGTCTCAGAGAGGAGAAGAGCACTAAGAGGAGAAAAAAAGAAAGCAAGTAAAGGAAGGATAAGAAAAGGAAAGAAAAGAAAAGGAAAGGAAAGGAAAGAAAAGGAAGGAAATGATAAAAAATCTTCAACGGGAATACTTGTAGGTAACAGGTTGGATGTGTAATTTCCTAGCTGTTTTTGACATGTGGTATGTGCACGTTGGTATTTGGTTCTTCTATTGTCATTGGCATGGATTTTACCGAGTTTCGATAGTGGATTTTTGTCTAGACTTGCCATTGTCAGATATCCATGGTGTGATGGGATTGTTTTCATTTTGAGCTTTGGATTGCTAAAAGATTTTGGATCCAGGTGAGGTGGTCTCAGGAAAATTCCCAAAGGCCTAGGAATCCCTTAACCGGTAACAGTGGGATACATGTGGATACAGGAAAATTCCTTAAGGTATTGGTGAAGAAATTATGAGGCATCCAAGCTCGGTTTGATTTTGTGATCTCAACACCGGTTTAGGTGAGATCACGATACGGAGAAGGTGGAGGTGGTTAAATGATCAAGTGCTCAAAAATTACACTAAAAAGATAAAAGTTTTAGAATCTTGTTAAACTCAAATTCAGATCAAAGAGCTCATCATTTTAAATCCAATGGTGCAAACGGCACTCAAATCTGAGCTCTTATGCAAAAGTTAGAGAAAGTCAAAGTTCAAGTTTGACTTGTCTACATGGAAGGATTGGGATGATGTGGCAAGGTCTTCAATGAATGAGGAGGTGCAAAGTGGCAGGCTACCAGTGGTCCATGCATTTTTCTAATTGCATTTGCAAGCAAAAAGGAATTATAAATCAGCCCTAGAATAACTAGGGTTGCGATGCGATAAGGCAATCGGAAATCGCAATCACAATCGACGAGGGGAAGGTATTACAGAAATCGGTCCCCAGTAGGTTGGGTTGCGATGCAATATCACAATCGCATATCATAGGAAAAATAAGGCTACAGGCTTTAAGACCTTGGTTCTCCGCCAATCGCGATGAGCGATAAGTTCCCGGATGCGATACGTTTATGGGCCGCAATTTAAGTTCCCGTTGGGTCCACCGATCTAACATCGCGTAATCGCTGCTTTGTTTACAAGACCATCTGTTGGGTTTTTATGCCGATTGATATTTGAGATACAACCAATAGGTTATGGCCCACTACGAAGTGAAATATTCGCTTAGTTAGCAAATTTTGGAGTGGAAATGAAGGTTTTTGCTGGTTTTGGAGCAATTTGTGGAACAAATAGTGGGAGAACTAGGAGAAGTCATAACTTCTTCAGTTATTATCAAAATTGGATGCAAAAAGAGGCTAGATAGCCATTTTTGAGTATTCTGAACTCATTGAGATAGGTTGCAGAGGCATTTGAGCATTTTAAACATACTTTTTTTATAATTTTGAGCATAATAGAGAGGCCCAAGCATTGGAAGCTGGACCAAGGAGACATAGCTCAAGAGGCATGAACTCCTCATCAAATCTCTGTGTTGTCTGTTGTATTTTGATGTTCTTTATTTTTACTTTGTTGTTGTCAAACATATGTTTTATGTTAAATTGTTTATAACATTTACATAAGAAACTCTCATGGGAATCACTAAATTAAGAAAATAGTGTATCCTTAAGCACTTGATCAGCAAATGATAAGCATCTTGGGTTGTAATTTGAATGGGGCATTAGCACAACATCTCTGCTCCATCTTCAGATCAAGTTGGTATCAGAGCACTGGTTTTTTCTTACTATATTTGCTTTGTGAAAGAAGGATTTAATTGTTTTCAAGTTTATGTCATGCTTACAAGGTTAAAACTCAAAAGGTGAAGGAAAGCTGGTTGGAAGCCTTGAAGTTGGGTCAAGTGGAAGAAGAGCAATGTTGCCAAAGTCTTCTACCCTAATACATCCTCAAGTTGTATAAGTTGTAGTTGAGTCTTCAAAGACCATGTCCCATGAAGGAGAAACTACAAACATGATAGAATATGAGAAGACCTTCAGAAAGGCTTTCTTTGATATGACAGAGATGGTGAAGGTCTTCTATGAATAGAGGAATAGCATATTGCAAGGAGAAAGTTCCAAACCTTCGAAAGGAGAAGGTTCTTCAGGAGGAGGTAATGGAAAAGGAGGTAATGGGAATGGAGACAAGCCTCCACACTCTCCACAATCTTCTTCATCATCTTCTTTGCAAGCATCTTCACACTCTTCCACTAATACAACCCTTAATAATACTCATCGTCATTCTTCAAAAGGAGTTGGAAAATAACCTCTACTTAAACTTGATGTTAAATTCGAGTTGCCCATGTATAATGGTGAAGTGAATGCAGAGAAGCTCGATAATTGGATTTGTCAGTTGGAGGTCTACTATAGAATTAGAACCTTCAAGAGGATGATATTAAAATTCAGTTGGCTTCATTGAGAATGGAGGGTGCATTAGTCATTTGGTGGGAAGCAAGGACTCAATACGAGATCAAAAAACATGGTAAGATCTCTATTACTTGGTCTAATTTCACTGCTGCTATAAAAAGACAATTCTATCCTTTAGACCATATGCCAAAGGCTATCATGAATTGGAAAAATTTCAAATAGTTAAAAGGTCAAAATGTGCAAGAGTATACTCAAGAGTTTAGGAGAAGAGCTCTTATGCTAGGAGTAGACTTGCAATCACAAGATACTTTGTTGAAATATATAGGAGGTTTGCATAGCTATCTTTGACACACCATTATTATGTTTAATCCCACGAATCTTGATGAGGTATGTTTTCAAGCTAAACACCTTGAAGCAAGGAGGAAAAATGTTCAAGAAGAAGCCATTTCAGAGTGGTGAAGGAAAGAATTTTAAAGGAAAGCAAAGAAAAATGCTTTTGTTAAGAAAGAAGGGGAGAAATCCGTGCACATGAATTGTTCCAAAGAGGGCCATGATGAAGTGCATTCCTGGAAGCTTCATCCTGAATTACGACTGAAGAAATTTAACAACAAAGGGAAACATAAGACCAACGCTAATGTACAACAAGACTTGGGTTTTGACTCAGGTGATGAAACCAAGATTGCAGCCACTGTAACTAAGGGAAAAGCCGTGGTAAAAAAAAAGCAAAGAGGAAGCCGTGGAAAGCACCAGTGCATCAAATAACCCCAACAACATTTCAAATGAAAAAAAAAGAATTGAGATGTTTCATATTTGAGTTACTTCCATACACACCAAGATTGATATGCTGTTTGACAGTGGATCCCAGGAAAATTTAATTTCTACAGATTTGGTCAAGAAATTGAATCTGGAAACCATGCCTCATCATAAACCGTATCCATTGGGTTGGATAACCAAGGATGCCAATCTTCAGGTCACATGGAAATGCATTTTCAGGTTTGCAATTATTGCCAATTTCGTTGATGAAGTCGAATTAGATGTGGTGTCGTTGGATATTTCTGGAATTGTGTTGGGAAGCCCATATCTGTATGACAGGAAAGCCATTTTCCATAGATTTGAGAACAAATATCATTTTTTCAAAGACGAAGTGGAGTATATTGTGAGAGCCCATCGTAGGAAGCTTAATATGTCTTTGGCAAGCGCAGGGCAAATGAAGCAACTGGTCAATTCCAACAAGAGTCTCGTGCTCCTTATGATCAAGCAAAAGAATGACATAGAGCATGGATCCTTTTCAGGCTGTGACATGAAGTTGAAAGATGAATTGGTTGATGTGGTAAATAAATATGGAGACATGTTTCAAGAACCAAAGGGACTGGCACCAAAAAGGGGAATTTAGCACGAAATTTAGCTACAACAAGACTTTCCACTCCCAAACATCAGTATGTATCGAATGCCAATTCTGGAAAGTTTAGAAATTAAGAAAAAAGTCCACGAATTGTTAGGTAAAGGTGTAATTCGTCTCTCTACTTCACCATGTGGTTCACCAATTTCTTTGGTACCCAAGAAAGATGGAACCTAGCGCATGTGTGTAGATTATCGAGATTTGAACAAAATTACCTTAAAGAATCGATACCCACTACCTATAATAGATAATTTTCTAGATCATTTGAAGAATGAAAAATATTTCACTAAATTAGACTTGAGAAGTGGATATCATCAAGTTAGAATAGTTGAGGAGGATATTTGGAACACTGCTTTTAAAACCAAACAGGGATTGTTTGAGTGGCTGGTTATGCCTTTTGGTCTTTGCAACACTCCAACTACATTCATGAGAGTTATGAATGATGTTTTAAGATCCTTTCTTGATGACTTTGTAATTTTTTATTTAGATGATATTTTGATATTCAACAAATCATGAGAAGAGCATGTCAAGCATGTGAGGAAAGTGTTGGATGTCTTGAAAAAATAATAGTTATTTCTGAAGATGTCTAAATGTGAATTTGGGAAAACTTCCTTAGTGTATTTGGGCCACATAGTTGGAGGAGGTGAGCTGAAGATTGACCCCTCTAAAGTTTTGGTCATTGTGAATTGGCCAATACCCAAATCAGTCACAGAAGTAAGGAGTTTTCTGGGAGCAACGCAATATTGGAGGAAGTTCATTATTAATTTCTCTTCCATAGTAGCTCCACTACATGCTTTGACCACCGTGAAGGTTGTCTTCCAGTGGGGAGGCAAACAACAAAAATCATTTGATTCTTTAAAACATAAGATTAGTTCAGCCCCAGTTTTAGCATTACGATATTTGAAACAACCATTTGAAATACAAATAGATGCAAGTGACTACGCCATGGGTGCAGTTATTTTACAACATGGTATGCCTATTTCATTTCATTATGTGATTTTTAATGGTGATGTTATTAATTATCCTACATATGATAAAGAGCTTTACACATTGGTGCAAAGTGTGAAGAAATGAAAGCATTACTTGATGGGAAAAGAAACCATTATTCACATCGATCATCAACCTTTGCAATATTTGCAATCTCAAAAAAAATTGCAGCAATCAAGGCACTTTCGTTGGATGGGATTCTTATATAAATTCCACTTGGTAATCAGGTATGAGAAAGGTATTTATAACAGAGTTGCTGATGTGATTTCTAGACTGGTTGTTAATGTAGCCATTTTATTCAAGAATAATAATGTTTTGCCTGAAAGTTATGTTGAACAATGGTTTGCCTTGAGTCAAGGCCACCAAGTTGAGGAATCAGACTACCATGTACATGATAATTTGTTGTGTCATTTGGGAAAATTTTGTGTTCCATAGGGAGAGAGAGTAAATGTCACAAGGGAAGCACACACTTCTCTTATTGCTGGACATTTCAATGTAAGTAAAACAATGGAAAATCTTCAAAGGTATTTTTACTGGCCTCGTATGCTTGAAAGTGTGTCACGTTTTATCAGAGGTTGTTCATTGTGTGCAATCAGTAAACCTAGTAATAGGAAACTAGGATTGTACACACCACTTCTAGTTCCTTCACGTTCATGGGAGAGTGTTACTATGGATTTTGTAGGAGGTCTTCCTTTATCAAGAAAAGGTCATGATTATTTGTATGTAGTTGTGGATAGGTTCAACAAGATGTGCATATTAATGCCTTATAAAAAATAAATTACAGCTAAAAAAACAACTCAAATTTTCTTTCAAAATGTATAGGTTCATTTTGGATTACCTACTTCTATTGTAAGTGATCATGATTCCCAATTTGTTGGGAATTTTTGGTCAAGTTTATGGAACTTTATGGACACCAAGTTGAAGAAAAGTACAGCCTTCCATTTGCAAACAGATGGTCAAACTGAAGTGTTTAACAAGACAATTATTCATTTGCTAAGAAGATATTGCAACAAAAATCCTAAGTTGTGGGATGAACAATTGCATTATATTCAGCATGCTTACAATTGATAAAAACACTCTTCTACTCTAACTTCGCCTTTTGAGGCATGTCTTAATTATTTGCCTAAATTGCCTTTGGATTTCATTTTTGAGAAAGATGTAGCTATAGATGGACATTTCGACATAGACATAGCAAAGAAACTCATTGAGAAAATTCAATTGACTCACCAAAGAGTTCAAGAACAACTAGAAAAGAGTCAAGGCAAGTATAAAGCAAGGCATGATAAGCATTGTAGATCATCAGTTTCAAGTAGGTGATGAAGTTTGGCTTTACATTAGCAAGGATAGGCTTCAAGGTGAAGGTAAAGAGCTAAAACCAATCTGTTATAGTCCATTTAAAATCCTAGAAAAGATTGGTAATAATGATTTCAAGCTTGATTTGCCTTCATATATGCAAATTTATTCCATTGTTAATGTTGAAAATTTGATATTGCATGAGCCTCCTTTGATTGATGATCAAGGAGAAAGTGTACAGATTCCATCAATTGAATATTTTTCTCCAGAATTCCTTGATGTGCTTCAACAAGACACTATACTTGACAGAAGAACAAGGACAACAAAAAGGGGAAATATTGATTATCTTCGAGTGGGTCTCAAAGGTATAAATCCAACAAAGGCCAAATGGATTGAAGAGGTGAAGGTGAGGGAACAATATCCTCATCTATTCAATAACTGAATATAATATTTTGGGGTCCAAAAGGCTTCCAGTGGGGAGGAGTGATTAGGTGCTAAAAAATAAAAGTGTTAGAATTTTGTTACACTCAGCTACAGATCGAAGATCTCATCATTTTGAATCCAACGGTGTGAACGACACTCAAATTCGAGCTTGTATGCAGAAGTTAGAGCAAGTCAAAGTTCAAGTTTGACTTGTCTTCCTGGAAAGATTGAGATGATGTGGCAAGGTCTTTAGCGAATGAGGAGGCACTAAGTGGTAGGTTGCCAGTGGCCCCCGCATTTTGCTAATCACAGTCACAGGTGGAAAGGCATTACAAAATCAGCCCCAGAACAACCAGGGTTGTGATGTGATAAGGCAATTGGAAATCACAATCGTAATTGGTGAGGGGAAGGTATTACAGAAATCAGCCCCTCAGTTCTTCACCGATTGTAATGAGTGATCAGTTCCTGGATGTGATACATTTATGGGCCACAATTTAAGTTCTCATCGAGTCCACCGATATCGCATCGCACAATCGCTGCTTTGTTTACAAGACCATTCATTTGGTTTTTATGCCGATTGCAATTTGTGATATGAATGAGAGGTTATGGCCCATGGCGCGGTGAAATATTCGCTCAATTAGCGGATTTTGGAGCGGAAATGAGGGTTTCTGCTAGTTTTGGAGCAATTTGTGGAACAAATAGTGGGAGAACTAGGAGAAGTCATAACTTCTTCAGTTCTTATCCAAATTGGATGCAAAAGGAGGCTAGATAGCCATTTTTGAGTATTTTGAACTCATTGAGACAGGTTTCTGAGACATTTAAGCACTATAAACACTTTTTTTTTTATAATAATTTTGAGCATAATAGAGAGGCTCAAGCATTGGAATCTAGACCAAGGAGACGTAGCCTAGGAGTTATGAAGTCCTCATCAAATCTATCTGTTGTGTGTTGTATTTTGATGTTCTTTTCTGTTATTTTGCTGTTGTTTAGCATATGTTTTATGTTAAATTGTTTATAACATTTACATAAGAAACTCTCACGGGAATCATTAAATTAATAAAATAGTGTATCCTTAAGCACTTGATCAACAAATGATAAGCATCTTGGGTTTTAATCTAAATGGGGAATTAGCACAACATTACTAATCTACTCCATCTTCAAATAATTAAACCTCTAGATTCCCTTGGTTTTTTATTTATTGGTTTATCCCATGAGATCCCACATTCATGCCTGGAATATGGCATGGGGGTGATTGGATGAAAGAAGGAATTGGTTCAGCCAATCTACGGTTGGGTGGTACGTGGAAGTCCCAAACCTAGTTGGTTTTTGCCTATGATAATAAAAGCTAAGTTTCTCTTCTTTGATGAGGAAATGTACTTGTTATTATGTGGCTTTAATGGTTGTTCTATTATTGTTGTTTATTTAGTTATATGCTATTTACAAACATGGTTTTATGACAGATCTTAGTCGTGGATATTTTCATAGTTTTACTTGTAACTGAATAAATAATGATTGTGAGACTTAATTGGTGTTATGAAAACTAATGTGAGAATGAAATGACCCTTCTTGTTAAACCTCAAATAAGTTCCCAGTCCCTTATATTCAGAATTGCATTCATGACATCTAGGTTTCATATTTACCAAGTGTTTGACATAGTGTCAATCCCGGTTGGGGAAGGTCAGGTCAAGTCCTGGTTTTAGTTTTTAGTTTACAAGCATTGTTTCTATATCATTTATATTCTCTGGAAGCTTCACTGAGTTCTGGGCAGAGACCTGAGTCCTAGCCCTAAAAAAAGTGGCACAAAATTCGAGGTCGCTAGCATAGAACTGAGCAGAAAAGTCCATAGTCACATGGATGCAGGCCTATGGGAGTGACTGGGGAGCCGTAGTTGCATGGAGGCCTTGGCAAGGGAGCGAATGGGGCTCTAGTTCAAGGAAAAAGTGATTTGTCTTAGGGGTTGGACACTTGGAGGTGTTGGATTAATCCTGGAGGTCCCATGGCAATTGAGGGAAGTTAGTAAGGACTTAAGTTGTCGACTCGATTTATTTAAGGTCATATAGGAGGTTGAGTATTATCATAGTAGCCCCTTAGCTCATGTTTACCCGAGAAAGTTGGTGAAAGTGGGTAGATATTAGAGGAGGTGTCATTACAGGGTAGTATAAGAGCATGTTTCGCTCTCTTTAGGTCGTACCAAATACCACAAGGTAGTATCAAACTAGGTTGTGCTCTCCTTGGGTAAAGTCTAATGTTGTCAAGGTTATGGTTGTCATGCATGAGTTCATAGAATACAATTTGTATGGTCATGCATGATGGTGTATGCTGATTATGTTGTTATGTTATTACATGGATATGCTTATGATTATACATGTACATGCTAATGTGGACTGATCTTTAAGATAAGATAAGCCTCCCTTGAACATCATTGAGGTATGGATTTGATTTTGGTATCTATTTGGTTTATCTCACATGATATACTTGAAGGAAGAAGAGAATCCAATATGACAAGAAAAATGGTAGACTACAGTGCCCGTGACTCTCCCTATAGGTCAATTGGGCAACAAGGAGAAGAGTATTCTAGATACATTGAGGAGATTGAGGGAAAAGATTAGAAGTTGCAAAGTAGACAGTGACAGGTTGGTTGAGGCTCAGGAAAGACTTGCAAGGGCTCAGGAGAAGAAGGTATAGGTTAATGCAATGATTCTTCATAGCTTGTCAAAGTTACAGAAATAAGGAAAATTGAGGATTATTCAAGAGCAGAAAGAGAAAACTAATGGAGCCTATGGTAGTAGATCTCGGTCCGTATACAAATTGGATAGAGGGGACACATTCAAAGGTGGAATATTATTGGACACACCTGATAGGAAGATTGGTATGTATGGGCATCATTCTAGTTCCTCATCTAGGAGACATCATCGTAGTCATTACCCTCATCATTCTTATAGGAGGGGTGAGTATTTTCCTAAAGATTTAAAGAAAGTGAAACCTCCTACATTTGATGGAGAGATGAAGAAGTCAGAAGATGTAGATGCATGGTTGCTTGGGATGAATAAATTCTTCAGATTACATAACTACTCAGAGAAGATGAAATCTAAGATTATCACCTTCAGTCTTAAAGGAAAATCATATATCTAGTGGGAAGACATGAAGAATGTCAAGGAAATTTGGGAGGAAGACTTGATTTGGGATGATTTCGAGAGGATATTCAAGAAGAATTATCTATCAAAGAGGTACTATGATGACAGAGCTAAGGAGTTTTATGAGCTACAGATGGGTTCTATCATAGATTATGAGTATACTAGTAGATTATTAGATCTATTGAGGTATGTTTTGTATCTCAAGGAGGAGAAGGCTAATATTCAGAGATTCATCAGTGGATTTCTAGTAGCATATAAAGATTGGATTGAGTTTGATGAGCCTAGATCATTAGAGGAAGCCATCCAGAAATTGAAGCATTATTATGAACAGTCAAAGCACAAAGTTGGGACTAAATGTGACATGAAGGGAAATGAGAAGGTAAAAGGGAAGTGGTAACTGAAGCGGGGAAGAACTCAAGAGGCATGTGAGAAATAAAATGTTGATCCTTACAAGAAGTTCAATGAAGTTGAGAAGGGACATGGGTTGCATCTTGGAGAGAAGGAGACTAGAGGTGATGGTAGAGCACTGTTGCAGTGTTGGATATGTGGAAAAAATCATCGTAAGAAGGATTGTCCATTGTACTAGGGAGGTAGGCCTCAAATCTATAGCGCTCAAGAGGCGCAAACCATTGGGGATGTTGGTCATAGTATTGCTTGGATTTATGCAGATGTTGACAACATGCATGAGGGATAAATAGGAATATATTATCGAGATGGATGGTAAGATTTGTGACAAGATTATTTATATTTTAATTGATCCTTGATCTAATTATAGTTATGTTAATCTTGACCTAGTGGATAAGTGTGGCTTGAGAAAAGAAGTGCATGCAAAATCTTGGTTAGTACATTTGGAAACATGTACAAAGAAGAGAGTTCACCATTGAGTAAGAGCTTGTGCATTTGAGTTGAATGGTATGCCTACAACAACACATTTTAATGTATTGCCATTGGGATCGTATAATATGATTTTGGGTATGGATTAGTTGTATCTTCCCAGGACCAAAGCAGATTGCTATGACAAGGTTATTAAGTGTTTGGATGATAATGGAGAGAAGAGAATCTTGTAGGGAAAGAAGAAGCCTACATCATTGAGGATGGTCACAACTATGTAGGCTAAGCGCAGTTGTAGGAAAGGGTGTGTGACGTTTGCAGTTCATACTTCCAGTGACAAGGGTAAGGATGTTGAGGATGTAGAAATATTCATGAGGTACCCTATATTACAACAGTTTAAGGATGTGTTTCCAGCAAATATTTCAGAGTTGCCTCCGCAGAGGGAAGTAGAATTTTCTATTGAGTTGGTACCAGGGGAAGCACCAACATCAAAGGCACCTTACAGGATGAGAACACCTGACTTAGTAGAGTTAAAGTTGTAGTTGATGAAAATTCTTGATAAGGGATACATTAGGCCAAGTGTATCACCTTGGGGTGCACCAATGTTGTTCGTGAAGAAAAAGGATGGTACTTTTAGGTTGTGCATTGATTATAGGTAGTTGCACAAGGTGACAATCAAGAACAAGTACTCATTGCTGAGGATTGATGACTTGTTTGATCAATTGAAGGAAACAACAATGTTCTCAAATATTAATTTGTAATCATGATATCATCAAGTACGCATCAAAGAATAAGACATCTACAAGAATTCCCTCAAGACTAGGTATGGGCATTATGGGTCCATTATAGTTCGATTCGGTTTGACTAATGTTCCAACTACTTTTATGTGTTTGATGAATAGTGTGTTGCATCCTTATCCGAACAAGTTTTTTATTGTGTTCATTGATGGCATATTGATATATTTTAATAATGAGGAAGAGCATGCCAAGCATTTAGCAACATTGTTGAGATTACTAAGAGAACATTAGTTGTATGCTAGGTTTAGCAAGTGAAAATTATTCTAGATAGAAATACACTACTTGGGACATGTTATTTCCAAGAATGGAATAAAAATAGATTCAGAGAAGATAAAGGCTATCAAGGAGTGGAAAACTTCTAGAAATGTGGAGGAAGTCAGATCATTCATGGGATTAACAGGTTACTACAAAAGGTTCATCAAGAACTTCTCACGCATTGCATATCCTATTACATCATTACAGAGGAAAGGTAAGAAGTTTGAATGAATAGAGTGTGCAACCAATTTTGAGCAGTTGAAGCAATAGTTGACAAATGCTCTATTGTTAAAGATTGTATATCTGGATAAAGAATTCGTAGTTTGTACATATGATTGCAAGAGAGGGCTTGGTGAAGTCCTTATGCAGGAGGGAAATGTGATATGCTATGAGTCCATGAAATTGAATGAGCATGAGAAAAAATACATGACTCATGATCTTGAGTTGGTAACTATTATTCATGCCTTGAAGATGTGGAGACATTATATTCTTGGCAAGAGGTTTGTGTTAATGAGCAATCACAGTGGGTTAAGATATTTTTTTGACCAACCGAATTTGAATGTTAGGCAAGCTAGATGGTTGGCTACCCTTAGTGAATTTGACTTCGAGATTAGATACATTAATGGAAAGGAGAATAGGGTTGCAGATTCTCTGAATAGGAAATTGCAATTGAACCATGTTGCGGAAGTGAGCTCATATGGGACAGATTTATGGGATCAGATCTTATAGGCAAGGCACATGATGATAGGTACATGGAGCTTATGCATAGATTACAACAGGGTACAAGTGATCGTGATGTGGATTATCATCTCATGATCGATGGCTTGGTGAGATTTAGGGACAAGATCTATGTGCTGGATGATAGTGAACTCAAGAAGCTTATCTTGATGAATTTTCATGTTAAACCATATTTAGGTAACCCAGGATATCATAAGACATTGACAACAGTGAAGAAGTTACACTATTGGATGAATTTGAAGAAGGAAGTGGAAGAGTTTGTGGCGATATGTTTGGACTGTCAGTAGGTTAAAGCAGAGCGTAAGCATCTAGGTGGGTTGCTTTAGCCTATTTCAATTACAGAATGGAAATTGGAGGTCATTTTCATGGATTTCAGTACAGGTCTTCAGAGTACATCAAGGAAACATGATTCTATTATGGTTGTGGTAGATAGGTTGAGCAAGGTAGCTCACTTCATTTCGGTAAAGACTACTTATTCAGATAGTGAGGTAGCACATGTCTTCATCAGGGAAATCGTGAGATTGCATGGTGTTTTGAAGAAGATTGTGTCAGATAAGGATGCCAAGCTCATTCCTAGTGTTGGAAGGAACTATTTGTAGGACAAGGGATAGAGTTGGCCTTCAGCACTGCTTATCATCCACAGATAGACGAATAGACAGAGAGGGTCAACAAGATATCAGAGAATATGCTGAGGATGTATGTCATGCATCAACATAGGAGATGGGAGGAGTATCTTCCATTGGTCTAGTTTGCGGTTATCATGAGTCTCTTAGGATTAGTCCATTTAAGGCACTCTATGGGCGGAGTTGTAACACTCCCATCAGCTAGAGTGATCCAGTGAACAAGGTACTTGTGGGGTTGGACATGTTGGTAGACATGGAATAGGAAATGTAGATTATAAAGAAGAATCTAAAGGCAAAATGATGCAGGAAAACCCTGCTTATACCCACAATATGAATATTGAAATGCATAAACCATTTTTCCCTAGGAATTAATATGACCTATCGGGTCAAATCTTCATTAGATAATGGTTATGGCCCCTTTTATTAATTCTCGGCGGAATGATTTATCAACCTCTACAGAAACAATTCCAAAAACTAACTACAATTCATGCCCTTCATCAATTCTTTCATCATCAGGACTTAATGACTCTTATAATCCTTTCATTAGTCTTAATGCCCGCACACATAGCTAAACCCCATAAACCTTTATTAACTTTGGGTCATACATAGGCTGAACCCACAAATCTATCTATCGGTGTTATTTCTATCATGATTCTCATACAATAGAAATATTCACAAAACATGTGTAACCATACCTTTTCCACTTATTCCTCGTCTCTGCACATTTCTCGATGCATGCCTTATCACAATCATAATCGCAATTCTCCGTGGGTCATACTAACACATGACTTATTCCATCGCATCTGATATGCGATAGCATATCAGATTCCAAACTAAAATAAACTATGTCCATTACCTTCTCGGGTCCGCTCTCATTGCATTTCACAATGTCCTCTCGCCCGATCAATACCGCTCATCGCAATGTCGCATATCGCAAGGGTTAAGGGTCATGACACATCTACTATGGAATACTTGCGATGCGATAAAATCTCCAATCGCATCAGAAATCGCAATTGCCCATCGTATTTCGCATGTTGCAAGACTTGTGGCCCAAGGTTAAGTCCTCCCTTTGGAATATTGGGATGCAAGATTTAAAAACAGTCCTCCACCGTTGATCTGAACATTCGATCCAACGGTTAACAATAAGATCACATATTGTAATCGAAACTTGCTTGTGGCCGGGTTTTACCGACTGCTATAATATATTGCGATGTGACACAACTTCCTCCCTTTGCTGCGACTCAATCCTGGTCATTGATCTTCTAGATCTGATGACTCCTGTACACTAACACTTCATTTCTTCATTCATCTCTTTATTTGGGTTATACGCCATTCTTCAATGGTTCACTGTGGTTTCGGTTATTTCAATGGTTCCCATCCTTCCACTGTTCCGCTGCACGACTCCTCCTGAGCTTAACTCTATGTGTTTCTTTGATCAAGATCGCTCCAAACCATTACTTGGGTTCTTTGAATGGATTCAATGATCCATTACGTTCCTCTGTATTATTCTTCTCCTCTGTGTATTCGTCTAGACTCTGCCTGCACACATATGTTATACAAAATACTCTGATTCGTACATAACTTTAACATTTGATATTCAAATCGCACATCTACACACTTTGGATTTAAATCTCTATATATGTGCATACAACCAATAATTACATAATAGTACTCTCTTTCCCTCTTTGGCATGCTTTTATAATTACAGTGGCCTCTGATTTACAAGCTGCCTATAGGCTTACAGTCACACTCCAATTATCTAACCTGCTACCTATCTAACCTATCCAACCTCTGTCTATGCCTTTTTGGCTTGCATTTATACAAAAGGATTCTAAAACCAATTCCTGGTTTAGATCCATAAGCTTCTCAACAAAATCCTAAAATCTCTTCCTCATCCCTAAGGATTCTCTCAAATCCACAAAATCATGAACTAACTCCTAATTTGAGTTTTACAATCAATTCACAAATCCCTCAGTTCTCTCAACTATCCTAAAGCCCTCATATTCTCCTACATTTGAGAATATTTACAAATATGTCTCACAATATTCAATTAAATCCTATTCTCATTAAAATAATTCAAAACTCTTAATAATTACATTAATTCAATACTTAGGAAACCAACTTCCCTAAAACACAAGACCCCCTATGTCTACTAAAATACAATGATAATGTTGAGCTGAATGCTCCCGCATCAGACTTCCCATGTAAGAATATTTATGACCACCCAGTCATAAGTCTAGATAATTGTTTCCTCCAGGATCCCAGAATTTATTTTGTAATCTATCTTTGCTTATCAATTGTTCTATTGCTGCTGTTGTTTGCTACTGTTCTCCAAGTCTCCATACCTTATGCCGCAATGCTCCACTTACCATGCTTTCATAGTCTACTGTTGTCTTCCTCTTGTTATCGCTCCTTTCCTTTCTTGTTGTTATCTTCTTCTGAGACACTTTCATCATTAACCTTCTTATCAACTCAATTTCTTTGTCCAGTATATCCTCTGTCTGCTGATTGTCTTCAACTCTTGATTGCTAAACTCTCATTCTTTCTTGTTCTTCACTTATTCTGATGATCTGATTGCCTCCCTTTCATCCTTACCCTCTTGTTCACTATTGTCTTGCACCTTTTCAGTTGCTGTCGTATTATCATTCAAGACAATTTTCTACTTCTGTTTTCTGTACCTGTCAACTTCTTCTTGTCTTTTATTTATGACAACTTCTTTGTCATCCTTCATCAGCAATTTATCCTGAACTTTTATCCTCTGCTGTTCCAACTTTATTCTTTGAAGGTCTAACTCTCTATATAATTCAATGATTTTACCTGGAGTAAACTTTGAAAATTTTACACAATCCCCCATTTCTTCATTTTCTATTGACCCATCATCATATGGTCCTTCTTCCTCTGCTAAATCTTTCTTAACATCCTGATCCGGATTTAAACAGGGATGCAACAAATTACAAAGATAACCATAAACACAGAGATGTAGCGGAAATAATACTTCATTTCATTAATGTAAAATATTAAAATATGCTTACAAACAGAGTTGGAAATAAACCAGCTAGGGCGATGGTAGCTTATCTTTGAGAAGAGATTTGGCAGCTACATGCTTCTCAACTGTGTTACAATGAGGCTCGAATGCCTATTTATTGTTGAGAAATAATGGAAACCCTTTAACATTCCAAAACCTAATCCTAGAAGATGAAATGCCAAACTGTGGGCCCCTTTGGGTAAATTGGTACATCAACTTCCCAAGGTCGTAACTTTGGCATACAATCTCCGTTTGACGTGCCCAATATCTCATTAGAAATATCTATACGAGAACTACAACTTTGGGAAGAGCAACATCATGAACCCATGTTGCTCACAATTTTCCCAAAAAACGTCGTTTAGGGCCTCAAAAAAGCTTCGGAAGTTCAGGACCCTAAAAACTGCTAAAAATAGTAAACTGGGCTACAATTAAGGAAACTGAAAATATGAAAGAAACAATGGTGGGGGTCCAAGTGGATTTGGTAGGTGGCCACCAATATCCACCTGGATCATTCCTCCCCCCTTAGGAAGCAATGGTCCCCATTGCGTTGAGTTCCTCCATGAGATGAAGAAACTTTTGTTGAACTTGGTCCCTGGTAAGCCACTTGCCATGGTGAAGGAGTTGGCATGCTTTGACAACTTGATACAATTGGATATTCTGCTAGCGAGTGCACTTGATCTGTGTGTCCATGATCCGATTAGCTACAACTTGTTCCATGTAATCTGGATTTAACTCTGTGGGTGTGAGCTGTTTTGCAATGTCGAATGTTTCTAGTAATGGTGGAAAGTATGGCCGAAGGCAGTCCACATTGAACATTGGGTGCAGGCCAAGGAATGGGGGAATGCTGAGCTCAAATGCATTGTCTCCCACAACCTTGGTAATGGTGTAAGGACCATATCAGAGTGGTCTAAGTTTCCGATAGGATCCAATAAGGCGTTCCTTTTGCAAATGCAACCAGAATTTGTTGCCCACCTAAAACTTGTGTGGCACCCGATGTTGATCATGTCGCTGCTTGTACTTGGCATTTGATTTCTCCAGAATGTCATAGACCTATTGGCGAATATGTTGGATGTGCTCAATGAAGCTGTTTGCCTTATCTGTTTTGGATTGGACATGAGCCGAATCTGTGTGAGTAGCTATAAATGGCATGGCCACATCAATGGGACATAGTGGCTGGAATCCCAAGCCCACCCGAAAAGAGCTGTGGCCAGTCGAGCTGTGGAGAGCCCAGTTGTAGCTATGCTGAACATAGGGGAGGCTCTCGTCCCATGTGCGTGGATGCTTTGAGTTGTACATGCGCAAAATGTGTACGATCATCCTGTTGACAACCTCTGTTTGGCCATCAGTTTGAGGATGGAAGGCTGTGGAATTGTGAGTTTGGTGTCAAGCATTGACCAGAGACTGGACCAAAATGTACTGAGACACCTGCTATCCCGTTCTGAGATGATAGACTGTGGGATCCCAATGTGTACCCACACTCATTCAAAGAAGAGTTTAGCAGTGGCTTCTGTTGTGATATTATTCTTACAGGCAGCCATAATGGCCATCTTCGAGAACCTGTTGACGACCACAAAAACACAGTCGTTTCCATGCTTTGTGGAAGGAAGGCCTGACATGTAATCCATGGAGATGGATTCCCAAGGTTGACTAGGGGTAGGCAGTGGGGTATAGAGGCCTTGCTTCTTGATGCTTGGTTTGGAAATGACATAGGCAGTGCATGATCTGATGTACTTCCTGACATCCTGTCGAAGATTCTGTTAGCGCTTGAGATTTCACCTCAGGCTAAGAAAGGTAAACCTCAAGGCAACATCAAACCATTCAGCCTCGTAGCTAGCCCTACGGGGCAGGAGAAGGCTCTCTTCGGTCAATCTCGGTAGATTTTCAATAGGATGAGATGACCAACAATGTAACACTGATATTAGGCTAGTAAACTGGTTATAAAGGTTGATTTTGGGGGTTTTTGGGGTTTTTGGTGGCAAATTGAGGAGCTGCAATTTAGGGTGCGGGGATTGGACACAGTTTTTGCAGGGAGGTCTTTGGGGCAAGGTAGGAGCCTGTATTGATGTCTTTAGCTGAAGTGGATGATTAGGAAGAAAAATAAGAAGGCTAAAGAGAGCAAACAATGGATTTGAATTCTCTTTAGACAGCAGAAAACATAGAAATTAAACAAATTTAAAAGTAGAGCATGGCAAGCATGAATTCTAACTTTATCACTTCATTTGTTTAATATGCAGCAGTATAGAAAGGAAATGAATCACATAACAAAGCTTACAATAACATGGAGAAACACACCATCAACACATGAGTCCACAAGAATCCCAAAGATGACTGCAAAACCCTGGTCTTCCTTAGCCAAAAATTGCAGAGATACAAGTGATAATACAATGATAGCTTCTCCCTCAAGAGTCCAACCATGAAAATGAGCAAGAAAGTACATAATATAGATGATCTAACCTCTTTCCCTGCCTCCATGGGTCGAGCTCACTATCCTAGGAGCTGTTTGAACCACTTCTAAACTAAGCACTAGAAAATAGGCAGTCAAAACAACTTGCCTCTAAAAACTTGGAAACCAGTTCATACATTCAATTTTTACCCTTTACATGCAAGAATCTTCTAGAAGAGTTAAACAAGAGTAAAAATATCCAAAAAGTGTCACAATTACATCCAAGAGGACCACCATCCCCCTCAAAAAGTCAAACTGGAGCCAAACTGCGTTTTCTGGGCTGAACTGGTCAAATCTGGCAAAGTTTCCTCAACGGGTCGCACACATTTCCTCAACGGGTCGCGCACTTTGGAGCTCTGTTTGGAGGCCTTCCCGGTGTCAGAATGAGGTGCAGGATAGCTCATTGGAAAGGTCTCTCAGTCTAATTTCCAACCCAACTAGAATTTTTGGATTTGGAGGTCATTTACCCAGTAAAACGTCAATTCTCCCAAGACTACTTCTGCAACTCAAAAAAGGGGCAGAAAGTCAAATTTTGCCTGTATTTTGACCTTTTGGAGGCTCAAAACTCCATAAAAACTCAAGTCCATCCATAGGCATGTGTAACTTTGCATGAAAAATCTAGAAATGTTGAGTTTTTGCAAAACGGAGCTACGATGACAAAGGGTCTCACCGGGGGTGAGACCCGTTGAGAAACCAAAACCTGTAAATTTCCCAAAAATACCAAAATTACCCAAAATTCTCAAAAAATTTTGGGATTTGTGCTGTAGATGATGCTAGTGAGTGCCATGATTCTTGAGGGATGCCTCAGCCAAGATACGGAGGGGATTTGGCTTCTTTCTCCGTTTTTGAGCCTCGGTCAACCGCCTCTGAAACATTTTCATTTTGGCCTTGCACACATGCATCCTCGCCCAATAATGATTTTTCATATTCCTCAGCAACTTTTTCTCTTGGTTGGCCTTAGTCAACAGCCTCTCTAAGTGTGCATTTACCCAGATGAGCATGGACTCTCTCTCAGCAGGCAATAGGTCACCGGGCCTCCTTCTGTTCAAATCTCGGTCAGTACGAATCCTCCATAACTCATCAAGTACTTTCTCCTCCTCTAACTGTTTGTTCCGCTACTCCAAGTAAGTGATAGTCCATTGGGCACCCTCAAGTCTCCTCTGCAAAACATCATTCTCGGCCCTGAGATGCTGAATGATCTCCTTTGCCTCTTGGCTAGGAGAACTGGCCTCGAGATCAATCACTGGATCCTCATGAATCTTGGGCTCTTTGCCCCTCTGCAGTACCTGTGCTGATGAAGAAAGCGAGGCCCCTTCCACCTGATGTGGAGATAACACTCGTTGATCTGAAGATGAAGGCTAGACCCCTTCCACCTGCTGTGGAGATAGTACTCGCCTAGCTGCTGCAAATAAGGCCCTTGGGCCTTTCTGATAGGTGACCAAAGGAGTGGAGCTGACATGTCGGGTGACGGGAGCATCAGGCTGCTGAGATGGTCCTCCCTCCTCATGAATGACCTCCTGATGTGGCTGAGGTGGTAGTGTGAAAAACTCACGAGAGATGAACTCCTCCCATGAGATGCCCTGCTGAGTCAACTGATGTGAGACTATGAGCTGAATCAAACCATAATGGCAAAGGCTCCTGTACTGCTGAGCCGGGGTCTTCCTCTGCAACATGGGCACCATCCTCTGAATGTTATGAAACAAGAAGACTGGGAGGTTCATCATCCTTACTCGGGTGAAATGCATCAAAAGGCGAATGTGATATGAATACACCTGTGAAAATCTACCCTCACAGGTAAAATAATGCATAATAAGCCTCATGAGGGGAGCATACTCGCTTCGAAGAAATCTGAATGGGAAAACACCCGTCAAAAGTCTCACAAATGATGGCCGGACATAGGGCTCAAAGTGAACAAAATCAAGTAATCTACGCTTAGGCCACACCTCACCCACATTTGGTATCCCTGTAGCCTGTGAGATCACCTCAAGTGTCAATGTGAAGTTCACCCCTGCAAGAGTGACATGCCCATCATGGAGGTGTAAGACAAACAAGCGGGCCAACTCTCTATGATGCTGAATCTGAGAGATCCTCTCACAAAACTGATAGCAAGACATGTACTGGAAGCAATTCACTGCCAAAGGACAGGCTTGTAATTCTGCCAAAGAAGTAGGCTCCTCCCGCTTATGATGTCCTCCCTTACCTCCTCTACGAGGCCTCGTCTGTTCCTCAACCTCTGTAGATGATGAATGGTCATCACTTTGCTCATAAGTTTCGGTTTCTGACATGGTTTTGGAGCAAAGTGGACAAACTGAACTACTGTCTCTGCCTGCAAAAAGTGCTGAAATCTATGCTGTTTCAAGGGGAACCAAACATGAGGGAAATGTTAGGGGAGGGAATTTTTTAACAAGGAATGGGAATATATAAGATAACAGGGAATTTTTTAAGGGAAATTTTGCAAATCATATTCATAAAGGAACACATATTTGTGATAGGGAAATCATTTGCAAAGAGTATTACATATGGGAAAAAACATGCATACAAGTGAACATGAGCACATATGCATACATGTATCAATAGGGAAATAGGGAAACCATATACAAAATTTGCTAATATATTCACCAACATTTGCTACTGTTTTCACATGAATCTTTTCTTTGTTTTTTACATGTATATGGTAGAGGGAAATTAGGGTTTTGTATGCTTTGGGAGAGGGGTAGGGTTTACATTTTAGTGATTTAGGGATGGGAAGGGGATTTGTATGTCATTTATAAAATAAACATGGGAAAGGAAATGTACATATGAGTGTGGGCAAAAGGAAAGGGAAAAGAAATCAACCGAAGGGAAAAAACAACTTGAAACATCATAAACCCTAACACAATTTGGGCATGAACATTGCAGCCATATAAATTCATTCATTTGCAAGTTTGGAGGTTAAAATCATAGCATGAAGACTTGCATCCATCACCAATCTCAAAAACCATGCATAAAGAGCCTACCTCGACCGATTGAGATGAGTTGAAGGGAGATGGAGAAATTTGTTTGAAGTTTGGAGGAAAACAGCTCAACGGGTCGCGCAGGCCTCCCAACGGGTCGCGCACCACCCAACGGGTCGCGCCCATAGTAATTTTGCACTGTGGAAAGGTTCTGGACGGGTCGTGCACTGCCCAACAAGTCGTGCACCACCTTCAACGGGTCGCGCACCACCTTGCTGCCCGAAATCACTGCGATTTTGCTCCTTTCGCCTATCACTCTCTCAAAACCTCTCTTGCAAGCTTTAGAATGCACAATGAGAGTGAAAGGAGGGAATATGACCTTTTATAAACTTCATTTGAAAAAATTTCATCCATAAACCCACTTTATAAAATTTATTTTTGACACTTTTTAAAACACTGATTTCTTGGTTTCCTTTACTCTGAATTTGACTTTTTGAGTGCTTTGCCTTGACTCTTTTTGCAGGTAGATCATCTGAAGGACTGTGGCAAGGGGACCAGGGTTATTGCTGCCTTTTTGAAGACTTTTTGGAATTTCATTCTTTTTACAAAAATTTAACATGACCTTGGCTTTAAAAAACAGAGTTTTTAAATCCAAGGTTAGAAATGAACTGTACATGATGAAAATATCAAAGAAACATGTTTACAAACCTCCCTCTGGCTTGCTGGGCACTCAAGGACTTTCAAAGACATGACCTTGCTGAGACAAATGACCAAAACCCTAGACCTAGGACCTTTGACCTTAAGACAAAACAAGACAAGCTTGAAAAGCTTAATGACTGATATGACCTGATCCAGCAAAGCCAAGAGGGGTATAAATAGACCAGCTCCTCCATCAGGGTTATGGCATGCCTAACGAGATGCAAACTTTGACACTGATGAGACACCTACTAATGCAAATGCAAAGAGCTTTGATCACTGATGGAGGGCTTTCAAGACCGACACTAACAGATTTGACCAATAGAAATACTTCTGCAGTACTGCCACTGTTTTCTCAACCCCGAAATGTCCAGCGACCCAACTGTAGTGTGCTTCCCAAATCATCTTGGCATGCTCGCTTGAGGGAACAAAAAGGTGACCCAGGTGGCATAACAAGGCATCCTGGAGGTGAAAATATGGAACATGATGACCCTCCAAGAGTGTCTGGTATGTGTGGCTGAATTCTAGGTCGCTTTTGTAGAGAAGTGGCCAATCAGAAGTCTCGTGCCCACAAGAGTTGAGCATAGTGGTTAACGCCATGATCGGTGGTCGACTGAGGTAATCTGCAACATTATTGGTGCTACCCTTCTTATACTTGATATTCAAATGGAACTATTACAAGTATGTGGACCACTTCTGATGGTGATCATTCTGAAATTTCCCTTGGGTTTGTATGAACTGCAGGGGTCGGTGATCTATGTGGATGACCGTTTCCTTTCCCAAAATGTAATGCTTCCATTGTCGGTAGGCCTGCACAATGGAATACATCTCTTTGTCATAAGTGGGATACTTCCAGACTGTGTCTGAAAGTGTCTCACTGTGATATGCCACTAGATGCTCGTGTTGGGTGAGGACTGCTCCAATAGCATAGTCAAAGGCATATGTCTCGACCTCAAATGGTTGTTGCAAGTCTGGTAATGCAAGCACTAGTGCCGTGCAGAGGCGATCTTTCAACTCTGTGAATGCCTTCTGTTGAGATTCAGACCAAAAGAATTTTGCTTTTGCTCCTCCCTTGGTGACTTGAATCAAGGGCCAAGTGATATGAGAAAATCCCAACACGAACTTGCGGTAGAAGTTGGCAAGACCTAGAAAGTTGTGAAGCTCTATCAGAGTGGTTGGAGATGGCCAATCTTGAATGACTTGGATCTTGGATGGATCCACATGTACCCCCTATTCATCAATAATGTATCCCAGATACTGAACCTGGGTCATGCTAAAAATGCATTTCTCCAAATTGGCATATAACTTGTGTTGCCGCAGAGTCTGGAGAACTTGTCGGATGTGGTGGAGGTGTTCTTCCCAACTATGGCTAAAGATCAGGATGTCATCCAAGTATACCACTACAAATGAGTTGGCGAATGGCCGCAAGATGTCATCCGTTAGCCTCATGAAGGTTGTAGGAGCATTCGTCAATCCAAAAGGCATAACCAACCATTCGAAAAGGCCCTCCTTAACTTTGAAGGTAGTCTTCCACACATCAGAGGGTTTGATTGGTACCTGGTGATATCCTGACTTCAAATCAATCTTGCTGAAATATTTTGCCCCCTTCAATTGGTCCAAGAGGTCATCAATCCATGGGATCGGGTACCTATTATGGACAGTGACCTTGTTCAGCGACCGATAGTCAATACAGAGTCTCCAAGTCCCATCCTTCTTCTATACCAACACGATCGGGCTCCCACAAGGCGATGAACTTGGACGGATGTGACCTTTCTGTAGCAGCTCCTGAATCTGCCTCTTGATTTCATCATTCTCCAGAATAGAGTGCCGATAGATTGGTCCATTGGGCAGTGACACACCTGGGGTGATCCGGATTTAAACATGAATGCAACAAATTATAGAGATAACCATATACACAAAGATGCAGCGGAAATAATACTTCATTTCATTAATGGAAAATACTGAAATATGCTTACAACCAGAAATGGAAATAAACCAGCTAGGGCGATGGTAGCTTATCTCTGAGAAGAGATGTGATGGCTACATGCCTCTGAACTGTGTTACAATGAGGCTCGAAGGCCTATTTATTGTTGAGAAACAATGGAAAACCCTTAACATTCCAAAACCTAACCCTAGGAGATGAAACGCCAAACTGTGGGCCCCGTTTGGGGTAAATTGGTACATCAACTTCCCGGGGTCGTAACTTTGGCATATGATCTCCGTTTGACGCGTACAATAGCTCATTAGAAAGATCTATCCGAGCACTATCATTGTTGGAATGGGAAACATGGTCCATTAAATGGACCCATGTTGCCCCCGGATTCCCCAAAAAACGTCGTTTAGGGCCTCAAAACGGCTCCGGAAGTTCAGGACCCGAAGAACTGCTAAAAATAGTAAGTTGTGCTACAATTAAGGAAACTGAAAATGTTGAGAAAGACAATGGTGGGGGTCCAGGTGGACTTGGCAGGTGGCCACCAATATCCACCTGGATCATTCCTCCCCCCTTAGGAAGCAATGGTCCCCATTGCATTGAGCTCCTCCATGAGATGAGGAAACTTCTGCTGAACTTGTTCCCTGGTGAGCCACTTGCCCTGCTGAAGGAGTTGGCCTGCTTTGACAACTCGATACAGTTGGATATTCTGTTGGCGAGTGTTCTTGATCTGTGTGTCCATGATCCGATCAGTTGCAGCTTGTTCCATGCAATCTGGATTTAATTATGTGGGTTTGAGCTGTTCTGCAATGTCGGATGTGTCTAGCAATGGTGGAAAGTATGGCCGAAGGCGGTCCACATTGAACAATGGGTGCAGGCCAAGGAATGGGGGAATGCTGAGCTCAAATGCATTGTCTCCCATAGCCTTAGTAATGGTGTAAGGACCATATCAGAGTGGTCTCAATTTCCGATAGGCTCCAGTAAGGCGTTCCTTCTGCAAATGCAACCAGACTTTGTCGCCCACCTGAAACTTGTGTGGCACCCGATGTTGATCATGTCGCTGCTTGTACTTGGCATTTGATTTCTCAAGAATGTCATGGACCTGCTGGCGAATATGTTGGATGCGCTCAATGAAGCTGGTGGCCTTATCTGTTTCGGACTGGACATGAGCTGAATTCATGTGAGTAGCTGCAAGTGGCATGGCCACATCAATGGGGCATAGTGGCTGGAATCCCAAGCCCACCTGAAAAGGGCTATGGCCAGTGGAGCTGTGAAGAGCTCGGTTGTAGCTGTGCTGAACATAGGGGAGGCTCTCGTCCCATGTGCGTGGATGCTTTGAGTTATACATGCGCAGAATGTGCACAATCATCCTATTGACAACCTCTGTCTGGCCATCAGTTTGAGGATGGAAGGCTGTGGACTTCGTGAGTTTGGTGTCCAGCATTGACCAGAGACTGGACCAAAATGTGCTGAGAAACCGACTGTCCCGATCTGAGATGATAGATTGTGGGATCCCAAAGTGCACCCACACTCGTTCAAAGAAGAGTTTAGCAGTGGCTTCTGCTGTGATATTCTTCTTGCAGGCCATCATAATGGCCATCTTCGAGAACCTGTCGACGACCACAAAAACACAGTCATTTCCATACTTAGTGGAAGGAAGGCCTGACATGTAATCCATGGAGATGGATTCCCAAGGTTGACTAGGGGTAGGCAACGGGGTATAGAGGCCGTGCTTCTTAATGGTCGGTTTGGCAATGGCACAGGCAGTACATGATCGGATGTACTTCCCAACATCCTGTCGAAGATTCGGCCAATAGAAATAATTTTGCAGTACTGCCACTATTTTCTCGACCCTGAAATGCCCAGCAGCCCGACTGTAGTGTGCTTCCCAAATCATCTTGGCACGCTCGCTTGAAGGAACACAAAGGTGACCGAGGTGGCATAATAGGGCATCCTGGAGGTGAAAATCTGCAACATGCCGACCCTCCAAGAGTGTCTGGTATGTGTGGCCGAATTCTGGGTCGCTTTTGTAGAGAAGTGGCCAATCAGAAGTCTCGTGCCCACAAGAGTTGAGCACGGTGGTTAGCGCCATGATCGGTGGTCGACTGAGGCAATCTGCAACATTATTGGTGCTGCCCTTTTTATACTTGATATTCAAGTGAAACTGTTGCAGGTATGTAGACCACTTCTGATGGCGATCATTCTGCAATTTCCCTTGGGTCTGTATGAACTGCAGAGGTCGGTGGTCTGTGTGGATGACCGTTTCCTTCCCCAAAATGTAATGCTTCCATTGTCGGCAGGCCTGTACAATGGAATACATCTCTTTATCATAAGTG
This sequence comes from Pinus tabuliformis, assembly GCA_031772625.1. NCBI lineage: Eukaryota > Viridiplantae > Streptophyta > Pinopsida > Pinales > Pinaceae > Pinus > Pinus tabuliformis. Next base: position 853,658,123 of record CM062809.1, on the reverse strand, counting down.
GGGTACTTCCGGACTGTGTCTGAAAGTGTTTCACTGTGATATGCCACTGGATGTCCATGTTGAGTAAGGATTGCCCCAATAGCATAGTCAGAGGCATCTGTCTCGACCTCAAATGGTTGTTGTAAATCTGGTAACGCGAGCACTGGTGCCGTGCAGAGGCGATCCTTCAAATCCCTGAATGCCTTCTGTTGAGATTCAGACCAAAAGAATTTTGCTTTCGCCCTGCCCTTGGTGACTTGACTCAAGGGCTAAGAAATATGAGAAAACCCCAACACAAACCTGCGGTAGAAGTTGGCAAGACCTAGAAAGCTGCGGAGCTCTGTTAGAGTGGTTGGAGAGGGCCAATCCCGAATGACTTGGATCTTGGCTGGATCGACATGCACCCCCTTTTCATCAATGATGTATCCCAGATACTGAACCTGGGTCATGCCAAAAGTGCATTTCTCCAAATTGGCACATAGCTTGTGTTGCCGCAGTGTTTGGAGAACCTGTCGGATGTGGTGGAGGTGCTCTTCCCAACTATGGCTGAAGATCAGAATGTCATCCAAGTATACTACTACAAAGGAGTTGGTGAATGGCCGCAAGATGTCATCCATTAGCCTCATAAAGGTTGTGGGAGCATTCGTCAATCCGAAAGGCATGACCAACCATTCGAAGAGGCCCTCCTTGGATTTGAAGGCAGTCTTCCACACATCGGAGGGTTCGATTGGTACCTGGTGATATCCTGACTTCAGATCGATCTTGCTAAAATATTTCACCCCCTTTAGTTGGTCTAGGAGGTCATCAATCCGCGGGATCGGGTACCTATTACGGACAGTGATCTTGTTCAGCGCCCGATAGTCAATACAGAGTCTCCACGTCCCATCCTTCTTCTGTACCAACACGATCGGGCTCCCACAGGGCGATGAACTCGGACGGATGTGACCTTTCTGCAGGAGCTCCTGAATCTGCCTCTTGATTTCATTGTTCTCCAGAACGGAGTGCCGATAAATTGGTCCATTGGGTAGCGGCGCACCTGGGGTCAGATCGATGGAGTGCTTGACTTGACAGTGCAGAGGAACCCCTGCCGGGGAGGTGAAGATGTCCTCGTACTCCTCCACAATCTTGTCCATCTGTAGTTGTCGTGCAGAGGGACCCCATTTGGAGGCCGCGACCACTGTCTTCTTCTTTCCTTGAGGGCGTATCATCAGGAAAACAAATTTCCTGGTTTTGGAAATGATCTTACTGCATTGTTTTGCAGTAATCAAAGAGATGGCAGCAGGTGGTGCTACCTCTGGTATCCTGAACAACTTATTTCCCAATGTAATAATAACAGCACGGGGCCTTGATTCATACACAGCATGTCGCTTCCACAAGTATGGTTGTCCTAGTAATACATCACAAACTTCAAGGGGAGCAATGTCACACAATACCTCATCTGTGAAGGGCTTGATGTTGTATGGAAGCCGACACTGCTGGCTCACGCGAAGATCTCGTCCTTGGTGAAGCCACCCAATGGTGTATGGTTGTGGATGTGCTGTGGTCGGTAAGCCCAACCGCTTCACGACCTTTGCCGAAATGAGGTTCTTTTGACTCCCGCTATCAACAATGAACTGTATCGGGGAGCCCTTTACCCACATCTGGGAGTGGAAGAGACGCTCCTCCTCCTCTGGATCTTCGGGTTCATTTTTCTGGATCTTTGCGGTAGCAACAGTGGCGCTGGGATCCGCATCAATGATCTGCTTCCCTTTTTCATACCCCTTATCGGGTTCTGACTCAGAGTCGGAACATGCATCTGATTCTGAAACCTTTAGCTCAGCCACCAGTGACTGCTTGGCCCGACACTCACTTGTGTTGTGAGTGGAGCTCTTATGGAACTCGCACCATTTTCCAGTGTCCTTTCTCGGCTTCGCGGCGTTGTTCTTTGCTTGCAGCTTCGACTGGTTGTCTTGGGCTGTCCTGCCTTGGCTTTGTCCTTTGTTATGTGGTTTAGGGGCACCTTTCCCCTGCTTTGGATTCGCAGATCCAAAGTCTCGCTTCTTTTGTTTAAACTTCTGCTCGACCTTGACGGCATATCGGTATGCTGCGCCGAGCGAGGGGATGTTTAGGAATTGTATTTCTTCCTGGATGTACTTGTGCAGGTAGCCACGGTATTTGAGTATCAAATGTTGCTCCGAATCCTTGATACCCAACTTTGTGCGAAGGGTATGGAAAAGATTGGTGAACTCCGGCACGTCTTGGTCCCTTCCCTGCCGCAGCGTGGTCCACTTTATGTATTCATCCTCATAGCTTCCGATAGGGTAGTACTGCTCCTTGATGGCATCCCGGAACGAATCCCAGGTGGGTGCAGCTGAAAATAGTGAGCCAGTACTTTCATCCTTCTGCTCGCAGTAGGTTTCCCACCAGTCCTTGACGTGGGGGGCTGCTTTGAGAAGAGCAAAAACAATCTTTTCCCTACTCAAAAATTCATGAACAGAAAAACAACCCTCTAGCAGATTTTACCATTTATCTACGGCATCCGCGTCTATCTGACCCTCGAATATGGGGATTTCAAAATTAACTTGTACCTTAAAGGGTGTGGCGTTTCCAGAGTAGCTGCTGGAAGCCGATGCGTCGCTTCTGGGTAGCCGCTGAAGGATCTGGGCAAAGCTGTCCATCATCGCGTTCCGTTGTCGCTCGAGGGCTTCTTCGAGCAAGATTTTGATGGGATCTCCTGCCCCCTCGTCTTTCTTCTCGTCCGCCATGGGAGGCCGTCGGGATTTGCGAGGCTGGTCTTACAAAGGTTCAACCAGTTCAAGCCCTAACTCCTTATATCCCGACCTTGTTGGGGACATGCAAAGAAAAACAGAGAAAAAGCAGACCGCTCTGATACCACTGATCCAGATTTAAACAGGAACGCAACAAATTACAGAGATAACCATATACACAAAGATGCAGCGGAAATAATACTTCATTTCATTAATGGAAAATACTGAAATATGCTTACAACCAGAAATGGAAATAAACCAGCTAGGGCGATGGTAGCTTATCTCTGAGAAGAGATGTGATGGCTACATGCCTCTGAACTGTGTTACAATGAGGCTCGAAGGCCTATTTATTGTTGGGAAACAATGGAAAACCCTTAACATTCCAAAACCTAACCCTAGGAGATGAAACGCCAAACTGTGGGCCCCGTTTGGGGTAAATTGGTACATCAACTTCCCGGGGTCGTAACTTTGGCATATGATCTTCGTTTGACGCGTACAATAGCTCATTAGAAAGATCTATCCAAGCACTATCATTGTTGGAACAGGCAACATGGTCCATTCCATGGACCCATGTTGCCCCCGGATTCCCCAAAAAACGTCGTTTAGGGCCTCAAAACGGCTCCGGAAGTTCAGGACCCGAAAAACTGCTAAAAATAGTAAGTTGTGCTACAATTAAGGAAACTGAAAATGCTGAGAAAGACAATGGTGGGGGTCCAGGTGGACTTGGCAGGTGGCCACCAATATCCACCTGGATCATGGGGTCAGATCGATGGAGTGGTTGACTTGACAGTGTAGAGGAACCCCTGCAGGGGAGGTGAAGATATCCTCGTACTCCTCCATGAACTTGTCCATCTGTAGTTATCATGCAGAGGGACCTTGTCTGGAGGTCATGGCCACCATCTTCTTCATTCCTTGAGGGCCTATCATTAGGAAAAAAAAATTTCCCGGTTTTGGAAACGAGTTTACTACATTTTTTTGCAGTAATCAAAGAGATGGCAGTAGGCGGTGCTACCTCCGGTATCCTGTACAACTTATTTCCCAAAGTAACAATAACAACATAGGGCCTTGATTCATACACAACATGTCGCTTCCACAAGTAAGGTTGTCCTAATAATACATCACAAACTTCAAGGGAGCAATGTCACACAATACCTCATCTGTGAAGGGCTTGATGTTATATGGAAGGCGACATTGCCAGCTCATGCAAAGATCCCCTCCTTGGTGAAACCACCCGATGGTGTACGGTTGTGTATGTGCTGTGGTTGGTAATCTCAGCTGCTTCACGACCTCTACCGAAATGAGGTTCTTTTGGGTCCTACTGTCGACAATGAACTATAGCGGGGAGCCCTTTACCCACATCTGGGAGTGGAAGAGACGCTCCTCCTCCTTTGGATCTTCAAGTTCCTCCTTCTAGATCTTTGTGGTGGCAACGGTGGTGTTGGGCTCTGCATCAATAATCTGCTTCCCTTTGTCATTCCCCTTGTCGGGTTCTAACTCAGAGTCGGAACATGTATCTGATTCTGAAACCTTTAGCTCAGCCACCAGTGACTGTTTGGCCCGACACTCACTTGTGTTGTGAGTGGATCTCTTATGGAACTCACACCACTTTCCTGTGTCCTTTTTTGGCTTCATGGTGCTATTCTTTGCTTGCAGCTTTGGCGGGTTTTCTTGGGCCACCCCACCTTGGCTTTGTCCTTTGTTCCTGTGGTTTGGGGGCACCTTTCCCTTGCTTCGGATTAGCAGATCCAAAGTCTTGCTTCTTCTGTTTAAACTTTTGTTCGACCTTGAAGACATATCGATATGCCGTACCGAGCGAGGGGATGTTCAGGAATTCTATTTCTTCCTAGATGTACTTGTGCAGGCAGCCATGGTATTTGAGTATCAAATGCTGCTCCGAATCCTTGATACCCAATTTCGTGTGAAGGGTATGAAAAATATTGGTAAAATTTAGCATGTCTTGGTCCCTTCCCTGCCGCAGCGTGGTCCACTTTATGTATTGATCCTCATAGCTTCTGACAGGGTAGTACTGCCCCTTGATGGCCTCTCGGAAGGAATCCCAAGTGGGTGCAGCTGAAAACAGTGAGCCTGTACTTTCATCCTTCTGCTCGTAGTAGGTTTCCCACCAGTCCTTGACGTGGGGGGCTGCTTTGAGAAGAGCGAAAATAATCTTTTCTCGACTGGAAAAATCATGAACAGAAAAATAACCCTCTAGCAGATTTAACCATTTATCGACGACATCTGCATCTATCTGACCCTCGAATATGGGGATTTCAAAATTAACTTGTACCTTAAACGGTGTGGCGTTTCCAGAGTAGCTGTTGGAAGCCGATGCGTCGCCCCTGGGTAGCCGCTGAAGGATTTGGGCGAAGTTGTCCATCATCGTGTTCCTTTGTCGCTTGAGGGCTTCTTCGAGCAAGATTTTGATAGGATCTCCTGCCCCCTCGTCTTTCTTTTCATCTGCCATGGGAGGCCATCGGGATTTGCGAGGCTGGTCTTGCAAAGGTTCGACCAATTCAAGCCCTAACTCCTTATATCTCGACCTCGCTGGGGACATGCAAAGAAAAATAGAGAAAAAGCAAACCGTTTTGATACCAATGTTCTGGATTTAAATAAGAACGCAACAAATTACAAAGATAACCATAAACACAGAGATGCAACGGAAATAATACTTCATTTCATTAATGTAAAATATTGAAATATGCTTACAAACAGAGTTGGAAATAAACCAGCTAGGGCGATGGTAGCTTATCTCTGAGAAGAGATGTGGCGGCTACATGCCTCTCAACTGTGTTACAATGAGGCTCGAAGGCCTATTTATTGTTGAGAAACAATGGAAAACCCTTAACATTCCAAAACCTAACCCTAGAAGATGAAACGCCAAACTGTGGGCCCCGTTTGGGTAAATTGGTACATCAACTTCCCGGGGTCGTAACTTTGGCATACGATCTCCGTTTGACGTGCACAATATCTCATTAGAAAGATCTATCTGAGAACTACAACTTTGGGAAGAGAAACATCGGTCCATGGACCCATGTTTCTCCCAGTTTTCCTAAAAACGTCGTTTAGGGCCTCAAAACGGCTCTTGAAGTTTAGGACTCGAAAAACTGCTAGAAATAGTAAATTGGGCTACAATTAAGGAAACTGAAAAGCTGAAAGAAACAATGGTGGGGGTCCAAGTGGATTTGGTAGGTTGCCACCAATATTCACCTGGATCACATCCTTCAGTAGATGTTCTTCCTCTTCTTCTTTCATTGGGTTGTCCACCCGTGCCAAACATGTTCTAGTTTCTGCAACAAAATCTACACTCATAAGACAATTATCAAAATAAAAAATATAAGGCCTTTGTACCTCTTCTTCTTCTTCTGGCAACCTTTCAGTATGTTTCTCTGATCTCTCCTTTAACTCCTCTGTCAGCACATCAGTATGCTGATTCAAACTCAAAGAACTCTTGAGACTGTCAGCAAGTCTCGTTCCAACACCATCTGTTTTAATGATGCCTCTCTGCACTTGTTCACTATAGCGAACTGTTTCTTTTCCAGTCTCCTTGTCATATTCTTCTTCAAAACTTTCATTTTCTGGAAGGTATTCTTTCATGTTTTTGATAGCTTTAAAAGACTGCCTATTTTCTTCCAAATCTACAACCATACACAAATTATCAGTTTTAAAATCACAAGACCTTACAGTCTCATTTGATGCTTCAGTCATCAAGTCTTCTGGCTGCTCTGAATCATTCATATGATCCAACTCCTCTGGCTCTTCATCACTTTCAAAAAGTAATGGTCCACATTCTGGTTCACATACCAAAACTTCAACATCTTCTTCAGCATCTCCCTTTTGTTGTAGCTCAACTCTTTCGAACTTCTCTGTCTCCAATTTGGCATCTAAAATCTGTTCAAGTTCCCTCAGCTCCTTTATTAACTGCATATTCACCTACTGATTCCTCTTCTCTTGTAGCCTCTGCCACTTCACTTTCTTTCTCATGACATAACCATATTTCTGGTCCGTTTCATTTCCTTACAACATTTCCATTAATACTTCAATCTAAACTACTATCTCAGCCTTTTCTTTATCATATTCTTCATCACTCATGCTCATGCCATTTGCCTTGGCATCCTTCTCCTTTTATCCTTTGCTATGATCTCTTTTAGAACCTTTGTTATGATTGTCACTAGTCATCATCCTCTCCATCTCTATGATTTCCTCACTCACTTCACTATGAGTTGCACTAAATCCTCTACAACAACAAGTCCTACTTGCTGCCACTTACCTCACCAATCTCTCCTCTATACTTGGTCTTTTGGCAAGCACTTGGTTCTCTATCTTTGGAACCTCCCTTGAGCACTTCTCTTTGCTCCTTCTAGGCTTCAACTCATTTGCATCTTCTAAGAACACAACTGTCCTCTTTATCCAATCCCTGTTGGAATTCCTCAAGGTTCTGCCACATTCTGGTTTCACTTAGAAACTCTTACCACCTTCTTTAATCTCTTAGCAGTTATACCCACATCCTCTATGGAAATTCCTTTGGGAGTTGTAAAAATACCTTTGCATCAATAAAAAGATCACAACTTTCCAATCTTCAAATCAAATTAAAATAAAACCAAATCATCTTACCTTCAATATCTCTGTCTGATCTTGCCCCCCCATTCACCTGCACTGTGAATGGACTGTTCTTTTCTCTAGCCTTCAGCTGTATATTCAAACCCGGTTACTTCAAGAACTTGCAAACATCCCTCTTACAGTTTAACTACTGTAATCTTGCTCTAAAATTTCACTCATTCAATATCTACTAATCATTAGACAAATTTGCATACCTTCGCCTGTCTTCAGGATCTCACCATTTCTGCAAATATGTTTCAACAGAGCTTCATGCTCCCACTGCACAAACTTTCAACATTCAGCTATTGTCAATTGGATTTAGAATCTGGTTCTTTCTTTCAATATTTCAACATTATCTTGGCAAAGCTTAACTTGCAACAATTTCTCCTTCGCTGAGTTTTCTTCCACTTAGAAATCCTTACAAGTTTCCTTCATTACTGCTTCTTAAGGCTTGATCTTCTTTTGCTGAGATACTTCATTAGCTGCAGCTATCAATCTTCAATCTATTTCTTTATCCAACAAAACCCAATTTAGAGTTAAATAAAACAATACCTACATGATTTCACAAGCAGTCTCCATCCACTCTTCAGATTCGAGTGAATCTCCATTCTTCAAAACATCACTGTGGATTCTTTATGTTTCTGCAATCTCTTCTTAATTCTTACTCACCTGCCTCTAAGAACTTAACTGTTCTTCTCCAATTTGAATTTCAAACTATTCACAATTCCAACTATACGGATTCATTGGCCATAAATCACTTGCTCTACTTTTTTCAAAATCTGAACATTCTATCAAAATGCAGAAATTACAAGATTAGTATTCCTCTTACCAATCTCCCAGCTTTACCCTGGTTGAAATCACCAACTGTCAACAATACTCTGTCCCTTCTTTTGCATGCAGAATCTTCTTCTGCTCTGATACCAAAATGACGCAGGAAAACCCTGCTTTTACCCATAGTATGCATATTGAAATGCATAAACCATTTTTCCCCAGGAATTAATATGATATACCGGATCAAATCTTCATTAGATAATGGTTAAGGCCCCTTTTATTAATTCTTGGCGGAATGATTTATCAACCTCCGTGGAAACAATTCCAAAAACTAACTACAACTCATGCCCTTCATCAATCCTTTCATCATCAGGACTTAATGACTCTTATAATCCTTTCATTAGTCTTAATTTCCGCACACATAACTAAACCCCATAAACCTTTATTAACTTTGGGTCATACACAGGCTTAACCCACAAATCTATCTATCGGTGTTATTTCTATCATGATTCTCATACAATAGAAATATTCACAAAACATGCGTAACCATACCTTTTCCACTTATTCCTCATCTATGCACATTTCTCGATGCATGCTTTATCACAATTGCAATCGCAATTCTCCGCTGGTCATACTAACACATGACTTCCTCCATCGCATCCGATATGCGATAACACATCGGATTCCAAACTACAATAAACTATGTCCATTACCTTCTTGGGTTCGCTCTCATCGCATTTCATAATGTCCTCTTGCCTGATCAATACCGCTCATCGCAATGTCGAAAATCGCAAGGGTTAAGGGTCATCGCACATATACTATGGAATACTTGCGATGCGATAAATTCTCTGATCGCATCGGAAATCACAATCACCCATCGCATTTCACATATTGCAAGACTTGTGGCCCGAGGTTAAGTCCTCCCTTTGGAATATTGCAATGTGAGATTTAACAGCAGTCCTCCACTGTTGATCTGAACACCCGATCCAATGGTTAACAATAAGATCACATTTCGCAATCGCAACTCACTTGCGGCTGGGGTTTACCCACTGCTATAATATGTTGCGATGTGACACAACTTCCTCCCTTCGCTGTGACTTAATCCTGGCCATTGATCTTCCAGATCTGATGGCTCCTGTACACTAACACTTCATTTCTTCATTCATCTCTTTATTTGGGTTATACGCCATTCTTCAATGGTTCACTGTGGTTTCGATTATTTCAATGGTTCCCGTCCTTCCACTGTTGCGCTGCGCGACTCCTTCTGAGCTCAACTATATGTGTTTCTTTGATCAAGATCGCTCCAAACCATTTCTTGGGTTCTTCGAATGGATTCAATGATCCATTACGTTCCTCTGTATTATTCTTCTCCTCTATGTATTTGCCTGGACTTTGCCTGCACACATATGTTATACGAAATACTCTTATTCATACATAACTTTAACATTTGATATTCAAGTCATACATTTACACACTTTGGAATTAAATCTCTATATATGTGCATACAACCAATAATTACATAACAGTACTCTCTGTCCCTCTTTGGCTTGATCTTCTAAGTACAGTGGCCTTTGATTTACAAGCTACCCATAGGCTTACAGTCACACTCCAATTATCTAACCTGCTATCTATCTAACCTATCCAACCTTTGTCTATGCCTTTTTAGCTTGTATTTATACAAAAGGATTATAAAACCAATTCCTGGTTTAGATCCATAAGCTTCTCAACAAAATCCTAAAATCTCTTCCTCATCTCTAAGGATTCTTTCAAATCCAAAAAATCATGAACTAACTCCTAATCTGAGTTTTACAACTAATTCTCAAATCCCTTATTTCTCTCAACTATCCTAAATCCCTCATATTCTCCTACATTTGAGAATATTTAAAATATGTCTCACAATATTCAATTAAATACTATTCTCATTAAAATCACTCAAAACTCTTAATAATTACATTAATTCAATACTTAGGAAATCAACTTCCCTGAAACACAAGACCCCCTATGTCTACTAAAATACAATGATAATGTTGAGCTGAATGCTCCTGCATCAGACTCCCCAAGTAAGAAAATTTATGACCACCTGGTCATAAGTCTAGATAATTGTTTCCTCTTGGATCCCAGACTTTATTTTGTAATCTATCTTTGCTTATCAATTGTTCTATTGTTGCTGTTGTTTGCTACTATTCTCCAGGTCTCCATACCTTATGCTGTAATGCTCCACTTGCCATGCTTTCATAGTCTACTGCTGTCTTCCTCTTGTTATCACTCCTTTCCTTTCTTGTTGTTATCTTCTTCTGAGACACTTTCATCATTAACCTTCTTATCAACTCAATTTATCTATCCAGTATATCCTCTGTCTACTGATTGTCTTAAACTCTTGATTGCTGAACTCTCATTCTGGCTTGTTCTTCACTTATTATGATCGCCTCCCTTTCATCCTTACCCTCTTGTTCACTATTGTCTTGCACCTTTTCAGGTGCTATCGTATTATCATTCAAGACAATTTTATTCTTCTATTTTCTATACTTGTCAACTTCTTCTTGTCTTTTATTTATGACAACTTCTTTGTCATCCTTCATCAGCAATTTATCCTGAACATTTATCCTCTGTTCTTCCAACTTTCTTCTTTGAAGGTCTAACTCTCTATATAATTCAATTATTTTACTTGGAGTAAAATTTGGAAATTTTACACAATCCCCCATTTCTTCATTTTCTATTGACCCATCATCATATGGTCCTTCTTCCTCTGCTAAATCTTTCTTAACATCCTTCAGTAGATGTTCTTCCTCTTCTTCTTTCATTGGGTTGTCCACCCGTGCACAATATGTTCTAGTTTCTGCAACAAAATATGCACTCATAAGACAATTATAAAAATAAAAAATATAAGGCCTTTGTACCTCCTCTTCTTCTTCTGGAAACCTTTCAGTATGTTGCTTTGATCTCTCCTTTAAATCCTCTGTCAGCACATCAGTATGTTGATTCAAACTCAAAGAACTTTTGAGACTGTCAGCAAGTCTCGTTCCAACACCATCTGTTTTAATGATGCCTCTTTGCACTTGTTCACTGTAGTGAACTGTTTCTTTTCCAATCTCCTTGTCATATTCTTCTTCAAAACTTTCATTTTTTGGAAGGTATTCTTTCATGTTTTTGATAGCTTTAAAAGACTACCTATTTTCCTTCAAACCTGCAACTATACACAAATTATCAGTTTTAAAATCACAAGACCTTACGGTCTCATTTGATGCTTCAGTCATCAAGTCTTCTGGCTGCTCTGAATCATTCATATGATCCAACTCCTCTGGCTCTTCATCACTTTCAAAAAGTAACGGTCCATGTTCTGGTTCACATACCAAAGCTTCAACATCTTCTTCAACATATCCCTTTTGTTGTAGCTCAACCCTTTTGAACTGCTCTGTCTCCAATTTCGCATCTAAAATCTATTCAAGTTCCCTCAGCTCCTTTATTAACTGCATATTCACCTGCTGATTCCTCTTCTATTGTAGCCTCTACCACTTCACTTTCTTTCTCATGACATAACCATATTTCTAGTTCGTTTCCTTTCCCTGCAACATTTCCATTAATACTTCAAGCTAAATTACTATCTCAACCATTTCTTTATCATATTCTTCATCACTCATTCTCATTCCATTTGCCTTTGCATCCTTCTCCTTTTGTCCTTTGCTATGATCTCTTTCAGAACCTCTGTTATGACTATCACTAGTCATCATCCTATCCATCTCTATGAGTTCCTCACTCACTTCACTATGAGTTTAACTAAAGCCTCTACAACAACAAGTCCTCCTTACTGCCACTTACCTCACCAAGCTCTCCTCTGTACTTGGTATTTTGGCAAGCACTTGTTCACTGTAGCGAACTGTTTCTTTTCCAGTCTCCTTGTCATATTATTCTTCAAAACTTTCATTTTCTAGAAGGTATTTGTTCATGTTTTTGATAGCTTTAAAAGACAGCCTATTTTCTTCCAACCTGCAACCATACACAAATTATCAGTTTTAAAATCACAAGACCTTACAATCTCATTTGATGCTTTAGTCATCAAGTCTTATGGCTACCCTGAATCATTCACATGATCCAACTCCTCTGGCTCTTCATCACTTTCAAAAAGTAATGGTCCACATTCTGGTTCACATACCAAAACTTCAACATCTTCTTCAGCATCTCCCTTTTGTTGTAGCTCAACTCTTTCGAGCTTCTCTGTCTGCAATTTCACATCTAAAATCTGTTCAAATTCTCTTAGCTCCTTGATTATTCCTCTTCTCTTGTAGCCTCTGCCACTTCACTTTCTTTCTCATGACATAACCATATTTCTAGTCCATTTCCTTTCCCTACAACATTTCCATTAATACTTCAATCTAAACTACTATCTCAGCCATTTCTTTATCATATTCTTCATCACTCATTCTCATGCCATTTGCCTTGGCATCCTTCTCCTTTTGTCCTTTTCTATGATCTCTTTAAGAACCTTTGTTATGAATGTCACTAGTCATCATCCCCTCCATATCTATGAGTTCCTCACTCACTTCACTATGAGTTGCACTAAAGCCTCTACAACAACAAGTCCTCCTTGTTGCCACTTACCTCACCAAGCTCTCCTCTGTACTTGGTCTCTTGGCAAGCACTTGGTTCTCTATCTTTGGAACCCCCCTTGAGCACTTCTCTTTGCTCCTTCTAGGCTTCAACTCATCTACATCTTCTAAGAACACAACTGTCCTCTTTATCCAATCCCTGTTAGAATTCCTCAAGGTTCTGCCACATTTTTCTTTCACTTAGAAACTCTTCCCAACTTCTTTTATCTCTTAGAAATTTTAACCACATCCTCTATGGAATTGCCTTTGGGAGTTGTAACAATACCTCTGCATCAATACAAAGATCACAACTTTCCAATCTTCAAATCAAATTAAAATAAAACCATATCATCTTACCTTCAAGATCTCTGTGATCTTGCCCCTCCATTCACCTGCATTGTGAATGGACTGTTCTTTTCTCTAGCCTTCAGCTGTATATTCAAACTCTGTTACTTCAAGAACTTGCAAACATCCGTCTTATAGTTTAACTACTGTAATCCTGCTCTAAAATTTCACTCACTCAATATCTGCTAATCATTAGACAAATTTTCATACCTTCGGCTGTCTCCAGGATCTCACCATTTCTGCAAATTTGGTTCAGCAGATCTTCATGCTTCCATTGCACAAACTTTCAACATTCAGCTACTGTCAATTGGATTTAGAATCTAGTTCTTTCATTCAATCTTCCAACTTTATCTTGGCAAAGCTTAACTGTCGGAAACAATTTCTCCTTTGCTGAGTTTTCTTCCACTTAGAAATCCTTACTAGTTTCCTTCATTACTGCTTCTTAAGGCTTGATCTTATTTTGCTGAGATACTTCATTAGCTACAACTATCAATCTTCAATCTATTTCTTTATCCAACAAAACCCAAATCAAAGTTAAATAAAAAATACCTACATGATTTCACAAGCAGTCTCCATCCACTCTCCAGATTCGAGTGAATCTCCATTCGTCAAAAAATCGTTGTGGATTCTTTATGTTTCTGCAATCTCTTCTTAATTCTTACTCACCTGCCTCTAAGAACTTAACTGTTCTTCTCCAATTTGAATTTCAAACATTTCACAATTCCAACTATATAGATTCATTGGCCATAAATCACTTGCTCTACTTTTCTCAAAATCTGAACATTCTATCAAAATGTAGAAATTACAAGATTAGTATTCCTGTTACTAATCTCCTAGCCTTACCCTGGTTGAAATCACCAACTGTCAACAATACTGTGTCCCTTCTTTTACATGCAAAATCTTCTTCTGCTCTGATAGCAAAATGACGCAGGAAAACCCTGCTTATTCCCATAGTATGCATATTGAAATGCATAAACCATTTTTCCCCAAGAATTAATATGACCTACTGGGTCAAATATTCATTAGATAATGGTTAAGGCACCTTTTATTAATTCTTGGTGGAATTATTTATCAACCTCTACAGAAACAATTCCAAAAACTAACTACAGTTCATGCCCTTCATCAATCCTTTCATCATTAGGACTTGATGACTTTTATAATCCTTTTATTAGTCTTAATGCCCGCACACATAACTAAACCCCATAAACCTTTATTAACTTTGGGTCATACACAGGCTTAACCCACAAATCTATCTATCAACGTTATTTCTATCATGATTCTCATATAATAGAAATATTCACAAAACATGCGTAACCATACCTTTTCCACTTATTCCTTGTCTCTGCACATTTCTCGATGCATGCCTTATCACAATCGCAATCGAATTCTCCATGGGTCATACTAACACATGACTTCCTCCATCACATCCAATATGCGATAACACATCGGATTTTAAACTACAATAAAATGTGTCCATTACCTTCTCGGGTCCACTCTCATCGCATTTCACAATGTCCTCTCACCCGATCAATACCACTCATTGCAATGTTTCATATCGCAAGGGTTAAGGGTCATGGAACATCTACTATGGAATACTTGCGATGTGATAAAATCGCCGATCGCATCGGAAATCGCAATCGCCCATCGCATTTCACATGTTGCAAGACTTGTGGCCCAAGGTTAAGTCCTCCCTTTGGAATATTTTGATGCGAGATTTAACAACAACCCTCCACTGTTGATATGAACACCCGATCCAACAATTAACAATAAGATTGCCTTTCACAATCGCAACTCACTTGCAGCCGGGTTTACCCACTGCTATAATATGTTGCGATGCGACACAACTTCCTCCCTTCACTGCAACTCAATCTTGGCCATTAATATTCCAGATACGATGGCTCCTGTACACTAACATTTCATTTCTTTGTTCATCTCTTTATTTGGGATATACGCAATTCTTCAATGGTTCACCATTGTTTTGGTTATTTCAATGGTTCCTGTCCTTCCACTGTTACGCTGCACAACTCCTCTTGAGCTCAACTCTATGTGTTTCTTTGATCAAGATCGCTCCAAACCATTACTTGGGTTCTTCGAATGGATTCAATGATCCATTACGTTCCTTTGTATTATTCTTCTCCTTTCTGTATTCACCTGGACTTTGCCTGCACACATATGTTAAACAAAATACTTTGGTTCATACATAACTTTGACATTTGATATTCAACTCGCACATTTACACACTTTGGAATTAAACGTCTGTATATGTGCATACAACCAATAATTACATAACAGTAGTCTCGGTCCCTCTTTGGCCTGATCTTCTAATTACAGCGGCCTTTGATTTACAAGCTGCTCATAGGCTTATAGTCACACTCCAATTATCTAACTTGCTATCTATCTAACCTATCCAACCTCTGTCTATGCCTTTTTGTCTTACATTTATACAAAAGGATTCTAAAACCAATTCCTGGTTTAGATCCATAAGCTTCTCAAAAAAATCATAAAATCTCTTCCTCATCCCTAAGGATTCTCTCAAATCCACAAAATCATGAGCTAACTCATAATATGAGTTTTACAATCAATTCTCAAATCCTTCAGTTCTCTCAACTATCCTAAATCCCTCATATTCTCCTACATTTGAGAATATTTACAAATATGTCTCACAATATTCAATTAAATCCTATTCTCATTAAAATCACTCAAAACTCTTAATAATTACATTAATTCAATACTTAGGAAACCAACTTCCCTGAAACACAAGACCCCCTATGTCTACTAAAATACAATGATAATGTTGAGCTGAATGCTTCTGCATCACAAGAAAAGATAGGCAGAAAAGTTATGCAGACCAACACAGGGCATTTAAGGAGTTTTAGATTGGGGAGCATGTGTATTTTAACATCAAGCCCAGGAAGAGCTCCTTGAAGATCAGATCATGTGCTAAGTTGGCACCATGGTATTCTGGGACTTTCGAGATCCTTGAGAGGATTGGACCAGTGCCCTATAGACTTGCACTGCCTATGACAGTGAAAGTGCATGTTGTTTTTCATGTTTCATTGCTTAAAAGATATGTAAAGGATGTTGATCATGTTATTGACTGCTCTATACTACAGGTGGAGCAAGAAGGAGAATTCCAGCCAGAACCTCAATGCATATTGCAGCAGAAACATCTCATGCTTCGAAACATAGTACTCGAGTAGGTTAAAGTGCAGTGGAAGTACTTTGGGTTCGATGAAGCTACATGGAAGATGACTGATCAGATGTGGGCTATGTATCCTTCATTATTTTTCAGTGGAGGAAAATGAGTTTTGGTATTTGTACATACTTATGTAAGGTTTCTATTGTAAATAATGCAATTAGCTATATTATAAAGCTCTAATAGGTGATATGTTTTTCATATTGTCATGTTTGTCATGATGGTTTTGCTTTTGAGCAAGTTGTTATTGTAAAAACTGCAATGAGCTAGGTTATAAAGCTCAAGAGGTAGTATGTTTTTTCTTTTGAATGGTTTGGTTGGGTATAGGTGTGGTTTAACACCAAGGGCGATGTTCCCCTATGGGGAGGGGTTTGCAACATCCTTGGGTTAAAATTTCATGTGATAAGTTTAATAAAGGTAAAATCAGACCACGGGCAAGGGACATTTATTCCAAGCTGAATGTTGGAAAAATATCTTAGTGGACATCACTCAATGTGTTTATGGCTAAAGGAAATTGGCAAAGGAAATGGATAAGGCTCTCAAAACACAAATGGCACATTATTTATGAAAATAATGGAAATTAGGAGAAAAGGATGGTGAAAGGTCACATGTTGCATGTGAGGAGGAAAATAAAGGAAAATAATGTAAAATTGAAGAAATTAGAGGTCTCATCAATAAAAAGACCTCAAAGCATCAATTGGCATCCTTTTTTTAGTTTAGTTTTGGAATTTGTCTCAGAGAGGAGAAGAGCACCAAGAGGAGAAATAAAGCAAGCAAGTAAAGGAAGGACAAGAAAAGGAATACAAGTAAAGGAAAGGAAAGGAAAGGAAATCAAAGGAAGGCAACGATCAAGAAGATTCAGCAAGAATACTTGTAGGTAACATGTTGCATGTATGATTTCCTAGCTTTTTTTGACATGCATTATATGTGCATGTTAGTGTTTGGTTCTTTTGCTATCACTGACATGGATATTAATGAGTTTCAATAGTGGATTTTAGCCTAGCCTTGCCATTTCCGGATAGCCATGGTGTAATGGGAATGTTCTCGATTTGAGATTTCGATTGCTAAAAGATTTTGGATCCGAGTGAGGTGGTATTAGTAGAAATACCAAAGGCCTAGGAATCCCTTGACTGGTAATGGCGGGATACACGGTAAATCCTAAGGTGTGGAGACATGAAAATTCCTCAAGGTATTGGTGAAGAAATTCTGAGGCATCCAAGCTCAACTCAGTTTTGTGATCTCGACATCAGTTTAGATGAGATCATGGTACAAAGAGGGTGGAGGTGGTTAAACCTCTATATTCCCTTGGTTTTTTTTGGATTGGTTTATCCCATGAGATCCCACATTCATGCTTGGAATATGGCATGGGGGTGACTGGTTGAAAGAAAGAATTGGTTCAGCCAATATATGGTCAAGTGGTATGTGGAAGTCTCGAACTTGGTCAACTTTTGCCTACGTTAATAAAACCTAAGTTTCTCTTGCTTTAATGAGGAAATGTACTTGTTATTATGTGGCTTTAATGATTGTTCTCTTATTGTTATTTATCTGGTTATATCTTGGTTATAAACATGGTTTTATGATAGATCTTAGTCATGACTCTTTTCATGTTTTTACTTGCCACTGAATGAATAATGAATGTAATACCTAATTGGTGTTATGAAAGCTAATGTGAGAAGTCAATGACCCTTCTTGTTAAACCTTAGATAAGTTCCAAATCCCTTATATTCATACTTGCATTCATGACCTCTAGGTTGCGTATTTACCAAGTGTTTGACAGAATGCCAGTCCCGGTTGGGGAAGGTCAGGTCAAGTCCTAGTTCTAATTTTTGGTTTACAAGAATTATTTTTATGTCATTTATCTTCTTTGGAAGTTTTACTGAGTTCTGGGCAAAGACCTGAGCCCTAACCCTAAAAAAAGTGGCACAAAATTCAGGGTCATTGGCATAGAACTAAGAAGATGTCCATAGTCACATGGAAGCAAGCATATGGGAGTGACTGTGGAGCCATACTTGCATGGAGTCCTTGGGAAGGGAGCGATTTGGGCTCTAGGTCAGGGAAAAAATGATTCGTCCAAGGGGTTGGACACCTTATTACAGATCCATTTGGGCACATCAACCCCAACCTACAGATCAGTACTATTAGGGCCCATCAAACCCTAATTCAGTTGTTACATACCCTAAAGAAGTCAACCATCAGAATGCCTAGCTTCCTAAGAAGTTTCATGACCAAACTCATCCAGAAACTGCCTCTAAGAAGATCAGTGCAGGTAGTCCTTCATTAGGGTGCGCTACAATGAAAACCATACACTGACAGGGTGCTATGCAGCGCACTTGGTCCCTCTTTGGCTTGTGCTGGGAAAATTTGAGCGAATTTCCATTAGGGTTTGAAATATTCCTTATCCATTGGATGCCTCTAGAAATTTCTCAAACCTATATACTCCTTTGAGCTTGTATTTGGATGAGGAAATGAGTTAAGGAACATCAATCCCTTATCCCTTCCTCCATGGAACTAAATTCTAAGTTTGGGAGGGCATTCATTATCACCATTTATGGCATAACTTCCTTCATTCACCTAAAAAATACCACTCATCTAAGTGATCAGGGGCTGGAAATGATTGAATTATAGGGAGATGTTGTTAGCATGAGACTTGAGTTGATTTCAAGTATTGTAATGATGTTAAAATGTCTTGCTTGTTATGAGAAGAGGATTGGATTGAACTGCAGGAGTGATGCTGAATCGAGCAATGGGTTATAACCCTTCCTTTTGCTAATAAAGTGTTCAAAGCTTTTTCCATATGCTTGTGTTATTCATTTATGCTTTCATATGTATATCATGTACTTGATTCCATGCTATGTTTAATCAATAGATCATTATCATATGCTTTGATTGGTTGTTGTCTTCTGTCTGTGTGCAAGTACTCTTCATGTGGATTAAGTACGGAGAGGAGCGACAGAATCGGTCAAAGGAGATAAGGAGAAAGTGAAGGCTACAAATAGGCTTCTTTTCCTCTTATTTAATCTATTGATCATAGGAAAAGTAGAGAACTCTTTAAACTGCTGTTCTAGACTTAGCTACTAGTCTAGCGGTTTAAACGTTTATCCGTAGACACTAAAACTTCCCAAAACAAGTTGGCAACTCCATTGGGGAGTGATCGTCCATCCTATTAGCTTATCAGCCTCTTAAGACATTTCTACATACTGTACTTGTGGTAATTCATTGAATTTCAGTCTTCTGTCATTGAAAATTGAGCCGAAACTGTGCCAAATTGTCTTCAAATTTGCTTATTATCACTAGCGCATTCTAATGAAGGATACAATGCACTACAATGCACTTCCTGCATAGACCTAGTGCACTTCAACGCATTGTCTCTCACTGCTACCTGCATTTATCCCTTGAGGGTCAGTTTCCCATCTAGGAACTGAAGTTTTTGAGCCAATTTTCTCCTGTTTGAATGATTTTTGAATGTCAATGATGTTTTGTTTCTGAAAATAGTATTTCATCTTCTTACCTGGCCCTACTTAGACTAGGATTGATAAATGTTTCTTATGTATTCACTTTATCATTTTCAATCTTTTAGAGCCTAGATTTGTCTCAGGCTGAAAAGACAAGGTTCTAGGTCCACATCAAACCACGCTCAGCCTCGTAGCTAGCCCTATGAGGATAGGAGAGGGCTCTCTTCTGGTCAATCTCGATAAAAGGTAATCAATGAGGCTCAAGATGACTAAGTTTGCAACTGATCTTAGGCTAGGTATTAAGTGTAGGGATTTGATTTGATTTTTTTAGGGTTTTGTTGAAAAAATGGGAAAGGCAAATTTGGGCTCGAGGATGAGGCATAGTTTCTGCAAAGGTCTGATTAGGGCAAGGAAGGAAATCATTTTGATGCTTTAAAGCAAGTGAGATGGGTATATCAGATAGGTGAGGAGCTAAGGAGAGCCATAGAGTCTTAAGGATTCTCCTTAAACTAAAGAAAACATGAAAATTTAAACAAATTCAAAGGCAGAGCATAACAGTTATGGATTCCACCTTAATCACTCATTTGTTTCAAATTCAGAAGAAGAAACAAGAAAATGATACACATAACACTAGATAAACTTACAATTACTCAGAGAGCCACACCATCAAAACATAAAGCCACATGGATCCCAAATAGTGCTGCAAAACACTGGTCTTTCCTTTGCCAAAAATGCAGAAATACAATGTACAATAGAGTGCCAAACTTTTCCCAAGAGTCCAACCCTGAAAATGAATTAGAAATTACATAATATAGGCAAGACAACCTATTCCCTTGCCTCTAGGGGTCGAGCTCATCCTTCTAGGAGCTATTTCAACCAATTCTAAACAAAGCACTAAAATCTAGGCAATCAAAACAACTTGCCTCTATAAGGTAGGAAATTGATTCATTCATTAAATTTTCACTCTTAGGTGAATGAATCCTCTAGAACAAGTAACTAAGTGTAAAAATTACATCATGTTCACTCAATTACATCAAGATAAGTCAAAAATTACATCACAAAGCAAAACTAGTCAAACTGGCTGAATTTCTGAGCTGGAAGGTGAAAAATTGGGCAAAAAACCTTTGTGCGCCGTGCCAAAATCTGTATGCATCGCGCCACTTTGGAGCTGATTTTGAGGCACTTTCTGAAGTCCAAATTGAGCCCAAGTGTGCTTGTTGGAAAGCCCTACCTGTCTACTTTCCAATCCAAGTGTAATTTCTAAATTTGGTGCCCATTTGCCCCTCCAAAACCTCAATCTCCAAGACTGCTTCATGTGTGTGAAATTAGGGGCAGAAAGGTCATTTTTAGGGTGTTTTTGAGCTCCTAAGGACTCAAAACTTGCCCAGATTTCTTGGCCAAGCACCAACAGTCATGATTTTCCATGAAAAATCCAAAACTATAAACATTTCTGCATTTGGAGCCTCCTATTGTAAGCGCGCGTCACGTGGTGCGGCGCACAGGGAGAAAAACCCAGTTTTTGCACAAAAATTTCCAAAAATACCAAAAATGCCCCAAATTTCTTGAAATTTAGGCTGGAGCTTCCTTATCAAGTGTTATGCTGGGCTAAAGAGGCCTCGGACAATATCTGAAGATGATCAAGCTCCCTTTGCCTCTTTTGCTTCTTGATTGCCTTCCTCAATTTCGCCTTCAAATTCCTGATTCGGGCCTTGCACACTTTGTTGCGCGCCATGTAGTGAAAAGCCATGTGTCTCAGTAGTGCATGGTCTTTGTCAGCCTTGTCCAACAACCTCTCTAAGTGCATGTTCACTCTCTCAAGATTGGCCTCCCGATCCTCATTAATTTCTTGCTCCAATGATGTGAGCTCAACTCTTCTCCTTTGTGCAGCTTGGCGATGCTCACGAATGTTTTGTAGCTCCATGATCGCTTGCTGATCCTCAAGCTATTTGTTCCTCTGCTCCAAGTATTTCATGGTCCACTTAGCCCTCTCCAAGTCAAGGGATAAGGCTTCGATCTCTTATTTCTGCTTCTGGATGATCTCTCTAAGTTTGGCGCTTTGTGGACCTGTATCTGTATCATCATCATGAAGAGAATGAACTCGGTCTCTCGTTCACCTAATGGCTCACCTGAAGCCCCTCATCCTGCATTAGCTCCTTGCCTTTGTCCTATACCTGTGATGCTGATGGAGGAAGCGAGGCCCCTTCCACCCCAGGTGGAGATAACACTCGCTTTGCCACTACAAACAAATGTCTGGTGCCTCTCTGATATGTGATGAAAACCGGCACACTAGCAGTCTCATGGTCCTCATACTGATGAGAAGGTTCACCCTCATGCTTAACCTATGATACTCCCCATGAAGCTCTGAAGAAGTCACGAGAGATGAAATCATCCCAAGTGATGCCCTGCAATCCAAGCTGATGAACCACCAAAATCTTAATAAGAGCAAAATGATATACACTATTAAGTTGCTGCTGAGGGGTTTTACGCTATATAAAGGTGGTCATCCTCTCAATGTTCTAGCAAATGAAATACATAATGTTCATCATCCATACCCTGGTGAAATGCATGAGCAACCTGATGTGATAAGCATAAAGACGAGATAACCGTCCCTCACAGCTGAAATATTTCATGATTAATCTCATTAGTGGAGCATATTCATCTTTCAGATACCGGAACGGGAACACTCCCTTGAGCTGCCTCAAGCAACTGGTTTTAATGTATGGCTCATAATGCTGTCGATCAATCTTTTGTTTCTTGTGCCATGGTTCACCAATGTTCGGTATACCGGTTGCTAATGAGACAGATTCTGGTGTAAGTGTGAAGGTGACACCAGCCAAGATAGCTTGATCTCCGTGAAAATGCAGCACAAAAAGACAAGCCAACTAATGATGAAATTGGACACTAGCCACCTTTTGACAAAACTCATAGCATGATTGATGCTGAAAACATTGCATAGCAAGAGAGCAGGCCTACAATTCTGTAAGGGTGGTTGGTTCTTCCCTAACATGCCTACCACTTTTATGAGGCCTCCGGGGTGCCTGTTCTTCCAAGGGAGAGTCATTTTGGGTTTCCACCTCATAGTCTGATGAATGCTCAGATGTCATGACTGTTATACAAAAAACCTTGAAGACAAGATGACTGCTATGTATGAACTGTGCTTGAAATGCTCTTTTTTGGTGTTGTATTTCAATTTCTGCCACCAAGGGAGAAAACAAATGCAACAGGGACTATTAGGGGTTGTTAGGAAGGGGAAACAATATCGAGGAATGGGAATTATTGGGAGAAATTTAATAGGGCAGTATAGGAGAGGGTTTGAGGGATTTGATGTATGGGAATAGGGTTTAGGGTTTGGGATTAGTTGTATAGGTTTTGAGGTGTGAGGTTAGAGGATTTGGGATAGAGTATGTAGGAGAAGGGAGTAATGAATTTAGGTGATAGGGAATTAGGGATTAGTGAAAATAAGGGAACAATGGGAGGGAGACAAAATCTTGGTGGCAAAACAGTGAGTTTTAAACCCTGGCTGCAATTGGCTTGAGGATCTATAGAAGTAGGTTTTGAGACTTTTTGTTGCAATCACTATCACCCACAAACCATCATCTCTTATCATAAAATTTGATGCAATAGCAAGATAGCAAGCCTACCTAGCAAATCTAGGCAAAGTATGAGCCATTTGGTGAAGTTTCCAGTAATTTTCGGGCTTGAGGCTATATGTGCCGCGCTAAAAACCCAGTGTGCCGCGCTCTCTATGTGCGTTGCACCCGTTCAACTTAACATTAGGCGGAAATCCCCAATGCGCCGCGTGCTTCCAGTGTGCCGCACCGCCTGTTATATGCGCTGCGCCGATTAGCTGCAAGACATTTCTCTCCAAAACACACACTGCTCTCACAAATTCGCCTTGAAATGCTTTTCTCCAACTTTGTTATGCAAAATTACTTTCATCTTAATGGAAAATCCTTTATATAGACATCAATTTGATTTTTGTTTCTCCAAAACCCATTTTGTAATGTTTTGCAATTAACACTTTTTCATAATTAATAGAACCCTGACCTTTTTGTTTCCTCGATTTTTGTTTGAAATGATGAATTTCTTGACAATTTTTTGTAGGGATAGCTAACATGGAATTTGGCAAAGGAGACAAGGGCTACACCTGGAGAATTCAAGAACTGAAAATTTTGAGAAATTATTACAAAAAACGAAATGTCGACTTATCTTCAAAACAAAATTTTGAAGAGAAGTCATAATCCATCCATATGACGATAAGAATCTTTTGAAATAACAACTTATCAAGGACCTCCCTCTGGCCTGCTGGCTTTATTAGACTTTGTAAAAGCCCAAATTGACTAACCCTAGACCTAATGACTAAAATGATTGTTATGACCTAGAAACTGCAACAGGACTGCAAATGACTTTTAAAATTTGATTTTAATGGACAGACCTAAGCCAACAGTGCAAAGCATGAGGGGGATGAATGAAAAAAGCCCTTTCGTCAGATTTATGGCATGCTCCTGATGAAACGCAACTGATCGAAAGAGATGGGACACCTAAACATGAAATGCAAAAAGAGTTTTGATCTCTAACGAAGGGATGACTAGACTAACTCTAACATTGTCTCCAATGGGGATGGTAGCTCCTTGGAGGTGCCAAGAACGGCAGATCTCTGGAAGAGCTAGACAGTGCCTTCATCCATTGGGCTATGGAGTCATTATTTTGACAAACAGTACAAGATTCTGACTCAATTTATTTGACTGAAACTTGACTTGAAAACGACTCGATAATAACACTAAAATGACTGAAAAACGGACTCGACAAACTGAACTCAAAACTAAAACCTTTCTTCAGAATTATAGCCTTCACTTCGGGCCCCAGAATGAAGAAAATATTACAGCACACACTTACAGCAAAACTGAAATAAAATGGTATGTAAAATGACAATGATGACAACAAAAATAACTTAGAAAAGGTACCGCTTGAGCAGCCGACCATTGACCGGCCCTCCTGGACAATCTTCCCCGTTCATCTCCTTCAAAAGAAAGGCATTCTGACCCCAATATGCTGCAATCTTAAAAGGACCTTTCTAGAGATTGTCAAACTTGCCGTGCTTGCCCTTTTCCTCATTCCTTGCATCCCACTTTAACACCACATCATCCAACTGAAATGTGTCCGCCTTTGCTTTTCTATCATAAATCTTTTTAATTTGCTCCTGCAACTTGAATGTGTTCTGAAAAACATCTTCCCGTGTCTGCTGCAAGTGGATCATTTGATTTAGTCTTCTCTGCATTGGATCCTCTTCACTACCTGCCTCTTGGAGAAGTTTGACTACCGGAGCTGCAAGAGAGGTAGGGAACACTGTGTCAACTCCATAAACTAACTCAAAGGGGGACATACCAATGGATTTCTTTTGACTCACATGATCTGCCCAAAGTGCATGGACCAGCTTCTTATGCCAACTCTTCTTGTTGATTTCCAACATCTTTTTAATGATATTAACCAAAGATTTGTTGGAAGACTCCGCCAATCCATTGCCTTGTGGATGATAGGCGGTTGAGTGCCCCAAAGTAATATGATATTTACTACAAAACTCAACCATCCTTTTTGACTTGAAAGCTGCTGCGTTATCAGTGATTAACTTATTTGGGCAACCAAAACGAGACAAAATATTACTTTCTAGGAATGAAATTATTACCGCATTCGTAGCTTGCCTAGTGGGAATTGCTTCGATCCATTTCGTGAAGTAATCTATCGCTGTGAGGATCCATCTATGCTGACCTGAAGAAGAAGAATGAATTTCACTAATGAAATCCAACCCCCACTGCTGAAAAGGGGCACTCACTTCAATGGGCTTAAGCGACAAAGGCTGTAATTTCTGTTTCCCTTCAAAAATCTGGCAGTTATGACAACTCTTAACAGTCTTGAACACCTTAGCAAACAATGTCGGCCAATAGTATCCAGCCCTCAAAATTTTATTTGCCGTTGTTTTCCAAAAAAGATGATCGCCACAATCTCCTTTATGGAAATCCTCCATGACCTGCTTCGCTTCATCTTCCACCAAACAATTTAACAAAACGCCATCGGGATCTTTCCAATAAAGTGCAGAATTCAAAATACAAAACTTAGTGGCCTTCAACTTAAGAGTCCTTGCTTTGTTTCTAGCCATACCAAGTGATGCGGACAAATTCTGAAGGACATATATGATATCTGAATACCATGGAGAAAGAATAAACATTTCTGATACCTGAAGTGACGAAATTTCCTCATTTTCATCGGACATAGCAGCGATCAACTTCGCCAAACCCTAACCTTTAACAAGCTTTGTGGGCCTTATTTCCACATCACACTCCAGCAGAGTTGCTATCCACTTGCCACGTCTTCCTTCAGGATCGATTTGAACCAAAACATCTTTGACAGCAGCGTTAGGAACATAAGCTAACATATGGGAATGCAGAATGTACACAGGGAAATATTTCAGTGCTTTTACGAGTGCAAGGGCTTGCTTCTCAATAATATTGTATTTCAAAGCAACATCTCTTATAGTCCGGCTGAAAAAAGCAATGGGTCTTTCATGCTCATCTTTTTTCTGCATTAACACCGCTGCCATAGTATGCTCCGAAGCAAATGAAAACAATATAAAATCCTGAGTATAATCTGGGCTGATTAGAACCAGAGTCGAGGAAAGAGCCAATTTTACTAAATTGAAAGATTTTACAGCCTCTTCCATCCATGACACTTGGCTGTCCTTCTTAAGCATGTTTGTAATCTCCCTTAGATGTTCAACAAGATTAGGAACAAAGCGGCGCAAAAAATTCATCTTACCATTAAACGATTGGATCTCCTTCTTATTCTGGGGCAGGTCAATTTGTTGAATCGCTTCCACATGTGCTGTATCAATACATATGCCATCTTTTGAGATAATGTGCCCAAGTAGTTTGCCTTCATCCATGGCAAACAAACTCTTCTTAGGATTCAGCGACACACCATATTTTCTGCACTTTTTGAAGACAATTTTCAAATGATACAAGTGTTCTTCATCTAATTTAGAAAACGCGGTCAAATCATCAAGGTACACAACCAAGAAGACATCCTTCTCATTTGTGAAAGCCAAGTCCACTGCCCACTGAAAAGTGGCACCCGCGTTCTTCAAACCGAAAGGCATTTTTGCATAATGAAATGTTCCCCATGGAGTGGTGAATGCTGTTTTGTCTCGGTCATCTTCATGGACTAAAATTTGGTTATATCCAGAATAACCATCGAGTAGTGACATGCGAGATGCTCCAACTACTCGCTGAAGTATGTGATCCATTTTGGGCAGCGGATAATTATCCTTCAATGAAACTTTGTTGAGATTTCGAAAATCAATGCACAAACGAATCTCACCGGTCTTCTTTTGCATGGGCACCAAATTAGATATCCAATCAGAAAAATGAATGGGAACAATGATTCCTAATTTGTACAACCTATTTATCTCCTTCTCAATTGATGGCAACAATTTTGGATTAAGCCTTCTTAACTTTTGTCTGAAAGGTTTTTGATTAGGCTTAATAGGAATAGTGTGCTGAATTATATTTGTATCATATGTCTTCAAATCAGAATAGTCCCAAGAAAACACATCGGAAAAAGATGACAACAAACTGATATATTTGGCCTTTACCTTCGGTGGCAATGCTTTGGACAGCTTTACCATCTTCGAATGCTCGGCTGTTCCAATGTTCACATCTTCAACTCCCTTTTCTGTTGGCTGCAATGTTGGTTTGCGGGCTACGTCATCATGATCAAAGAGTTCTTCTGAAGGTATCAAACCTTTAGGAATCACATTATCCTTGAGCTACAACACTTCCATTTTATTTTTCTGCACATCGTCTTTGCCATCATCATGCTCTACATCAATTGAAGTATCTTTGAATTTACCTTTGTTTTGCAGAAAATCATTGATGTCCTCATCATCTTGGAAAACTTGCCAATATCTTTGATTGTCCGGGACAGTCGAATGGCGCTTCACATAGATTTCAAATTTATTGATTGAGTTCATAGGAATCTTCAAATTACTTGCTGCCTTAGTAAGTGCATCAGCAATACTATTTTGAATACGAGGCACACACGTTAAAGTGTAATCTGAAAACAACTTCAAAATGTCTAGAACAACATTTCGGTATGCTCGCATCCGAGGATGCTTTGCTTGATATTCGACTTTAACTTGCTTAATCACCAATTTGGAGTCACCATATATAGTAATCCTCTTTGCATGCAGCTTTCTTAGGATCTTTAGGCCAACAATCAAAGCCTCATACTTAGCTTCATTGTTTGAGCAATCAAAAGCAAGTTTGTAGGAACATACCCACACATTACTCGACACTTTGTTTGGGGCAGAAAAAGGACTGCGTACCCAAATTCCAATTCCAGCACCATCATTTCCCACTGCGCCATCGAAATCCGTGGTCCACAGGCCATCTTCCTCTTTTTCTAAGTGCTAAAACTCTTTTTCCTCTGTTTTTTCTGCTTGCTGTCCATCATCTTTTTCGGATTGCTGAACGATATTTCCATGTTCTTGTCCTTCTCTCTTCAAAACTTCTCTGAAATTTTCTGCTATTTCTGGAATATCATCTGCTACAACTAACTCACTATCAATATCATTGAAACTATCTGAATACAAAACAAAATACTCGAGATCTGTATGTACATAATTAATCGGATGATTAATTGGTTTCTCCTTGCTTGTAATCATGTATTTCATTTTCTGCTCACGATACAATTTTCTCATTTGGCCAAACACTGGAATCATTGCATAGGAGAAATCAAGCTGCATAGTTCCTTTGATCTTAGCTCCCCAAGACCTTGAAAGAAGCATACCGAATCGGGGAGGAATGTCTGCCACAACAACATCCATCAAAATATTCTTAGCTGGAATCTGATCCAAACTGACCACCAAGTCTTTAATAAGCCCAATACATCTCACCCTACTGGAATCAAACGAATAGAGATCATGGTACTTCCTGGTAATGTCCAAACCCAACTTCTCCATGATAGCTTTTGGCATAAGATTGTGGGAGGCACCGGAATCGAACATAGCATTATGCAACACAAACTCATGCACTCTCAAACTGATATAAAAAGGAGGCACATCACTGTCTGGAGACTCACCATTCAATGTTGGTCCAAAAATCAGTTCAGGTTTATCATCTTCCACACTCACCATGTCGGACATTGGATCAAAATTCAGAATTTTGGAAAGCTCTGTTAAAGGTATAGATACCTTCAATTTAGAAATTTCATTTTCTAAACTAAAAGTGGAAGTATCCTCTACCTCTTTGGCTAGAACTTCTTTCTTCTCAGCTTTATCTTTTGGTGCAATGGGCTGATTGACTCGTTCATTTGCTGATGGAGTTTTGTTAGGCATAGGATCAACAACTTCTTTGCCTTTATTTGGTGCAACCGGTGGCTCATTCTTAGATGTTGGACCCTCCTTTCTCTTTTGGATTGGATTGATGGGGACATTTATGTTTCTTAATGAATACTGACGCTGCTGGGTGGACAAGGCATGCATATACCCTCTTTGATACTCATCCGACTCCTCTTCAAGAGCTGTGTCATTCGACAAGATAAAATCTGCATCATGCTGTACCGCTGAACTTTCTGCATACTCATCATCTTCAGTGATAAATGTGGGCATATCATCAAGAGTAAAGAAGTGATTTTATTCTCCTATTACATGGTCTTCATCATCAGATTTGGGGCCAACAAAATTCTGCTGAAGAGGTGTCTTTACTTGCTGCTGTTGTGATGCCGTTTCTTGTGCTCGCTGCTCACGTTGTTTGATCCTGAATTGTGGCTGCTGCTGGCCATAGAAATTGGGATTCCAAATCTGCGGTTCGGGCTTATCAAGTGTCAACCTTTCAATCATCTTTTCTACCTTTCATAGCAGCTGATCTGATTTAGAAGCTTCCTCCTTTATTTAGACTTTCTTTTCAGCTTTCATTCTAGCTCGCTTGTCATTCAAATTTGCCTCAACACTAACGGCAATTTTCTGCATTTCTTCTAAGGTAGCTGGATCTCTTTCCCTCAACTGATAAGCCATGTCCGGATCAAAACCATCTGGGAACTTAAGCAAAGCTGATCTTCTAGTTGGCTTTAAGTCATCCGGAATTGCATTATAAACTGCATTGAATCTAATACAATAGTCTTGAATGGACTCACCAGCATTTCGCTTGATCTTGGTATATTTGGAAGTGATTTGCAGCGGATCTTTCTTTACTTCCCAGCGTTCCAAAAATTGTCTTTTAAGGTCTTCTAATGTAGGAACACTTCTGGCCGGCAAAGCTCTGAACCATTTTCTTACCTCGCCACCAAAAGTCTGCACGAATAACCTCATGGTCACATTTTCTTCATCGATCTCATGAAGATCGAAGAAATCTGTCATTTTGTCCACGTGTTGCTGAGCTGTGATACCCTGAGGCGTGCCATCAAACAAAGGAATTTTGCTCTGATAATCTGCGGGCATGTCATTCAAAACTTGAGGCAGCGCGAGAGGTGCAAACCGAGCAGCCATTGCTCTTGGTGGATTTGGTCTGGGGGATGATGGAGGAGTGGGAGCAGCTGATGTGTGAGGTGTATGAGGAGGTGTATGTGGAGGTGAAACAATTTTAGATGTAGAAGGAGTAGATGGAGGTGAATTTACAGCAGACTTTTGATCAGCAATGTTAGGCTGCAGAGGAAGGGTGGGAATGAAAGGTGGCTCCGTTGGAACCCTTGAGCTAGATGGGGTTGAAACAACTCCAAGAGTTGCAGATGCAGCTTCTAGAAAATCAATTATATTTGCAGCCTCAATGTCAGTTTGGAGTTGTCTTAGAATGAAATTTTCAATAGACTTATTAGATTTTTCAATGTTTAGAGCAGCAAGAAAATCCGGATTTGGGACGATAGACTCAAGAGCGTTTTCAGACTTGGTTTTAAATAATGACAATTCAAACTTTTCATCAAAATCAAGTTCTTCAAGATATTTAAATATTGCTGGGCATGAATGAGATCTAAACATGGGAGTGACAGAGCTCTCTTGGCGAACAATTCTTGAAATCAGATTAGGATTCTCATAGAAAGGAGGAGGATTTGGATCTGGATTAGCTCTTGTATATCTCTTTGAAGCCAGCGTGTTATTTTCAAGAAATCAAAGGAACAAAAACAACTTGATCAGCCTATCAAATTCTAAACCTATCATCCAAAGCTTAGAATTCTCAAATGTACTGGGGCGATTTACAGGTCAAATGTCATGATTACAAGCTAGACCGAAGATTGACTGAAGCAGCATTTATCTACTTGCGCTAATGCAAAGCAAAAGCGTTTTGAAGGCTACTTGGCATAACTTCAGGCTCTGTCTGTAGCTTAGAAAACCAATGACATCAACAAGCAAACCGTTTGACTTCCCCAGTATGGTCGCCACTATGTTAGAGCCTAGATTTGTCTCAGGCTGAAAAGACAAGGTTCTAGGTCCACATCAAACCACGCTCAGCATCATAGCTAGCCCTATGAGGACAGGAGAGGGCTCTCTTCGGGTCAATCTCAGAAAAAGGTAATCAATGAGGCTCGAGATGACTAAGTTTGCAACTGATCTTAGGCTAGGTATTAAGTGTAGAGATTTGATTTGAATTTTTTAGGGTTTTGTTGAAAAAATGGGAAAGGCAAATTTGGGCTCGGGGATGAGGCACAGTTTCTGCAGAGGTCTGATTGGGGCAAGGAAGGCAATCGTTTTGATGCTTTAAAGAAAGTGAGATGGGTAGATTAGATAGGTGAGGAGCTAAGGAGAGCAAGAGAGTCTCAAGGATTCTCCTTAAACTGAAGAAAACATGAAAATTTAAACAAATTCAAAGGCAGAGCATAACAGTTATGGATTCCACCTTAATCACTCATTTGTTTCAAATTCAGAAGAAGAAACAAGAAAATGATACACATAACACTAGATAAACTTACAATTACTCAGAGAGGCACACCATCAAAACATAAAGCCACATGGATCCCAAACAGTGCTGCAAAACCCTGGTCTTTCCTTTGCCAAAAATGCATAAATACAATGTACAATAGAGTGCCAAACTTTTCCCAAGAGTCCAACCCTGAAAATGACTTAGAAATTACATAATATAGGCAAGCCAACCTATTCCCTTGCCTCTAGGGGTCAAGCTCATCCTTCTAGGAGCTGTTTCAACCAATTCTAAACAAAGCACTAAAATCTAGGCAATCAAAACAACTTGCCTCTATAAGGTAGGAAACTGATTCATTCATTAAATTTTCACTCTTTGGTGAATGAATCCTCTAGAACAAGTAACTAAGTGTCAAAATTACATCATGTTCACTCAATTACATCAAGATAAGTCAAAAATTACATCACAAAGCAAAACTAGTCAAACTGGCCGAATTTTTGAGCTGGAAGGTGAAAAATTGGGGAAAAAAACCTCTGTGCGCCGTGCCAAAATCTGTATGCGTCGCGCCACTTTGGAGCTGATTTTGAGGCACTTTCTGAAGTCCAAATTGAGCCCAAGTGTGCTTGTTGGAAAGCCCTGCCTGTCTAATTTCCAACCCAAGTGGAATTTCTGAATTTGGTGCCCATTTTCCCCTCCAAAACCTCAATCTCCCAAGACTGCTTCCTGTGTGTGAAATTAGGGGCAGAAAGGTCATTTTTAGGGTGTTTTTGACCTCCTGAGGACTCAAAACTTGCCCAAATTTCTTGGCCAAGCACCAACAGTCATGATTTTCCATGAAAAATCCAAAACTATAAACTTTTTTGCATTTGGAGCCTCCTATTGTAAGCGTGTGCCACGTGGCGCAGCGCACAGGGAGAAAAACCCTATTTTTTGCACAAAAATTTCCAAAAATACCAAAAATGCCCCAAATTTCTTGAAATTTGGGTTGGAGCTTCCTTATCAAGTGTTATGTTTGGCTAAAGAGGCCTTGGCCAATATCTGAAGACGATCGAGCTCCCTTTGCCTCTTTTGCTTCTTGATTGCCTTCCTCAATTTCGCCTTCAAATTCCTGATTCGGGCCTTGCACACTTTGTTGCGCGCCATGTAGTGAAAAGCCATGTGTCTCAGCAGTGCATGGTCTTTTTCGGCCTTGTCCAACAGCCTCTCTAAGTGCATGTTCACTCTCTCAAGATTGGCCTCCTGATCCTCATTAATTTCTTACTCCAATGATGTGAGCTCAACTCTTCTCCTTTGTGCAGCTTGGCGATGCTCATGAATGTTTTGTAGCTCCATGATCGCTTGCTGATCCTCAAGCTATTTGTTCCTCTGCTCCAATTATTTCATGGTCCACTTAACCCTATCCAAGTCAAGGGATAAGGCTTCGATCTCTGATTGCTGCTTCTGGATGATCTCTCTAAGTTTGGCGCTTTGTGGACCTGTATCTGTATCATCATCACGAAGGAGAATGAACTTGGTCTCTCGTTCACCTAATGGCTCACCTGAAGGCCCCTCATCCTGCATTGGCTCCTTGCCTTTGTCTTGTACCTGTGATGCTGATGGAGGAAGCGAGGCCCCTTCCACCCCGGGTGGAGATAACACTCGCTTTGCCGCTGCAAACAAATGTCTGGTGCCTCTCTGATATGTGATGAAAACCGGCACACTAGCAGTCTCATGGCGCTCATACTGATGAGAAGGTTCACCCTCATGCTTAACCTCTGATACTCCCCGTGAAGCTCTGAAGAAGTCACGAGAGATGAAATCATCCCAAGTGATGCCCTGCAATCCAAGCTGATGAACCACCAAAATCTTAATAAGAGCAAAATGATATACACTGTTAAGTTGCTGTTGAGGGGTTTTATGCTGTATAAAGGTGGTCATCCTCTCAATGTTTCGGCAAATGAAATACGGAATGTTCATCATCCGTACCCTGGTGAAATGCATGAGCAACTTGATGTGATAAGCATAAAAACGAGAGAACCGTCCCTCACAGCTGAAATATTTCATGATTAATCTCATTAGTGGAGCATATTCATCTTTTAGATACTGGAACGGGAACACTCTCTTGAGCTGCCTCAAGCAACTGGTTTTAATGTATGGCTCATAATGCTGTCGATCAATATTTTGTTTCTTGTGCCATGGTTCACCAATGTTCGGTATATTGTTTGCTAATGAGACAGATTTTGGTGTAAGTGTGAAGGTGACACTAGCCAAGATAGCTTGATCTCCGTGCAAGTGCAGCACAAAAAGACGAGCCAACTCATGATGAAATTGGACACTAGCCACCTTTTGACAAAACTCATAGCATGATTGATGCTGAAAACATTGCATAGCAAGAGAGCAGAGCTGCAATTTTGTAAGGGTGGTCGGTCTTCCCTAACATTCCTGCCACTTTTATGAGGCCTCCGGGGTGCCTGTTCTTCCAAGGGAGAGTCACTTTGGGTTTCCACCTCATAGTCTGATGAATGCTCAGATGCCATGACTGCTATACAAAAAACCTTGAAGAGAAGTTGACTACTGTGTATGAACTGTGCTTGAACTGCTCTTTTTTGGTGTTGTATTTTAATTTCTGCCACCAAGGGAAAAAAAAATGCAACAGGGACTGTTAGGGGTTGTTGGGAAGGGGAAACAATATCGAGGAATGGGAATTATTGGGAGAAATTTAATAGGGAAATATGGGAGAGGGTTTGAGGGATTTGATGTATGGGAATAGGGTTTAGGGTTTGGGATTAGTTGTATAGGTTTTGAGGTGTGAGGTTAGAGGATTTGGGATAGAGTATGTAGGAGAAGGGAGTAATGAATTTAGGTGATAGGGAATTAGGGATTAGTGAAAATAAGGGAACAATGGGAGGGAGACAAAATCTTGGTGGCAAAACAGTGAGTTTTAAACCCTGGCTGCAATTGGCTTGAGGATCTATAGAAGTAGGTTTTGAGACTTTTTGTTGCAACCACTATCACCCATAAACCACCATATCTTATCATAAAATTTGATGCAATAGCAAGATAGCAAGCCTACCTGGCAAATCTAGGCAAAGTATGAGCAATTTGGTGAAGTTTCCAGCAATTTTCGGGCTTGAGGCTATATGCACCGCGCTAAAAACCCAGTGTGCCGCACTCTCTATGTGCATCACGCCCGTTCAACTTAACACTGGGCGGAAATCCCCAGTGCGCCGCGTGCTTCCCGTGCGCTGCGCCGGTTAGCTGCAAGCCAGTTCTCTCCAAAACATGCACTGCTCTCACAAATTCGCCTTGAAATGCTTTTCTCCAACTTTGGCATGCAAATGACTTTCATATTCATGGAAAAACCTTTATATAGACATCAATTTGATTTTTGTTTCTCCAAAACCCATTTTGTAATGTTTTGCAATTGACACTTTTTCACAATTATTAGAACTCTGACCTTTTTGTTTCCTCGATTTTTGTTTGAAATGATGAATTTCTTGACAATTTTTTGCAGGGATAGCTGACATGGAATTTGGAAAAGGAGACCAGGGCTGCGCCTGGAGAATTCAAGAACTGAAAATTTTGAAAAATTATTACAAAAAACGAAATGTCGACTTATCTTCAAAACATAGTTTTGAAGAGAAGTCATAATCCATCCATATGACGATAAGAATCTTTTGAAATAACAACTTATCAAGGACCTCCCTCTGGCCTGCTGGCTTTATTAGACTTTGTCGAAGACCAAATTGACTAACCCTAGACCTAATGACTAAAATGACTGTTATGACCTAGAAACTGCAACAGGACTGCAAATGACTTTTAAAATTCGATTTTGATGGACAGACCTGAGCCAGCAGTGCAAAGCATGAGGGGGATGAATGACAAAAGCCCTTCCGTCAGATTTATGGCATGCTCCTAACGAAATGCAACTGATCGAAAGCGATGGGACACCTAAACATGAAATGCAAAAAGAGTTTTGATCTCTGACGGAGGGATGACCAGACCGACTCTAACACAATCTATAGTCAAAAGTTAGTTTTTGATCGATTGATCTTTAGCGAAAGAAAGTGTCGTAAAATTGTCTTTTCCTTCGAAAATTGAATTGTTGTCAAATCTTCATTCATGAAAGATCAATTGATTGATGTTTGCAAATGATTAGTATTTTCATTGAAAGTGTCGTAATTCCTCATTTCTTTGAAAATGAAAGTGTCGTAAAATCTTCCTTTCCTTCAAAATAAATTGTCGCAAAATCGTCCTTTTTATGAAAAGAGATCTTTGATCGATTGTGCATATTTCCTTTTCGTTCATTCACATTAAGGGAAATTGTAAAGAAATACATGCATGTTGCAATGGAAAGTTTGTGTGTTGATAAGGAATAGTGTAGGGAATTTGCATTTAGATTGTGCACTTTTCCCTTTGATCAAAAAGAAATCTGATTGCTCTATCCCTAAGTAGATAGGATTTTCATCGTTAAATTGAATGGAAAGAATGCTTATCATGATAGTTACATTCATAGGAATTTTAGAATAAATCACGTGGTGAACTTGAAAGGAAAATTCCTAAGCAAGATCAACTTAAAATAAACATCAATTTACCTAATGGAGCATTGTCATTAACGCAAACATTTAGTGGTTCTAGGCTAGAGACGTGTTCCGGCGTCGTAAAACAAAGCAGTTGTCGCTAACTTGTCTGCAATACATCCCGAGTGTGATACCTCATTCCATGTACGTGAGTATATCGTAGCTTGTCCACGTACCTTCGGGTATATAGGGCGGTGTTATAGTACGTAAAGTATATGGGAATGCTCTCACTATGCGGTTTTGCATTAGACAACGCTTATACAGACTGGGCCTCCATGTACCTTCGGGTATATATGGGAGGACAACTCTAGGTTGCTATCCATCCTTAAGTAACCAAGTTGGTTGCCTTGCAAATGTGATACACCGAACACAACATTCGGGGAGATTGCCTGCTCATACTTCTTGGTTTGCCAGGAGGTATTCTATAGTTCACAGTTGCCTGGTAAACCTTTTGCCTAGTTACCCATTTTTGTTTATTTCTTTTTTGATAATAAAATTAATCAGCAATCGTGGAGGAACATCAACCCCTACCCTGTCGTTCACGGAGAACAGCGAGCAAACCGCCTTTGCCTCCCGAAGTGACACCAATTCGGACAAAGCGGTCTCGCTTAACTGAGTCTAGTACATCAAGAACTCCTAGTTCTTCATCTGAGTTACCTAAATCATCTATTTCGGTAAGTACAAAGACTCTAGTTACTCCAACTATTTCTGGTACATCTGTTCCTGAAGAAGAAGTTTCACAATTACCTGAGGACATTAGCACTGATCCTAGTGAAATAGTAACCGAAGTTGTTCAACCACAAGTTGATCCTCAACTTGAGATTTCTCAACAAGAAAGTACTTCTGAATTTGAATCAGTTCAACTAGAAGTTAATCTAGAAACAATCCCAGTTCAAACAGAAGTTACATTTGAACCTAAAGTTGTTCAGGAACCTCTCACTGAAACTGTTGTTCATTTACTGGAACATCTGGACTTCGAAGTTGAACACTCGAAAGTTATTACTTTACTGGTTACCCCTCAAACATCAGTAACTATTGAAACTTCAACTTCACCAACACCAGAAATATTTTATGGACCTAATGGTGAAGTTATTCCACCAGGTTTGATTGCCATAGAGGAGGAATTGGAAGAAGATTCCACACCTGGAACCTCGTTTCATTTTGGAACTGGGATTTATCTTTACCCAAGTACTCCTAATTTCTTTACTTCATTTGATCCTGCTTCTTTTCAAGTACCCATAGAATCTTTAGGACAACTTTTGGGCCAGTTAACTATGGCTGAACAACCGTTAACATCTCAGACTGTATCATCTGATGCAGTTGCAACAGATTCGTCTGTTGTCACTTCTTCGATGTTTTCTACCACACCTGAGTCACACCTGTATGGTGAATCGTCCATCCCAATTGGTTACCAATCATTATATGGAACCCACTGAGGGGTTGCTTCTACACCATGGTCATCACCCATGTCCTCAACAGGAATTTTACCTGGTTCTTATCTAATGGTAACTCAATAGCTTGATCTTGCATATCAATATCAAGCTAGGCAATCTGGTCAACAAAGACCTATGTATCCATTAAATACTGGATTTCCACCATATGGAGAGCAATATGCTTATTCACCGTATCCTCCTTATTCTGGGGGACTACCATATGGTAATATCCCACAATATTCAAGTCAACCTGGAATTAAAGTTTGTCAATGGCAACCAACAATGCCAGTTCAACCAAGGCTTGTGTATCCAACACAACCAATGCAAACCATGTCAGCTATTCCTACTACACCTGTTGTTACTGCTGTACCATAGTCACAAGTTCAAACTATTGTATCTCAACCTATTCAAACTGATCCTTCTACCTTGCAATCACAAGTTTCAAGTCAAGAATTTCAAATTCCTCAAGTTGTTGTACAACAACCACTTATTTTTGGAGTCCAACAACAACCTCAAGTTAGTGTACCCTTATCTGGATTGACCCAAGCTTACACTGGTATAGTTTATTCATAACCTAGCCAAAATCTCATTGCTGAACAACAACAACCATTGAATCCACAACAGTTATATCAACAACAACAACAATTGATTCAACAACTATGGCAGCCTCAATTTCAAAAACCCTAATTCCAGCAGTACCAACCTTAGTTTGGACCTGTTTCACAGGCTCAACCTAGTTTTGGTCAATCTCAAGCTTACCAAGGTCAAGGTCAACAAGGCTTTGCAGGTTATGGACAACCACTTATTCAACCTGGTTA
Organism: Pinus tabuliformis; assembly: GCA_031772625.1. NCBI lineage: Eukaryota > Viridiplantae > Streptophyta > Pinopsida > Pinales > Pinaceae > Pinus > Pinus tabuliformis. The sequence continues at coordinate 853,619,744 of CM062809.1, read as the reverse complement.
TCAACAACCACCTTACACTGGTTTTGTTCAACAACCATACCAAGGTTACCAAATGCAGATGCCCTATGCTGGTATGCAAAGACCTATTTCCCAAGCAATTCCATCATATCCTGGGTATGCTCAACCTGACTTGAATTGATAGTTTCCATTTGTAGCAACTTTAGAATTACCAGATTTAAATCGGCTCACTAATGATCCAATCTTATATGCATCTTGGTGGCTGGCAATTCCGCATAAGTTACCTTCTAAAATTCTGAAGTTTAACGGAAATCCTGGAGAAGACCCATCAAATCATGTTATGACCTTTCATTTGTGGTGTTCATCTAACTCCTTAAATGACGATTCGGCTAGACTTTGTATTTTCTAAAGAACACTTACTGCTCCAGCTGCTAAATGGTACATTGAGTTACCAAGAGCTTCTTTCGATAACTTCACCACTTTAGCCACTACTTTTTTGACCCACTTCCAGTTACCTATCAGATACGAGATTGGAACGAAACTCCTAACCAACTTTAAACAGATTACTGCTACTCATATATTAGATCACATTCATGAGTGGTGAGTCATCGTCAAATGGTTAAGACATATGTTACCGATCAGATTTTCGATGAGTGGTTCATAAAATCGTTATTGCCATCAATCATCGAGGATGTGGCAAAAGGTGGAGTCGTCACAGAAGAGAAAGTCATTGCTCGTGCCCAATAATTGGATTTAATTTACACACAATCTGGCACGCTTTATGATAAAAATACCCAATGCACCTCGACCAGCTTTCACTATTCCACCTCCTCCACAATCGAGTAAGGACTCTCATGCTGGCGGCGGATTGATTGGTTCTTCAAGCACACAATCAGCAGGAAGACCATCTGGCCAAAACTCTTGTTGTTTCTAATCAAACTACCAATGCATCAGAAAATACTCTTGCCTCCAAGATTAATGTCGTGTCATCTGTCAAAGGAAAAAATCCAAAGCAACCAGCAGGCAAGAAAAAGGGGGAAAAACAAAAGGAAACAAGAAAATTCTCCTCTAGGGAAATCATCTAACTCCTCTACTACAGTAAGGAAACCTCGTTATCCATGTCTGTTATGTAATGATGAGCATTATACAAGAGATTGTCCACATCACTCTGAGGTCTCTAAACTTTTAAAGACTTCAAACACATCAGTAGTGTTGACAGATCTGTTTCCAACCCCGGAAACACATTTGGTTGCAACAGACCATGATTCCACATCCTAAGTACTCATTTTATCCATCACAAAGCCTCAAAATGATGTTTTGGTGTCAACAAGAAACAAAGATTATGGAAATATGTCATTGTCGAATAATCAGGCCACTGATCAACCTAATCCTTCAACCTCGACTTCATCTGAAGTTGTTCCACCTATTATACCCGAATTTACAATAAAACCACCAAAGGGAGTTGTACACAAATTGACATTCAACCCTTGGGCTCGAGCAACTCAAAACTATAACATAGTAGAAGATCTTGCTCAATCACCTTCAGTTATGTCAACCCTGGAGGTGTTGGAAAACTATCCCTCCCAGAAACAAGCTTTACTGTCAGCAATAGGTGGAATAGATCCTATGGATTCAAATCTTGTAGTCTTTAACCATGCATGATATTCACCACAGTTACCGACGCAATTAGCTTTCCTAATCCAAGTAAAATCTCTCAATAAGAATGTTCACCGAACTATTATTGATGAAGGGGCATCTACTTGCATTATGTCCATGAGCTGCTGGAAAACACTTGGTTCACTGCCATTGTCACGATCACCAACCATGTTGAAAGCTTTTGATGGAAGAACATATACTCCATGTGGGATTTTGAGTAACCTGCAAGTCGAACTTGGGGGCAAAATGGTTACTATTGAAGTTGAGGTAGTTGACGAACCCCTCGATTACAACATTTTACTGGGAAGGCCTTGGGTATATGCTATGGCTGCTGTGGTTTCCACGTACTTTCATACTATTGCATTCCCTTTTAAGGGTGGAATCACAGTCATTGATCAGCTAGCCTTCTTTGCCAATAGTTCACAGGCTACGGGAAGCATTCCATTGGTACACGGACCCCCGTTGTCACTTCAAAGTGTTGTAGTAGGTATCTTTAAAGATCTTTCCCTAATGGGTACTTTTACTCTCCCGTCACCATCTGATTTGGCAGAAGTGGCAAGAGTAGAGACTTGCAATATGATTTCCTCCACCTCATCTAATTTAAGGAGGATTTCCAACCAATTTGAAGTTGACGGTAATCATGAGGTATTTCCATTAAGCCCCATTGAATTATCATAGCAATCAATCTTTCGGGCTTGTGCAGCAAACCCAAATCCACACTCAACTTTTGTATGGGTAGATAGGTCGTTAGAATATGGTACCTCTTCGAATCCCTTTTCACATATACATTCTACGGATGAAGGAATCATCCAATCAATGATGATAGGAGAGGAACTGTGGGGCGATTATCATCATCGTTCGAATCTTCCAAATGACAATGAAGATTATTCAAATGAGTTAAAACACCCATCAATTGTTGATTTCTTGTCAAATTCTGTTAGAATAGAAACTGTAGATTCTGAGCGTAATTTGTCAAACATAGAAGAAACAATTTCTATAAACATTTCAACCAAGCCTAATATTGTAGAGAACATTCATGTCAGCAAATCCTGTTCTCCATTGGAACTTGATAATTACTATGCTCTGTTTCGTGAATTTAGAGATATTTTTGCATGGTCTTATGAGGAGATGCCAGGAATTGACTCAAGTATTGTTGAACATGAGATTAAAATGTACCCTGATGTCAAACCAGTACGATAGCGGCTTCGACCTGTTCATCCTAAGAAAGCTGCTGCCATTAAAGCAGAGGTTGAAAAACTTTTGCGTGCTGGTTTCATTTTTCCTATACCTCTTACCGACTGGGTATCAAACATTGTTCCAGTGATGAAAAAACAAGGGACAATTCGAGTGCATGTCGATTATAGGGATGTAAATCAAGCATGTCCAAAAGACAATTATCCTACACCCTTTATTGATCAGATTATTGATGAATGTGCTGGATGTGAAATCTTTTCGTTCATGGATGGATTCTCTAGCTACAATCAAATAAATATCCACCCATAGGACCAATCTAAAACAATTTTATATGTCCTTGGGGCACATTCGCCTATCGAAAGTTACCTTTTGGTTTGAAGAATGTAGGGGCTACATTTCAGAGGGCAATGAATTATGCCTTCCATGACATCAAACACATTGTTCAACCTTATCTTGATGATTTACTTGCTCATTCACGAAAGTGGTCTGATCACCTGCAACATTTGAGAGCAATATTTTTACGGTGTCGACACTACAAGATAAGACTCAATCCACACAAGTGTGTGTTTTGTGTTGGCTCTGGTCGATTGCTTGGATTTGTAGTCTCAAAAGATGGAATTCGACTTGATCCAATTAAGGTTCAGGCAATCCTTGACTTGCCTCCACCTTCAAATTTGTTACAGTTACAGAGACTTCAAGGGAAGGCAAACTTTCTGAGGAGGTTCATTCCAAACTACGCTGAGTTGGCTAAAGGTTTTACATGTCTATTGAAGAAAGAGGTACCCTTCCATTGGGATCAGGTTGCACAAGCTTCCTTTGATGCTCTCAAAGATTCCCTGATTAGAGCATCATTAATGTATGCCCCAAACTATCAAAAAGACTATTACCTATATCTTGTCGCTGCAGATACAACCATTGGTATGGTTTTAGTCCAAGAAGAAAGTGGAATTGAACATCCTATTTATTACTTGAGTCATAATCTCAACAATACAGAAAGTAAGTATTCCTACATTGAAAAGTTAGCTTTGGCAGCTGTTCAAGCTGTACAGAGATTTCATCATTATATCCTCCTTCGTAAAACTACCATTATATCGGATTGCAACCCTATGACATACATTTTGTCACGTCAATTGCTGGGGGGGAAATATTCAAAATGGATAGTAATTTTGTAGGAGTTTGATTTAGAATTCATCAAGTCTAAATCAAAGAAATCTCTTGTCTTTGCCGAGTTACTTTGCGACCTTCCCTCATCCTCCAATGATTTAACATCAGAAGCATCAATCTTGGATGAGTCTCTGTTTCTTATTTCGTCAAGTGATCCATGGTATGGAGATATATTGGTCTATCTCTAGACCCAAGCTTTTCGGCCTAATACCTCTTGCTCTGAATAGCGACGTACTTGATACCAAGCCAAAGATTATCTGATCGTTGGTGATACACTTTACCGTCATGGTGTCGATATGATTTTACGTAGGTGCCTCACTCATGAGGAAGCCGAAAAAGCTTTGAATGAATGTCATTTAGGTGCTTGTGGGGGGCATTTATCTGGTTACGCTACCGCACAGAGAATTCTCCGTGTTGGTTACTTCTGGCCAACTATATTCAAAATTTGTATTATTGCTGTCAAAAGTTGCCATGCTTGCCAAATATTTGACCAGAAAACTAGATTACCACCTGCACCACTACATCTAGTCATTGCTGTTGGCCCATTTGCCAAATGGGGCATTGACTTTATGACATGTAACCTCACCTCGGCTAGGGGGCATGGGTATATTATAGTCACTGTTGACTAAATTACCAAATGGGCCGAGGCGATGCCAACATTGAACAACAGTGGTGAAACGACTGCTTTATTTTTCTTCAACCATGTGATTGCCAGGTTTGGTGTACCGCAAGCCTTAGTTACAGATCATGGATCACATTTTTGCAATCAAATGATGGTTGAGTTGACCACCAAGTTAGGACCGTCACATGATAGTTCTACTCCATACTACCCGCAAGCGAATGGACAAGTTGAGCCTATCAACAAAGTCCTTAAGCACATGTTGCAAAGAATTATTCAAGTTCATAAAAGAAATTGGCATTTAATCCTGTACTCAGCTCTGTGGGCATATTGAACCTCAGTGAGAAATGCGACCGGATTTACACCCTTTCAATTGGTGTATGGTTTGGAAGTAGTCTTACCAATCCAATGTGAAATCTTGTCTCTCAAACTCGCGATTGACCTGCTACCCGACACTTTTGAAGAAGAAGCGTGTTTCTTGGAGTTAATCCATCTGGATGAAACCCGTCGTGATGCCGCATTAGCTAATGAAGTGCACAAGAAATGTATTAAGGCGCAATATGATAAAAATTTCAAGCCTCGTGTCTTCTCAGAAGGTGACCTGGTTTTGCTTTACGACCAGGAGTCTGATAAACTTGGCGCAGGAAAATTTGAACCACTTTGGATGGGCCCTTACATTATTTTTACGAAAGGTGCCTACGAGTTAGTAGACTATGATGGGATTCCATTGTTGCAACCTCGAAATGGGTTGTACCTTAAATGTTACTATGCTTAGTTAAGTGTAGTAAAACTCACTGTATATATGCTTTGATTGCATGTGTGTCTATGTGTTTCTTTTAGAGTTCTTATTTGGTTAAGTAATCCACTTTTCATTTGGTGTAGATGTTGAACTTTTCAGAACCATTTGTTGGTTATGCCGATGGGGCTAGTCATAGTATGCAGAATTTATCCTCTGTAGCATGGGCCATTTTCACTCCAAGTGGAAAGTTAGTGAGTTTTAGAGGGATATGTATTGGACGATTGACGAACAACATCGCGGAGTATAGCGCGTTGATTGAACTCCTCTTTGATGCCATTTCACTTAGCATACACCGGATCATCATTAGGTTAGACTCACAACTCGTTGTACTACAACTTACTAGCATTTATATCGTCCGAAACCCAGCAATTCATCGCATGTTCCTTAGAGTTTGTATTTTGGAAAGGTATTTTGAGTTTATTCAATATCATCATATTTCCAGAAATCTAAACACATTAACTGATTCTCTAGCAAATTATGTGTTAAATAGACATTTGCAACATATGTAAAGTAAATATTTTCAGTTCACATCATCAATTGAATAGGATTGCATCACTTAACCATAATAAAACTCTGAAAGTAAAATAGGTGTTAAAAGTTTTTACAAATAGTTTGTGTCCAAGACAAAAATTGGTCATCTGACCCAAAAACTCAAAATGTATGCAAAAACATCTAAGTAGACTAGTGTTTCTCATGATAACAGGTCACGGCCTATGCTATCATACGTAAGAGTCTCATCCAATGACTCGGCACACCGATGGTGTGGCACTGCAGTCGCATAGGAAACTCCTCGATCCAGACATCTAGAATGCCTAGGGTCAAACCCTCTATGTGATCCTGTAGCTTAGCCAATGTCTCGGCTAAGTCTAAATCTTTGAGAACTGCTCTCCCAACAGGTCTCTATGCAGGCCCACCTACCTCTAATTGGTGTAGCACAGGTCGAACAGGTCCAACATCTGCATACATTTAATAAAAAATGTTTTGTTTAGTCTTGGAAATAATAAAAAAACACAAAAAATGTAGAAACTTTAAAAATAAAAAACAATTTGGTCAAACAATTTACCTACAGCACTCCACTGTGCCCCGACTGGTAACATCAAATCCAGATCACCACGGAAATCCATTCCTGAATATGGATATTCTGTGAAGGCCATATTGTGAGCCCCTAATTTTCTCTCTTTTTGCCAATTTCCCCTTCCTAAATCATAACCATTTATATCTGTTTTACCTCTTTTATACACCCTCATCTTGCACCAGTCCAAGCACGGTGACATATTTCGTATAAAATTTATTTTTCATACTTCTAATTTAACTTAACATTAATTAATCATTTATTACATGATTTCTTGCTTTTAATCACTCTTTGTAACTTATCGATATCTCTAATGTTTATTTGGTAGTTAGAGTACTTACCGTGACCGCTGATCCTAGTGCAGGATCGGATCTTGCACTGTTGCCAGCACAAAAAATCCTTTCAGTAGATCCAAACGTCCTTGATCATTGCCTCGTTTTGAGCAGCTTCAACCACGACAGCAAGATCGATCCAAAGGCAGCCGAGATCAAATCTATGAAGGACGAAAGCTGGAGATTGGCTATGACTAGTTTTGCTAACTGTCTAATTTTGAAGGCCGAAAAGCTAAATTTTGCATTTGGTTATGTAATCGGTTGAATGATATATTTTGGCCCTTGGCCAAACATCTATATAATGTAGAATGTAAATAGGACTAAAGGGAAGTTTTTGATAGTGGAAGAGAATAGAGACACAGCTAGAGAGGCGGTAATAGGGTGTTTTATTTTGTGATCGCCTGAATCTGGGTTGAACGATGTATTAATGTATGTACTTGCCTCAGTGAATTAATAAAAGGGAGCTCCGCCTCATGTTTCACAAATTGCGTTTCTGTATTTGAGTTGATGAATTGATTAAGGTATTGAGCAGCGTTTTTATTTAAAGGGGAAACGCGCTGGTTGGCTAGGGCCCAGCCAACCCAACACGTTTACCCCATTTCCCGTTTTCCTATAATTTGTGTTTACATTTTCAAGTTTGATTTAAGTTTAAGCACATGCATTCCTGTCTGAGTGAAAGAAGATTTGTTGTGTGAAGTAGATAAATTCCCTTTCTTGCACTTGATTTTAGATTGGTTTTCCTTCGCCTGGTCCAAGCAGGAGAAATAACCCTGCACCAGTGCACGTTGGTGTGATATCTCCTTTTCTGTAATTTTGTTTGATTGGTTTTCTCTGCCTGGTCCAAGCAGTAGAAATGGACCTGCACTAGTGCACGTTGGTGTGATGCAGCAAACCTTCTTAGTCTACTTCCCGCAATCTTCTTTGTTTCATTAAATGCTCATGACAAGATAAATGTATATTGATTGTTTCTTTATTCCCGCACTCTGTTAAGATTAGAAACATTCACTTTTTATGTGTGCAATTTTATTTAACAGTATAATAACACTTGCAATAATTAAGCACTCATTTTAAGAATTAAATGCTAAGTGCAGGAAGCCCTGATCTGGTGCAAGAACTAGTTTCTTGCCACAGGATCCGAGTGCTTTGAACCTGGAAAAGTTCAAGCCCTAGCAGGAAGTAAAAATCCTTTAGTAAAGACACCACTTATACCTTCTACATAAATCTCTGTTTTTGCGCTAGTGCAAGTAGACTGCAATAGTACATGACAAATTAGTGCAAGAAGGAAATCTCTAGAGGAGCAAGTTTAAGGGCCCATCTAATGAGACTGCTAAGTGTCTCTGATAAAGAAAAACACACACTCAGTAGTTAAACAATAATTATCTAGAGTGATTGCCCTTTATCTTTAATTCCCTCTTGCAAATGCATTCTTCCTTATTCCATTGTTAGATTATTTTGATGGTTCAAGTTGCCTTTTTCTCTTTTTAATTTGATTCTACAATATTTCCTTTATAGAAAGTAGGGATTTATATTAGGAAGATTGATACCATATCTGGCATTGCATATGATTCCTCTCTAAGTTTATAGATCCCCCGGGTTGAAAAATTAAGTGTTGAGGAGTTTTCTTAAGTGTAATTCCTGCACTCAACACATATCCTGTCGAACAAACCATTCAAAGAATGTATGGGTAAATGAGATCAATATCTGGCTAGCATGTCTAGCCATAAGATCTACCCATATCTGCATCTGTGGATCTCTAGGTCCAGGTACTCCCAGTGAAATGAGTTGTGGCTTCATAAGTGTTATTCTCTCCAGGGTAAAAGAAATCAAGATCGATCCATAGCCAAACTTTTTTGTCTTTCCATTCTTTCCCTTGGTCAGTTGTTCTTTCATGGATGAAAGAACTACCTCACACCAGTTGAACACTTTTGGCTCTAAACATTCTAATACATGTTGCATGTATGATCTGTTTGCCAAATGTAGTGTTTCACTGCCAGCCAATTTGATAAGGGTAAAGAGAATCATCCTCAATGGTAAATCACTAACATCCCTGATGTCAATCTTTCCGTCTCTGCTGTTGAGCTCCTTCCCGACAGAACTATCATATATGGTCTCTTACTGATTCACCTCCTCTGGTAAATCCTGATAGTGAGATGGGGGCACCTCGCCTCGACAGTCCAGTCAAAAAGTATATATCATCGATGGTAAAAGGGATCACTTTGTCCCTGATGTGAAAGGCTTGATCAGTAGGATCCCAAGAACGAACAAGGAACTGTAAAAGCTCAATTTGTTGCCGCATGCTAGATAATTGAAAATACTTGAGTAACCCACAATTCCTTAGGGCCTCAACCATACCCTGATTATTTAGGGCAATCATATCTTGTTCTTCATGCTCTCGTTCTCTCCATATAATCACCATTTTGATCTGATGAATGTCTGCAATGCAACCATTAGACAAATTAGGATCCATTTTTTGCAAAAATCAACGGTAAATTTGGGAGAAAACAACTGTGTAAATTTGGTTTTTGCACCCAGCACACCCCTCCCTTAGAGACAGTGCGCTACAATGCATACAGCCTTCTAGGTGTGTGCAATGCAACACACCTTTCAATACTGAAAGGGTGTGCTAATCTAGAGTTTGAAAAATGAAACCCTAGGGGCCTCAAAAACTCAAAATTTTGCTTAAAACTGAAAATAAATGGAATGAAATGAAGGAGAATAGAGATAGCTCCTACCTGGTCTGGACGGCACGAGAAATGGTCCACTGAATCCTCCACAATCAGCTAGTGAACTTTGAGGTAAAAACTGCTCCAGAGCACCAAAATCAAAGGGTAAAAGTGAAATGGTAAAAATGAATGGTAAAACTTGTTTTTATGTTTATTTCTTGCACATTAATTGAGTAAACATTAGTTTTATTCATTTTTATCCATGGAACAGGTATTTTTAATCTATTTTGATGGTGTTTTGAGCAGGTTTAACAACTGAAATGTAGAATCTTACATGCTCAAATGTAAATTGAACATCTTTGACCACAAAGAAAACTTTTATCTCTTTTTCGAGCTTTGTTAAAAACAAAAAAGGAACCCCCTTGGAGTCCTCTTTAAGCTCTTTTCAGACTCTCTAAATATGAAAAGATTGTCGAGCGCTTGTCTTTTCCAGCTCGTTAAAGGATTGGAAACGATATCTCTCTTGTATTATTTTACGATTTTTCGGACTTGAGAGATTAACTTACGAAAAAGAACTCGTGTAGTTTCATTTTATTTCCTTTTCAAACTCCCTAAACATGAAAAGGATTGAGTTATCTTTGTCATTAAACTCATTAAAAAAATCAAATAGTGACAAACTTGTCCATCTAGACAATACTGAGTTGCACCTTCGCTAGACTTGTTAAAGCATTAAATAGCGATGGATTCGCCCAAAGGGTGAAATTATACAACAAGCACATGTTATCCTCCTTAGGCTTGATAAAAAATAAAGAGGTATTGGTCAACAATGACTGGGGAAAATGGGAAAAAGCCGAGAAAACTTTATGGTAGCAATTCGCTCTTGAACATGACACTTTCACCTCATCACCGTGACTATGTGGGTTGGCTCATTCAGCTTGACAGTTATCACACCATTGGTATATCATACCATCCATTACTTTGTTTTGGGTCAATGCTACCAATTCATCTTAGTGTCACCGACATGTTTAAGAGAAGTCATTCAGTTCAAACTTCAGCCTTTGCAATACCGTAAACCTTGATTTTCATGACTGCCATTCCTGAACCTTGTGTTGTCAGTTGATTTTTCATCTCCAAAATCATTTACCTCATTTCATGTCGTTGACATGGGATACATCAAGGCCCTCCTGCGATGAGTCGCTTCTTGTCGACATCAGCACATCATCCAAGAAGTTGACTTAGAAACACCCCTTCAGTACCTTGAGGCTTGCATATATCAATGGCAAGTTTCTCGCTTCCGACAATAAGTTGACATCACTGGCCTTCAATCGAAAGACTTTGTATGGTGTTCAACATCAAATCATTTATTCACACCATGCAAAATGTATTGTAGTATCTTGAGGGTCATCATCATTATCGATGATTCCTCTCGCGTTTGTTAATGGACTACATTATTGGCTGGTAATCAGATGATGTCTTTCCATGTTCGACTTCAGATCATCTATTCACATGGTTAGACTTGTACTTGAGCGAAATATTGAACAGGATTGAAGACCCTAGATCTAGTTTCATCCATCCAGGCTGCGATATTTTCAGGAGTACTAATTCAAATGTACAATGGCCTTACATTCATGTTCATCCATTCATGGGTCTATATTTGTAGACGACTATATTTGTACATGTAATGAAATCTTATAAGCTGAGCATGGGTATGCCTTCCCTCAGCTAGTTCATGAGGAAAAATCAAATTATCATGATATATGTATTGTAATTGATGCAGGTCACCTTTCGCTTTGAAACCTCCTCTCCACATGATAAAGCATTTCACTTGACATACATATTTACGATTTCATGCTTTAGGGGGAAACTGTTACAGATCCATTTTGGCACATCAATCCCAACCTACAGATCAATACTATCAGGGCACATCAAACCCTAATTCAGTTGTTACATGCCCTAAAGAAGTCAACCATCAGAATGCCTAGCTTCCCAAGAAGTTTCATGACCAAAATCATCCAGAAACTGCCTCTAAGAAGATCAACGCAGGTAGGCCTTCATTAGGGTGTGCTGTAATGAAAACCATACATTGACAGGGTGCTATGCATCGCACTTGGTCCCTCTTTGGCCTACGCTGGGTGAATTTGAGCAAATTTCCATTGGGGTTTGAAAGATTCCTTATCCATTGGATGCCTCTAGAAGTTTCTCAAACCTATCTACTCCTTTGAGCTCGTATTTGGATGAGGAAGGGAGTTAAGGAACATCAATCCCTTATCCCTTCCTCCATGGAACTAAATTCTAAGTTTGGGAGGGCATTCATTATCACCATTTATGGCATAAATTCCTTCATTCACCTATAAAAAGACCACTCATCTAAGTGATCAGGGGTTGGAAATTATTGAATTATAGGGAGATGCTGTTAGTATGAGACTTGAGTTGATTTCAAGTATTGTAATGATGTCAAAATGTCTTGCTTGTTATGAGGAGAGGATGGGATTGAACTGGAGGAGTGATGCTAAATCAAGCAATGGGTTGTAACTCTTCCTTTTACTAATAAAGTGTTCAAATATTTTTCCATATGCTTGTGTTATTCATTTATGCTTTCATATGTATATCATGTACTTGATTCCATGCTATGTTTAATCAATAGATCATTATCATATGCTTTGATTGGTTGTTGTCTTCTGTCTATGTGCAGGTACTCTTCAAGCAGATTAAGTATGGAGAGGAGCGACAAAATTGGTCAAAGGAGATAAGAAGAAAGCGAAGGCTACAGGTAGGCTTCATTGCCTCTTATTTAATCTATTTATCATAAGAAAAGTAGAGAACTCTTTAAATTGTTGCTCTAGACTTAGCTACTAGTCTAGGGGTTTAAGCGTTTATCCGTAGGCACTAAAACTTCCCAAAACACACCTGAAGGGGTTGGATTACTCCTGGAGGTCTTGTGTCACCCGAGGGAAGTTAGTAAGGTCTTAAGTTGTCAACTCCATTTCCTTAAGGTCATATAGGAGGTTGAGTCTTATCATAGTATCCTCTTAGCCCATGTTTACCCAGTCAAGCCAATGAAAATGGATAGATATGAGATGAGGCATTGTTACAATAATGAGATGGAATTTGAAGAGTTAACCATTTCATATTATGATATTTTCTCCCTGCATTTGAGAAAAATCAACACTAAATTTTTGTGTACATACCTAAAATTAATTTCGGGAACCATATAACCACAATATGAATTTCAATATACTTTTCAAACCACTTTTTCAAAAATAAGGTGACTTTAAGCGAAATATGTATACGACGAAGCACTGTAATTCATGCAGATGCATCCCTAAAGGATATTTGAAATGAATATGCCATTTTATGTGAAAACAAAAACTCAGATAACTTTTAAAGCATATCAGTACTCTTGTAAAACTAACTGCACCAATGCATTTAAATAATAACCACACTGATATGTTAAAATATTAACCGCACCGGTTTCAAGGATTTCGAAAATAGAAAAGGAATTCTATCATATCGGTGCATTAAAAAAAATTAACGCACCAATAATTTATCTTAATCAGTGTATGTTAACATTAAATGCACAAGTGCTTTTTACTATGAAACACACCGATGTTCCGAAAAACTAGAAAAAACAATGGCGCAATTTTATTTTTTTCAAATTGAAAATGAGCGGTAATTTATTTCTCAAAATTTGATTTCATAAAGTCTTATAAATAGTAAGAATATATTCACTATTTCATTATTTTTCCCAAAATTTCAAGGGAGAGATTTGCAAGAGAGACATATTAGGAGCACTATAGAGCAACAAAATACTTTGGAGCAAAAGAACTAGTTAGAAGATCAAAATTTGAAAGGTATGGAGATTCATTCAAAACTCTCCATAATAAAAAAATTAAATTTTATTGTTGATTTTAATAATAATAAAAAATTGCAATTTCTATTAGATTAAATTAAAATAAAAACCCTGCATAGTAAAAAATTTGCTATTGATTTTACTAATAAATTTTTTACAATCTCTATTCCTATTTGGATTTAATTAAAATTAAAACAAAAAACAAAAAAATCAATACTTACCTTAACCCATGCTTCTTCTTGCTTATGTGACTGCAAAATTTCACCTTAGGGCTTAACTCTCTCTACCACTTCACAATTAGGGATTTTCATTTTAAGCATTTTAGATATAATGGGTTTGTGTTACTACATATAAAGCATTTGACATGTAAAGCAGGGGGACCGCTTATTGAATCAAATCCAAACCCTATTATTCATGTTGTTTTTTTTTTTTAAATGACTTTTGTTTATTGGTGCACCCTACATAATATAATGCACTAGTGCGCCTCTGCCAAATAACATTGCTAAGTCCAAAAAACCCATGTTTATTTTTTATGTTTTCATTTTTTATTATGATGGAGAAGCTTATATCGTTACATATCGCACCATCATAATTCAAAGCTATTTAAAATAATTAATTTTCGTTGTTTATGCTAAATAATTAAACACACCAATGCATTTACTAAATTAAATGCACCAGTGCATTTCTGCACATAACCACACTGGTTACTAGATCTTTTTTCGCTAAAAAAAATGGATTTATTTATAAAATATATTTAATGGCTTAAGTATTGAATGGTACAAGTTGTATATTTATAAAAAAAATGTTTGAGAAGTTGTCAATAACAAAAATATTGATCGACACAACGATAACACATCCAAAAAAGCAAAAAAGATAAGTTCTTTGTAAATTCTTTACAAAATTAATATGTTTGAACTATATGTAAGTTTAAATAATATAAATTAGTTATAGTGTGTCATGTAGAGCCACAAAATGAGGAAGCTCAATAATATTCTTTTTGATCTGAGTGTAGAAGAGTGTAAAACACTGATAGAAACATTACAAAAGGATGAATCAGGTGAATGGAAAAATAGTATTCAAGATGAGTTTTGTTTTGTTTTGAATTTTCGTTAATAATATACTTAAGAATATTAGATAGCATGTTTCAAACAATCTAATAATTCACATATGTTTAATGTTCTAAATGGGGTAACAACAAAGAAAAATAATGTCGTTGTAAGAAAATAAAAATTATAGAGCATGTAAATGATGATGAATTGGTCTTTAGTTCACCTGGAGTGGTGTTGAAGGTTAATGAAAAGGGGAAAAGACTTTTACAAAACTATGAGGGATACAGTGGAATGAACATATATTTGTACTTTCCACTTACAATACATAAATCAATCGAATGATTCTAAGAACCAAGTTGTATTTAAACTACAAGAAGCATTTCCAGAGCAGTGGTCAATGAGACCTATTAGACTTGAAATAACAAAAACACACAACAATGAAAAATAATCATTCAAAAAGTAATATTCCTAATTAAAATTCTTTTCTTGAATTATACATATACATTACTACAAAACATTTATTTATTAATATCAATTTTGTTATATTTAGTTTTCATATATCAATATAAAAATAGTTTATTACTTTTTTAGGAAGATTACGAAAATCCCAAAGGATCAATGAGCTGATATCTGAAACATGCTAGTAGGAATGTCCAAAAAAGTGTATAAGGAGATGGTCAAAGAAATGGACATAATTGCATCACAGGAAGAACCATCTTAAAAACAACATGCTTCAAACATATGTAATCATTGATTTTTTCTATTAGGTACATATAAACAAATAATTAACATTAAATATTAATTTTCAAGTATTTTCTTGTAGAAAAGAAAACAAAATGGAATTTATTCAACATATAAAATAAGACGACAAAGAAGAAAAGAGTTGATGTCAATGTTTTTGAGTAATTGTTAATATTTCCTTACAACAATTTAAAATTTTATTTTCTATATTTTAAGTTATTTTATAGCAACCATCCTTGAATGTCTTCAAACTAGTGCTAACATACAAAGAAGAGCCATTAGAAGAATTGAATGACATTGTGTTAAATATGGGTTGTGAGCATATGTTGGAATATCAAAAATTAATTGTGGAATTTGTAAGTATCTATGTTGTTTTACTTCTTTGAGTTTGTAATTAATAAAACAAAAAAATCATTTATATTAAATCTGTTATAATTTATTATGGAGTATAAAACTTGCAAGAAACAAAGTATGGAACTATGCTAACAAAAGAGTTGTGTAAAAAAGGCATGAGATTTGGTTTTGAAAGAATGTGTATAATTCAAGACTCACTTCTTTCTGTGGTACATTGTTTTTCGATTTATATTGATGTATATTATGTATTTCAATTTTCATTATTATTACGAATGTAGATACACTCAATGCACTTTATTTTTATGTTTGTAGATGGAACTTGAAGAAGATGAAAACAATCAATGCAATCAACAAAACATTCATCCAAATAACCCAAGTCATGGAAATAGCTTGAGCACTGACAACAATTCCAACGAAGAATGATGATATATTTGGATATCAATGCAAGCTGTTGTATTTTTTGAAATATTTGTCTGTGAAAATAAGACATTTTGATTAATGTAATGGACATAACATCCCAATTGGAAAACAAGGGGTTACCAATAACTATCTCATTTTGCATGACAAAGAGCTTCTTATTCATATATAATAGAATACATTTTAATTTATTCTATTGCATTGTCCAATGTTTTTGTGAAATGTTACAACATTGATTAAATAAATGGAAGATTAAATATTATAATGAAGAGATACGAAATCTGATGATATACCAAATTAATCCAAATATCATATACAAATGCACCAATCAAAATTTAATTTATATGAATATTGTTACAATATATATGTCAATTTTTTTTTAATAAATAATATATTTAAAAAATCACAATAATTGCATTGTCACATGTCGATGTTTCTAAAAAAGAGAAAATGGATACCGGAACATCATATATTAATGTGCACCACTCCAAATACGAGTTTTTCAACAACGATATTTACAATAATAAAAAATGGTATCCCGGTGCATTTGTAAAATAAATATGCACTCGGAAGATATACATTTCATGCATCAGTGTGATTCGCCTTTAACGCACCGGTGCATCGTTGCCTTTAACTTAACAGTGCATTAGATTACACAAAAGCACTAGTACTGAAAGATTTTTTTTGCCTACCCTGGTGCCTTTTTGTGAAAAGTACAACACCAAGGATTCTGCAAACACATAAGCACTGGAGAATTATACGTTTGAAGAATTGTTATTGTTTATAAAACTCATCAACATCGGCGCATTGTTACACATAAATTCCTGGTGCGTTGGAGAAGATAAAAGCACCAGGGCTGCAATATTTTTTTGCCTGCCTCGATGCCCTTCCTGAAAAGTGTTGCCTGGGGTGTTTTTGGAAGACATAAGCACTAGTGCAGTATACTTTTCAGGCATTGGTGTTGTTTGCATTCAACACCTTAGTGCATGGAATTGTAGATTGTACAAGACAATGCATTTTTATTATTAAAGCACCAATGCTTTTATAAATTTAACACATCAGTGCTCCAAATGTTGGTTTCTAGTCTCGATCTTTTATTTAAATTTACAACACTGATGTTTTTATATTAGTAGTGTACCGGTTCAATTTTTCTAGTAAGCGCAATTCTATGAAAACATCCGCTAAAACATCTATCGGCCCAAAGTTTTTTAGTTGTGATGAAGTTTCATTATTAGCGTCACTAAAACATATGCTACCACAAATAGAGGTTGTACCAAAGGTTTTTTTTGACATTTTTTTCCAATTTTATAACACTAAAAACCTTCGTTATAACCTCTGTTAGAAGGTATTTTCCATGTAGTGACCTACCACGTGTCGCACCACCTGCGTGCCACATCACCACAATCTTAACATCACTCTACCACCTCAACCTCAGGCCTAGGTCCCCTTGGATCTCAAATCTTTGTGCACAATGTTAGTTCCCATTATAACCTTTTTCTTTCGACCTTCTGATGGAGCCTAGCCTTCAGCCTCTATGTAATACCCTAGCCCCTCTCATTGCAATTCTATGGGTCAACTCCCCAAGAGTACGCAATCAGGATGCGAACTTTCCTTTTTCATGATGGAATTGACTTTCGTCAACCTTTTTCCGTCTCTCGTCTTACCTTACTCCTCATCAAACATGTAAAAGGGGATCAACCTTGCGAAGGCCGCGACACAACATACATATTCCCACCTTTTAATGGGAATACTCCATGTCTTGGGTCACAACGAAATGACAATCACTCTTAACTTCCAAGGCGAGAACAAGTTTCTTTGCTAGAATCAATCACTCTCTCATAAATCATAAAAAACATATTTTAACCAAATCAAGCATGGAACTTCTACGTAGTGAAATCAAACGAACCATATTTGAACTAAATTTGTTGTCTAAGAAAGTATTTGATTTACACATAACATTGGCCAACCAAATTGATCCTATATTATGTTCAAAAATTGATGTTGCATCATCTCTAAAGACTTTCAAAATTGAAGAATTAACTTGCAAAAAACAAGCTCATAAATTCTCAAAACTTTTTAACCATAATTAAGCCTCTCCCCTCCCTTCGAGGGCTGCAACCTCTTCCACTAATTGAGTAATCGATGATTTTTTATCGTACTCCAAAATTAATTTCTCTCAATTTTTTTTTAAATTCTATTATCAACCAACATTCCATCTCTATTAGTCGAATTAATTTTCTTGTAATGTCTTTAGAAAATTCGTCTCCCAAATTAAATAAAAACTCTTCAAACAATGAAACTACAATAATTAGAAACATAATTGGAATAGTGAATTCAAATGACAACATTGAAACAATTTATGACCCCTCTCCATTAACAATGCAACCTGGAAATTTAATTTTTTTCCCTCTTGAGGACACTTCCTCCCTCGATATGGTCTCCCATCCCCAAGTCACGTGCAACAATGACCATCTATATAATAATTATTCTGCTAACAATTTTACTGGCATTATTAAAAATATAACTGGACTCGTTAACTCTAATGACAACATTAAAACTACTTATGGCCCCTCTCCATTAACTACGCATTCAGATATTTTGTATGTAATCACGCCTATTAAAAAAATTAAAGTATATTCTCCTTCCTCCCTAACGGTGTCACCCCAACCCCATATCGCTCATGGCAATTTGAGAAAACCGGTGGATATATCAATCTAAGAACATTTAACTCACATAAAACACAATCGTTCAAAAAATTCTGAACTCGCAGAGCATTTTGATAAAACCAAACATCAAATTTGCATTGAAAAAACTCGCATCCTTGCTAAAATTGATCACTACCACAAAAAAATTAGGGAGGCTATTTAGATTAATAAAAATCCTAAAAACCTTAATAGAGATGAAAGATGGACAACAAGTGAGATTTAAATTCCCACTGTGACATCTAAATCAATATATTCACAAACCCCTTCCCCTAAGTCTCATTAATTAATACTATTACCCTTAAGTTTCTTTACATAATATTATTTCCTACATTATTTTAGTCACATCATACATAATTGAGAATGATATCAAATACATTATTTACTTTTCAATAAATATGATAATTAATTATCAATTTAAAAACATCATAATTAATTCTTATTTCCTATTAATATTAATACATATAAATATTTATATAACCTTAATTAATTTTATTAATGTTTGACCATATTATATATCACATCTCATAATATATTAATAAATCCTTTATCTTTTTTAGGGTTTTAGTGTTAATCATTTTCCGAGCTATTTTTTTTTCTTTCTATTTATTATAACCTATGGTTAGATCAGTTTTCCATATTCCTTTGTATCTCGATGAATAACCTCAGTGGTGGGTTTGAAATGTCGATCAATATACTATCATGAATGTGATGGATTTGGAAATCCATTTAAAATGAGATTCCCTCCATTATATGACAGGAAACACCCCTCTATCAATATCCTTTCGACACTTCGATAGGTTTGAGTCTATACCTCCTGAGCTGTATTATCAATAGGGGAGACCATGACTCCCATGCACCAAGATTATAACTCTGCAACCTCTCGATCTAGGGCCTCGACACTTTGGCATATCAATCCCTTAGTAGTGTGATGGAAATTAACACATCGATGTTATTAATGTCATATATAGAAAGACATGATTCCTTTAAATAATTCAACAACCTAGGACCATGCATTACACGTATGCTCATTGCATGAAATTAACCAGTAATCCATTAAAGCCTTATCACAACCAAATAGCACTTTGTGAACTCAACAACAATCACATCATATCTTGTTGGTTCATTCATGAATATTGAGTCATTCCATGAGTGAGGAAGAGTAAAGGCCATTATTGCATGCAGAGTCCATAAAAACCATGATAAACATATTTAACACATGGAGATAATTTGCCTCCAATCCATAGAAGCTCCATGCTACTTATATCAAACAGACCATGGGATCCACACACCAGAACAACATGAGTATGTATAAATACTTAAACATTGTAACAACCCCAGTTAAAACCTTCATGTAATAAAGTTAATAAAGGAAAAAATAATAACCATGGTCACACGGCACTTATTCTAAGCTAAATGTTGCGTAAAACATCCTAGTGTGGGATTTCATTTGGTTTATTATGAATAAGGAAATTGGCAAAAGCAATAGAAAAGGAAAAATGGCATTTTTGGAAATTTATTTATGAAAATAATGGAAATTATGAGAAAAAGGAAGGTGAAAGGTCATAGGTTGCATGTGAGGAGGAAAATGAAGGAAAATAATGGACAATAAAGAAAATAGAGGCCTCATTAATAAAAAGGATTTTGAGGATCAATTGGTACCTTTTGTCAGTTCAGTTTTGGAGCTCTCTCTCTTACACCCTTGGACACTTACAATTTTCTTGCAGCACTCTAGCATTGGATCAAGAAAACAAAAGAAGGCAAAGGGAAGCAAAGATCAAGCAAGGAAGAGCAGAATCAAGTGGCTACAATGAGATCCTTTGTAGGTATCGAGTTGCATGTATGATTTCCTTGCTAGTATTGGAATTCATGGTTATGTAGGTGTGTTCTTGGTTCTCTTGTCGTCATGGGCATGGGTTTTTCTAGGTGTGTTAGTGTTCTTGAACCTTGCCTTTCCATTTCCAAATAGCCATGGTGTGGTGGGTTCTCTTATATTTGGTTAATATGGATTTCTAGATGGTTTTGAAACTGAGTGAGGTGGTACCTGAAAGAAAGAAAATATGGCCTAGTAATCCCTGAACCAGACTTGGATTGTGGGAAAGATGGATAATGTGTGCCTCATTAGACCTAGGAATCCTTGATCTATGAATGGTGAGATATATGGTAAATCCTAGAAATGTGTGTCCTCAATCATGCCTAGGAATCATTGGCTGGTGAATGGAGGGATATACGATAAATCCTAGAGGGTGGAGTCTTGATTAGGCCTAGTAATCCTCGATTAGTGAATAGTAGGATATATAGTAAATCCTAGAGACTAGGAGACAGGAAAATTCCTCACGGTGTAGGTGGAGGAATCCGGTGGCATCCATGCTTGTTTAGGGCTTAGTGATTAGGTTGGGATGGCGGTAAAGCCTGGTTTTGTTGATGAGGGTGAGGTGGTTTAGCCTCGGGAAGTCCTGGTTGATTTTGGTTACGAGTCCCACATTCATGTTTGTAATATGACACAGGGGGTGATTGGCTGAAAGAGATACTTGGTTCAACCAATCTATGGTCGGGTGGTATGAGGAAGTCCCAAACCTGGTTGGATTTTGCATTCATTAATAAGATATTCTTCTCCTTGGTATTTTATGTGCAAATGTACTAGTTTATATGTGGATTTTATAGTTGTTATATCCTTGTTATTTCTGTTGTTTATATGCTGGTTATGAGTATGTTTTATGACAATGATTATGTATGCCTCTCATCATGTTTTGATTTGTAAATGAATGAACAATAAATATATGACATAATAGGTGATAATGCAGATAATGCAGCTAAGTATGAGACCCCTATTCTCAGTTATGTTGTTATGACCTATAGATGTCATGTTTAACAAAATGTTTGTCATGGCTAGTAGGGGTCCAGTTAAGCCATTGATTAGTTAATTGAATTAGTATCCTTATTCCCAAGTTATTTATTATTTCTGAAGTTTTCGTGAAGTTCTGGGTAGTGGTATGAGTCCTGGCCCTGAAAAAGTGGCACAAAATTTTGGGTCCCTGGTACAGAACTAGTTGAAAAAGTCCACAGTCACTGGCTTGCCTTGCTGTGGGAGCCATTGGAGGCCTATAGTCTCATGCATGGCTTTCTTAAGGGAGTGACTGAAGTGTTAGATTAGGGAAAAGTTGAGTTTCCTCATGGCTTGGTCACTTGGAAGGGTTGGTTGGCTCTTGGAGGTTCTGTAGCATTTGTGGAAGGTCAATTTGGTTTAGTTCCATTGGTTCCACTTCCCTAACTATATATGGGGAGTTGAATCACATCATAGTAGCCTCTTGTCACATGTTTACCCCAGTGGGTCGAGTAGCTTGGGTAAATGTGGTAGGAGGGTGTTACAGAGTGGTTTCAGAGCATGGTTCACCCCTTGGACTGGATGGGCGGTGTGTTGGTCATGCATACATGTCGGTTGCATATGTGTTCTTTATGCTTGTGGTGTAGGTGCTTGTTGCATATACATGGTGGTGGTCTTGGTTTCAGTTGTGTTGCCATGTGAAAGTTGATGGTGTTTATGATTGGATGTGTTTATCATGAGTATATGTTGGTTATTGTTGGCTTAGGGGGTCCTGACCCAGGTTTAGAGTTAGTTGCGCCATCCAACAAAACCCTACACTACTAGCCCATTCGGCAACAACCCACGTAATGCAGGCTGTAGTCTCACCCGAAGCAGTATAGAGGGATGCAAGAACCAAGTTTTTGCATCCAAAGACTAGTGTGATGTCTTCCTTCACGCAGATCGGTAGACTTCTAGGGTTCGTTAATGTAAACTCTGTTAAAATGGCCTTCAGATCTTCGCAAAGGTCCACGATCAGTCCTTGCATACCTCTAACATTCGATCTACCTACTTACACACATCAGAAAGCAATCCTAAATTGGTGTTCACACAGATCTACTTAAGTTGCCAGTAAACATAAGAAAAATCACTAGTCTTCATGGAAGTGTTAAACATTCATTGCATACATTGTTAAGATAGATTCAAGGTAATCTCGTAGCATTTAATCAGTAATTCATAAAACATGTCATTTATCAGCAACATATAACATTAACAAAGATAAACAGAAATACTCAAGAATTCTTTGGAAAACTATCTTTGTTGATCTTCAATTTACTGATTACAGACTAAAACTTCCTTGTGCACACAACTGCAAGGGTCTGCACACTCAGCTGCAGACTCTACCTAGGCCTCCACGCACTCAGCTGCAGAGCCTTTCTTTCCCTATCTAGGCGCAGGAAGCAGAGCCTTCCTGCCTTAACTCCTGCCCAAGACTCTTAAATCAACCCAATCCTCTTACCTAGTTCTATCTAGTTACTTCTTCCTTTCGATAAGACTCAAATATTTTTAGACTTTTTCATACAATTCCATAGTCCGTGGACCATGGGTGAATCTCAAAACTGACTCAAAACTTTGCTTAAAACAAGGGGCTAAGCCCCTTTGACTCCTATTCACATACGCACTCCACATCCACATATCACAGAGATTTTACATCTCTTACAAAATTGTATAAAAAATTTGGGTCTGTTAACCCCAAGTTGACCTAGGGAACCCCATCCCACAGGCCCCCAACACAAAGATCATGACTCGCCCTTAAGTCACTTAGTTGGTTGTTCCAATTTCTGGTGGAGTTCGCTGAATGCATTAGTCAATGCTTGTAGCTTTGCCGTACTTTTCTCCACTGCTCGTTGCACCTCTTGGACCAGTTTCTTTATGGTTGGCCCCTCTATTACCAGTGGCGTAATCCTCTACATCTGCAGCATAGCCTTCAACTTCTCAAGAATGGTCTATGAGACTAGTTGGCTTCCTTTGTCCAAGGCTCAAGTCATGCACTGAGCACATACTTCTTCTTCTACAATTCCTGAATGTGTAGCAAATTTGCCTTACCTTCCTGTAAGTGTGCGAAGCACTCGACTGGCACCAACATTTGCACTGTCATGCTGATTTCATCATACTGTTGTTGTGCTTCCCTAAGTTCTGTGCTCAACTACTGCAGCATAGGATCTTCTTGCAAAGCATCCCAGAGGCCCAATGCCAGAGTGAAGAGCTTGTCGCACCCTTTAACTATGACATCTAAATAAGCCATGGATTATTTAGTTGTTGTGTTCCTTTGTTCCCGCACCTCTGGCGGTGTGGTCGGATGCAACTTCAACTACATCTCAGCTATTTGCATCCTGAAGTTGAAAATCACCTTGTTGACCTTCTCCTTCGAAGCGTGCACTGCAACAGCCAACTTCCTTACCTTGGCTGAGGCCTCTACATCATCATGTATACCTAACTCATGGATGTATTTGTAGTCCTGCTCAATCCTTGTAACCAGATTCTGACATTGTGTGCACAACTCCTCCTGCTCCTTTAGGGCCTAAGTCTTTTCTATGAAAAATTGCTGATTGTTGACTTTAAACTCACTGATGGTAGTGAGTTCTCACTATTCTCTAATTTTGAGCTCTTCCATGACCCCCTGATGTAGCGCATGCAGAGACTCAAGCGTCAATGCAACAAGGTTTAGCCCCATATTTTGGACTGTGTGAAGCATCGTGCGATGCTCATCCAACTCCACACAGACTGACCCTTAAGGTAAAGGAAAGACTCTGACATCCTGTGGCCAGTCCATCTCTGCAACTGTACTCTTTCCCCATGTTAGACTAGATTACGCGCCAATTGCCTTCGCGACATTTGCCTGAATTTTGTTTGCTTGGATCTATAGCTCACGCAGATCCTTCTAGACACCCCAAGTGTCTGCATGTATTGCTGCTCGAACTGCTGCAACACTTCTGTCGTGGTGTCCCAAATTTTATCACCAATCTCATCGAGATCTCCTTATGTTAGCACCATGGTATCCACATGTATCTGCTTGTCAAAATTTTATTTCTTTCGTTACCCACTCCGCTACTCCTGCGTGTGCTTCTTCGGGATGAAAGGAGTTGTTTGCTCTTCACGATCCGCTGGCGATTGTGCGGATCATCCCTTCCATTATACTTCTCATTTATTATGGTATTAGCTCGCCCAAACTGTAGCTTCATCATTCGTCTGTAATCTCTCCATCCAAGAAAACTATCCTTATGCATACCCAACCATCATGCAGGTGTAGCACGTAGTGCCAACTCTAATGCTTGTAAGTAGTGGTCCTCAGGGACCTCGTGCTCAAATTCCTCCAAAAATAGATCTACGTCAGTTAAACCATCATAATAGGGTAATTTTCTTATATTCGATGAAACACAATGCAATTCCTTCATCATCATATTGCATCATAATGTAGAAACTTCATGTAAGTGATTCTACCAATGCTCTAACTCCTCGTCTAAATTAGAGGTGCAGGAACTCTCCCGGTCCCATGCAATCCATCCATTTGCCGTTGGATTGATCCAGTCCTGATCTCGCACTGTTATCTTGTAAATTTGATCCATTTCATCATCACTTTCTTCATAATCGTGGACTGGTTCAGTATAGCATGCCCCTTATGCAGGATCCAGTGGCACTATAACCCGAAACAACTTTCTTTCAAACAACATTGTTCCTTTCTTCAAATTAATGACCCTATTCATATCAATAACCCAGTCAATTCCTAGGAGCATAGGGTAGGGATTACTATCGTCAATGATTTCCATAACTTCAAAGTATGTCACCGCGCTCGCACCTTCAATATCAACTGTTACTCCATATAACTGCCCCATGGGGATGATTTTCTGCTGGTTCACCATCCTGAGCTCAATCGAAGACAACTACAGCTTAGGTTTCCCCATACTTTCACATGTTTGTTTCGGTAAAAAATTCGCATCAAACCCCAGATCAAAGATGACCTAATCCATTTCATAATCACTTATCTACGCGGTTAGCCTCATCTCTCACCCTGTTCGTGCCTTATGCTTGCCAATTTTTCTAACCACGTGGTGTCCATCAAGGGCTTTCTCTTTACTGGCACATTTATTTATTAATTCCTGCAGGCCTTCCACAACCTTGCTATCACGCAACAGCTTCATGCAAGTTTCCAAAAATGTAGTGAGTACAAAAGGATCAACCTCTGCAGGTGCGCTAATTTCTTACATCTTGTCCTAGCTTCCTGAGGTGGAGGCCTTAGCGAAGCTCTTCTTGGCTTCCATAAATGTTTCCTTAGCATGATCCAAATCAAAGCTGGCTTCTTTCTCTAGTGCTTTGCAGACCCATCCCTCTTCTTCAAGATCTTTACCTTTATCGACGCTAGTTGTCATTCCAATTCTTAGCACAATATTAACGCTTTGATCTTCCTCGCGGGGCTCAACCCCCATCATCTATAAATTCTACGTATGTTGTTGAGGCTACATTTTCTTCCCTTTCATTTTATCTATTAGCACCAGGCATTATTCTATAGTATGGTCAAACTGTCTGTAGTATTGACATTATGGGTGTGTAGGATTCTACTACTCTCACACATAGTGCCCCGACTGTCCACAGTTGTAGCAAATAATTTGGCCGCGAACTCTACCAGGTCCTCCTCCTCCTCAGCCCCATCCTCGACCCTGATATCCTCCACACGCTCCTCCGACGCCTTGATCTGGAGGTTGAGTTTCTTCTTGAAAATGGTATGTAGGGGTTCTTTCCATCATCAGCTCATAGCTTCGACAGTGGCACTCATCATGGCCCATAGATGTTAAGAAATCACAGAACAAATACTGGGGTGTCTGAACAAAGTTTTGAAGGAAATGGCAATTATCCATCGCATGTTGCCTAGTAACTTGACAAATGGCGCACCACAACACAACCCCCATGCTCGGTCCTGCTGGGGCTTTTGGATTCAGGGGAATTGACCCCCCTCCTATAATATAATTCATGTACATGGGATAATGATATTTATCGTGCCCATGTCCCTTGCACTTCAAACACCATACTTCTGCGCGTGCTTCTGGTTTAATCTCCTTGTCTTTCTTCAAACTTTGTATTTCTAAGTGTAAGATCTCTAACTGTGAGTGGATCTGTTGTACTCCCAAGTTTGTATTCTGAATAGGTGATGCATGCAGCCTCATCACGATCTCCAAGGCTTCTTCCTGTATTTCTATCTTCTGTTGTGATAGATAAATTCTCAAATGGGGCAAAAGTGACACTATAAACCATTCATGATGTTGGCTATCTGTGATCTGCATGTTAGCCTCTCTGATCTGACACTTCAACCTCTGATCAAATTCCCAAGGCGTCTCCTCGACCCTCATCATGATCTCTTTAAATCCAATTACTAATTATGAGTCAGATTTAGGTTTACTAAACTCTTTGTTGAAATTCGTCTTAGTCTCTACTAGCATTGCAAGAGGATTATTAGAACAATACTTAATGTACCAAGTTAGCGTGCAATCCTGCAAAGCAGTAACCAAATGTGCCTTCTCTATATTATCATCAATAATCCATTGCGATATCCATACATCGTTCACAACAAATCAGCTACTCTGGATCTTCACTTCCTATGCCCTTGAAGACCGACATCTTCGTTGCATTCACCATATTGAAGGGTGGAGGAGTGGGCGAAGTTGTATGCGGTGGAGGTGGAGGCGGAGGTGGGGTGGATGGATGATTCTTTCTGGGAATCCCCTGAGTGATTAGCTGAACAACACTTCGCAGTGTAGTCTACTCTGACCCTTCATCGCTTGAAGGAGGTCCAATCAATGGACTATACTCTAGTCCGGATCCTTCACAATTTCTAAAGAATCGTCCACTCTGCGTAGATCCAAACATCAAGGTAATGGCATCACCCGTTTTTCACATAACATCATTTTAATCCAAGTATTCAATGATCTTAAGTACTTACCTCATGGTCCCTTGAAGAATCTTTTCTCCGCTTCACTATAACTGACTGAGGTATCAACTGCAAATTCTATAACAAATCCTCCTAGAATTCGATCAAGCCAATGATCGACAACCTGCGCGATCTTGTTTTCAGAGGCTTCTAGTCGTCATACTAATTCTGGAGTCCACACTATAGGACTATCGAGCTTCCACCTTCCTTGATTGTCTGTCAATTTGGCTAACCACTCATACAGTTCAATGGGGAAGGTGCAGAAGAAGATCTCGTGTATCTTTGTATACAGGTACCTGTTAAATTAGTATTCCTTTGTCAGGTGCAAATTCCTATTTTCTTGCACCGAGAACTTGTGAATCTTGCAATCCAACCACTTTTCAATTTCTTTCCTGGTCGGATTCCAATGATGCGACATGACACATCTCTTTCAAACAGATCCCAACCACGGCAATGAAACCATTTGTTGGCTTAGGGGGTCCTAACCCAGGTTCGTAGTTAGTTGCACCAACCAACAAAACCCTACACTACTGGCCCTTTTGGCAACAACCCGCATAGTGCAGGTTGCAGTCTCACCCGAAGAAGTATGGGGGGATGCAAGAACCAAGTTTCTGCATCCAGAGACTAGTGTGGTGTCTTCCTTTGTGCAGATCGATATAATTCTAGGGCTCATTACTGTAAACTCTGTTAAAACGACCTTCAGACCTTCGCGAAGGTCCATGATCAGTCCCTGCCAACCTCTAACAGTCGATCTACCTACTTACGTGCATCATAAAGCAATCCTAAATTGTTGTTCACACAGATCTACTTAAGTTGTCAGTAAACATAAGAGAAATCACTAGAGTCTTCACGGAAGTACTAAATATTCATTGCATACATTATTAAGATAGATTCAAGATAATCATGTAGCATCTAATCAGTAATTCATAAAACATGTCATTTATTAGTAGCATATAACATTAACAGAGATAAACAAAAATACTCATGAATTCTTCATAAAATTGTCTTTATTGATCTTCAATTGATTAATTATAGACTCAAACTTCCCTGTGCACACAGCTGTAGGGGTCTGTGCACTCAGCTACGGACTCTACCTAGGCCTTTGCACACTCAACTGCGGAGCCTTTCTTTCCCTATCTAGGCATAGGAAGAAGATCCTTTCTGCCTTAGCTCCTACCCAAGACTCTTCAATCAACCCAATCCTCTTACTTAGTTCTATCTTGTTACTTCTTCCTTTTGTTAAGACTCAAATATTTATAGATTTTTTCATACAATGCCATGGTCTGCGGACCATGGGTGAATCTCAAAACCAACTCAAAAAATTTCTTAAAACAAGGGGCTAAGCCCCTTTGACTCCTATTCATCTACACGCTCCATGTTACACAAAAATATCGTCATCATGATTATTTGCAGTCAGTATGGGTATATCATCACTTGTACTGTCCTCCTAAGCAAGTCTCAGACCTCAGCTCTCCAAATCAAGCTTTAGAAATGAGAGAAAGACATTAAAAATCAATGTAACTCTGGTTCCGCACTTTCTCTCATGGTCACCTGCGGTCCCGCACCTTCTGTGTACAAAAACTGCGGACCTGCCCGCTCTGTCCCTAAAGGTGTAGGTGCGGGCCCCTGTGAAAGTCAAAAGGCGAAAGTTTTATCTTAAAAAACTCACTTTGGGTTAATTCTAGAGGTTTCTAGAAGGAATTTTGACGTGGATTGTTCGCTCTGAGGTGGTTCATGCATCCCAAAAGAGAAGGAGCTAATCCCTTGATGAGAGGAGCTATCCCTTTGAAGGAGGGCTTTATCCCTTTGAAGGAGGACCTAGTAACCTCCCTCCATTGCACTATAAATACAGGCATTGGGCTGGTTGCTAGAGAGGTTAGAAGCTGAACATTTTTTAGGGTAAATGCTGGTGAAATCAAGACTTCCTAGTTAAGCCTAAAGAGGAGAGATCACATACCTTTTGGGTTTCATTGGGGAGTGAGTGAAACTTGTCAAAGTAGAGGAGACTTCTTGCTGGACCCTGGGAGGAGCTTGTACAGCGTCAAGGCAAAGGTTGTAAGGTTCTTCTTCTTTTGAATTAATACAACCAAACTCATTTTTCTCAACAAGTATCTTATGTTATTTGTTTCATGGACTCCTTGACTTTCATGCTAAATATGTTTTATGCAATTGGCTTTTCAGGTGCTATTTAATTTGTTTGCCTTGTTTGTGTTTGCAGATTCGCGAAAAGGAGCTCATTTGGATTGAAAGAGCGAGGGCATCCACAAGTTAGCGTTGGACCTAAGGTAGGCCCTAAAAACACTTGTTTGCTATTGTCTATCAAAGCATATTTAGAGAAAGATAGTCTCTGGTTGGTTTGCTTGTCATTTGGTCTTCTTTAGATTCTAGTAAGGTCTATCTTGTCCGCAAGATCGACTTATTCCGTGTGACAAAATGGCGACTCCGCTGGGGACTTGATTGTTTTCCTTGTTTTTACTTTGACCTGAGAAACTTTATTTTTGTTTTTGTTTTTGGCTTGTTGTGTGTAAAATTGGGTAGAGTTTGTAGATCCAGGGTTATTTTTCGTTTTTCATAGCTTTGGGAGAGGACCGCACCCTAGCCGTTTGACATAGTGCGTACTTACCCGCAACTTGGCTTTTAGCACAGAGCGGGACTGCACCTGTGCCAACTGTGGGCCTGCGGACCCTGTCAAAATTTTGAAAACCCTAAAATTTCCTCTGTTAGTCAGCTTAGTTTGTCTTTAGAAATTGTTATCCACTGCCCAGACCTGCATATAACTTGTCAGAAGCTTTCTTTGGATTGATTTCGTTAGTGTTAGGGTTTTAGGTGAAATTCCTAGGAGTTTTTCTTGTTGGGTTTGTTTTCCATTTTGGTTGTGTAGTGGCTCTGAGCTTAGAAGCTGTAGGGATTTCATATCACCTTAGTGTCTACCAGCCTTCTTATGAGTCTGACCATGTATGAAATCTCCCCTTGTTGAGGAATCCGCTTTGTATTTTCTCATTTCAAAACTTCGAAAAGCTTGTGTTTGAGAGTTTGGATTTTCATTTTCAAAAAGAAAACGAAATTGGTTGTTCTTGACTGATTTGTGATTCTGCATGAATTAGTCCTTAGCTTACATCTAGCTGAGTAAAACATCCTCTAAAAAGACTTTTAGTAGGCTTTGACTTCAAATAGGTTTTTATAGTTTGTAGCTCTCAAAGTTAGTTATTTTTATTAGTTTTGAGTGTTTTATTTACAAAATATAAAAAATCTCTTTTAAAAAAAGTTTGTTTTTTGTAGTGATTGAGTGCTTTGAAACGAAAAAGGGAAATTTTTGTGAAATAATTAGTTGTCTCGTTTTGAGTGCTTTGGAAAGGAAAAGCTCTTCTTTTAATTTGTTTAATTGAGAAAGATTTGTGTTTACAAAGTATTTGCATTCTCAAACTCTTTCTTAGTTTAGAAGTTCATCGAAGAGAAAAAGATTGTTTGGATCATCTTAGGTGCATTTTTAGTGATTTTGAGTCGAGTCTTCATACCACGAGTTTCATCTCCGCACCTTTGGACTTAAACAAAAACCACTAAAATTAACGCTTAAAGTAAAATTCACCTAGTAACATTTTTATTTCTAGGGCTCTGATACACCAACTTAGCTTAGGCTAGTGTCTTGGAGTAGGAGAGTAATTAACTCTCCAAGACAGTAAAAACAAACAAGTAGTTGTATCTTGTGGTAGGGAAGAAATCCAATTGTTGCATTTATGCTCTGGGAAAGCTCCTCTTAAAGGAGAAGCACGAGATCGTGTCTGAACCAGTGTGGGAATCAATCCTTCCTCATTGGGAACGACGCCAGATATTCACGTATTACAAATGGTAAACCTCGGATTAACCATTGTCGAGGAGCCTGGGGTCACTTGTTGGTAAACCTTGGATTATGTCAAGGAGCCTTCAAGAGGATTGAGCTTGCTACTCTGCCCTTGCGTGCGTATCGGATCGTAGACTGTTCCCCCAGGTGTATTTGTCTTAATTGGTAACCTTAGTGGCCATATTCTTTAGGACTCTTCCTAAGGTGACAGTGGTGGGAAGATCCCACTGTACCTGGAGCAGACGTCGGCTAGACTCACTTGGATTTTCTGGGGGGTTCACTTCACTCGAGACGGTTAAGTGGAGGAACTTGTGCCAGTCTATTCATTAAGCAGGTTGCTGGGGTAACTGTTCCAACCACCATTTCTGTACTGAACTCTGCAATGCTGGATTTCATCACCAACTAGTGTTTTCAGTCCGGAAAGTTACTGTTTATGTGTGTTTGATCTCCTAGATTATTTAGGCGTGCAATTCAAATTTGTTTGGTTCTTTAGAGACTTTAGGTGCTTTTCATTGAGATTTTACTTTGTTTGCGTGTGAAGTAGTTACAAGTCTTTAACTGTCGCTGAATTACCAAGACAGTCCCGTAGACTTCGAGGCCAGTCTCCTGAGATTATAAACGTGGCTGAGTTACTGAGGAAGTCCCGTAGACTTCGGGGCCAACCTCCTGAGGAAGTACCGAGCCAACTTGAAGGCTTAAAAGTCCTCGTCACTCCTAGAGACGGTAGAGTTGGGTCACCGAAAGAAGGAGAATCTTCTTTGATAGTACATCTTGATTTTCAAACGCCAGTAGCAGAATATAATCCACAGTCAGTGTCTGTCTCCGAAATCGCTGGTAGCTTTTCATCTACTAGCGATATAGGTGAAGAACCCAAAATATCCGAGCCTGAAAGTGAATTTGCTGCTACTCCGACATCGGGGTTTGTTTCTCCATCTTTTAGTGGTCCTGGTTCACCTAGGGTAGAAAGAATAATCACTCAAGATCTTCCTTCTGGATTGATTTCTATTGAAGAACTTGCTCCGGAAGAAGAAGAAGTAGGCATCCCTATCCCTGAAAATCAACCTGTTATTGAATTAAGGGAGCGTGAATCAATTTTTTACAGTCCGCCTAGGAGTAGTTCTTGGTATCTTTCTTTGACTAATTATTTAGAAAACTCAGGGTTAAATTTTTCACCACCTCGTGCTCCTTATCACTCAACACCTAGAGGTTTTTACACTCCCGTCAATATGGCAGGACAGTCGTCCATGTTTACTCAATCGCCCGAATCCTTTTTGTACAACGGTCCATCTGTTCCCTCTGGGTATCAGTCTCTTTCTGGTACTTTTTTGGGAGCATCTCCTCAACCCATTGAGCAAGGGTTATTAACTGGAAGCAATAGTACAAAGCCGTTGAGCGTAGAAGACATTCTTATGATGTCAGGTTCCATTCCCAATCCTCAACCTCAAGGTGGCCAGTTACCGCCTGGGGGGCAGCCTCAATTAATGCCTGGGGGGCAACCTCAAGGTACACAATTTGCATCTGGGGGGCAACCTCAAGGATAGTACATACCTACGGGACAGTACGTTCCTCAAGGTCAACCCCAGACTCAATATGTACCCCAAGGTCAACCCCAGTATCAATTTATACCTCAAGGTCAACCCCAGTATCAGTATGTGCCTCAAGGGTATCAACCCCAAGGTCAATACTCGAACCAAGGTTTCCAACCACCCCAAGGTTAAACGTTCATTCAAGGAACGGGAAATGTACCTTTCAATTATCAATCCTACCCTCAACCCGGTTATGGTCTTCAGTATTCTCAACCAGTTATGGGTCAGTACCCCGGAATGAATATAGTGTGGGATCCATCGCAAACCCAACAGGTGTTGCAGCCAAGTGTACAGTTGTCATCTCAAACTGGACAACCCTTAGTTTCTGGTACACCCCAGCAACCAGTCCAGTCTAACATTCAAACTTTTGTACCTTCGATAGTTTCTCAGCTTGGGCCTAGTACACCTCGTACTCCGCCTCAAACGACTGCTACAACTGCCGCTACATCTGTTCAATCTACCCCACCTACTTCTGGAGTATCGACAACTCTGGTTTCTACTGTTCCTGTATCTACTCCTCAAACATCTTTACCACCGTCAAGGATAATTTTAGGGGCGAATGTTCGCCCTTTGGCGAAATTAAGGGGTTTTAAATTTTTAGTGGGCGAATATTTTGTATCATAGTACATTTTTCCAAATCACCTCAAATAGCCCACCTTATTTTAAGGGAGAGGGTAAAAAAGGTAAATTTAGCCCTTGAAATTAGGACTTACAACTTTCCATTCGCCCATTTTCAAGAATAGGTTTTATTTAAGTGAATCCTATGGGCCAAATACCATATTTATAAAAGAGGTATGGTAAATTAAAAAAAATATAAATAAATGAGAGGTATGGTAAATAAATAAAACATTTTTTATATTTACTCCATAAGTCACCTTATATACATGTAACGGTGTAAACAAATAAAAATATAAGTAAAGTGGAGGTATGGTAAATAAATAAAACATCTTTTTATACTTACTCAAATGGTATGGTAAATAAATAAAAACATAAATAAACTAGACGTATCGTAAATAAATAAAACCTCTTTTTATATTTAGTCCATAACCCTCGTTCTATTTATGAAGGCTCAAGAAAGAGGTTTTATTTAAGTGAATCCTATGGGCCAAATACCATATTTGTAAAAGAGGTATGGTAAATTAATAAAAATATAAATAAACGAGAGGTATGGTAAACAAATAAAACATTTTTTTATATTTACTCCATAAGTCACCTTATATTTACGAACACTCAAAAAATGGGTTATATTTAGGTGAAACCTATGGCCAAAATACTATGGGACAAATACCATGGACTAGATTGTTATTAATACCATGCAAAAAACCATTATTAACCCTAATATTAGAATTAATAAAAATAAAAATGGCACATGGTATTGACCCATGGTATTCACCAAAATGGCACATGGTATTGACCCATGGTATTCACCTGGAATGTAGCCTATTTAAATGGGGGAATTAAACCAGCATGTAGCCTATGCTAAGATTCACTAGGACTTTACAAAGTTTTATTATTTAGTGAAAGACTCGCCAAGATCTTACAAGATTTTAAAATTGAGTAAAATATTCGCCATGCCTGGTGAGAGATTCGCCAAAAAATTATATATACATATTATATTATTGATAAAATCGCCTTCCATTTTTCCTATATACCATGGAGATTTGCCCATTTATTATATTTATAAATTTAGGGGGGGTTCTTAAAATTTTCCCTGACCACCGTCTGGATCTACAATTCAAACTTCGGTTCAGATGCCTGTAGGACAACCTAGTTTAAGTACGGTCGTCACAAGTCAACCACAATTCACCTATCAACCGTACCAGGGACAGTACCAATTCGGTCCTGCTGCCCAGCAGCTAGTTTATCAGTATCAACCGTATCCTGGGTACACTTATCAACAACCTCAACAACCCCAGTATGGTCCGGTTAATCCTGGTTTTCCAGGAGGATACAATATCCCGAACGCGATTCCTATTCCTAGTTATCCTAGATATCCTCCTCCCGGGACTGGTCTCATGACCCAGAGTTTTAGGGATCCTAATCGACAGTTACCGTTTATCGCAACTTTGGACTTGCCTGACTTGTCGCGCCTAATGAACGATCCCATTATTTATCTTCCGTTTTGGCCGCCAATGCCGAATAAGTTGCCCAGTGACATTCCCAAGTTCGAAGGTAAATCAGGAGAGGATCCGTCCAGCCATGTGATGAATTACCACCTCTAGTGTGCGTCTAACTCCATCACAGATGATTCGATCCGTCTTAGACTTTTCCAGCGCACTCTAATTGGTCTCGCAGCCAAGTGGTACATTGAGTTACCGCGAGGCACTTTTTATAATTTTAGTCAGTTAGCTACCTCGTTTTTAACTCATTTTCAGTTGCCAGTCCGATATGACAATGGCATGGAATTGTTAACTTCGCTAAAACAATCGACATCCACGTACATTTCAGATCATATTCACGAGTGGAGACGTCGACGCCGTTTAGTGAAGGTATTTATTCCGGATCAAATCTTGGCTGAGTGGTTTGTAAAATCTTTGTTGCCAAAGATCACTGAAGATGTTGCTAAAGCCGGAGTTGTTACTGAGGAGCAAGTCATTGCTCAAGCACAGTACCTTGACTTGGTCTATACTCAGTCAGGTACGTTACATGAAAAAATCCCCGATCTTCCCAAGTCAAATCAAATCGCTGCAGCTCCTTCGGGATCTCATGCCGCCGATGGTATGATCGGCACGGTTAACACTAAAAGTAAGAAGAAGTCTTCCAAGAATTCTTCCCCTATCATAACCTTGCCTGATTCCCCAACAGGAGATTCCTCTGCAGAAATTTCCGCCGATATTCACGTTGTAGAGTCATCTACAGCCAAATCAAAATCCGGTGGGAAGAAGAAAGGAAAGAAGAAGAATAAAACGGACAAAAGTTCAAAGGAGAAACTTGAAAAGGCGGAATCTAATGACGAAAAGCGCAAACCTTGTTATCCTTGTCTCATTTGTGACGATGAACATTTTACAAGAGACTGCCCTCATCGTGCAGAGGTTGCGAAGATTGTCAAGGGTTCCCAAACTCCTGCTATTTTGAAGGATCCTTTTCCGGCTCAAGACAGCAAGATGATAGGTTCATCCTCGAGTGCCAATGAAGAACCCATACTGATGATGTCCCATGTTAGGATTGCGACTCGATCGCAAGATTATGGTAGTAAGAGTCCTGTTGATGGTAAAGAAGCAGAATCTTCTCATTCTAATCCATCAACCTCAGCTCCCGGTTCCGATCCACTACAGATCGAGAAACCTAATCCAGACTTAGTAATCAAACCGCCCGCCAAGGGTATACTTCAAAAGTCAGCTTTCAATCCACATGTGAGAGCGGCTCAGAATTATAACATTGTTGAGGATTTAGTTGTTTCACCCTCAGCAATGTTGGCTTTAGAAGTGCTGCAATCATGCCCAGCACAACGTAAATTACTTTTGTCGGCTATAGGAGCTGTTGATATTCAGGACTCGAACCTAATAATTTTCGATCTAGAAAATAGTACACCGCGTTTGCCTCATCAAATGGCTTTCCAGATACCAGTGATAGTAAAAAACAGACCTATTCATCGGACTGTAATTGATGAGGGAGCCTCAACGTGTATTATGTCGATACAGTGTTGGAGATCGCTTGGTTCTCCTTCACTAAATCAATCCCCAACGATTCTAAAGGCTTTTGATGGCCGTGGGTTTCATCCTTTTGGCATTCTACAGGATTTGCCTACAGGGGTTGAAGGAAAAACCGTTAGTCTAGATGTGGAGGTGGTTGATGCCCCTCTATACTACAACCTTCTCTTGGGTCGAAGTTGGTCTTACGCTATGACAGCGGTCGTTTCATCGGTCTTTCGAGTAATAAAGTTTCCACATAATGGAAAGATCGTAACAATAGACCAGCTGGCTTACTTTTCATCCGACCCAGCCTCTTCAGAGAGTATTCAGCATGTTGGTAAAATGACTATCCCATATAAGGATGTTGGAGTAGGATTAGTTAAAGATGCCGATTTACTAGGAACTTTTCCTTTTCCTCCAATCAACGCATCATCTTCATTTGCAACCATTCATATGATTACATCAGACACCATTGTTTATGATGATCCTTGGATCATTCCTTCTGAATCTGAGATAGACTCATTTGGTGATTCCATGCCTTTGAGTCCATATGAAATTGCCTATGAAGCTGTGCAGTTGTTTGCTGACTCGTTTTCAACCAGAAATGACTTAATGAATGTGGTCTGTGAGGAATCACTTTTCACGTCAACCTCGGATTTAACTATGTTTTCTGAACTTGTTCACTCTGATGAGCAAATTCGTGAAACCCTGTGTGTAGATGATTTACCATGGGAAGATCTCCATCACAGATCTTCGTTTTTACCTGAGGATGATTGTTTTGAAAATGATTTCTCATCAATTTTTACAACTGAATATGTCAAGGAACCTCAGAATCCAATGAAACATCCTGATTCAGAGCTAAATTTGGGGAACATCTCTCGAACTATTCCTATTGACATTTCGGTTAAGCTCGGAATTGTTGTAAACATTCATATAGGTTCCTCGTGTACAGATGACGAAATTCAATTATATAAGGCCCTATTTCAAGAATTCTGCGACGTGTTTGCCTGGTCCTATGAGGAAATGCCAGGAATTGATCCCGCGATTGTTGTTCATGAGATCAAGACTTACCCGGACGCTAAACCCGTCCGGCAACGTTTGCGTCAGATTCACCCACGAAAAGCTGCTGCAATTAAAGCAGAAGTTGAAAAACTATTGAAAGCAGGTTTCATTTATCCGATCCCTTTAACGGATTGGGTATCGAATATTGTTCCAGTTAACAAAAAGCAGGGAACAATAAGAATATGCATCGACTATAGGGACATTAATCGAGCCTGTCCAAAGGACAATTACCCAACTCCCTATATCGATCAAATCATTGATGATTGTGCTGGCAACGAATTATTTTCCTTCATGGACGGTTTTTCCGGATACAATCAAATCAATATTCTACCTGCCGATCAACCAAAAACGGCTTTCATTTGTCCATGGGGGACATTTGCTTATTTCAAATTACCTTTTGGGCTTAAGAATGTCGGAGCAACTTTTCAAAGGGCGATGTCTTATGCGTTTCATGACATCAAACACATTGTGCAACCCTATCTCGATGACTTGCCTGCTCATTCATTACATCGAGCTGATCACCTCGTCCATTTACGAGCAATCTTTATGAGGTGTAGGCATTATCGGATTCGGTTGAACCCACACAAATGTGTCTTCTGTATAGAAACGGGTCGATTGCTGGGGTTTGTAGTTTCGAAAGCCGGCATTCACGTTGATCCCTCGAAGGTCGAAGCTATCATCAAATTGCCTCCTCCTTCGAGTCTTCGCCAACTCCAAAGTTTGCAGGGGAAAGCAAACTTTTTACGACGATTCATTCCTAACTACGCCGAGGTTACAAAGGGTTTTACCCGGTTGTTGAAACAAAACACTCAATTCTATTGGGATGAGATAGCTCAAAAATCTTTTGATGCACTCAAACACGCGTTGACCCATGCACCGTTGTTGCATCCTCCCAACTACAACCAGGATTACTTCTTGTATCTTGCCGCCTCTCATTCCACCATTGGAATGGTCTTAGTTCAGGAAGATGAATCAGGAACGGAACATGTGATATATTACCTCAGTCGCACGCTAAATCCAACTGAGCTAAAATACTCGCATGTGGAGAAATTGGCATTGGCAGCTGTGCAAGTTGTCCAATGTTTCCGTCACTACATTCTACTACGTAAAACTACGGTAATTTCGGATTGCAACCATATGATCTACATTTTGACCAAGCAATTGCTAGGGGGCAAGTACTCTAAATGGATCGTTATCCTACAAGAGTTCGACTTGGAGTTTGAGAAATCTAAGTCTAAGAAATCTTTAGTTTTTGTGGAGTTAATGTGTGACTTCCCGCGTGCTGACACAGAAACTATGGCGGAGGAGCCCATTGCAGACAAATACTTGTTTCTAATCAACACTTTAGATCCGTGGTATGGGGATATCATTGTTTATCTCCAGACCCAATCCTTTCGGCCAGAAATTTCAAGGTCAGAACGTCGGAAAATTCGATTCCAGTCCCAACAATTCAGGATTATCGGAGATACTCTTTATCACCGTGGGGCGGACTCTGTTTTTCGACGTTGCTTAACTCACGAGGAAGCTGAAAGGGTTCTAAATGACTGTCACTTTGGAGCGTGTGGCGGTCATATGTCTAGGTTTGCCACAGCCCAAAAGATATTGCGCGTTGGCTACTTCTGGCCGTCTTTATTTAAAGATTGTATTACGGCGGTTCGGAAATGCCACAACTGCCAGATTTTTGATCGTAAGATGCGTGCTCCACCTGCTCCTCTCCACCCTATAATTGTTGTTGGTCCGTTTGCCAAATGGGGTATCGATTTTATTACATGTAACCCTCACTCAGCCGGGGGGCAGGCGTATATCATCCTTGCAGTAGATTATTTTACTAAGTGGGCCGAGGCGATGCCTACATTCGAGGCAGACAGCAAGACAGCTGCAATTTTCGTGTTCAATCATATAATTGCTAGGTTTGGTGTCCCGCAAGCGATAATCACTGATCATGGGCGTCATTTTCAAAACGTTATGATGACCGAACTTACAGGCCAGCTTGGTTTACGTCACGATAGTTCAACCCCTTATTATCCACAAGCAAATGGTCTGGTTGAATCCATCAACAAAGTTTTAGTTATCATGATCCAATGAATCATTGGGATTCATCGGTCGAATTGGCACAACATGCTATTTTCAACACTTTGGGCATATCGAACTTCAGTAAAAACATCAACAGGGTTCACTCCTTTCCAACTAGTCTATGGTTTGGAAGCTGTGTTACCCATTGAATGCGAAATCCCGTCACTGCAAATGGCCATCGAGTTACTTCCAGCAACTTCCGAAGAAGAAAAGCATTTGTTATACTTAGCTCAATTAGATGAGAATCGACGTGATGTTGCATTGGCAATCGAGACTCACGCAAAACGAATGAAATCTCAGTATGATCGAAATGTGACCCCTCGAAATTTTTCGGAAGGAGATCTAGTCTTAGTGTATGATCAAGCTAATGATAAGTTAGGCGGTGGAAAATTCGTTCCTATGTGGCATGGTCCCTATGTTGTCAAGCGAAAACTAGCCAAAGGGGCTTATGAATTGGTAGACTTTGATGGGGACTCTTTGGGTAAACCCAGAAATGGCCTTTACTTAAAGAGGTATTATGCTTAAAAGAATGGGTATGGAGATTTTTTAGTTAGGATAGTTTTTCTTTCTAGCTGGTGTGTTTTAGTTTAAACAGTGTGCTTAGCTTAGAGAGTATTTTTTGTCATTATTCCTGCTTATCTTGGTTTTACTCTTGATATTGCAAATGTCGACGCCTCTCCAAACATACATTGGTTTCGCTGATGGTGCTTGTCATAATACACGGAACATCTCTTCCGCAGCCTGGGTTATTTATTCGCCCTCTGACGAGTTAGTATCTATGCATGGGGTAAGCCTCAGTCAAACAACGAACAACATTGCCGAGTACAGTGCAGTGATTGAGTTATTGTCTGAATCTATTTCATTTGGGATTCGGAGTTTGATAATGAGGTTAAGTTCTGAACTCGTGGTATTACAGCTTAATAGAGTGTATGCCATTAGAAATCCAGTGTTATTAAGATTATTTTTGAGAGTGCGTCTCTTGGAACGTGAGTTTGATTACATTGAATATCAGCATATTCCAAGATCTTTAAATACATTAGCAGATGCGATTGCTTCTCGAATGTTAAATAGACATTTGCAATAATCATACATGTAAATTTAAAATCATTCCATAACATGATTAACAAGATAAAGCCGGTAATAGTGATATATATATATATATATATATATATATATATATATATATATATATATATATATATATATATATATATATAGGAGTGTGTCAAAAAATACATCGTCTTCGATCATAGGTTGAAAAACTCCTTATGATCGGCAAAAATGATAAGTCCAAAAAACAAAAATGTCACATGTGCCCACAATAGGTGATCATCCTATCACTGGTGATGATCTCTATAAGAAACCATTGCACGGGCCACCTTGCAAAGGAACCTCCTAAAAGGTCCCAGGACTCCAATCACATAGCGCTGAAGTCGACAAGGAATGTCGTTTATAGTGGTCTCAGGAATATCTCCTGTCAAGCGCTCGAGATGACCCTCAAACTCTGCCAAAACCTCTGCTGACTCGTCCTGTGGGGCTGGCACAGGTGCAACTGGTTGTTTCCTCTCAAAAGGCCGGAGAGAGGCTGGTCACTGTGGACCCACATCTGCATTTTAAAATTTTTACTATCAGTTTTGAGACGATGGAAAAATAAATAAAAAATTTTAAATAGGAAAATGTTGAAAAGGATTTTACCTGACTCGTCCCACTTCTCTCCTGGTGGAAGAACCATGTCTGGGTCACCACGAAAATCTATCCCAGTGTAAGGAAAGTCCTGAATGGAAAAGACCTGGTTTTCCAGCCATTGGAAATACTCAGGTTTGAAGCGAGCAACCTCTGTCCTCTCGTCCGGGTGACGGGCATGACTGCGACCCATCGCATCAGTTTGGGCTCTCGAGGAAGCCCAGATCCAACAGTAAGGTGCTGTGGGATCAACATAGGAACCCTCTCTAGGCCAAAACTCATGACCAAAGCCCCATAACCAAAGGTATTTAGTCATCCGTTCTTGGCCTTGGTCAGTTGGCCTTTCACATTGGCCAACACGGCATCGCACCAGTTGAAGATGGTGCCTCGAGAGCAATCAACTGCCATACGCATCTGGGATCCGGTGGCAATATGTAATGCGGCAGCTCCGCAAAGTCTGGTAACAGTAAACGCAATCACCATGAGTTCAGGACGGGATATCGTCTTTATGTCTATCCCTTTGTCTCTAGCCTGGCTGTTGCAGTACTCTAGCCGGAGGCTATCGACAGACTGGCCACCTGGCCTAGTCCCGTGCAGAGTCAAGTCTTCGCCTCTCTTGGGCAAACCAGTCAAGAAATATATGTCCGCTGGCTCGATTTCGAGCTGGTGGCTGCCAATGAAGAAACACTGGTCCTGTATGCTCCATCTGTCAACCAGCCACTGTAAGAAATCCACCTGAGCCCTCATGCCAGGAATGGCCCAGAATTTGTACAGTCCGCACGCCCTCAAAGCATCAAGTGAAGGCTGATGATTCCATGCGGCAGCATCCATGTCCTCGTGATCTCGTTCACGCCAATCTAGCATGATGTGCTCTCTGCATCAAGCATAAAGATTAATTAAATTGTTAGAAAATATTTTGGTTGGTCCATTTTTGAGAATTTTTGGGTTCAAAACCCTTGCGGCGGGGTACGCGCCCTCCGGGTTAGACACAGTGCGTGGGTCCGCACTTTGTCTACACGGAAGGTGCGAACCCCGAGCTTTTTCCCAATAGAGAAAAAGTCGGGGTCAAAAGGCCCGCAATGGTAAACCTGTGGGCCCACGCGTGCAGGTTTTGCGCCTAAAAACCCTCCCAAAAAATGAAATGAAGGACTAAAACAAAAAACTAAACGGTTGAAAATGAAGAGTAGGATGATGTGGATTACCTGGAGAAGACGGCGCTCGATTCCGACGGTTGGATTTTCCGAAATCTTCACGGGAAGTTTTCTAGCCAAAAGCACTATTTTTCTCACCCAAATTCAAACGGTAAAAATGAATTGGCAAAGGCCCTTTTTATAAGTTTTTTGAGTAAATAAATCGCAAATTTGTTTATGTTTCACTTTGAAAAGGTATTTTGCGACGTTTTTATCCATTTCAAACAGGTATGAGTAATGTTTGTGTTTTTGTGCAGAATCAAGGATTATTCAGGCGAAATCTAGCATTTTCAACAGAAAAACATGTAGAGTCATCTTTAAGCTCTTTTCTGACTCCTAAAACATGAAAAGATTGCCGAGTGTTTCTTTTAAACTCGTTAAAATGGAATTAAAAGACGGTCCACTTACAACTCTTTTCCGACTGTAAAAACATGAAAAGATTGCCGGGTTTTTGTCGTTTCAAATTCGATATTGGTTATAAAACGACATGTCATTGATCGCTTTTTTACTTTTTTGGGTCAAAGGCACTAATGATGAAAAGTACTCCTTGGTCGTAAAAGATCAAGCGGTTCTCTCAAGTATTATTTTATACTTTTTCGGGCTTGGGAGACACAAATGTACGAAAAAGGTTAACCCTGGAGTCTTCTTAAGTTTTTTCAGACTCTCTAAAATTGAAAAACGCCGAGTTTCTCCTATACTGGACTCGTTAAAATTTCACAATAAAGGACCTGTTCAATTACAAACAGGAACGAACCACTCCTTCTTAGGGTTCGAATTTAAACTAAGTTGGACTCATCCGAAGGATGAGCTTATAATCAAGCAAATGTTATCCTCCTCAAGCTTGTCAAAAATAAAGAGGTACTTGCCAGAAATGGTGGGGGAAAAGAGAGAAAAATGAGCCTGTTTGTCATACTTTGTAACCACTCTTGAACACGACACTTTTATTCACCTGGGTTGGGAAATCCTTTGCCTAATAGTTGATCAAACCACATTGAAAGTCTTCAACCGGTTTCTGGGTATTAACTTTGGGTCAATTGTCACCAAACCATCTGTCGTGTCATTATGTGTTCAAGAGGTCACTGCCAATAAGCCATTCATCTGCAAAATATCTGTCATCCATCTTGACCATCCCTGAGTCAGTCCTTGTAACTAAATTTCTTCAACTTGATCTATGATTTCGTGTTGTGGGCTTGCCTACGACGGATCGCTTTCTATTGACATCAACTCATTATCTAGAAAGATGATCTAGGAATCGTCAGTACCTTGAGATCTACATGCATCAATGGCAGGTTTCTCGCCTTTGACGACAGTTTACATTATTAACTTTCGATCAAAGGATTCCGTGACATGCTCGACATCAACACATCTATTCGCATCTCATGGACTGTACTGGGTACTTTGAGAGCCATTGACATTACTGGTGGTTTCTCTCACACTTGTTAACAGTTTACATCATTGACTGGTAATCAAGTGGTTTCTACCATGTTCGACATCAACACATTCATTCGCATGGATAGAATCGTACTGTTTCGGGAAGTAGAAATGAAGACCCTGGATCTAGTTTCCACAATCCAGGCTGCGAGGAATTTTGTATTCATTATATAATGGACTATTCATAAACAGATGGTTGCGTCCATACTGTGTCCACATGAGTCTATACTTGTGATGTTTTACAAGATCATTCCTGTATCAGAACAGTAGTTAGTTTCTAGTCAATTTTTATCTGAGTATGGGAATGCCTACCTCAGCGATGATATGATCTCATATATATATCTTGCATTGAATGTTTTTACAGGTTCTAACCGGGTTCTCCACAAGATGATCCTCGAAATGATAAAGTACTTAACTCTTCCTAAATGATAAGAAATCCTCATCTACTACAGAATTCACACTTTAGGGGGAAATCTGTTACACAAAAATATTGTCATCATGATTATTTGCAGTCAGTATGGGTCTATCATCACTTGTACTGTCCTCCTAAGCAAGTCTCAGACCTCAGCTCTCCAAATCAAGCTTTAGAAATGAGAGAAAGACATTAAAAATCAATGTAACTCTAGTTCCACACTTTCTCTCATGGTCACCTGTGGTCCCGCACCTTCTGTGTACAAAAACTGCGGACCTGCTCGCTCTGTCCCTAACGGTGTAGGTGCGGACCCCTGTGAAAGTCA
Organism: Pinus tabuliformis; assembly: GCA_031772625.1. Classification (NCBI taxonomy): domain Eukaryota; kingdom Viridiplantae; phylum Streptophyta; class Pinopsida; order Pinales; family Pinaceae; genus Pinus; species Pinus tabuliformis. The sequence continues at coordinate 853,575,159 of CM062809.1, read as the reverse complement.
AAAGGCGCAAGTTTTATCTTAAAAAACTCACTTTGGGTTAATTCTAGAGGTTTCTAGAAGGAATTTTGACGTGGATTGTTTGCTCTGAGGTGGTTCATGCATCCCAAAAGAGAAGGAGCTAATCCCTTGATGAGAGGAGCTATCCCTTTGAAGGAGGGCTTTATCCCTTTGAAGGAGGACCTAGTAACCTCCCTCCATTGCACTATAAATACAGGCATTGGGCTGGTTGCTAGAGAGGTTAGAAGCTGAACATTTTTGAGGGTAAATGCTGGTGAAATCAAGACTTCCTAGTTAAGCCTAAAGAGGAGAGATCACATACCTTTTGGGTTTCATTGGGGAGTGAGTGAAACTTGTCAAAGTAGAGGAGACTTCTTGCTGGACCCTGGGAGGAGCTTGTACAGCGTCAAGGCAAAGGTTGTAAGGTTGTTCTTCTTTTGAATTAATACAATCAAACTCATTTTTCTCAACAAGTATCTTATGTTATTTGTTTCATGGACTCCTTGACTTTCATGTTAAATATGTTTTATGCAATTGGCTTTTCAGGTGCTATTTAATTTGTTTGCCTTGTTTGTGTTTGCAGATTCGCGAAAAGGAGCTCATATAGATTGAAAGAGCGAGGGCATCCAAAAGCTAGCGTTGTACCTAAGGTAGGCCCTAAAAACACTTGTTTGCTATTGTCTATCAAAGCATATTTAGAGAAAGATAGTGTCTGGTTGGTTTGCTTTTCATTTGGTCTTCTTTAGATTCTAGGAAGGTCTATCTTGTCTGCAAGATCGACTTATTCCGTGTGACACTCCACATCCACAAATCACGGAGACTTTACACCTCTTACAAAATTGTATACAAAATTTGGATTTGTTAACCCTAAGCTGACCTAGGGGACCCCATCCTAATAGTTATGCACTGGTTATGCATTTCAATGTTTGTATGTATGTGTGTCGTACATATGTTGTTATGCATGCATTGTATCTAGTTGGTGTTGTGGTTGTGGAATCATGCATGGTAATTGGATGAGGATTGGGATGATGTCTATATGCTGTTATGATTATGTTTATACATGTATAATACTAATCTGGTTGGTCTTGCAGATGAGATATCCTCCCCGAATTATACTGAGGTATGTTGTTTTGTTTATGATTTGGTTTAGCTGACATAACATGCCAGGAAAGAAATAGATCAAATATGCTATCAAGATGGTAGACTACAGTTCATGAGATTCTCCTTTGGATCAAATGAGAAATGTGGTGGTGGGAATTCTTATGACTTAGCATACACCTTTAGAAGTTTGAAGGCAGAAATAAGAAATTGCAAAGAGGATAATGACAGGATCATGCAATCACAAGAGAAACAAGTAGAATTCAATGCAACAATCCTTCAGAGTTTGTCAGAATTCCAGAAAAAGGGACCACTTCGAATCAACCATGGGTAGGAGGACATGACTAATGGGGCATATGGTAGTAGGTCTCATGGTGGTCATAGGTTGGATAGGGATGACACAGTTAGAGATGGTAGACTCTTGGATACTCTGGATAGGAGAGGCAATGGACATAGGTTCTACTCTAGTTCTAGTTCTGACATGCACTATGATCGTCATCGTTATCATCCTTATAGGATGAATGACAGGGGATATTTTCTAGATGATTTGAAGAAAGCTAAGTCACCTACCTTTTATGGAGAATAGAAGAAGCGAGTGGACACAAAGGCATGAATACTCGGAATGAATAAGTTCTTTGAGTTGCATGATTACAGAGAGAATATGAAGGCCATAAGAGCTATCTTCAGCCTTAAAGGGAAATCAAACATCTGGTGGGAAGATGTGAAGCGGGTTAGAGACACGAGGAAAAAAAATTTGAGTTGGCATGAATTCAAGATAATTTTTAGAAAGAAGTACTTGGGAGAGAGGTACTATGGAAACAAAGCCAAGGAATTATATGAGCTTAAGATGGGATCGATGATAGATGAGGAATACACTACCAAGTTCCTAGAGTTATTGAGGTATGTACCGTATCTTAAGGATGAGAAGGATAAATTTTAGAAATTTGTTAGTGGATTACCATTAGCATTTAGATATCAGATTGAGTATGATGAGCATTGGTTACTTGAGGAAGTTATTGGGAAATTGAAGCACTGTTATGAGCAGTCAAAGTGTAAGACAAAATCTCATCAAGGTTACAAAGGGAAAGATAAAGGTAAAGGTAAATGGCATCCGAAAAGAACAAGGCCTTAAGATGCAGAAGAGAAAGAAAATGTTGCATCTAACAAGAATTTCAACATAGCTAGACATGGACATGGGTGGCAACAGGAAAATAGAGGTGATGGTACAAGATGATTTTAATGTTGGACATGTGGTAAGGAACATCTTAAGAGGGATAGTCCACAGAATCATGGTGGTAGGCCTTAGATCTATAGTGCACAAGAGGCAAAGACTATTGGGAATGTTGGGTAGATAATTCCTCGTATCTATGCAACACTTGATAACAAGAAGGTAGATCACCAGGCATCTATCATTGAGATGGACGATAAGCTTTGTGATCAATTTGTTTCTATTTTGATTGACCCTAGATCTAATTATAGTTATGTTAACCTTGACTTGGTGGATAAGTGTGGTTTGAATAAAGAAGCACATGCAAAATCTTGGTTAGTGAAGTTGGTTACAAGTACAAAGAAGAGAGTTCATCATTATGTAAGATATTTTGCATTTGAGTTAAATGGTATACCTACATCAGCAAATTTGAATTATTGCTATTGGGATCGTATAGTATGCTTCTGGATATGGACTGGCTATATCTTCATAAGACTAAGGCAGACTGCTATGATAAGGCTATTGAGTGTTTGGATGAAAATGGAGAACAAAGAATCTTGCAGGGTAAGAAGAGGGAAACACCAGTCAGAATGGTTATAGCTATGCAGGAAAAGAACAGTCACATGAAAGGGTGTGTGTTATTTGCAGTGAACATTTATAGTGATAATGGTAAGGAGGATGAGGATGAAGATATATTGAGCAGGTACCCCATTTTATAGCAGTTTCAGGATGTGTTTCCTGTGAAAATTCTAAAATCCAAAATCCTATTGTAGAAACTGATAATATTGATTCTATTTATTAAATTAATTAAACAAACTATTTGCAGTTTCCTATGGAAAATATGGAAACATATACACTACAACCTTCACAAAACAAATAAATGCTAGAAAATTAGAGAAATTCTAGCACACACGTAAAAATATTAACACATTTATTTTTGGACAATTGTCCCCAGAAAAACCCAATGTGGGAAAATAAGAGCAACATATGAGGTTTTATTTATTAATATTTCATCAGTAATTCAAGTACAATAATTCAGACAACAAAACAGAGGAAAAATACTGAGAGAAATATAGTAACAAATTTCTCACTCTGGACAACGACTACTTGACCCCGATATGGATCCTCTACCCATACACTAGTGTCTTTGTGTCACCCTTTGCGCAATGCTCTAATGGATTGTGTCTCTCCTTACATTGTATCTTCTTGAATTCATCCTGCCCTTCCCGGACCACTGCTGATTACCTCTCTCTCTCCTGCAACTCACCCTCTGGCTCTATCTCCTCTGCTGAACTTCGGCCACTAAGAAAATCGATCTGCTTGGGCAATTGAGTAACTGTACTTGTGTTTTCTCCATCTACCCATCGAATTCTTCTTATAATATTCTGTTGGAGCACCAATGTCCAAGATTAAAACATAATTGATGGCCTATATTATTTCCCTGTCGATCCATGTGAGTTTCTAGAACATTTACACCTTAACTTAATTAATTCTTATTAATTAGTCATATTCCCTGAGTTTAGACTTAGGAAATATTTAAAAAATGACTAATAATCTAATTAAGTAATATCTAGGTGGAATTTCCAGAAATTATTTCCAAGTTTTGAAGATCTCATGTATTCTAGCTTCTCCACAAAATTTCATGGCTAGAACACATCTGATGCTACAAAAACTAACACTCCCTCTTAGCGAGGAAAGTTTTCTAGCATTGCAACTACTGCCACAACACACTATCTTTTCACCATCTCTTGTCATGCTATGGATGTCTCACTACTGCTTCCCACCAACTACTTCACAACTATGATATGCACTGCATTTGTGTTGCTACTGACCTTGCTGTATTGCTGCCAACTACTGCATCTGCACTACAACTCCCTCTCATCTACTATTGCTAAAACTGAGAATCCATCAGTTTCTTCTACTGAAATAGGTTCTCCACCATACCCATCTATTCCCTGAACTAGATGAACTTAGCTCTCCCTAGATATTTTGTGAGTATGTCTGCTACCTGATCTCCTTTGGGAATATACTGCAGCTGAACTGCCCCATGTTGAACACAGCCTCTGATGACATGACATCTGATATCAATGTGTTTCTACCTATCATGGAATATTGGATTCTCAGAGATTTTTATGCAACTCTCATTATCACAGTAAACATTGGTTCCTCCCATGTTCTTCCTAAATGAGCTCATGAGCATCTTCCTAAGCCATATAGCTTCGCACGTAGCTGTGTTGGCTTCCATATATTCATCTTCTGTTGAGCTTAGTGCTACTGACTTCTGCTTCCAGTTGCACAAAGATACCATTCCCGAGCCAACACTGAAGCAGTACCTAGAGGTACTTTTCCTATCCACTGAAATACCTGCCCAATATGCATCTATGAATCCACATAATCTGATGTCATCTCCTTGAGTATATTTAAACCCATATCTGACAACACATATCTAAGAATGTGCTTAGCTGCTGCCCAATGTACCCTTTTCAGTTCTAGCATGGACTGAATAAGGGTATTGACAAAGAAACAAATGTATGGCCTAGTTTTAACTAGATACATGAGCGACCCAATGAGCTATCTGTATAAGGTGGGGCTGACTTCCTTGTCCCCTGATGCATCTATATTCTTCCAATTTGTGATCATGGGCATCATCATGGGTTGGAAATCCTACATTCTGAATCTCTTTAGAATATTTGTAGCATATCTCCCTTTCCCAAGGAATATATCCCCATTCTTCTGCCATACTTCCAATCCTAGAAAATAGTGCATCAACCCCATATCCTTCATGTCGAATTCTGCTTTAAGATTCCTTTTGCAGTCCTTTATGAGCTCTGATGATCTTGTCAAAAACATGGCATCTACATTAAAACTAGAATGAGAGGCTCATTCTCTACCATCAAATAGTATAGATTGGGATATGCATTACTCTTGATGAATCTCAATTGCTGCAAATAATAGTTAATCTGACCATACCATGCCCTAGATGCCTATTTGAGCCGATATATAGATTTCTTCAACCTGCACACATGAGTGTGTTTCTCATCAGTTTTGAAGCCTTTAGGTTGTTCTATATACACCTTTCTTCTATCACCCCATTCAAGCATGTTGTCTTGACATCCATATGTTGAATCTCCCATCCCAACTGCACTGCTAGGGATATAACAGATATAATAGAGATATATCTGGAAACTAGGGCAAATTTATGCTCATAGTCTATCCCTTCCTTCTGTGCATACCCCTTCGCCACAAATCTAACCTTTTATTTCTCTACATTGCCATCTGCAACCCACTTGATCTTGTAGATCCATATGGAACCTACAACTAATCTATCTTCTAGTCTAGGCACTACCTCCCAAACATCATTTGTCATGATATAACTGTATTCTTCTATTATGGCACCCACCCACACCTGATGCTATGTGGCTTCCTGAAAGATGGAGGATTCTATAACCTGAGCTACCAAAGCTTGATATTTGTCAGGCTTCCTGCGTTGTCTCTTATCTGTCCTAGGAGCTCCAAAAAACTCCTCTGTGTCCCTCAAGGTCTGACACACTTCCCTATTATCTCTACCACTGGTGGTGGGAGGTTCAATCAATTCCTCCTCCTATTCCTGCTGCTCCATCTATTGAGAACTCCATGGATCTCCTACCTTTGAGGAGATACTGGTAATGGTCACCATACTCGATCTCTATGAGTTTCATCCTACTTGTCCCACTTGTTGTCCCTACTACTGGACTAACAAAACTTCTGTTGATTGATCACCTGCAGGCATTTCTCGAGATCTTCTGAAAGCTTTGTCTTCCATGAAATTTACATCTTGCCTCACTACAATCTTCCTGTTGCTAGGAATGTAGATCATGTATGCCTTTGAGGTCTCTCTATACCCTACGAGGAACCCCTTCTCTGCAATCTGATCCAATTTACTATGCTTTTCATATGGTATGTAGCAATAAGCTACACTCCTGAATATTATCAAATGAATTACTTCAGGATTCGTCCCTGTGAAGACCCCCTCTGGTGTTTTCTTCCCCAATGCTCTATGAGGTGTTCTATTTTGAATGTAAATCGTTGTGTTGCATGCCTTTGCCCATAAAAATCTAGGCAAATCTTGATCATAAAACATAGCCTTTGTAGCCCCAACTATGGTTTTGTTCTTTCACTCTGCTACTCCATTCTACTGAGGATTATATGGAGTTGTCCATTCTCTTTTGATGCTTCCTTCACGTAGAAGTTTGTGAAGTATTTATTTGTGTATTCTCCACCATTATCTGAACATAGCATCTCGATCTTTTTCCCTGTCATGTTCTCTACGAGAGCCTTAAACTCTTTGAAACAATCAAATACCTCATCTTTGATCTTTAAGAAATAGATCTAGGTATTCCTGGAATGATCATCAATAAAGGTGAAAAAATATTTGCCACGGCTAAGAGCTCTAGTGGTCATAGGGTCACAAATATATGAGTGTATTAATCCCAATGCACCATTTTCTCTCCAGTCACTTCTAGGAAATGATGCCTTTGTGTACTTTCCAAGTACGCATCCTCTACACACATCATTGCACTCTGTACTGAGAACTGGAACTCCCGTTATAGTTTCTCTGAGCATCCTAAGTGCTCCATGGTGTAAATGTCCCATCCTCCTATGCCATAGTTCATTCATCTCCTTCCCACTACTATTGTCACTACCTACCAGTGCCATTGGGTAATCGACCTACAACCTGTATAAAATGTTTCTCCGAGCTCCAATCTATCTCACCTTATTCTGGCTAAAGTGTTTGACATACACTTTCTTCCCCATGAAGTGTACATCGTATCCCTTGTCCTATAATTAGGACACTGAAATTAGGTTCATACCTAATCCTAACACATGCAGTACATTAGTAGCACTGGTGTTGGTTCCTGTTTCTATCTGAAATTCTATGGTGCCTCTCCCTACTAGAGTACATTTAGTTATGTTGCCCATAGTGATCTGGAAGTCCATCTTCTCCTCCTGATAGCTACAGAAATATTCTCTAACTCCTATCATATGAGCTGAAGCTCCACTATCAATATACCAGACACCAAACGATGCCGAAACTAACAATCATGCAAACTCATCCTCCAACCTGGAAGATAAATCTAAGACTTCCTGACTATTGATTCTATCCATGATTTTCTATGCTATTTCTCCTTTCCTTCCTAACGTTGATTTTGTTGCTGCAAAATACTGTGTCCCAACTGGAAATTGACTCTGCAAGGAAATATTGTTGCTCCCTCTGCCTATGGAAATCCTTGATCTGGAAAATTTAATTGCTTTGTTGACTCTCTAATAGAAATAGATTTTTCCTCAAAAAATGATCCTCCTAGTCAAGGGGATTTCGCAGCCTCTAGGGTTTCGAGTAGCTACTTACGCAATGCTACGATGATCCTTCTCCTCTCTACAATTGAGCTCTCTGGCTTCTATCTGTGCTTTGATACCATGTGAAAATTCCAAAATCTGAAATCCTACTGGAGCAACTGATAATATTTCTTCCATTTGTTAAATTAATTAAACAAAATATTTGGAGTTTCCTATGACAAATATTGAAACATATACACTGCAACCTTCACAAAACAAATAATGCGAAAGAAAAATAAATGCTGGAAAATTAGAGAAATTCTAGCACACACATAAAAATATTAACACATTCATTTTTGGACAATTGTCCTCGAAAAAACCCAATGTGGGGAAACTGGGGCAACATATGATGATTTCTTTATTAATGTTTCAGCAGTAATTCAAGTACAAAAATTCAGACAAAAAAAAGATGAAAAATGTTGAAATAAATTTAGTAACAAATTTATCACTCTCCGCAGTGACTCCCCGACCCCTAGATGGACCCTCTGCCCATACACTGGTGTCTTTGTGTCACCCTCTTCACAGTGACTGCACAATGCTCTAGTGGACTGCATCTCTCCTCACGCTGCCTCTTATTGAATTCATCATGCGATTCTTAGAACACTGCTAATACCCTCTCTCTCTCCTACAACTCACCCTCTAGCTCTATCTCCTCTGCTGAACTTTAGCCACTGAGAAAATCGATCCACCTAGGCAACTGAGTAATTGCACTTTTGTTTTCTCCATCTACCCATCGACTTCTTCTTATAATAATTTGTTGGAGCACCAACGACCAAGATTAAAACATAAATGATGGCCCATATTATTTCCTTGTCGATCCATGTGAGTTTCTAGAACATTCACACCTTAACTTAATTAATTCTGATTAATTAGTCATATTCCCTAAGTTTAGACTTAGGAAATATTTAAAAATCGACTAATAATCTAATTAAGTCATTTCTAGATGGAATTTACAAAAAAAAATTCTAGGTTTTGAATATCTCATGTATTATAGCTTCTCCATAAAATTTCATGGCTTGAACACATCCGATGCTACAAAAACTAACATTTCCAGCAAAGATTTAGAGTTGTTGCCTCACAAAGAAGTGGTCTTCACCATTAAATTGGTACCAAGGGTAGCACTAACATCAAATGCACTGTATAGGATGAGCACTCCAAAGTTAGGAGAGTTAAATTTGTAGTTGAAGGAAATGGTTGACGAAGGATACATTAGGCCAAGTGTATCACCGTGGGGTGCACCGATATTGTTTGTGAAGAAGACCGATGGTACTCTCAAGTTATTTATCGATTATAGGTAGTTAAACAAGGTGACCATCAAGAACATATATCCATTACTAAAGATTGAAGACTTGTTTGATCACTTGAAGGGAGAAGCAGTGTTCTCAAAGATTGATTTGGTATTCAGATATCATCAGGTACACATCAAAGAAGAGGACATTTACAAGACAACTTTCCAAACTAGGTATGGACATTATGAGTTTGTTGTAGTTCCATTTGGTTTCACTAATGATCCAACTAATTTTATGTTCTTGATGAATAGTGTGTTGCATCGTTAACTGGACACGTTTTTTATTTTATTCATTGATGACATCTTGATATATTTGAAGAATGAGGAAGAGCATGCCAAGCATTTAGTAGCAGTGTTGAGATTGCTAAGAGAGCATCAATTTAATGCCAATCTTAGAAAATTTAGTTTCTTTCAGTCAAAGGTACATTACTTGGGGCCCATGGTATCCAAGGAGGGAATAATGGTAAATCCAAAAAATATAAGGGCTATCATGGAGTGGGGAGCTCCTAGAAACATGGATGAGGTAAATTACTTTATGGGATTAGTAGGTTATTACAGGAGATTCATCAAGAACTTTTCATAGATTGCTTTTCCTATTAAATTGTTGCAAAGGAAAGGTAAGAAATTTGAATGGATAGAGGAATGTGCATCGAGTTTTGAGCAGTTGAAGTAGTTGTTGACAAATGCTCCAGTGTTAAAGATTGCAGATCCAGAAAAAGAGTTTGTGGTATGCACAGATGCCTGCAAGAGAGGAATTGGTGGAATTTTAATGCAGGAGGGATAGGTAGTGTGCTATGAGTCACAGAAACTAAATGAGCATGAGAAGAACTATCCAACACACGATCTTGAGCTAGAAACGAACGTGCATGCTTTGAAGATGTGGAGGCACTACCTTCTTGGCATGAGATTTTTATTGATGAGCTATCACAGTTGGTTGAGGTATCTATTTGACCAACTGAATCTGAATGTCAAGCAAGCTAGATGGTTGGCCACAATTAGTGAGTTTGATTTTGCGATTAGGTACATCAAGGGTAAAGAGAATAGGGTTGCAGATGCTCTTAGCGGGTGGATACAGGTGAATCATATAGAAACTATGAGTTCTTATGAGACAGACTTACAATATCAGATCTTATGGGTAGGACAACATGATAACAAGTACATGGAGCTTAGGCACAGGTTACAACAGGATACATGTGAGAAGGATGTGGATTATCTCTTTATAGTCAATGGTTTGGTTAGATTTAGGGACATGATCTATGTGCCAGATGGTAGTGAGCTCAAGAATATTATCTTGAAGGAATTTAATGCTAAGCCATATTAAGGTCACCCAGGATATTCAAAGACACTGGCAATAGTGAAGAAGTTTTATTATTGGCCGAATCTGAAAAAGGAAGTGGTAGAGTTTGTGGCTAGATGCTTGGACTGTCAGTAGGTGAAGGCACACTGTAAGCATCCAGGTGGATTAATACAGTCTATTTTGATTCTAGAATGGAAGTGGGAAGTCATTTACATGAATTTCATCAGAGGTTTGCATAGGACATCTAGACAACATGATTCCATCATGGTTGTGGTTTGACAAAGGTAGCACACTTCATTCGAGTGAAGTCTACTTATTTAGCTAAAGATGTAGCATAGGTCTTCATCAGATATGTAGTGAGGTTGCATGGTGTTACAAGGAATATTGTGTTAGATAGGGATGCTAAGTTTACTTCCAAGTTTTGGAAGGACTTGTTTGCAGGATTACGGACAAAGTTGGCCTTTAGCATAGCTTATCATCCACAGATAGATGGAATTTTAGAGAGGGTCAACAATATATTGGAGGACATGTTGAGGATGTATGTGATGCATCAACAAAAGAGATGGGAGGAGTACCTTCCATTGGTTTAGTTTTCTTACGACAATGGTTACCAAGAGTTGCTGAGGATGAGTTTATTTGAGGCACTGTATGGGTGGAGTTGTAACACTCCCATTAGTTGGAGTGATCTAGTGAACATGGTGTTGATTGGACCAGACATGTTAGTAGAGATGGAACATGAAATATTGGTAATAAAAAAGAATATAAGGGTAGCACAAGACAAAAAAATGTTATGCAGATAAAAATAGGTTTTCTAAGGAGTTTCCTGTTGGAAAACAGATGTACTTTCTCAGTGAGCCCAAGCAGATCTCCTTGAGGATTGGATCGTGTGCCAAGATGGCACGTCGATTTTGTGAACATTTCAAGATTCTTGAAAGGATTGGACTAGTAGCATATCAACTTGCAGTTCCTCTGACAGTGAAGTCCGTGATATTTTCCATGTGTCTTTGCTTAAGAAGTATGTTAAAGATGTTGACCATGTGATTGAATGGTCTGTATTGCAAGTGGAGCAAGAAGGAGAATTCCAGCTAGAACTGCAGTATATTTTTCCTAGAAAGATGCTCATGCTCCAGAACTGAGCAATCGAGGAGGTTAAAGTGTAGTGGAAGAACTTTGGGCCTAATGAAGCTACATGGGAGATGACAGATCAGATGCGGGCTATGTATCCTTCTCTATTCACTGGTTGAGAAAATGTCCTTGATATATGTTTTTGGTATATGTACATATGTATATGGATGTAAATACTACCATGAGATGTGTTATAAAATTCCAATAAGCAGTATAGGTGTCATGTCATTATGGTTTTCATGTGGTTATGTTTGTCATGTTGGCTTGCTTCTCAGTAGGATGATCATTGTAAATATTGCAATGAGCTAAGTTATAAAGCTCCATGGGTAGTGTGTTTTTCTTTCAATAGTATTGTTGGTTGTAGGTATCATTGAACATCAAGGATGGTGTTCCCCCAAGGGAGAGGGGTCTGTAACATCCCTGTGATAAAAACTTCATGTAATAAAGTTAATAAAGACAAAAATAATAACCATGGTCACGTGACACTTATTCCAAGCAGAATGTAGGGAAAAACATCCTAGTGTGGGTGTTCATTTGGTTTTTTATGGCTAAGGAAATTTTCAAAGGCAATGGAAAAGGCTTTGGAAAGGAAAAATGACATTTTTGGAAATTTATTTATGAAAAATAATGGAAATTAGGAGAAAAGGAAGGTGAGAGGTCACAAGCTTCATGTGAGGAGGAAGATGAAGGAAAATAATGGAAAATGAAGAAAATAGAGGCCTCATTAATAAAAAGGCTTATGAGGATCAATTGGTACCTTTTTTCAGTTCAATTTTGGAGCTCTCTCTCTTACACTCTTGGACACTTCGAGTTTTCTTGGAGCACTCCAGCATTGGATCAAGAAAAGAAAAGAAGGCAAAGGGAAGCAAATATCAAGCAAGGAAGAGCAGGATCAAGCGACTACACCAAGATTCTATGTAAGTATCGAGTTGCATGTATTATTTCCTTGCTAGTTTTAGCATGCATGGTTATGAATGTGTGTTCTTGGTTCTCTTGTCATCATGGGAATGGGTTTTTCTAGGTGTGATAGTTTTCTTCAGCCTTGCCTTGCCATTTTCGGATAGCCATGATGTGGTGGGTTCTCTTGTATTTGGTTAAGCTAGATTGCCGGATGGTTTCGAAACTGAGTGAGGTGGTATTTGAAAGAAATAACACATGCCCTAGTAATCCCTTAACCAGACTTAGATTACGGTAAAACCAGATAATGTGTGCCTCGGTGGTCCCAAGAATCCTCGACTAGTGAATGAAGAGATATATGGTAAAGCCTAGAGGTGTGTACCCTCGATTAGGCCTAGGAATCCTTGGCCAATGAATGGCGGGATATGCCATAAATCTTGGAGGGTGGAGTCTCGATAGGAATCCTCAATTAGAGAATGGTGGGATATACAGTAAAGCCTAGAGACTAGGAGATGAGAAAATTTCTCACGGTGTAGGTGGAGGAATCCGGTGGCATCCATGGTTGTTTAGGGCCTAGTGATCCAGTTGTGATTGTGGTAAAGCCTAGTTATGTTGATGAGGGTGACGTGGTTTAGCCTTAGGAAGCCCTAGTTGATTTTGGTTATGAGTCCCACATTCATGCTTGGAATATGGCATGGGGGTGATTGGCTGAAAGAAAGATTTGGTTCAACCAATATATGGTCAGGTGTTACATGGAAGTCCCAAATCTGGTTGGATTTTGCATTCATTAATAAGAGCCCCTTCTCCTTGGTATTTTATGTGAAAATGTATTGATTTATATGTGGATTTTATGGCTATTATATCCTTGTTATTTTTGTTTTTTATATTCTTATGAGTATGTTTTATGACAATGATGATGTATGGATCTCATCATGTTTTGATTTTAAATGAATGAAAAATAAGTATATGACCTAATAGATGATAGTGCAACTAATGTGATAAGGCATCAATGCTTCCTTACGAATCTCAAATAAGTATGAGATCCCTATGCTCATATATGTTATTATAACTTGTAGATTACATCTTTGTGACATGTTTGCCGAAATTCCTATCATGGCTAGTAGGGGTCCAATCAATTCATTGATCAGTTAATTTCATTACTTTCCTTATTCCCATGTTATTTATAGTTTCTGAAGTTTTCATGAAGTTCTGGGTAGTGGCCTGAATCCTAGCCCTGAAAAAGTGGCACATAATCTGGGGTCGCTAGCACAAAACTAGCTGAAAAATTCCACATTCACTGGCTTTCCTTCTTGTGGGAGTGATTGGAGGCCTACAGTCATATGCATGGATTGTTAAGGGGGAAAATGGGGTGTTAAATTAGGGGAAAGTTGAGTTGCCTCGAGGGTTGGTCACGTAGAAGGGTTGGTTGGCTCCTGGAGGTTTTGTAGCATGTGTGGAAGGTTAGTTTGGTTATGTTTTGTTGGTTCCACTTACCTAAATGTACATGGGGAGTTGAATCACATCATAGTAGCCTCTCATCACATGTTTACCCCAATGGACAGGGTAGCTTGGTTAAATGTGGGACGAGGGTGTTACAAACATCCAACCGAGCTATATAATTGCTATACAATTGCTATGAACATACTATTAGCACACTAAACATGAGCTTCTTGTTATAGTCATACAAGAAAATATTATCTTGATTCAATAGTGTGGTTGCACCACAAGAAACTATTCACACAACCATTTCATTTAGCTTTGTAATTATTAATGGAAATGACATGCAAATATGTGAGATACTTAGGGCATCCAAGCATTCCATAATCATCCTAAATCAAATAAGTTAGTTTCCCCTTGTACTCTTATTGACAAAAGATAAATAAAGGGTGTAAGACCATAAAACAAGTCTTAGTTATTATGTAGCACCATGCATGAAACCATCAATTCTCTTGCAATGATAGTCAAGGTCAACTCCACCATATCAATTAGTCCATAATTTCCTTAAATATATTATATAGAAAATCATTCGTCACCAAGTAACAAATTTTGTGCTCCTGCTTGAATGTACAAGAGATATTCATAATGGGTCATTCATAATACAAACATTTACAAGGAATGAACACTTATCTAGTTTAAGTGGAAATGTTGCAACTAGAGGAGAAAATTCAACTCTCCTCCCAACCATAGGCTAATTTGTATTTCAATATTTCTTGTGGATAACCACCCCTGAGCTTGATTCAGAGCCTTGGTAAATAAGAACTCAAGGGAATATGCTTTAGCTAGCCAACAAAACACATAGGAGTCCCAAGATTCTATAGTGACTCCACTTGCGAGGTTGCAACCCCAATAGGACTTTTCCAACCACTGTGGTTCCTTCTCCTCAATAGTAGCCATTTTTCCTCTCTATTTATTAGTTAGGCATACTAAAATGCCTTCAACCAACACAATTGCCTATGTGTTCTCTCCTTATCTACACTCTCCAAAATCCTTTTCTTGTCTTCTTCTAACTCTTTGCATGTATTCACTTCCAGCTCGACATTCTCCACTCCTCCAGAGTACTAAGTATCCTCCCTTGCCTTCTTTCCACTCGTTCTTCTTGTATCTTGTGCTTCCCTTGTGAGTTTTCCATGCCAACATGTGCCCATATTATCTAAAAATAATCTTTTTCTCTTTGTCAATGGGCTATCCCCCCTTCCTATTTGTTTCTACCTATTGTGTTGACCATACTAACATGATTTACCAGTCATAAAGAGCAGAAGGCTTGTTCTACTGTGTAGGATCCCCCATATATTTTCTTAATTTCCTGTATTAGCTTCCTTTTCTTTTGTAGGAATCTAGATAGCTTCTTAATTACACCTTTGAGTTTAGCAATTTCCCTAAGCAATTCCCCTAGTAATTTCTGCATTCAAGCTCAAAATATGCATCCTCTCCTTATCCAGTCTTTGTATTACATTATTCTACATTATTTACATGAACACAATTCATAATAATGTTTACAAAACCACAAGGCATGCCACAGGTATGTCACAAAGGCTTGATCCTTTTGTACATTTGAAGATGAGCTTCGTGTGAAGTATTTATGTGCCCCTGACATTAGGTATGGTACACTATGATGGATATATGAGTATTGTTGCAAATAATTGATTATTTAACTTGATATTGATATTTAACTCCATTTGAGAACACACCAAGGGTTGTTTTATCCATTCCAAAGAGCAACTATGATCTTGCTGATGCAATGTTTCCTCCTATAGAAGAGTGTTGGGCTATATGATGGTTCCACATGGTATGTGACACTTTGAGTTACCCCATATGCTAAAACATTAATCGAATGAGGTTTGGAGTTGGATTTATTGATGATTTACCAATATGGACCTAGGATTCCCCCATGTTGGCCTTGACATTGTTTGACGGGAGTTGCTTGTTCTGAAGTCCAAATGATGATGATTGTCCTTTAGATGATAAGGAGGACTTGCACATCTCTTCTTGTCACCAATTTTTGAGTATTTTGGTGCCATGTCAGCCCTGAGGGTTAGCACAATTGGTTTAATCCTCTTCGTTAGAATATTTTTTCTAATGAGAGGTCACAGGTTCAATTCTCTCAACACTATTGGGGTTAGGATCCATAATTGAGCTGTCAAGAAGTGATCCTTTCAGGTGGATCCACCTAGTACAAGTATTTCATGGATGTAGTTGTCACCAATATTTGAGTTTCCTTGAACTACATTAAAAGAATGGTGCCATGTCAACCCTCTTTCCCTTTAGAGGGTGATGTAGGGTATTTTGGTGATGATGTCTTGGTTAGAGGCATGTCAATGGAATTGGAGCTAATTTTTGGAGTATGAAGCATTCATTAGCCTAATTTTCACTTACTTATGGCATTTTGAGCTCATTTGGAGGATGGCATCATAAAGGAGGAGGTCTTTCTCCCACACATGTGGGAATTTTTGGCATTATTTATTATGTTTTTTGAGCTGATGTTGTCTTGTAACCTCACACTTTTTTAATGCTCAAGTAAAATTTTAATTATGGCTTTTACTTGTAAGTTTGTAAAATTAAGGGTGGTAAGCCTTGTATAAATAGAGGCTCCCCTTATTTTATTTCATTATCACATATTGTATCACTCTTATCTTGCAAAGAGTGTGAGTTAGTCCTTTTTCCCTACTTGGGTAAGATGTGATCTTTATATGGGGTGATTTTATTTTGGAGATGGATTTTTGTGTAGAGATGTTTTCTTGCGATTGAAGGAAGCATTTATTGAAGAATTTGTAAGTATCATGCTTTATTTTTAATATTTTTATAGTTTATTTGTGCTAGTGGGGGTTCTAATTTGTGCCATGACTAAATGCTAATTCTATGTTGAAATATTGCATCATTATATTATGAATTTTTTTCTTTTCAAACCTATAAGGAAACTTTAATTATGCATTCCTTCTCATTAATTTCTCCCCTCACAAGGAAAATAGTTAGGGTTTTAAAAGTGGATGCCTTAGTGAGTCCCCTTTACTCCATGAAAACATTTTCATGGAATTTTAGCCCTAAAAGACTCCATAAAGCCAATTTACTTTAAGGCAGTAATATCAAGTTGTGTTGATAACTCTTTATATTAATTAAATTCTTCTCCTTTATCCCTTTCCTAGATGTCTAGGGTTAGTAGCTAGTGCTTTAAGGTAAATTATGGATAAATGTGAATTTGAGTTTGTTGTGCATGTTTCATAAAGTAGGAATTGCATAAATAAATATTGTAAAATCAAAATTCAACATTGTTACATGTCACAACCCTCCAAGTTAGGGCTACTGTCACAATTATTTGTTTTTTATGCATGCTTTCAGCCATAAAACCCCATCAATAAACTCTAATCCTTGGTGGCTATTGGAAAGCCTTGTTTCCTTTTTATTGAATAACCTTGATAAGCCTTTCCCTTGGTGGTTATGACATTGCGTACATTATCATTACAAATTAACAAAACCATAACTTTAAAATAGCCATCCTTTTGGTCTTAGACTAAAGTAATTGAATATTTTTTTTAACACTAACAAGTAGATTTTTATAAAATCTGCACTTGGAATGCAACAAAAAATCGAGAGATTACATAAGTTTTTGGATCATATTCTTCTATATAAGTAGAGGTGCTTGGAGATTCTACATCACTAACATTACTTATATTCACTACATACAACTTACTAGAATAGTGGCTATTAGAAATTTCAAAAAATTGGTCACATAGTAACACACATTTACATGTTTTAGTCATTCATCAACGGACTTGGTTGAAACCTTCTCTACATCAAAATTTTATTTGTTTGGAGATAGGGTTTGTGTGGATGAATGTGCTAAGAGGCTCTCCACAAATCTATGAAGCACATCAAGTTCTTCATTCTAATGATTAAGATGAGACCGAGCCCGTAGATATAATCATATTGATCTACTACCGAGATGGAGAGATGGAGAATCATCTGCAATAGAGTTTGTGAGTAAATTTCATCATTTCCAGGAAGGTGAGGACAAAGAAGACACTTGGAGGACCTCTCTCCTACTCCATCATGATTAGTTTTGTCCATTTGAAAGCGTCCCCAATTCCAAAGTATATTTTTTTCTAGTGTAGCGCCTAAACCCCAAATGTGAACTTAACAAAACAACTATGGAGAATACAATGCTTTAATATTTGTGTGTGTGTTATATTCTTTTATTTTATGTGGACCCAATAATATTTGGGAACACCCAAGGATGGAGGGCAGACCCAAAGATGGTGGGCGGACTACCCATGGTTTTGTGCATGGTTTTCACACATGGTTTTTGGGAACAATGGTTTTTGCCCATGGTATTTGTAGATCAGGTAAAGGGAACTACAATTATGTTATAATCCAAGGTTAGTGGATTGGGGTTTATGAATGATTTGGCATGTATATATAGGTATTATAAGATTGAAAGGAACATAATGAAAAATCAATCTAGTATTCCCAGTTTTTGGATCCAGGGAAAAATCTTTGTGTATATTTGTTTCATGTTCTCGCCATTGTATATTTTTCTCGTTTAAGAATTCGTTTGCAGGTAATTTATGTATAGGGTTAAAACATACAAAAATATTTCCATAGATTGACAAAGGCCTAGAAAAAGGGATCAAATAGGAAGGAAATTACCAAATTATTCCACTGGAGTGAAGAAGGATAATTGTAATTCAAATTCTTTCCCATGAATCCACCCCAATGATTGGTGTCCTATGAAAATTGACAACCTTGTTGCACTAATAGGTTTTGATGGAAAAGCATGTTTGCAAATACCAATTCTACTCCAACTAATAGAAAGCTTTGCACGTCATCTTTGACTAGAGCCCGAGATCTCAATGGATCCTCCAAATAACTACAGAATTTAAACTAGTTGCTAATCCTGTAATCCTTTGACTCCGTTAAGTAGAGAGAAAGGAAAATTGGGCCATTAATTCCCATCCTGCATAAGTGAGGTGAGCTCTTGAGCACTTTCATGAAGGCCATTTTTTCCAACTTGTGGAGACATAGAGTCTATTCATTCAAGGGATATGAGCTTGAACTGAACACATGGGGTATAAATGATCTCGAAATTGTTGTGCAGTCTCCTTCTAGATGTTGTATAAGGAGGAACATGGCCTCTTGGTTGTCCCCAATACTCCACATTAGAGACACTGTTAGTGATTAAAATGAAATCCTCTCGAATAATTGAGTGAACTAAGGATGAATTTATGAGCGAGAGGTTGCTTATAAGATCAAATTTAACCTTCATAATTCCATAATTTAGATGAATTAAATACATATACTCCATTAATCTTGTCATTTTTTAGTCATGGTATATAATTCTAATCTTCTTTCCCATAAATTTAAGTTTGTCCTTTTTCTATATTGCAAGCTTTATTAGCTTGTTTATCTGCTTTGGAGTTTTGGATCCTAAGAATGTGGTAGAAGTTCTTTTGCTGAAAGGAACCAAGAAGGCTTGTAATTATAAGGATAAGGAGATTCAACTTGTTTCTCCTGGAGACAAATCCTTTTTGCAAGAATTGAATTGTAAGAAGGGAGTCCCCAGTAGTTATAACTTTTGCAATTCCCTTTTCCTTGGCGATTTAGAGACCTAGAAGGAGCTTGTACATCTCTGCCATATTGTTTTATTCCTTGCCTAGACCCCAAGCATACTTTATTTCCTTTTTTCAATGGGATCTCAAAGGATCCATCCCCCTCCTACCACCCTAGGATTATGCTTTGATGCTCCACTAAAAAAAAGAATCCAACAACATTAGGATGTCTTCCATTGCTCAAATTCTGCTTTAGAGAGGTGGAGCTTCCATCCTGGGATTCGAACATGGGGCTGAGGGGAAGGGGGAAGATGATGCAGGAAATCTACAATAGAATCAAACCAATGAATTTCCGAGTTGTCGAGAGTGGGGCCTTTTTCATGCAAATGGTGCCTGTTGTGTTAAGAGATTAGAAATAGAGCTTTGAGAGTTGTGGTTCTCGAAGAAATAATAGTGTCCTTGAATATGATGCTATTACAAGAGAGCCAAATTTTCTAACATATATGATTAGGGATGGAATTCCAAAGCCATTTGAAATGGTATTTTCCAGTGAAAGAACCACCATACTGTTTGTGCCATTTTGAGAAGAGCAATGAGATTTCAGAAGGACAAATAAGGCAAGGGAAGTGGACCAAAATTGGGAAGAGAATGAACACCAAAGAAAAAGATGAGGAATATATTCTTCATCTTGGAGGGATAGAGGGCATCATGATAGATTGGAGATAATCCTTTTTTGGATATTCTTTGATGTGAGGATTTTTTATGAGCAAGTAGCCAACATAAATAACTCATTTTAGGGATGGCATTGTTCAACTATACCTTGTTCCAAATAGATGATTTCGAGGGAATTTTATGAGAGTAAAGCAGGTCTTCATTACCGTGTACAAGTTCTCTTTCCAACATAGAAGGTCTTCTGCATCTTTATGCCAGGGCACATATCCAGAAAAACCTTCCTTTATTTTTCCTACAAGCCTTCTTAAGTTTGATAGAATAAGCTCTAGCCTCCAGCTGGACAAATGACCCAAAATATCCCATTGTGAAAACTCTTCCAAAGTGTTGATTCCCATGTTTGACATATGTTGCTGGAGAGATCGAAGCTTAGGATCTAAAAGTGGGGAGGCTAGTTCGGAATAGGATCTGACCAGAGGTGGATTTGATACCCTTTCACTGGAGTCCAACAGATATTTTTTTCTATCAAGGGGGGGAAAAGGATCAACTTCCAATTGGAGAAACCTGCCTTGGCTGCTGGTTTGATCTTAATTCATTGCTTTACCTATACTTGGCAAGAAAAACATAGACCTACCATGCATTCAGTTTTTCTTTTAATTTCCAAGCCAACCTTTCTCCCATTGCTTGGTTCACCAAGTTTGAATCTATAATTCCTAAACTCCCATGAGAATTGGGATAATGAATGGTAGACCATTTTACAGGGTGAATTTCTTTGAAGATTCTTTACTTCCTTCCCAAAAGAATTTCCGAGAGATATTTCTGAGAGCATTGACAATATATTAAGGGACTAGAATGACTAAAAATTGGAAGATGGGAATGGTGGTGAGGAATGGCTTCATAAGCACAATATGCCTCACTAAGGTGAGCCATCTAACTCTCCATGAGTCCATCTTCCCCTTAACTTTAGTGATTACACTATGCCATGCTTGCAAAGAGTGAAACTGAAGACATATCGATATACCTGGATACTTCAGTTCTCTGCAATGATCAACTGTACTGAATATTAACACTTGCCTAATCTGATGTCTCTTTGTTGTAGATATATTCCAAGCATAGATTTCATATTTGGATGAATTTTCTAGACCTCCAGAGGCCTCTTGAAAATTATCCAAAAAATTCCTTGAATCTTTTTGCAATTGTCATTGAAGCTCCATCCATTAATATGGTGTTGTTTGCAAATTTTGCATGATTTGAACTTTTGATGATAGGATTAAATCCGAGGCTTGGAAGGTTCCTAGATCTATGCTCATGCTCAAGGCATCAACCATAATAATGTATAAGAAATGGGAGAGTGGGAAACCTTGGTAGAGCCCCCTACAAGCTTGAAAAAAATGGATGAAGCTGCCATTTATGAGGGGAGCTATCTGTGGATATTTGATGCAAGATGAGATCCATTAGTTAAAAACATTGTTTTTTTTTCCCCTAGGAAAAAGTCGTAATTTTATTCATATGTTGATAAAATTACATTTTGTAGATGCCCAAGGCATATGCAAATGGCTGAACCTGTAATGGCAGGCAGCGGACAAAGTGAAAAAACAGTAAACATTGGTTGCAAAGTAACTATTCCTGAAAAAAACAGGAAACACAGAGTAACAGTAAAAAGTAAATTGTATGATCCAGCTGGCCTATTCTTTCCTTCCCTTCTTTTTTTCCACCCGACGCCATCCTCCTGAGTCAGCATTGGGTGTAATGATGGCTAGCTGGTTTTCCATTGTGTTCATTTGAGGTTCTTTGCCTGATTCTGAGCCCGATGAGCTGTGGGTTCTCTTTATGCCGCTTATTTCCAATTGTAACTCCTGATGCAGATCTGTGATAATCGGCCCCGCTAGAGTGGTAGGGGTGTTTGCTGCCTGTTTCTGACCTGCTTGTGAGGCTGATTCCCTCACATTCTCTGTAGGTTCCTCATTTATGTCCTCTTCTTCTAAAGGATCTGTATTCTGCCAGCCTCTGGGTTTTTTTGGTTGTTTCCTAGTTTTTCTGGGGTCCTTTCGTGCCATTGGACAGCTGTTTTGAAGGTGTCCAGTCTGCAAACAGGTCCTGCATCGGAAAGCTGTGTTTTCATAATCCAGCTGCTGTATCCATTGGGCATTGTTAAAGTTCAGCGTGATGTGGTCAGGTAGTCCTTCACTCAAGTCCACTTCTACACAGATTCTGGCAAAAGTGAATATACCCCTGGTAGCTCTTTCATCATCCATTTTTAGGAATTTGCCCAGTGTATTCCCAATGGCAGTTAAAACTTTGGGATGCCAGAAATGGAGTGGGAGTCCATGTAGTCTTACCCATACAGGCATTCTTGAGACTATCATTGTTGTGGCATCAAAATCCGAAAACCAGGGGGTGGTGAAGAGACCGGCATTGCCCCAGAACCAAGGCCCCTGATTAATGATACTGTCTCTCTCCTGCTCTGTGTTAAATCTAACTATGAAAAAACCCTTAGGGCAGAGGTAAATTTCACAGTTAGGTGACCAAGATGAGTAGATCCATTGATGCAGGGCATCTGATTTAGGCCAGAAGCCATTGAATCTGCAAATAACAGCAGTTTTGGATAAATCGGTATATATATCACTTACCTCAGGCATGGTAACTTGTAAGGTTGGTGATTCTGGCTTTTGTTCTACTATGTATTGCCCAGGAAGCTCTGATGGTGGTGCTGTTTTGTTTTCCATCCTTTTCCCCTTTACTGCATCCCGGAATGAGCTGGTGTTTTTTGAGCTGTTACCGCTGCTTCCTCCACACAGTCGCAGGTTTAGAATGATGGTTGAATCGCTGGTTATGCCGTAGTGCTGGAGTGTTTGGCTGTCCTGTAAACAGTATCCAGAGTATATGAGGCTTTGATATAGAGCTGGGGTTCCAATATGCTCCTGTATCCTTTCCTTTAATTCGTGGACGCTCGTTCCTTTGCTGAGTCTTAAGCAGAAATGTTTGCCTTCAATGGATTTTATGAAGATCTGGAGCAGATTTATGCAAGTGGAGATTAGGCCCTGATTTGCTAGTTTATTATCTAGATCTGCCGGAGTTAAAGCTTCAGGGCTCTCTGATATCAGGCCCAAGCCGCCTCTTTTTCGTCCGCCTGGAGTTGGGGAAGCAATATTCCTTGTGGCCCCTGCCTGTGCGGCCCATTCTATCCTTGCCGTTCCATGTTTGCCCCTTAAAGCGATCAGAAGGTTCGATTTGTGGAGGAGGTACGATGGCAGCTGCATGTTTATATTCTGATATACCTCTGGCCGCAGCACTCCATATACTTCCTTGTTCGTATTCAAATGGCGTGGGTCGAGGTGGGTTGATACTATCATCAGCGGATCAGGTGAAAGTCGATCTGTTTCCAGCGTCAGAGTGTTATGGGCCCAGATCTGCATTGTGAAGGGTTTAAGGGACACCATATACCGCTGAAACAGTTCCATACCCCCGTCTCGTGCCAGATCTGTAATCTTATCGGCTGAAGATCGCCCTAGGACGGCCGATCTACTCTGCAACGCATCACAATAGACCTTGGAACCTGGGCATTCGATATCTGGTGTCGCCCTTATGGAGATTCTCTGCATCCTGTCAATGGTGAACCACACCAGACGCGGATTCCTTTGATTTCCACCGCCATAAGCCCTTCCCTCGCCAGATCCGAACCCGGACCAGAAGTAAACAGCGTGCTCGTGTGTTCCAGTGGCTATTCGCCTTGTCAATCCACAGCAGCACCATTCTTTTGGGGGAGCAGCGGCGCAGAGAAACTCACCTGGAACCCTAGATTCAGAAATCGCCTCCATCGTTTCTATTCGATACCTGATAAATAATCAGTTAAAAACATTGTTAAAACCCAATTTACTCAAAATTTTAAAAACAAAATTGTGCCTCACCTCATCAATCACATTGGCTAGGTCTAGTTTTATTGTCATTCCTTTAACATTCCTTGATTCACTAGACTGAATATCCCCCTGAACCAGAATAATGTTATCAAATATATGCCTTCCTGGGAAGAAACCTCCTTGGTTTTTTGAAATAATGGATGGGAGGAGTCCCTTGAGCCTTCTTGCAATTAGTTTAGAGACAATATTGTAGGAAAAATCACATAAAGAGATAGGCCTAAATCTGGAGAAGGAAGAGGGATTGGGATCTTTTAGGATCAGATCCAGAAAGGATGAGTTAATGCTTCCTCCTATGCTGCACCTTTTTAATGAATATCCTACATGTTTACGATGTTGGACTTGCCAACATATCATGGGATCTCCCCAGTAAGAAGTCTCAATTAGACCTCATACCGTTTGGTGTAGGAGTCAAAGAAGTGGGTTGTATGGTAATGCCTTGACTGCGATTTCATACATAGGCAAGTAAGATAACTCTGTTGGTAGCAAGGGTGTGACATATGTAGTGAGCCAAGGAAGGTGCATGAGAGGTTCTAACACACAGGGGGTTGAGATGAGTGCACCCCTTGGAAACCTGCGATAGCACAGAGTTAGGAAGGGAACATACGAGTAAGGATGCATCACAACATGGAAGGCAAGTTAGCTAGAAATCCAAAGTGATGGTTAAACCAAAAACACATTTCAAAAAGATTCATATATACATACACAGAAATAGATATACATGCATTGGTAAGAAAACAAATACATATATCATTAAGAGTAAACAGATAGCTGAAATACAATACAACATATGCATGAAACACGTTGGCTCTTGTTATATTAAGAAGTGTAAGTTACAGTCATACAATACATCCATGTCCAACCACTAGTTTCGACAGCAAAATGTTACAGCCACAACCACCTGCTCCTATAAAGATATGTACTAGCTTTGCGTAGTGGAGAAGCCAAGGCTTGTTACAACACTGTCCAAGCTCTCTCTAAGATAGTCCTATCGGAAGCTTGGCTGACAAAATGCCTTTACAATGAGTTATGAGGGACTATTTATAGAAAAGGGTGGGGTGAACCTTGACATTCCCCTTTGTGACAATTCATCTACCCTCATGACTCTTCATCTACTATATGACTGTTACATCTAACTATTGACACTTGAACTTACAGTTGACAAGATGTTACATTGCAATGCACATGTACCCATGTGAGACAAAATGGCTTGAGCAAGCCATGAAAGACATCACTATGACTCAGAAAACTATGGGAATTCAAACTCTTCAACATCCTTGTGATGATCAATAGTAGCGTACTGATGCCAAGATTGGTAGTCAACGATGGTGTCTGTGTACTCCAAGGTGACATCTTTCTGGACCCTGACTCTTGCCTCCATAACATCCAGGTACACTTCTCAGGTTCTTTTTTCCAACTTGTTTGAAAGCATGCAAATCATTGTATTCAATGAGGCTGAACCAACAACATACTTGTGCATGGTGTCTGCACTGATCAACAAGTCTAAGCTGGTGGCTATACACATTAACTCGTCAAAGTACGAGTTAAGCTCTAGTCGAACATGTGCCTTTCTCTTTGCCTGGGTGAGAGTCCTAATAGATGGGATCTCATGTGAATGCACCACAACATCCATACTCTTGAATACACGTGCATGGGAATCCTGTAGACTAGTGATGAGCTGCGGGAGCTCTTCATAGTTTCGGATCTGACTCCGGATGCATGCCTTCAGCTCGACCGCTCTGGGCTTCATCATCTTAGGCAAGTGAAGCGGGGCTCCCTTGTATCTCATCATCCACATTTGCATGTAATCAATAGCAGCATGCATGTTCAACAAGATACGTGCTCTTCTAGCACATCGCTGCTGCCATTCGTTGAGATGGACGACTGCCTTATGCACAGTACCAAACTTGGAATACAATGCCCACATGACTGTGTCAAGGGATAATGCTTCATCTAGTATTGCCTTCTTCAGTTTTGCTCAGGCAGACGCTATCACCCAATATCATCCTTGCTTGGCCGTCTGTAGCTCCTTAGCCATTCACTGATTCTTAACTATCAAAAAATGAACCCTTGAGCTAGTGGCTTCAACATATGCTCTAGTGATATCAGCCAAAGCTGCTGGATATTTGCACACGTATGATACAATCACTCGTTCCTCATACTATGCAGGAGATGTATGATCTTCCGAAGTTGAAACTTTGCAAGACTGCACAACTCTATGTTGAGACTCATTGAATGAGATGTTGTGCATCTCTCCTTCCAGCTGATCTCCAAGGATCTCTGTGTCTCCTTGGTCGCTTGGGACTTTCTCATCTTTTGGATGCGGTGAAGCTGGTGGGTCGACCTCTTGGTGGTGAGGCATGAGGTTGATATCCTGCTCTAACTCCAGCTGCTCCATGTGCATATCCATCTGTTCAAGTGCTCGCTCTATCTCTTGAGAAAAATATTGCTCCTGCAATGGTTCACCCTGTTTTCCTAATGCCAGCTGTTCTGATGAGTCCACTACTTGTACGGGTGTTGTTTCATCCATTTGCACATGTTGCACTCCCTTCTATACCTATTGTTTTTGTGCTTCCATCTCCTATTTGTGCAATTCCTGTTCCTTCCATAGTTTCTTCTTCAACTCATGCAACTCCTTTTCTGTTTCCTCCATTCTCCATTTCTCTCTCTGCCTTTACGCATTTCGCTTGTCGCACTATTGCCTCTTTGCCTTTATGGCCATAACTTCTTTCTCCACAAGTGGATCTTCTCGGAACTTGTAGATTTTCTCTTCCTCCATGCGATCGACAATCTTCCTCTTGCCCTTGTCATGCACTGGTATGTTCACCTCTACTTCTACTGCTACTTCTAGTGCTCTCTGGGATGTTGCTTCATGTTGATTCACTAATCATTCCACAACGAAGCCGACTGTTTCATTGAGTTTGGAGGAGTTGTAACAATATCTCCAAGTGTCCTCCTCTACCCAATAACATGCCTTGTGGATCCAGTTGAACTATACTCTTGTGCAGTGATCTTTCACAAGACAGTACGGGTCATACAGATTGTAGCTTTGGAGTTCGAATAGATACTTCTTCATCTGCTCCGCTTCGACATCCGCATGCTTGAAACTCCAGATCTCATATAACCCAATGCATAGCAGAAGAGCGGGCCAAGGTGCCTTATCCAGTATCTTCGTCTTATAGATCTGGTTGGGTGTCAGCCTCAATCTAGCAGGCTCCTTTACACAGTTCTTCAGAATGTCTCTAGAGTTGACATTGCTACATGGTAAGCTGAAGGGAGTCTCCATGCTAGTCACGTCTCCAACATCTAACACATCTCATCATAATCCTGTGCCCTAAAGGTTGTAATATTTTTCTCCCTGACACTACTCAAGGTCATCATCTCAGGATTAGTGTGCGAGATGATCCAGTGTATCATGTCCATGCATGGGAACATGGGGTATCTGCATGAAATCCAATACAACCGGACTTGTGAATGTTCATGTATACCTGGTGGTATTCTAGGTATTCCCAAAATGTTCCTGCAAATGCATCATTAACCTCTTGCCATTTCAGTTTGATGTCCTTGTCTAGAATCAACTTGGTATCTTCATAGATCGATAGACTTGCGGACACTTGCTCAACTACTGCTCCAGTTGCACTTCCGTCAGTGTCCTTTGATCCTACTCTCTTAGAGGCCATTGATCCTGAACTATTAAGAGGCAAACAAACAACTGCTAGATATGGAGACAAATTGACATGCATGGCAAGAAATCTATCAACGAAAAACCAAAGAAAATTGGAGGAAAGACATAACACATACCTGGTGAAAGACTGGAAAGGATTGCATAATTTATTTTGGGAGGTTGGGAGACTAGCTACTGGACTAGCGAAAAAGTAGTCTGGGCTGTCTGGGAGGCATGAGTGGCTGCTAGAATTGTGCAATGAGTAATCCAGGCTTACTACTGACTGCTCGAATTTTGCAATGTGTAATTTCAGCTGGTAATGGTTGCAGACTCAGTGACTGCATTGCACAATTTTCTGGGTTAGCAGTCACTGTCCATCATAATTGCACAAAGAAGTCTTGGGGGATAGTTACTAGGAAGAAATGCACATTTCCTAAGGGGAAGATAGAGCCTTCCCTCTCAGGATTGTGAAACGCTGTCTTAGTGAGGCAGAGCCCGGGCCAAGGCTACCCAAACTCACTGACGGGCAAATGAAATCAAATGTAAAAGTGAATGCATGATGATATTGAGTGTAAGTAGAAGAAGATGGCCATGCATGCAAACAGTGAACAAAAGATTCAGAAAATGGAATAGCATGCATGTGGGTGAAGCAAGTCGTCGAATCGGCGACTGTTCATGCAAAATAGTTTCATGCATGCAACAACAGTGAGATAGTAATGAAAACTGAAACGGTGCTAGTACAAGCTAGTATGCATGTAAATGACAACAAGCATTCAAAGAAATCAAGCAAACAACACTCACACAAGCAAAAACACAAAAAGCGACAAAAATGTTGCAAAAGACAAGTTAAGACCACTTACCTGTGAATAGCTGAGCTGGATGTGTTGAAGAGTCCTGGATGTGCTGTGGGATGTCAGAGCTCCAAGATTGATGTGAAGAAATGAGCTCTGAAGCGTCGAATAAATAAGTTTGAAGCTCATGACGTGCATGCCACAAATCTAGGAAAAAGCGACACTTGGAGGAAAAATGATATTTACATGTAACCCCTAGCTGCTAAAAATAGCTCCCTAAAATCTAGGGATGCTTTTTTCATGTTTCTTTTTCAATTCTGGGAAAAATCAACCCATGCATGCAAGTCAAGTTTCCTTGGTCCCAGGTGGAACTAGTCAAACCAGCTGTACATGTAAGAGCCTACTCAATTGCTAGGAGAAAATTTGCATTTCTGGAAGGGAGTTGGGATGGCTTCCCAGGATATTTGTATAATTTCTAGGCAAAGTAGCTGGATGCTACCCAGGACTGCGCAATTCCTGGGCTGAGCAGCCCTACTGGGAGGAATTGTGCAATTTTCTGGATGAAGCTTGACTGGTAGAATTACGCAATTTTGGAGCCCAGCAGGTTGCTAGATTGAATTGCGTGATTTATGGAGGGAAGGATGGTTTCCCTCCAAAATTACACAATTTCTTGAGGGATATGCTCAGGCTGCAGCTAGACCAAGTCCAGAGAAAGAGCCGGTGAGGGGAATGCATAAATATTTGATAGAAAATCATTGAAGCTTGTGTACTTGACGAAGTAAGAAATGTTGCTGTGAAAGGTTGGTAGGGAGGCTCCAAAACGAATCCAAGGAAAATTTTGGAGGGTGGATGTAGCCGCTAAGACACTTGAAAACACACTGGTAGAACTCTAGCTCTCTGAATGGACCTTGTTCATGAAAAACAAGTTTAAGACCTTCGGAAGTATTGTTCAGTTCTTAGCTCGTCTTGGTTTCACACTAGCCTGATTGTAAGATGTAGCATCTGCCATGATCTTGGCTGATTGACACACATTCCAAGCCAAGGCAACACAATTGTTTCGATTGGGTTTTAGGGGTATATTGATGCACAAGCAGTGTAGTTGTCAAAGTCTTAGTTTCATCTCTGGTGTTTCTCCACTACCACCAGGTCTGGACAATACCCCGACGGAGTCACGCAGGAACACAAGCATCACTCTGCTGCCAGCGAGCCTGGTCAGTACCCCAACAGAGTTACTTGGATCACCTCTCTACACAAGAAGCCTTTCTCTTCTTTCACCTTATTCATTTTTCATTTTTGAAATTTTCACTTTTTATTTTTTTCTTCTTATTTTCTCATAACTGTGCATAACACTTATTCATTTTAGAGGCAGAAGAGGGATCCTGACTTATTGAGAGCATAAGAGGTTGTTCCTTTAGAGAAGTAGTTTATTATATACCTTTGACATGCTTGTTAAGGTTTTCCCCCTCACCTTACTCTACTTGACTGAGCTGACAAGGGTTAACCCAAAAACAACCAACTAGAGTAGGTGACACTAGTTAGCGTGCAAGCATTGTGTTTTCACCAAGGTTCACTTCGAACAATACGTATTTTCCTTCGACGTATCATGGAATAAAAGTAACAAGTTCTTCATACAGAGGCAGGATGACAGATAACCAAGTAGTGATAGCAGTACAAGACCTCTTGTACTTTACCCAGCTTGTCTCAAGAGTCATACATGGTTTCATGTGAAACTAACCTATGAAAAAAACAAGAAAAAAAACAACAAAGCAAAGCAGAAGTAGAAGAAAATGCGAAAGAAAAGTAAGAAACAAGCAAACAAACAAACAAGCGAAGAAGGTAAGAAAACACGCATGCAAGAAAACAATTGAAAGCAAAAACTACTCCTACTCCTAATCTAACGGTGCATGGGCCTAATCACGTGAAGTGATATTTCCAATACAGCCACTAGCGCATGGGTTGACCCATGTTGGTGAAGGCTTAGTCTGCGAGAAACCTAGTTGTGTGAACCAGCAAACAAGAAAGATATAACAATTAAGACAAACAAAATTCATGTTTAAAAGTGTCTACAGGACATAAGTGAGTGCAAGTGCATGACATGAGGTCCGTGGACTTGTCACGATGTTGTGCGACACTACGTGCAACTTTGAAACATATGCATACTCTTGACTGTGACATGCAAGAAAATGAAAGAAACGGAGACAACTCATGTCATGAACGTGTGATTGCAATGTAAGATTCTTCCAATGCATGAGCAATGGGATCATGCAGTTCGAGTGGAGGAAGAATGATCTGTGTGTGAGATTTATCTTCAATCCATACAGATGAGTGATGAGGAGCCTCAGGTGATTGAACAATTTCCTGATCGGAAGCGAAACAACCTCAGGATGGCGAGGGCCTGACATAATCATCAGCTCGGGATGAAGTGCCTCGATAGTATGGAGGGTTTTGAATTCATCATCAGATAGATCATCATAAACCGGTGGCTTTGAAAAATCAACTACGATAGAATCATGATCATGATCATATATGGAAGTAAATGGATCATGACAGCCATGATCAGAAAAATCAATGGTTTCATCGGCATCCTCATGATCTAATGAATCAAATAGAGGGGTAGATGAGAAGAAAACAATCCTTTGTGTTTTCATAAAAGGCAGATGAAAAATCAAGTGGATTTTCAATGAATAACTTATCCTCTCCGTTGCAGGATGATCTGACATCTGGTGTGTCTTCGGAGTGATCAAAAATTGGTGCATCCATAGATGAAGATACACATGTGAAATTATGGATGACAGGTTCACCAAAAATGTCAGGAAAGAATGAAGGGAGCTTAGACGGAAGGAAGTCATCCTTCGCCAAGTGTTGATGCTCAAGCTCCCAGTCATACTCTTAATGAATGACAACACATGTTGGTTGTGCTACACCAACTCCATCGATGGCTTGATCCTTGTTCACAACAAGTGTAGAGTCTGGAATGGAAGAACACAAGAAAATATCGTCCAGCAGATTCACCTAGTATGATTACGGAGGTTGTGGAACAAAATGCATATGACAACTTGATGGACTCACAACCAAATCTATACAAAAATTAAGCAAAGTGATGTTCGGAGGATGTGACAACTAAATAGATGTGCGAGCATGATCTCCCACATCACTCTGCAGTGGTGGAGTTGTTTGATGAGGGGACGACGGACAGTCACTTGTGACAATGACCATATCCATCTGTGATTGCATAGCTCCATCACTGAAGAATATTGAGTGAGGCTTGATTTCAAACTTCTTCTTGGGACAAGCATATATCTTAATGCAGTACTCGAATCAATACCAATGACAGAAAAATTTCATCTGGCTCTTCAGAGCTTGAAACTGCAAATCACAGAAGCACTACCAAAAATCCATAGGCAATTCATGTGGATCCTTCCGTTGTTGTAACATTCTGGTCAAGATGTTCTAGATCGAAATGATAGAAAGTGCCTTCAGTGAGATCACATAAGTGCTCAAGTGAGTGCATGCTATCAGGAAGCAGGTTTCACAACCATTGATGTGGAGATTCACAAAGTGTGTATGCAAGCATCAAACTGGCCTATTTGTCAGAACATCCATCTTCCTCATGAAGCATCGAAAGAAAGTCATGTAAGAACTCAGGCCAAGCCACTTCGCCTTCACCATCATATGTGTATGTGGAAAAGAGATTGAAAAACTATCTCGTGATGGTAACAGATTTAGAATGTGAAAAACATCCCAGAGGGAGAAGAGTGCAAGACTCCATGATAGATATGAAAAGGTTTAAAACTGGATGAGAGGACACAACTTGTCATCTGGCCCTCCTTCCAGCGCCAAAAATGTTGACGGTGCTGGACCCTCCAACATGTCAAGGGATATCCCCGGTAAGAAGTCTCAATTAGACCTCAAACCAATTGGTGTAGGAGTCCCAGCAGTGGGTTGTACGGTAATGCCTTGACTCCGATTTCACATAGAGGAAAGTAAGATAACTCTGTTGGTAGCAAGGGTGTGACATATGCAGTGAGCCAAGGAAGATGCATGAGAGGTTCTAACACATGGAGGTTGAGATAAGTGCGCCCCTTGGAAACCTGTGATAGCACGGAGTTAAGAAGGGAACACACGAGAAAGGATGCATCACATCATGGAAGACAAGTTAGCTAGAAATCCAAATTGATATTTAAACCAACAACACATTTCAGAAGGATTGTTAAGTTATGGTATGTTCTATGCTTATAACAGTTTACTTATTTTTCTTATTATATTCCACCAATTAGCAATCACATGTACATAAAGTAAAGTGCAGATAGAACATTAAACGATCGACAGAAAACAAGCGAAGACAAGAGACACAAGATGTGGCGGCTAGCTAGGGACAAACCCCACAATGTGTGAGGAAACCCTTTGATCAAATCTTCTTTTATCTTCAATAATTCAGCAGAGAGAAATAGTACAATAAATCTGATTCATATCAGCAGTAGCAAACCCTAGATCAGTAGCATCAGCATTAGCGGCTTCATTATCAAACTAGGGCAGACCATATCTCACAAACCGACAATCGGATTGACTTCATTCCACCACCAAAAGTTTCGGCTTCCAGAGGAGGTTCAGATGAACCTACAGCGCAGTTCAGATGAGGAGATCTTCTAGGCCACGCAAGTCAATCTTTACTTCTGCAGTTGCAGCTTCAGTTTCAGCAGTTTCCGACTTCAAACTAGGGCAGTCGATATCTTGCAAACCGTTCGTCGGATTGACTTCATTCCACCACCAAAAGTTGCAGCTTTTAGAGGAGGTTCAGATGAACCTACAGTGCAGTTTAGATGAGGAGATCTTCTAGGCCATGCAAGTCAATCTTTACTTCTGCAGTTGCAGCTTCAGTTTCAGCAGTTTCCGGCTTCAAACTAGGGCAATCGATATCTTGCAAACCGTTCGTCGGGTTGACTTCATTCCACCACCAAAAGTTGTGGCTTTCAAAGGAGGTTCAGATAAACTTACAACGCAGTTCCAAAGAGGAGATCTTCTAGGCCACGCAAGTCAATCTTTACTTCTGCAGTTGCAGCTCCAGTTTAACAGCTTCCGACTTCACATGTGTGAGAGAGAGAGACCCATTTCAGCGCAGTAGAGAAGAGACTCATATCTGCGCAGTAGAGAGAGAGATGTGATGAGATGAGTGAGTCTAAATGAGGAAAAGTCCTCTTATATTTATACACAACGTTGGTGGGTGAATAGATGCGACTGTTAGGCTTCTGAGCCTACATGAGTTGTAGGTCGGCTTGATAATAATTCCATAATCAAAATAAGTTCATATCTCCATGAATACTTATCGGAATTGGATGATCTTTATATCAATCCTACACCTCTCGACGAGAGGAATCTAATAAAAAATATTATTAGCCATGAATAAGATGACCCACATGAAGTTTTTCCCTGGTTGCCAATTTTAACACTCCCTCTCAACCATGGAGAACTTCATCTGCAATCTGTCTATCGGTCGTTACTATTCATCCATCAAATGCACTGCCTTGTATAGCCTGACCCTTGTCCTGCTCTGCTCTATTTTTCCTGTTCTGCTTTGTCTTGTTTTGCCCTGCACTGATCTGTACTGTTTTGTTCTGTTCTGCTATGCTCTTGCATTGTTTTGTTCTACTCTGCTTTTGTCCGAATTATGAAGAAGAAGAAATGATCGAGGATGTATCATACTGACTCAAAGTCAGTCTCAGAGTATGTACCACTGGTCCCAGACCAGTCTCAACCAACCCAAAGTCAGTGTCATAGTGAGTACAACTCCAATGGTCCCAGACCAATATCATCCTCCACTGACTCAAGGTCAGTCTCAGAGTATGTACCACTGATCCCAGACCAGTCTCAACTGACCCAAAGTCAGCGTCATAGTATGGTACAACTCCCACTAATCCCAGACCAGTATCATTGATCCCAGATAAATGGAGGTCATCCTAGCGTAGGGAGTACAGTAGTTACAACGATGCGTCCGTTGGTACTACTAT
This sequence comes from Pinus tabuliformis, assembly GCA_031772625.1. Classification (NCBI taxonomy): domain Eukaryota; kingdom Viridiplantae; phylum Streptophyta; class Pinopsida; order Pinales; family Pinaceae; genus Pinus; species Pinus tabuliformis. The sequence continues at coordinate 853,540,794 of CM062809.1, read as the reverse complement.
GGTCCCTAACTTCATTTCCCTACTCATTGATCAGATGAGAGGTACTTCCCATGAGTCCCAGACTGCATGGGTAGGATGCCTCGACAGGAGAACTAATCAATCCTGTCCTCACAGGAGAACACATCAATCCTGCTACAATTGCCATGGAGAACACATCAATCCAGGCCTCATAGGAGAACACATCAATCCTACTACAATTGCCATGGAGAACACATCAATCCAGGCCTCACAGGAGAACACATCAATCCTGCTACAATCGCCATGGAGAACACATCAATCCAGGACTCACAGGAGAACTAATCATCCTGCTACACAAGAGAGCGAATCATCTTATTCCACAAGAGAGCGAATCATCTTGTCCCACAAGAGAGCGAATCATCTTGTTCCAGTGTGCACCACCAGGGGAGGGTGAGTCACCCTGTGGTCGTATGTTGCTCCAGTAATAATCGCAAGCCCTCAGAGCTCCTAGAGCTCAATGTATGCAACATGCAGGACCCTTGTACAAGGGTTTCTTACCGACTCCAAGTTGTTTGGGAAAATCACAGATTAGATCTTTCCTCGGGGCTTTGACAAGGTGTATCAACCTGTACATCATCTTAATGCGATGGAGCCTCCTTGCTCATCAACTTACCATATCCAAGATGATGTCTATCTGCTGGAGCAATCGACGAATACGGGATTCCTCAATAATCGAATCCCACCTTTGGTTGTTATAGAGAATCACAGTGGTATCCAATGTAAATCCAAACAGCTCACTGAAGAGCTTTCGCAACCAGACTACCTCACACGAGGTTATGCTAGCAACAATATATCCTGCTTCGGCGGTGCTCAAAGCCACCGACTTCTACTTCCTGCTCATCCAGGATATCGAAGCAGATCCCAAGGTGAAACAGCACCCGGAAGTGCTCTTACGGTCCACCACACTGCCTGCCCAATCAACATCAGTATATCCAAGTAGTCTCACATCTCCGGCAGTGTATCTTAATCCATGAGAGATTGTGACCTGAAGACATCTCAGAAGATTTCTGGCATCAATCCAGTGAGGCTCAACCAAATATGAGCTCACAATGCTAACTGCAAAAAATATGTTCGGACGGAGGTTCACCAAGAACATCAATGCGAATGAGTTTATGAAACTCAGAGGCATTTCCCAAATCTAGTCCGACATCACTACCATATAACTTCTAAAAGTTAAGATCCTCGAGGTAGTCACAGGCTTGCAGTCCATCATACCAAATCTTTCCAATATCTTTACCACATATTTCCCTTGAGATAGGAAAATTTCCCTTGGCTTCTGCCATACTTCAAGTCCTAGGAAGTAGTGCATCAGTCCTATGTCTTTCATTTCAAATTCAAAGGCCAGCTCCCTCTTACATTTGTGAATGAGAGGGTCTGCACCTATTAGAAAGAGGTCATCCACATACAATACCAGTATGAGAGGTTTGTCATCTTCAACCTTAAAGTAAAGGTTAGGATCGGCTTCACTCCTAGTGAATCCCAGCTTCATCAAGTAGCTATCGATCCTCTCATACCATGCTCGGGGTGGTTGCTTCAGCCCATAGAGAGCTTTCTTCAACCTACATAAATGAGATTTTCGATCATAAATCTCAAATCCTTCGGGTTGCTCCATGTAGACCTATTCTTTGATCGAGCCATGCAAGAATGCAGTCTCGACATCCATCTGATGTAGGTTCCATCCTTGTGAAGTAGCAAGGGCTATGATCGAGCGAATGGTCGTATATCTGGCAACAGGTGCAAATATCTCATCATAGTCTATACCTTCCTTTTGGGAGAAACCTCGAGCAACAAAACGAGCCTTATACTTTTCCGTGCTTCCATCTGCTGCATGCTTTATCTTGTAAAGCCATTTTGAAGTAACAATTGTCTTGTCTAGGGTCTGGGAACTACTTCCCAGACATCATTCTCCATAATAGACTCATATTCTATGGTCATAGCATCCTTCCATACTTGATGCTTGACGGCATCTGAGAATGACGAAGGCTCATTTTGTATGATCGTGCTCATGATGGTCAGGTATCCTTGATACCTATTAAGTTTCTTACTTTGACGGAAGGTTCCTCAGGGTGCAGCATGTCCTTTAGCATCATCAAGTATCCCCCTAAGCCATGAAGGCCTCTTCCTAGAAGAGGAAGGCTCATGTGGATGAGAATCTATCAGATCCATGGGTTCTTCTACATCAGGCATTGATTCATCATCATTTTCTTTCGGTTCCCTGGTGTTGGCTTCTTGAGAGCTCCTCAAAGTCGAAAGATTGTTCACCTTGCGGTGAACTTTTCTTTAGGAGTCTTGGAACCCAATGCTTGATGAGGGCATCAATTTTGTACATATACGACGGTGATTATAGTTTCAGCCCATAGAAACATCAGAAGTCTTTGATCATGTAGCATGGCCCAGATAGCTTCCATCATCGTGCGGTTCTTCCTTCCCACCACACCATTCTGCTCAGGAGTATGTGGTGTAGTAGTCTCCCTCTTAATGCCAACCTCAGGTATGCCTGAGTGAACCAATTGTAATATATCAGAGGTCTTGCTTTGGCTTGAGGGGAATGGTCCCCTTTTGAGCTTTCCTTTGGCACATCCCGAACATACACCTTCTTTCTCTACTTGGAATTCGGGCATACCTGTTACCATCTGTCTTACATCGGGTAGAGCTTTGTAATGAAGGTGGGCAAACCTCTGATGCCAAAGTTCAGACTAAAGAGTTGTGTCACAAGACATGACACCTGGCGGACTTCCATCGACTTGATATAATGAATCAACACTAAACCCAAGAGTAAAGGCATCTTTAACATTATTTTTCCATATACATACCTTGCCATTGCTGAAGGTTACCTTGTAGCCTCTGTCTTCCATTGCCAAGATAGTCACTAGGTTCCTTTTGAGGTCAGGTGCATTTAATACATCCTGGAATTTCTAGCCTTCTTGAATGCTTGTCCTCTTCCTTGATTCCCAGCTCTCCTCTTACCTTTGCTGTTGAATTTCTCATTCCTTTGATTGCCATCAGAGGGATTTCGATCATCGTCACGGTGAGAGTCCTTTCTATCAGGGCATTCCCTTGCATAGTGACCTGCTTTATTGAGAATGAAACATCGTCCTTTTCTTCCACTCTTAAATCCAACCTTTCTTTTCGATTTAGACCCAGAATGATTTCTTTTCTTAGCATGAGAAGAAAAAGCAGCAGGAGGACCTTTAGGCATGGGCATTTCTTGCACTTCTTCCCTTGTTTCTTCTTGAATGCATCTAGCCATTAATTCCTCGAAACTAGGAATTACATTATTGTTCAGAAGAGTAGTCCTGAACACATACCATTCAGATGGTAATCCTTCAAGAGTTGTGAGTGCCATTTCTCTGTCAGTGATAGTTTCCCCAATAGATAGGAGATCGTTCTTGATCTCGGTGATTCTTAAGAAGTATGCTTGCATACTTTCATCTTTACCCTTCTTGATTTCCCTCAGCTTATTTCTAAGAAACAAAACTTGATTTGCATCATTAACTTTAAATAAACTCACCAGTCTGTCATAGATTTCCTTGGAGGTGTCTAGATCAGAGATGTAGGCCACCAAGCGCTTGTCGATAGAGTCCCGGATGATCTTCTTTGTTTTGACTTCTTCATTTTTCCATTTGTTCCAGGCAGCAGTAGATGCATTTGATGAAGGCTCAACAATATTGCCTCTTACATGGTCCAGCACTCCTTGATCTTCAAGGGTTAGATCAATAGACATCTTTCATCTGTGATAGTCAGCTTTCTCACGGAGCTTGTCTTCGGCAGGAAAGAGTGTTGAGGACCCCATAGTTCTTTTAGGATAGCCTTGCCAATCTTCTCTTCAATGATTGCTCTTGCTCTTGCTCAGGCTTTGTCTTCACCTCAGCTCTAATACCATGTTAAGTTATGGTATGTTCTATGCTTATAACAGTTTACTTCTTTTTCTTATTATATTCCACCGATTAGCAATCACATTTACATAAAGTAAAGTGTAGATAGAACATTAAACGATCGACAGAAAACAAGCCAAGACAAGAGACACAAGATGTGGCGGCTAGCCAGGGACAAACCCCACAATGTGTGAGGAAACCCTTTAATCAAATCTTCTTTTATCTTCAATAATTCAGCAAAGAGAAATAGTGCAATAAATCTGATTCATATCAGTAATAGCAAACCCTAGATCAGTAGCATCAGCATTAGCGGCTTCATTATCAAACTAGGGCAGACCATATCTCACAAACCGAAAATCGGATTGACTTCATTCCACCACCAAAAGTTTCGGCTTCCAGCGGAGGTTCAGATGAACCTACAACGCAGTTTAGATGAGGAGATCTTCTAGGCCACGCAAGTCAATCTTTACTTCTGCAGTTGCAGCTTCAGTTTCAGCAGTTTCCGGCTTCAAACTAGGGCAGCCGATATCTTGCAAACTGTTCGTCGGATTGACTTCATTCCACCACCAAAAGTTGCAGCTTTCAGAGGAGGTTCAGATGAACCTACAATGTAGTTCAGATGAGGAGATCTTCTAGGCCACGCAAGTCAATCTTTACTTCTGCAGTTGCAGCTTCAGTTTCAGCAGTTTCCGGCTTCAAACTAGGGCAGTCGATATCTTGCAAACTGTTCGTTGGATTGACTTCATTCCACCACCAAAAGTTGCGGCTTTCAAAGGAGGTTCAGATGAACCTACAGCGCAGTTCCAAAGAGGAGATCTTCTAGGCCACGCAAGTCAATCTTTACTTCTGCAATTGCAACTTCAGTTTAACAGCTTCCGGCTTCACATGTGTGAGAGAGAGAGACCCATTTCAGCGCAGTAGAGAAGAGACTCATATCTGTGCAGTAGAGAGAGAGAGATGTGATGAGATGAGTGAGTCTAAATGAGGAAAATTCCTCTTATATTTATACACAACGTTGGTGGGTGAATAGATGCGACTGTTGGGCTTCTGAGCCTACATGAGTTGTAGGTCGGCTTGATAATAATTCCATAATCAAAATAAATTCATATCTCCATGAATACTTATCGGAATTGGATGATCTTTATATCAATCCTACACCTCTCGACGAGAGGAATCTTATAAAAATATTATTAGCCATTAATAAGATGACCCACATGAAGTTTTTCCCTGGTTGCCAATTTTAACAAAGATTCATACATACATACACAGAAATATCTATACATGCGTGGATAAGAAAATAAATACATATATCATTTAGAGTAAATAGATAGCTGAAATATAATACAACATATGCATGAAACGTGCTGGCTCTTGTTATATTAAGAAGTGTAAGTTCCAGTCATACAATACATCCATGTCCAACCACTAGTTCCGACAGTGGAATGTTATAGCCACAACCGCCTGCTCCTCCAAAGAGATGTACTAGCTCTGCATAGTGGAGAAGCCAAGGCTCGTTACAATACCGTCCAAGCTTCTATAAGATAGTCCTATCGGAAGTTTGGCAGACCAAAATCATTTACAATGAGTTATGAGGGACTATTTATAGTAAAGGGTGGGGTGACCCTTGACATTCCCCTTTGTGACAGTTCATCTACCCTCATGACTCTTCATCTACTCTATGATTGTTACATCCAACTATCGACACTTGGACTTACACTTGACAAGATGTTACATTACAATGCACATGTACCCATGTGAGACAAAATGGCTTGAGGAAGCCATGCAAGACATCACTATGACTTAGACAACCGTGGGAAGTCCATCTCTTCAACATCCTCGCAATGATAAGTAGTAGCATACTGATGCCAAGATCGGTAGTCCGCGATGGTGTTCATGTACTCCAAGATGACATCTTTCTGGAACTTGACTCTTTCCTCCATAGAATTCAGGTACACTACTTGGGCTCCTCTATCCAACTCGCCTGAAAACATGCACATCATTGTCTTCAACACGGCCAGACTAGCAACATACTTGTGCATGGTGTCTGCACTGATTGACAAGTATGGGCTAGTGGCTATGTGCTTCAACTTGTCAAAGTATGAGTCAAGCTCTAGTTAGATTTGTGTTGTTGTCTTCACCTAGGTGAGAGTCCCAATAGATGGGATCGCATGTGTGTTCACCACAACATCCATACTCTTGAATACACGTGCATGGGAAGCCTGTAGACTAGTGATGAGATGCGAGAGATCTTCATAGTTCCGGATCTGAATTAGGATGCGTGCCTTCAGCTTGACAGCTCGACCGCTCTGGGCTTCATCATCTTAGGCAAGTGAAGCAAGGTTCCCTTGTATCTCATCATCCACGTTTGCATGTAATCAACAACAGCATGCATGTTCGACAAGATATGTGCTCTTCTAGCACATCATTGCTGCCATTCGTTGAGATGGACGACTGCCTTATGAATACTACCAAACTTGAAATACAATGCCCGCATCATTGTGTCAAGGGACAATACTTCATCTAGTATTGCCTTCTTCAGTTCTTCTTGGGCAGACACTGTCACCAACTCTCCTCCTTACTTGGCTGTCTGTAGCTCCTTAGCCACTCACTCATTCTCAACTATTAGAAAGCGAACACTTAAGCTAGTGGCTTCGGCATATGCTCTAGTGGCATCAGCCAAAGCTACTGGATGTTTGCACACATCTAACATGATCACTCATTCCTCATAATGTGCAAGAGATGTATGATATTCCGGAGTTGACACTCTGCGAGACTGCAAAACTTTATGTTGAGACTCGTCGAATGAGATGTTGTACATCTCTCCTTCTGGCTGATCTCCAAGGATCTCAGTGTCTCCTTGGTCACTTCGGACTTTCTCATCTTCTAGATGCGGTGAAGATGATGGGTCGACCTCTTGGTGGTGAGGCATGAGGTTGATGTCCTACTCTAACTCCTACTGCTCCATGTATGTATCCATCTGTTCAAGCGCTCACTCTATCTCCTGATTAAAATCTTTCTCTTGCGATGGTTCACCCTGTTTGCCTAATGCCAGCTATTCTGATGAGTCCACTACTTGTACGAGTGTTGTTTCATCTGTCTACACATGTTGCACCCCCTGTTGTACCTATTGATGCTGCACTTCCCTCTCCGGTTTGTGCATCTCCTGTTCCTTCTGGAGTTGCTCCTTCAACTCATGCAACTCCTTCTCTGTTTCCTTCAGACTTTGTCATCTTCTAGATGCGGTGAAGATGATGGGTCGACCTCTTGGTGGTGAGGCATGAGGTTGATGTCCTACTCTAACTCCTACTGCTCCATGTATGTATCCACCTGTTCAAGCGCTCACTCTATCTCCTGATTAAAATCTTGCTCTTGCGATGGTTCACCCTGTTTGCCTAATGCCAGCTATTATGATGAGTCCACTACCTGTATGAGTGTTGTTTCATCCGTCTACACATGTTGCACCCCCTGTTGTACCTGTTGATGTTGTGCTTCCCTCTCCAGTTTGTGCATCTCTTGTTCCTTTTGGAGTTTCTCCTTCAACTCATGCAACTCCTTCTCTGTTTCCTCCATTCTTTGTTTCTCTCTCTGCCTTTATGTGTTTTTCTTGTCACACTGTTGCCTCTTTTCCTCTATGGCCATTTTTTCTTTCTCCACAAGTGGATCTGCTCGAAACTTGTAGGTTTTCTCTTCCTCCATGCGATCGAAAATCTTCCTCTTGCCCTTGTCGTGCACTAGTATGTTCACCTCTACTGTTGTTGTTGCTTCTAGTGCTCTCCGGGATGCTGCTTCACATTGCTTTGCTAACCATTCCACAATGAAGCCAATTGGTTCATTGAGTCTGGAGGAGTTGTAAAAATATCACCATGGGTCCTCCTCTGCCTAATGACATGCCCCATGGATCTAGTTGAACTGTACTCTTGTGCAATGATATTTCACAAGACAGTGCGGGTCATATGGATTATAACTTCGGAGGTTGAATGGATACTTCTTCATCTGCTTTGCTTCGACATCCACATGCTTGAAACTATAGATCTCATATAACCCAATGCATAACAAAAGAGTGGGCCAAGGTTCCTTCTTCTTCCGGTGCAACCTAGCTGTCAATCTTGCAGAGATGTGATATGCTACCTCTTGCATGACGAGTATGTCCAAGGAAAACTTTGGTAGCATATGCAGAGGCTTCTCCACGTTGTACATTCGTATGAAGGTGCTAGATGGTGAGGCATACCAATCAGCTATGTCTATCTGTTCCTCCATTTCTACCATCAACATGTAGGGTGGATCTTGTTCAAATATCATCTTGTAAACTGGGGTGACAAAATGATTGGACAACCTTGTCATAACTCTTCTGAAGTTGCATTCAAACAACATATTACAATAAGTGTTCACAGTAGTCTCCGCTGATGACCATGCCCACTTCAAGCCCGGAAACTCTTGTCGGGCACAGACTACATCCAAGATGTATGCAGACATGTAGATTTCTGCTTGCATACCTTTGGGCAATTGTCGAGCCCTCGTTACTTGTTCCTTCAACTGATGAGCCAACATGCTAGACTATTTGCATGGTTTTCCCTCTCTAGCCAGTTGGTCTAGCATGATCACCCAAATATGTGGGAAGGTTTCCATGCTTTCTTGGCCATACAATCGACATTAAAAAATGACCAAGTATTGATACACCTTCCGCAGTATCTTTGTCTTGTAGATCTGGTTGGGTGTCATCCTGAATCTAACCGACTCCTTTACCCAATTCTTAAGAATGTCTCTGGAGTTGGCATTGCTACCAGGTAAGCTGAAGGGAGTCTCCATGATAGTCATGGGCTCTGACATCTAATACATCTCATCATAATCCTGTTCCCTAAAGGTTGCAATCTTTGTTCCGCTGACACTGCTCAAGGTCATTGTCTCAAGATCAGTGTGCAAGACAATCCAGTGTATCATGTCCATGCATGGGAACATGGGGTATCTACATGCAATCTGGTACAAGCTGGGCTTTTGAATGTTCATGTATACCTGGTGATCTTCGAGGTCTTCCCCAAATGTGCCTGCAAATGCATCATTGACCTCTTGCCATTTCAGTTTGATGTCCTTGTCTAGAATCAACTTGGTATCTTCATAGATCAGTAGACTTGCGGACACTTGCTCAACTGTTGCTCCAATTGCACTTCTGTCAGTGTCCTTTGATCCTTCTCTCTTAGAGGCCATTGATCCTGAACTGTTAAGAGGTAGACAAACACCTACTAGATTTGGAGACAAAGCGACATGCATGGCAAGAAATCTATCAGTGAAAAACCAAAGCAAATTGGAGGAACGACATAACACATACTTGGGGAAAGACTGGCAAGGATTGCACAATTTCTTCTGGGAGGCTGGGAGACTGGTTGCTAGACTTGTACAAAAGTAGTCTGGGCTATCTAGGAGGCATGACTAGCTACTGGAATTGCGCAATGCACAATCCAGGCTGACTGCTAACTGCTAGAATTGCGCAATGTGCAATTTCAGCTAGTAATGGTTGCAGGCTTAGTGACTGTATTGCATAATTTTCTGGGCCAACAGTCACTATCCCTCAGAATTACACAAAGTAGGCCAGGGGAACAGTTAATGGGTAGAAATTCACATTTCCTAAGGGGAAGACAAATCCTTCCCTCTCAGGATTACGCAATGTTGTCTTGGTGAGGCAGAGTCTAGGCCAAGGTTGCCCAGACCTGTTGATGGGAAACTGAAAGAAAATGTGAAAGTGAATGCATGGTGCGATTGAGTGTAAGCAGAAGAAAATGGTCATGCATGCAAATAGTGAATGAAAGATTTAGAAAATGGAACAACATGCATGTGGGTGAAGCGAGTCACCGAATCGACGATCGTTCATGCAAAACAATTTCATGCATTCGACATCAGTTAGATAGTAATGAAAAATGAAATGGTGCTAGTACAAGCTAGTATGAATGTAAAAGACAACAAGTGTTCAAAGAAATCAAGAAAACAATACTCACACAAGCGACATAAATGCTGCAAAAGAAAATTTGAGACCACTTACCCGTGAATAGATGAACTGGATGTGTCGAAGAGTCCTGGATGTGCTATGGGATGTTAGAGCTCCAAGATCGATGTGAAGAAATGAGCTCTGAAGCATCGAATAAATAAGTTTGAAGCTCATGATGTGCATGCCACAAATCTAGGAAAAAGCGACACTTGGAGGAAAGATTCTAGAATGATTTTTGCATGCAACCTCCAGCTGATAAAAATAGCTCCCTAAATTTAGGGATGATTTTTACATGTTTCTTTTTCTATTCTGGGAAAAGGAAACCCATGCATGCAAGTCAAGTTTCCTTGGTCCTAGGTGGAACTGGTCAAACCAACTACACATGCAAGAGCCTGCTCAACTACTGGGAGAAAATGCACATTTCTGAAGGGATCTGGGTTGGCTGCTAAAGAGATTTACGCAATTTCTGGGCAGAGCAACTGGTTGCTACCCAGGATTGCACAATTCCTGGGCTGGGAAGCCCTGCTAGGAGGAATTTCACAATTTTCTGGATGAAGCTTGACTGGCAAAATTAAGCAATGCTGGAGCCTAGTAGGCTTCCAAATTGAATTGCACAATTTCTAGAGGGAACGCTGGTTGCCTTCTAGAATTGAGCAATTTCTTGAGGGAGTTGCTTAGCCTGCAGCTGGACCAAGTTTGAAGAAACAACCAGTGAGGGGAATGCATCAAGCTTTGATAGACAAGCTATCTTTCTGTAATAAAATCACTGAAGCTTATGTACTTGACGAAGAAAGACACGCTGTTATGAAAGGTTGGTAGGGAGGCTTCGAAACGAAGCTAAGGAAAAAATTTGGAGAGTGGTTGTAGCCACTACAACACTACCATTCTGCAAATATATATTTTGAATATGTCCCAAAAATATTGGTAAAAGTGCGTTGAGAAACCATCTGGTCTTGGAGCTTTATCTGGATGGAAATCGAAAACTACCCTACAGATCTCCTCTTCAGTAGGGATTTGAGTTAATTGATGATTTGATTCCTCCAATATGTTGGGTTGAACGTGTTCCAACATGTACTCTGTAGAGGCCACAAAGGAAGGAAATATTTCTTTATATAAATTTTCAAAGAAGGCAATTGACTCCTCCTTTATTTGATTGAAGTATTTAATCTTGGTCCCATTAACTATTATTGACTAAATTTGATTTCTCTTCTCTCTATTCTTGGATCTTTTCTAGAAGAACTTAGTATTCCAATTGTCTGGTTGCAACTATATGCTCCTTCTCCAATATTCCTCCTCTTCCTTGAGCATTAAGTGGTATTTTTCAAATGCATGCCTTTCCTTTTGTAACAACTCTTGAGAACTACATTCTCATTGATTGAAGAATTTAATGAGCTCAAAATTTTCTCTAGATCCTTCATTTATTTTTTCTTATCTTCTTGCGAGGCTTTTTCCTAGAGTTTAATTCTTTCCTTGAGTCATTTAATATTTTGGTCCCAAATTCATATGAGACTACCGTCAACCCATTGTGACCAGGAATAAGAGACTAATGATTGAAATTCCAGAGGAGCGAACCAAAGCATATTGCACATGAAGAGGATGAGGCCGAAATCAATGGGATGGGAAAGGTTCAAGTGAATAGGATGAAGATTAAAAGCACACTAGGGGAGGATAACATAATTAATGGAAACAAATATTGCAGATAGGAATAAGAAATGAGGAAACGACCAGGTCGAGCAGCAAAGTGGGAAGGACCGAGTCTTCTATTGTTCCAAGTATATTTGAAATCAAAGGGATGGGATCAAAAAACTTTAGGTGAGATATTAGATCCTTCATATACTTCTGAAAAGGGTTCAGAATAGGGAGTCCTCCTCTTTTTTCTCAACTAAGTAGGGTCGTGTTGAAGTTCCCCCCCTAGAATACTATTTTCCCCAAAATATGAATATTTTAATTCTATAAGAAAGGCCCAACATCCTTACTTATCTCAATAGTGGGCCAACACATATGTTAATAATCAAACATACTTGATTGAAAGATAAATCTAGAAAGGAGGACACTATCTAGAGTGTACTCCGCAAAGAATCTAACAGGTGGACCTGTAAAGGATTCTGCAATGTGCATAAGCCTCTAGACGCTCCTCTTGTGCTAACAACTTCTAATCCACATCCATTGCATATTTGGTTATGATATATGAAAATATATTTCTCTCACATCTTGGTTTCTTGTAGTAAGGTGACTGAGGGTTTCTCCTTGTGAATTAAGAACTTGTCTTTAGATCTCCTTTTCTCAAACCTCATGCATTTGCAATTCCAAGAGAACACTATCATTATTTACTTTTAAGGCGAGGTTCCTATTTATTGGGGCTAGGGTATACATTTCTTATGCTTCCTTCATTTCCAAGATCACTAGATTAGATGCTCTTGAGGGTGGCTTGGTGCCCAAGTTATTTTTCTCTCTCGGTTTGTTTGATCCTAAATTCTTGATTAAATTTCCTGCCTGATCATCATATCCTACATTCCTTTTCATGGAATTTATCAGCCTCCAATTTTTCATCTATTGAGCTTGTGAGGGTGATACTGGTTGCACCCTCTTTTTAGGAGAGAAAGGTATCATCCTCGTTTGAGGAGTCCTCCAAGGATGCCTTGGGATCCGTAGAGGGAACCCCTTCCAGATTGATGGCTTGATGTGGTTGATTAGGAGAGCTACCAAAGGGGAATTATTATCCATATTTTTGAGTGATGAATTCCCCCTACTCTACAATTGATTGGAGGGATTCATATTGGTTACTCAAGCCTCCCGGGGTATTCTATTTTCTTGTATCCTCACAATTTCTTTTAGATCTAGATTTGGGGGATCCTGGAGGGACCATATTCTACTGTGGCTACTAGATATGATGATTAAACAATGGATTTTAGTGCTATGGTCATTTATTCTGCTTGGATTGCTACCATTGTTCACAAATCTCTCCATGATATTCTTGATTCAACTCTTTTGGGGTAATTTCTGGCGAAATTTTCATAGTCATGACAATTCTCACACTTGAACGAAACTTGGTCATAGTCCACTTCTTGAATGTGAGTCCAACTATCCATGCTAACATTGGTTTCTATAGGGAGGCCCTTCTCAAGATCAACCTTAATACATATGTGAGTGTAGGAGAATAGTAAATCCTTTGGTTTTTCATAGTATACGTATCTCCCAAGGGAATTCTCATTCTTTCTAAAATTTGCATCATTCCAACAATGCAGAGAAAGGAAGGGTAGTTTCAACCAGACCAAAATCATAGAAGGAACATCACATTCTACATTAAATTTTGGGTTCCAACGATTGAGGTATAATCCTTGGGCCCACATGAAGTAAGGCGAGCTTCTAAAAATTAGATCCCTATCTGACTTGTTCTTGAAATAAAGTGTGAAAAAACCTTTACCGTAGAATGAACATGAAACTTCCCCTTTGATAATAGGCTTCCCGTTATTCAAGATCCGTTTTCGCATAGTTTTTGGGGAAGGCCATAACCCCATAAATTGTCTGATCAAACCCCGATCTACAAGTTGAAGGGTTCTTTGACGGGCCTGCAACATAGAAATCTCAATCTTGGGTATGTCATCAAGCTTTTTGACAAACCAAGAATCCGAGGAATTTTTAAAATTAGGTACGTTAGAAACCAGTGAATTGGATGTTGTGATATCCTAATTTAGGAGGGGAGGGGTGGACCAACCGACCGACCATAGTGGTCATCAGTATGGGGGGCAATATATCAGAAGCTAGGGAGGTGCGACCATTAGGGGGTATTAGATCCCTATAATACTAGTGATTCCCTCATTAATATTGTCATTATAAAATTTATTCATTTAATATAGTCGTTACTTAATAATATTTGTTTTTAATATATTGATAAATTAATATTATAATTTAAACATTATTGTTCAAATATAGCTATTAATTGAAATTATGTCTCTAAATTGCTCTCTATTTAAGCCTTTTCCATGGTCTGCCTCTTCATCTGGTCCTGATGATGAACCACACTTATTGGTTCGAAATGCGTCAGCCAAAAAATTCTCTCATGTGATTTCTACCAAAAGACTTTGTTTAATTCATTATGGATCACAGAAGCTTGAATACAAAAAAAAAAAAAAATTATTGTTATTATTGTGCCCCTATTGTCCCCATATTGTTATTAGTATGCCCCACAGAAGCCCACTATTTTTATTGTTGTGCCCTTATATTATTATTGTTATGTTAGATTTGATTATATTGTGACCTCTTAGACTCCTATATATAGAAAGGCAGTTTAGTCATTTGTATCATCCAAGAATTTTTCATTTGTGTAATTTCAAGGAGGTTCCCCCCCCTGAAGAGTTTGATTTCTAAGGTTTTGATATATCTTTCCTATCTTTTTGTGAGTTGGTTTCATAACATTTGGTATCAGAGCTTTGGATTCTAGGGTTTCGCTGCTCCAAACAGGTCATCATAGAATTTTCACTATAACTCTTTTTTCTGTGATGTTTTAGAAGCTGAAAAAAAACCATTTGAGCTGAAATCTCGATGCTCCTCAGGTCCAAATTTTAGATCTTGTATCGCTATATTGTAGGAGATATGATCTAATAAAGTTAGGGTTTTTGCAGGCTCCCGAATTACATCCCAAACAAGTGACCTTGGGAAAATGGTCATAAATTTCTCTCTAAATATCAGATTGAAATTTCATAAGGAGTTATAGAAAGAGGATGGATTTTAGTTTACTATGCATCGTTTTCAGGTCCGAAGGTTGAAACAGTGATATGTGGAACTTTGTACAAGTTCGCTCTAATGAAAAAGTGTATAATCAGGTCATGTTGGGAGATTGAGCATAACTCTTTTTTGGAGAATCCAATTTTGATTAGATTGATGGCATTGGAAAGATGACTCAGAGGGCTACCAAATTTCAAAGATTCAACAGATTCAAGATTGAGCTCCTACATAGTGAAAAAAGGTGTGTAGTTTTTTTTTAAATTTTGCATAAGTTTGTTTTGAAAAAATAGTTTGAAGGATTTCAAAGGGCATAGTGAAGCATAATTATCATTAATTGATGCCCCGAAGAAAGAAAATGGAAACACTAGTAAGAAACCTGAACTATCTAGCATGAATCATGAAGAAGAGGAAGAAATGCAACATGATATATCAAAATTATGAGACCAGGTGCAACAAAATTCACTCTCACAAAAAGTAATAGAAGCTAAGATGGATGGTTTAAAGAAAGGCGTGGAAGATAAGATGAATGGTTTAAAGGAAGGCATGGAAGCTAAGATGAATGACGTGGAAGATAAGATGGATGGAAAAATGGAAAATTTGAAGACAAATTTGACAAAGTTGCTACAAGAAATGTTTACTAATGGTGAAAGGGTAGTAAAGGAAACTCATGATGAGAAAAAAATAAATGTTAATCATGATTTCATAGACTCTAATGTTGGATTGAAGACCCACCATGTTCCAAAGATCGATATGAAGAATCTTGATGACATGGATCCCGTAACATGGATACTACAGATGGAGCAATATTTCCATCTCCATAATGTGAAAAACACACAAAAGGTATGCATTGCAACTTTATATTTGAAACCAAATCAGTTTATATGGTATCAATGGTTTTGCCCTTATAAACAAATTGTCACTAAGGAAATTTTTACGAAAGAATTGATAACACATTATGGGGATACAAAAAGAAACACATTGTTTAGCCAATTGATAAATCTCAAACAAAAGGGTTCAATGATGGAGCACATTGAGGACTTCCAAAAATTGAATATAAGGGTAAAAGATATTCTAGAGGAGCATAGGATTGATGTGTTCATAGGGGCTTTAAAGGATAACATGAGGTTCACCATTGGGAACATGATTCATTGGAGAATGCATTCAGGTTGACAAGAAAAATGGAAAGAAAATTTATGTCAACCAAGAAGCCTACCACTCACAACTATAAATATGGAAGTTTTGTTGTCCCTAGCCTTCAACAACCTACAAGGTTGACACCAAAACAATTGGAAGAAAAAAGAGCAAAATTATTTTGTTACAGTTGTGATAGAAAATACACTAAAGGTCATAAGTGTTCTAAGAAGAAATTATTTTACATAGATTGTGAAGAGGAGGAAGAAACGGAACAAGAAATGTCAAAAGAAGAGGATATACACCAGGAACGAACCTTAGAGAAAGAAGAAATGAATCCGACCATATCTTGTAATGCCTTGGCTAGAATTACCACTCTTTAAAATATCAAGATAGAAGGACATATCAAGAAGAAAAAGGTAATAATGTTGATTGATTCAGGCAGTACCCATAATTTTATTCATTGTAAGATAGCCAAAGAATTGAATTGCTTCCTCTATCCAACACCAAAGTGTCAAGTGATGGTTGCAAGTGGAGGAACCATAATTGCTCTGGCAAGTGCCACAATATCAAGCTATCCATGGGAGAATATGCATTGAATAGCCCAATGATTTCCATTCCAATGGGTGGTGTTGATGTTGTACTAGGAGTCCAATGACTACAATCCTTGGGTACAATAGCTTTTAATTTTCAAGAACTTTTTATGAAATTTTGTTCTCAAGGAAAGGAAGTTGAATTAATGGGTATCGCAGGGAAACCAGGAAAGATAATCAACTCTAATGGAATGACAAATATTATAAAGAAAGAACAATGAGGCATAATTGCACAATTGTGTTCGCTAGAGGTTCCCACATTGAAATAATCTATTTCTCTAGATCTCCAAAAAGTCTTGGATAATCATTCCAAGGTATTTGAGACTCCCAAAGGCATACCACCTTTTCATGATCATGATCATGCTATTCATTTGATTCCAGGAAGTGTTCCTCCAAACACCAGGCCTTATAGATATCCCTATGCCCAAAAGAGTGAAATTGAATGTATGGTTTCAGAAATGTTAGAGGTTGGTATAATTCAACCTAGTCAAAGTTCTTTCTCTGCTCCAGTAGTATTGGTGCACAAGAAGGATGGATCATGGCGCATGTGTATGGATTATAGGGAGCTCAAAAAGGTCACTATTAAAGATAAATTTCCCATTGCTGCCATTGATGAATTATTAGATGAATTACATGGATCAATTTACTTCACCAAGTTGGATCTTCATTTAGGATATCATCAAATCAGAATGAAGATTGAAGACATTCCTAAAACAACATTTAGAACTCATGAGGGTCATTATGAATTTTTGGTCATGCCTTTTGGCCTTACCAATGCACCTTCTACATTTCAAGGTTTGATGAATTCCATTTTTAAACCCTTTCTTAAAAAATTTGTGTTAGTAATTTTTATGATATACTAATCTACAAAAAGTCTTGGAAGGATCATGTTCAACATGTTGACAGGGTGCTCAAACTATTGGAGGAGAAACAATTATATGCAAAAATCTCCAAATGTTTCTTTGGAGTACAAGAGGTGGAATATCTGGGTCATATTGTATCTCATGAAGGCATTAAGGTAGACCCTAGCAAAATTAAATCCATTAAGGAATGGAAAATCCCCACATCCATAAAGCATTTGCGAGGATTTCTCAGGTTGACAAGGTATTATCACAAGTTTGTTAAGAATTATGGGAGAATAGCAGCACCTCTAACAACATTATTGAAGAAATATGCATTTTCATGGACTCTAGAAGCAACAAAGGCCTTTGAACATCTTAAAGAGGCAATGTGCCAAGCACCAGTCTTAGCTACGCCAGACTTCACAAAAACCTTTATTGTGGAATGTGATGCCTCAGGAAATGGAATTGGTGTTGTGTTAATGCAAGAAGAAAGACCCATTACTTTCAAGAGTCTTCCAATCAAAGGAAAGTATTTACACAAAGCTATTTATGAGAAGGAAATGTTGGCAATACTACATGCACTTAAGAAATGGTGACCCTACCTAATGGGAAGACACTTCAAGGTAAAAATGGATCATGCTAATCTTAAATACCTTTTAGAACAAAGATTATCTTTAGAAAAGCAACAAAAATGGGTCACAAAGATGTTGGGTTATGACTTTGAAATCATCTACAAAAAAGGGAATAAAAACATTGTGGAATATGTGTTATTGTCAGTCAGTTCAGCCTGTCACTAGTGATCAAATATGCTCTTACAAGGTTTGTTAGGGTCTCGAGGTCAAATTTTATCATTTCATTAGGTTTCAAAATAAAATTTGGTCAATGGATATTGTGTCTAGGTCACTGCTACTCCTTTAACTTATTCATTGTCTTCATCACTCATCATGGTCATTGTCTTCTTCGAGGTATAATATCTTCATTTAAGTGTCTTGGGTCATGAAATGGTTAAATTCCTCATTTTAAGTCATGGTCTAGGGTTTCACTCCATGTGTCATCATGATACCATATGTCAAAACAAAAACATGTCCATCATGTAATTCAGTGGGTAAAGGGAGTTAGAAGCTTAGGAAAAGAAAAATAAAGGTAAAGGTAATGTTTTATTTCAAATAAGACAATGTTGCAGTACACTACCTCGTCTCATCATTTCTCATAGGGACAATTTTTCTTCAATATATGTTTCTAACCAAATGGAGAATAATTTTACAAAAGTGAAAAAGGTTTTTTTCAATGTGAGTCCAAGGAACAAAAACCTCCTTCATTTTAGGCACATGTGTTATGATTTGAAAGAAATTCCCAAACTACACTTGCTAGGGGAGAGTTGCAACACTTATGGAAAACTTGACTTCAAGAAAATTTTTCATGAGTTTGGAGCAGGTGTTGGCAGTGATTAAATACTCTATTGTGTAGAATACATCATAATATTTCCAACCATACCACTTTCAGCCCAAAAATCCTCCAGGAAGGTAGTCAAAAGTGCTCTGCAAGTTGGCGCTATGCTTTTGTTAGAGACACCTTGCATTTTTGGAGTGACCTTGGGAAAAATCAAATTTTCTCCCTACTAGAGTGTCCAAATTACATTCTTTAGGTGTCCATCTTGTAGAATACTTCAATATATTTCCAAAAAGATATCAATTTTGAAATTTGGAGAAATTTAAGGCCTCCAAAAGTGGGTTGCAAGTTGGCAATGCGTTTCTAGAGGTGGCGCTGTGCACAAAGACACTGTGCTGCATTTTGGCACTGCACACCGGTGAACTACGCTGTGCATGGGACAGAGTCTCCCAAAAATCATCAAAAATCACTCAAATCAAAACTTCAAGCCTGAATTCTAGTTTCTTCATCCTCTAAGCCTCATAATAGGTAAGTACACTCCTTTACATCCCCTATTCCTTTGGAAAAACAAACAAATGATTGTGAATTTAGTCCTCTTGGGTTTTCTATGAGTTTCATGTTTTGAGCTTGAAAATGATCAGTTGGAGCTTTGAAACCCTAAAATAACTATCCCTATACCTCTATTTTCATGCAACTCATCATCCTCATTCACCAACAAACCATTTCCCTTCATTCCACTTCACCTCCCTACAAACCTTAGCCCTAATCTATCAAATTGTGCAGTTTTCCTAGCTAGGACTATGTTTAAATTTCCTAGCTCATCTCCCTCATTCATTTCCCTTCATTTAACTTCCTAAGGATTCCTAAAACCCTTTTCCATCTCCCAAATTTCCCTACTCCCATCTCCCTTCCCTAACTCCCTCATTTCACCACTTCAATCACTTTTCACAATTCTTTTCCCCCTTCCTATCATCTAGGGTTTCAAAAATGGAAGGAGACTCTTCACCATCAGAGAAAATAAAAAATCATAAATGGGGGAAGATTATGAGGTATGAGCCCACAAAATTTCAATGAGATCAATTCTTCACCATTCATAAGACAATGCTTTGAAGATGTCAACTGCCTAGGGTTTTGTCAAAGAGTGGGAGAGGTAAGTTTTCATGAGTAGCTCACTAATTTGATTTCCACCAATCTGAAAGGAGAAAAGGCCACCATTGCAATGATTTATTTCAAATTCTCAGTTGATTCCATCTCTCTTTCCATAGGGATAACTAGATGTGGAGGCACATGGCCCACCACTACCAAACCAAAAACAAGATTTGCAATATCAAGGTCAAACAAATGCAAAACAAGCTGAAGGAGACCCTAAAAGGAAAAGGTGAAAAGGAAAAATTGGAGATGCTTGCTGAGGCATAAATGATAGCATATTACACCTCATTTGGCTCTTCTGGACCAATTTTGGGAGTTTTTTGAGCATTTTTGATTTTTGGTGAATTTGGTGCAAATTCAGAAAAATACACTAGTCACAAGGCGCTGCGCTTTTTACTTAGAGCTCCAAATGAAAATTGGCTTGAATTTATAGAAATATTATGGCTTCCTCTCACCCATTTCCTCATATTTTTCAAACAAGGCTCAAATTTTGAGAAAAATGAAAAAAAGGGGTCAAAAATCAACATTCTGCCCCTATTTTTGATAGGTACTGCGTTTCTGGAGACACATTGGGAGAATGAGTGTTTGGAGGCCTTTCCATGGGTAATTTTCAAAAATTCAAGATGTTATGGAAACTAGATAGACAAGGCTACTGATATTTTAGATTTCAATTTTGATTTTAGAAAGACACCTAAAAATGGCCTCAAACTTGGTGCTGCGCTTCTGCAATTTTCTAAGATTTTAATTAAAAACTTCACTGTGTAATATCTCAGATTTTCTAGTTCAACTCGGGTAAAGGTAACTTGATGATGTAAATTTAGTAATTAGAAGTCTTGATGATGTAATCATGAATAAATTAGCATGATAGGTTGTTTTTATGGTTAATTAGGCCTCATAAATGAAGAAAAACTCAAATCAAAGTCTAAGAGAAGAGTTTGTTTTTTACCTTCTCACTCTCACTTGTTGGTTGAGATATTCTTGGAAACTATTCCACCACTCATGGATTCGACCCTTGAAGGTGGGGAAACTGTTTATCTTAGTATATATGTATCATTTTCTTATTCAGAGAGAAGGGTTGGACATTTGAGGAGAGAATTTGTATCTAGTGCTTTCACTCAGCTAATCAAAGGAGCAGTTACAACTATTTTTCAGGAATTCATGTGTAGTGAGTTTGTGATTTTGTTTTCTTTCTATGTCAGTTTATTATGAATGAATCCATATTTCTTAACATGTTTTTCTTTCCTCAGTGATTTTCCTTACAGTTATGTAGGCATAATTGTTTATATTTAAAGCTATGTTTATGTGGAAAATCATTTCTATGTTTCGTTCTTCTAGATTAATGAATTCATGGCATACATGCTCATTATCAACTTATAAGCTTCTTAGACCATACACTACATTGACCAAACTCTCAAATCCATCAAAAGACATTGCTATCTTGCTCCTCCTTATGCCTACCACTACAACCCTTTGAGGCCTTGACCTAGCTGCTTTTCCTCATCCCTGATCCAGCTATCCAAAAAACCTAAATTTCCAAAAAATCATATGAAACTATTATATATAGCCTAGAATCCATTTTTTTTTTCCAGTCATTGACTGTGAAATACTTATAAAGATCCCTATCTGGTTTTTAAAGGTTAGCTATTGAACTGCAAGTGGTTTGAGGTTGCCTCTTTCAATCTCCTCCTCAGGCTGGGACATTGTGGAGGATAACATGATGCACTCTCAAGAAAGGATGAGGATGTGGAAGCATTTCTTTGCACCATTTCTATTATCCAACCAGATTGGATAAAAGAAGCAAGGGATGAATGGAAGGATGAAGAAGAAGTGTGGGCACACATTCAAACGTTACAACAAGATCCCAGTTAATATGATACATTTAGTTGGAAAAATGATTCGTTATGGTACAAAGATTGCTTATACCTCTGTGATGAGCCTCATAAATGGGTAATTATATGGGCTCATTTTACCTCCTAGCCTAGTCAAATCAACCATTCTCTTAGCTTATTGTACGATTTTCTAATTATATTCATGCTTATAGAGTGAGTTCAGTTAGTTATGATGCCATGTGGTCTAATATGTGTTTAATGCAAATTATTGATGAATTTTATGGTCAAAGTCAAGGATCCAGTGGACAAATGGCAGCAATAACTCAAAGTGGATAAAGGAGAGGACTTATAGGAGGGATTCCCCCTCATTTATTACTCCTCACTTCGAATTCACCTTCATTCAGCTCGAAGTACAAGCAGCCAAGTCATGCATTAGTAGGCAGCCGAGCAAGTGGAGGATAACTGATGATTATCTCGAGTTTTGGGAGCCAAGCCTCCCTAATTTTAAGGAAGTTGTTGGTAGCTTCATTTGTATAAGTAGAGAGGCCTAGGGCCTCACTAGGATTGGATTTTTGTTGTACTTTTGCTCATGTAAACTCTGCTCAACTTCGAGCTTATTTTTTGTGACAGTTTCATGTAATCTTGTTCTTGTTTTGAAATAAAGATGGAATCCTTTTTGAGTTAGCACTGAGTCACCTCAGAGGGTTGAAGCTCTTGGGTTAGGGCCCAATCCAAGCAACCAAGCTCCTCTTTACTTTTATTTGTATGTTTTATTTCAGTTTGTAGATTAGGTTGTTGTTAGATGAATTTCTTTTATGGTCAATAATAGGTTGCTTTTGATGATTCAATAGTTTTCTTCCATTTGTGCTTTCTATAGTAGGTTAAGCAGTGATAAAGAAAATATCCAAAAGGCTAGCAATAGTGCCTTGGCCTCTCTTCCTCCCTCTAGGACCATGATTTGAGGCAAAAACCCTCTTGCTGCCCCAAAAACACAGATTTTCCTCATTCATAAGACTTCTAGTGTTTACAGCTTTTTAGTTGGGTAATAGTTTAGTTTGTTGTGCTTCAGAACTTCTTCATCATGCTCACTTTTTTATTTACCATATTATTTTTCCATGCTTTCCTTCCTTGTAGCAGTTATCAACATTTCCTTTCCTAGATCAAAGTTTAGATTAGTTTAATGCAAAACTCTATTTTTCTAGATGCACTTATTTCATTGCTTGCTTAATCTCAGTGGTTGACAGTCAGTTGTTTATGCAGCAGAGATATTCTAGTAGCAGGCCAGCCTATCAGCCATCCCATCCTCCATCTGATCCATGTCCTACAGGTTGCCCAAGTCTCCCCTCAATTCTACCTTAGTTTCCTGCATTTTCCATAGAATTTCTTCCTCTCTCCTTGAGCAAATCCAATCATATTTCTCTCTCCTAATGATTCTTGGTAGAACCTAGGTGCCCTAACACTTCATTCCAACCTTCATTCACCTTTTCCACCCACTCTCACACCCTCAAAACAGCCAAAACTGCTCTCGGCCTCCTCCTATAGGCCTCCTGTAGAACGTTGTTTTTCCTCTTGTAGATTTCCTGTGTCCTCCTGTAGATTTTGCTGTAGGCTTTCTTTTGAAGGCCAAGTGTGGGGAAAGCCTCTAGAAGGCCACTTGAGACCTCCTAGGACCCAACCACACCATATTACATCCTCACTAGTCCCAAAACCACCCTTCAACACCACCTATCTGCTGCCACATTTACAAACAATAAATCACATGCATGTCAAATTCACATAAAAATACATAAAAATCCAAAAAGATGTTTCTTGCTCATTTACTTCCAGAAATAGCCTAGTTAGATTTTGTTTACTTCCTTGAGTAGGTAATGGCATTATTTCCATGGTTTTCATAGTGATTTCTGAAAAAGTAGGATTAGTTGGTTAAGTAGGATTTACTTGGTTTTCTTTACATCTCAGTCTTTCTCCTTTCTGCAGTTAGAGTAGTATCTGTAGAGTAGTCTTTCTTTCCTTTCATCACATATAGAGCTTCTTCTGGAATCCATAGAAGTTGGCTTGAGCTCCTATTGATCTTGCACCGAATGACCAAGTGACAACCTGCAGTAAGAACTAGTACTTGTGCTTACAGCATCGTCACTTCCAAGTTTGTTATGAACTATTGGGTTGATAAGAGTAAAGTAGGTAGCCTAGGAGTTGTAACATTATTACTGCAATACTGGCACTCACCATACTTTTTAGCGCTGTTTCCGGGGAAGCGTCAGAGTATTTTGTGATTACTGGTTTCTTCTATTTCCTATTGCAACATTCCGCTAATAGTTTATTTTAGCAAAAGTAGACTAGTCATTTCTATTCCTTTAGTTCAACACTTCCTTGCTTTCCTTTTCAATTCTGCAAATTTCATTTCAGCAAGTTCATTTCAGTTAGTTGCAGTTTGTTTTGTTTAATCAATTTTAGTTTCTGCAGTTACTTTTAGTGTGGGGAAAAAGAAACAAAAACCAACCAAAAATATTTCCTTTCATAGGAATAGGAATAGAAATAACTCAGGAAATTTTTTTCCCAACATCCCCATTGATTCACACAACCAACCTTCTCTCTTCTTCGGTGGTTGTGATCAATAAGAACCCTTAGGTGAAAAACTAGACATATTTGAAGAACCTATAAGGGAAGAAGAAGAAAAAAAGTTCCTCTAGAGCCAATGGCTGAAAACAGAAATGTTGGGGGCAATACCTCTTCTTCCAATTCATCCATTAAAGGTGAAATTTCAAACATGCTGGAAGACATCGAGAGTGAGATGCTGCAGATTCTTGCCATGTAAATGGATACCTTACATATCAAAAGAAAACAAGAGGAAGCAGAGAGGGCTTTGGCCATTTTTTGCCCTAGATGCACTAGGAGGCTTCCTAAGAATGAATGCCCATTGAACTCTATAGGAGTTTTTTCAGTCTGTGAAGAAGATCATTCTATAGATAAGTGCCCTTCCTTGCCTGAAATTAAAGCTGTATACCAAGGGGCCAAAGGAGTCACTGAATAGATCTATTACATAAACCAAAGGAAGCTGCATGGACCTAGACCATACCAGCAGGGGATGCAAGGGACATCTTAGGCATAATACAACCCTAACCAAGTCACCTACATACCTTCTTGGGGCCCCCCTGCTCATCATTCCTGGTCCACGCCTCCTCCTTGGTTCTTCACATCTCGATATCATGCCCAACCAGCCACTCATTCATTTCAATCCTATGCTTAGCCGCAACCTCAGTGGAATGCATCTCATTAGGGGTGGAGGCCCCAATACAACTCTCTTCCTGCTCTTCTGCCTCCACCACCTGCCCAACCACAACCCCATCCACATCCATCTCAAATATACACTCCCACTCAACTACCTATACCACCATTTCCAAACCCACACATTGAAGTAGCTCAACCCATTTACAATGCTGAGGTACAACACTTCCAAACAACTCCTCTTGAGCTCAATGGTATTCACCATAGCTCAGGAAGAGTATTACAAAAAAGAGATTATATTGATATCATTGAAGGACCACCTCCAGAAGAAGAAGATTCAAAAGAGAAGATCAAAGAACCATGGGCTGCACTTGATGAAGAGAAGACATCAAAATCAGAGATCGAGAGAGCTCCCTCATGGTTACCATCAAATCCTCCATGTATTCAAGAGAAAAATCAGCAAAAAGAGGAAGATGTGAAGGTCATGGTAGAAGAAGACATGAAGAATGATCCAGATCAGAAAAAGGACCAAGTACATCATAGCTATATTGAAATATAGTTCCAGATAGTCACTAAGTTGCAGCATCACTCTCTTCCTCAACTATGCTTGATCCCTTCAAAGTCAAATCACTTGGTCTCTGAAATCTAGGTACATGTCAAAGCATACATTTCAAGCCTCCACAACATTCTGTCTATCATCTTGATGTGCACATGGCTCTCTTTGGAAGTATTCTTATACTTGAAAGTGATTTTGTTTTTCAAGTAGGGTAGGGTAGGAGAAAAAAAAAAAATAAGAGAAAAAAATAATAAGGACTCAAGTGAAAACCTCCATAAGGTGCTTGAATCCCATCATTAGGTTGAAAATCTCTTCTGAAGTGGCCCAATGATGACAAAAAAAAAAGAGAAAAATAAGGTCCTTGGGTGAAAACCTCCCTTGGAGGCACCCAGGGTAGGCAATTAGGGTGAAAATCTCTCTGAGGTGCCCTAGTTGTTTAAAAAACAAAAAAACAAAAAAAAGAAAAAAGAGAAAAAAAGGAGAATTTTTTGTTGCATTGCAAGTTTGTAGGAGGACTATAGGGAGTAGAAGAAGGTGCCAAGGGGACCCTGACATTCATACCAGCACCCATCTCATCTTCTCCACACTTTTCTCCATCATTTTTGGCATTTCTTTCACCCCACTATGCTTCTTTTTCAAAAACTATGTTTTCTACAGGAGGCTCCTGTAGGAATTACAGAGAGCCAGAAATGGATACAAAAGGCAGTTTGAGGGATAGGGAAGCTTCATGAAGAACCTATAAACCCTCTTACAATCTTCAAACCTCCTTGCCATCATTTACAAACTTGCATCACACCCCAACCACCATTTTTCTTCCTAACCAAGAAAAACACAGAAAAAATAGTTTTTTTAGTAAAAGAAAGAAAAACAAAAAAAATAAGAGA
The DNA here is from genome assembly GCA_031772625.1 of Pinus tabuliformis. Taxonomy (NCBI): domain Eukaryota; kingdom Viridiplantae; phylum Streptophyta; class Pinopsida; order Pinales; family Pinaceae; genus Pinus; species Pinus tabuliformis. The sequence continues at coordinate 853,514,601 of CM062809.1, read as the reverse complement.
GGAAGTAGCACCATCCACCCATCATTCCCGAGCTTCTACCACTCATTTTCCTTGCTGTCCTAAAAAAACTATAGGATGCTCTGTTTTACTATAGGATACAAAAATACATAGAGCAGAAATTTATTTTTTCCCTAACTTGAAAACCGTGCATCCATTTAAAAAATTGTTTCATGGGGAGATGCATATGGATGATGGTAACATGCTCAAGCAATTTCAGCAAATTCTAGTGCACGGTTACCAAGAAATTGGCCTCCATCACCTTCAACCATTTTTGCATTTTCTCAATATCCGTGCATCCATTTAAAAAATTGTTTCATGGGGAGATGCATATGGATGATGGTAACATGCCCAAGCAATTTCAGCAAATTCTAGTGCATGATTTCCAAGAAATCAGCCTCCATCACCTTTAGCCATTTTTAGTTTTTCTCGAGATCTGTGCATCCATTGACCAAAATTTTTCTATGGGGAGGTGCATAATGATGATGGAAACATGCTCAAAAAGTTTCAGGTCAATCCAGTCTACCATTTGGGAGATATGGACAAAACAAGAGCTCCTGTAGGAATTCCTGTAGTAGCTGATCCCATCAAAACCCAACACCAGCAGCAGAAGAATGCACACATGAAGGTTGAAGAAGGCACCTGAAACTTAGACCCAACCAGAGGAGAACCTGCACACGACATATCCACACATCAACAAGCATCCAACATGCATCAAAAGAAATAAAGGCATGCAGCAGAGAGGGAGCCACAACACCTCACAACAAATACATTCAGATCACAGGTAAGTAACTAAATCGCTCCTCTGTTTGCATTTGTGTAATTAGAAGTCATGCAAAAGCAACAAGATGGTTGAGGTTGAATGAGGGAAAGGTGGCCAATTAACTTGGCCACCTTCATCTAGTTAACTCCACTCATCTGAGATGTCACCCACACGTGCGCACAGTCAACTCAAGAAAGATGTCAAGGACAGGTAGTGGAGGAAGTGTGAACTCCGATGCAATCATGAGGGATGATTATGAGGAGGGGCCATGATGACAAGGCAGGTGGGGACCAACGGTCCGAATATGGCCAACGAATACTTTGCCAGCTCAACCCCCATCATGGGAAATATCTATAAAGAGTAATAAGTACTCCTCCCCGAGCACTCTCACCACCTTTTCCTTCATTCTTTCCTCGTAACTCAGCTACAACAATCTCCTTGTGCCCCCAAAACCTCGTAACCATCATCCTCCATCAATCTCTCCCATATTCCTGCTCTCGGCATTTTCTATAAGAGCACTTACAGGTTCTACAGGAGCACCTATAGGAATTCTACAGGAGGGACAATAGGCTTCTACAGGAGGGGCAGTGAGTTGTTTTGAAGGGAGAAAACATGGGTTTTAGCACTATTTTCAGTCCGAGGAGAAGGTTCCATGCATGACCCCATTGAATATAAATATATGCAAGAAGTGGTTTCAAATTGAGGAGGAAATAATCCTTTAGGAGGAAAAAAAAAAAAAAACTGTTGATTTAAAAATAAAAAATTAATTAATTAATTAATTAATTAAAAAAAACACACAGTCTCTGTTTTTCTCAAAAATTGTTGTCTCCATCTCCATATTTGGTTTCCAAAAAGAGTATAAACAAAATGACAGGAGATTTTATGAGGAAGGAGCCTACCAACTCCTCAAGGCTCCATGCACATCTCCAAGTAGTGGACATATTCACAAGCTCAAATTGCATGCACTTTTTTGAGAAATTTTGAGGGTTTGATGAGGAAATTACTCAAGAATTTTCCCACTCTTTGGTCCCTCACACTAGAACACATTCCACTGTCACCTTTAGAGGCCTTTCCATGGAGATAACCTTTGAATTTATCAGTAGGGTCACTACCCTTCCTCTTGGATTGCCTTGGAGTAAGGATGAGAAACCAATTGGCCAAGCTGCTAAGAAAAATTTCTTCTAAAACAATGAAACCCTTGTAGAGGATAAAAATGGCATTAGAAGGGCTAGCATACCATATCCTTGGGATGAGGTTAGCTAGAAAATAATCAAATATATTTCCTATGAGGGGAGGTACAACATTGTCTATGGTTACCATTTTAGAATCCTTCATGAATTAAGATATGGCATGGACACTCCAGCCCCTTAGAAGCTCAGCATCCCCTACTTCCTCCTATAGTCTCTCATTGACTCTAGCACTAAATTTCAAGCAGGGAATTCAGAGCAACTCGCTCACCATGGGTTAATCAAAATTTTAGTGGAATAATCCGTCCATACATTTACACTCCCTATAGCATGGCAAATCTTCTGAAACATGACAGTAGAAGATGACATAAAAGCCCTAACCTATGATATCAGTCCTACTAGCAGTGAGGAAGAAGAGCAGTAAGGGAGAGAAGGTGAGGCAATTCCACAATTCTTTGAAAGAAAGGATAAGGACCCATAGGTGGATGCAAATAGCCAAATCCAAAGGGGTTGAGGATATTGGCCATATGGAGAACAAACTTAGAGAGATGTGCAGAGAGTTAAGTGCTGTCAGACACAAAGAAGCAATCACAAGAAGCTACCTTGAAACTGAAAATGAATTGCTAAGAAGACAGTTGCAAGAGAAAGAGACCCAACTGGAATGCATGGCTAGCTAGTCCATGGAGGCATTGCAATGTAGGACACCAACAAAATCCTATGGCCTGTATCTCAAGGACCAATGGTTGCAATTTCAGATAAAGACTTTGGCACAAAGAGGCACAATGCCTTTCCAAGATTACAGGCAATTTATGGACCTGTGTGACCAAAGCACATCAGAAAATAAGGCAAAGATGGTAGAATTCTACCTACATAACATGGCCCTCATAGACATGAATGTGTGGGACCCCAATGCCAGGTTAGGGGATCTGCAACTAATGGCCATGGCCTCATGGATGAACCATGAAGAGTTAAGGGTGGCAGAAATAAGAAGGTTGATGGTAAAGGAGTAAAATGATGCATTAATGATAAGAGCTGAGCCATCAGACCCCATGGCACTCATCAACACACATAACCTGCTTGCCAATAATCCTCATATTTCCCCTAGATATATAAGTGATCAGGCACAAGCCATTGCACATTTTGAGTATATGGAAAGGTTACTTGGGGACGACTGTGTGCATGCATGTATGAGGAGATGGAACACCTTACCACACAGTATGTAGATCAGGGAATATCATGCCCCAATGAGGATGAAGGAGGCATTAAGGAGAGTACCAATGTATAAGCGCTCCATGTAGAGGCTGAAGGTCAATTGGATTGGCCTCAAATTGAGTCCCCCATTGCTGCTAGGCATGCTGGAAGGTAGAAGAGAAGAAAAAGAGCAGGAGCACCGGGAAGAAATAGAAAGGAAGGCATGATTCTATGACAAGGAAGAGGAGACCACATCAGAAGCATGGGATGCTAGGGAGGCCACCAAGGCCATAAAAGATGACGAGATGGACTAAGTTGCTTAGAGGATGAGCAACACTTTCAGTAGGGGGGTGATGATGAGCCTCATAAATGGGTAATTATATGGGCTCATTTTACCTCCTAACTTAGTCAAATCAACCATTCTCTTAGCTTATTGTATGATTTTCTAATTATATTCATGCTTATAGAGTGAGTTGAGTTAGTTATGATGCCATGTGGTCTAATATGTGTTTAATGTAGATTATTGATAAATTTTGTGGTCAAAGTCAAGGATCCAGTCGAAAAATGGCAGCAATAAATCGAATTGCACAAAGGAGAGGACTTATAGGAGGGAGCCCCCCTCATTTATTACTCCTCACTTCGAATTCCCATTCATTCAACTCAGAGTACAAGCAACCAAGTCATGCATTAGCAGGAAGTCGAGCAAGTGGAGTATGACTGATGACTATCTCGAGTTTTGGGAGCCATGCCTCCTTGATTTTAAGGAAGCTATTGGTAGCTTCATTTGTATAAGTAGAGAGGCCTAGGGCCTCACTAGGGTCGGATTTTTGTCGTACTTTTGCTCATGTAAACTCTGCTCAACTGCGAGCTTATTTTTTGTGACAATTTCATGTAATCTTGTTCTTTTTTTGAAATAAAGATGGAATCCTTTTTGAGTGAGCACTGAGTCACCTCAGAGGGCTGAAGTTCTTGGGTTAGGGCCCAATCCAAGCATCCAAGCTCCTCTTTACTTGTATTTGTATGTTTTATTTCAGTTTGTAGATTAGGTTGCTATTAGATGAATTTCTTTTATGGTCAAGAATATGTTGCTTTTGATGATTCAATAGTTTGCTTCCATTTGTGCTTTCTATAGTAGGTTAAGCAGTGATAAAGAAAAGATCCAAAATGCTAGCAACAATGCCTTGGACTCTCTTCCTCCCTATAGGACCATGATTTGAGGCAAAGACCCTCTTGCTTCCCCAAAAACATAGATTTTCCTCATTCATAAGACTTCTAGTGTTTGCAGCTTTTTAGTTGGGTAATAGTCTAGTTTGTTGTGCTTGAGAACTTCTTCATCATGCTAACTTCTTTATTTACTATAGTTTTCTTCCATGCTTTCCTTCCTTGCTGCAGTTATCAGCATTTCCTTTCCTAGATCACAGTTTAGATTAGTTTGATGCAAAACTTTGTTTTTCTAGATGCACTTATTTCATTGCTTGCTTAATCTCAGTGGTTGACTGCCAGTTTTTTATGCAGAAAGATCTTCTAGCAGTAGGCCAGCCTATTAGCCATCCAATCCTCCATCTGATCCATGACCTATAGGTCACCCAAGTATCCCCTCAATTCTGCCTTAGTTTCCTGCATTTTCCATAGAATTTATTCCTCTCTCCTTGAGAAAATCCAATCATATTTCTCTCTCCTAATGATTCTTGGTAGACCCTAGGTGACCTAACACTTCATTCCAACCTTCATTCAGCCAAAACTGCTCTCGACCTCCTCCTATAGGCCTCTTATAGAACGTTGTTTTTTCTCTATAGATTTCCTATGTCCTCTTGTAGATTTTCTTGTAGGCTTTCTTTTGAAGGCCAAGTGTGGGGAAAGCCTCCAAAAGGCCACCTGAGACCTCCTTGGACCCAACCACACCATCCTACATCCTCACAAGTCCCAAAACCACCCTTCAACACCACCTATCTGTTGCCACATTCCCAAACAATAAATCAAATGCATGTCAAATTCACATAAAAATCCAAAAAGATGTTTTTTGCTCATTTACTTCCAGAAATAGCCTATTTAGATGTTGTTTACTTCCTTGAGTAGGAAATGGCATTCTTTCCATGGTTTTCATAGTGCTTTCTGCAAAAGTAGGATTAGTTGGTTAAGTAGGATTTACTTGGTTTGCTTTACATCTCAGTCTTTCTCCTTTCTGCAGTTAGAGTAGTATTTGTAGAGTAGTCTTTCTCTCCTTTCATCACATATAGAGCTTCTTCTGGAATCCATAGAAGTTGGCTTGAGCTCCTAGTGATCTTGCGCCAGCTAACCAAGTGACAACCTGCAGTAAGAACTAGTACTTGTGCATACAACACCGTCGCTTCCAAATTTGTCACAAACTACCGGGTTGATAAGAGTAAAGTAGGTAGCCCAGTAGTTGCAACATTATTGTTGGAATACTGGTGCTCACCACTATGTAAGAATTCCCAACTAAAACAAAAGATTCTTATGGAATTGCACACTTCTCCCTTAGGAGGGCACTCAGGATTTTTAAAAACTTACCACAAGGTTAAGAAGGAATTCTTTTGGGATGACCTTAAATAAGATATTCAAAAGTTTGTAGTGGAATGCTTGGTTTGCCACAAAATAAAGTTGAAACAATTAAGACCCCAGGTCTATTACAAACTTTATCCATTCCAAGCCAATGTTGGGAGGAAGTTTCAATGGATTTTATAATAGGTTTACCCTAGTCCGAAGGAAAGAGTGTCATCATGGTGGTAGTTGACAGACTTACCAAGTATGCACACTTTTTTGCATTATCGCATCCATTTAAAGACAATACAGTTTCTACTACATTTATGGAAACAATTCAAAAGCTACATGGAAACCCAAAGATTATTGTAAGCGACAAAGATCCCATTTTCATTGGAAATTTTTGGACATAATTATTTTCTTGTCTTGGTACTCAGTTAGCTTATAGCTCATCTTATCATCCTCAATATGATGGGAAAATTGAGATAGTAAACAAATTTTTGGAAGGATATCTACATTGCTTTGTCTTTGAAAAACGGACACAATGGGTCAAATGGTTGCCTCTCGCTGAATGGTGGTATAACACTTCCTTCCATACTACAACAAAAATGACCCCATTTATGGCACTTTATGGATATCATCCACCATCCATCACATGATATTTAAGATAAAATTCTAAGGTTCAAGTAGTGGAAGATCACATCGAGCATCAATAACAAGTTCTCCAACTCTTAAAGGATAACCTCACTTAGGCGCATAATAGAATGAAACAACAGGCAAATCAACATTGCAACGAAAGAAGTTTTGATGTAGGTGATTGGTATTCCTACGGCTACAACCATATAAAAAAATGTCCCTCAAGCAAGCTAAGAAGGATAATAAATTATCACCAAAGTATTATGGTCCATACAAGGTGTTGCAAAAGATTGGTACTATGGCATACAAATTGGAGCTTCCTGTAGCTTCCCTAGTGCACCCAGTTTTCCATGTTTCATGTTTAAAGAAGGCTATAGGTGATAAGCTCCTAGTTCAAACAATATTTCCAACTTGACGAGGAAGGAAAAATCATATTGGAACCCGAAGCAGTCACAGAAACAAGAACTCGACAGCTACAAAATTGATCAATTTTGGAGTATCTCATCAAGTGGAAGAACTTTCCCGTTGAAGATTCCACATGGGAGGATGAGAATTTTATATAGAAGCATCCAAAATTACTCAAGCGTTTAGGAAAACACTTTTCTGAAGGAGAGGGGCATGTTAGTTCCCTATAATACTAGTGATTCCCTCATTACTATTGTCATTGTAGCTCTTATTGTTATTATTGTGCCCTTATTGTCCCCATAGAATCCCACTATTGTTATTGTTGTGCCCTTATATTATTATTGTTATGTCGGATTTGATTATATTGTGACCCCTTAAACTCCTATAGAAAGGAGGTTTAGTCATTTGTATCATCCAAGAATTGTTCATTCATGTAATGTAAAGGAGGTTTCCCCCTCGAAGAGGCTGATTTCTAAGGTGTTGATCTATCTTTTCTATCTTTTTGTGAGCTGGTTTCATAACAAGGGGGTTGGTGAAAAAAGGGGAGGGAAATCATAGCTAGAAAGAGGAGCTGGGGGAGCAGGAAGGCTAGAGAAGACTAGCTAATGGGGAAGCACCTAGGGCCATAGGGCCATTGAGCACTATAAAAGTAGGGCATGCTGCAATGAAGAATCATAGAGCTCTCTTTGTAAATTAATTGAATATTGTCATAGAATGTCTAATCTTTTTTAGACTTCATCAATACTCATTCCATTTCTTAGACCTCTTATCTATCACCTTGAGCCATTATAGTTGATTATCCTTTAGGTGATTTAGGGAAGCTTCAATTGTGGTCAAATACCACTAAAGAGTAGAAGAAAGTTTGTCAAGGTGACAATGGAAACCCTTTCTCTTATAGCCAGAAGGTCTGGTTCCACCTAATGGGGATTTTCACTAGGCTTGTTTATATTTTGTGGCAACAAGGACAATACCGCTCAACTCTACTACGCTTACCACATTTTTCTAGGTAGTTAGCTCAACCAACACTTTCCTACTTTGTAATGCACCAAATGAATACCCATCGACTAAATTGTTGATTTATTGTTTGTCGACTACCCCTTGATTGAATACACATATTAATTTATACATCAAATGCACATTGATCATCTACACAAATTTACTATCCATCAATGGTATAAAAAAAATTGTTGTACATTAACTACCTGTAAATGGTATATTGTAATTGTTGTTTGTTGACTATCCAATGAGTAATCAATGAAATTCACTATAGAAAAATTATTCCCACCAGGCTCTAATGATAGTTAGCAACATTTTAATTAATACATAATATTTTTTTGGGTGCCTTACAAGACAAATTCCTCTATTAGGGTACCTTAGTACCATACTTCTGACCCGGTCTGATATCTCATGCATGTACCATGATATGCATAAATTAACATGTTCAAAAACAACAATATAAATATGTATAACACACATAATATACAAATAATATGTATACATAAGAAATAACACATCATTAATCATATATACACATAATAAACATGCTTATATGATCTAATTCATTGATTAGATATAAACTTCAAATGCTCCACCCAACCATAGACCTCATTTCTCTAAATCTCTCAATATTGGGTCACCCCTGAGATGGGGCTACAACTCCACAAGGGAAAATTATCACCTAGAGCTAATTATGGTCATATAGATAGTACCAAATAATTATTAGGTTTGATACCAACTTATAAAACTTCCCTAACTATAGTCATGCATCCTCTAACCTACACAACCTAAGGTAATGTACCCTTTCTATGCTTCTATGGTCCATCAAGTTATGCCACCACTCTTATTTGGATTCCAACATAGACTTAACAAGAAGTATCAAAGTGCTACAGCTCCGGGAGTTCCATCTTCCCTCAGGATTCTTCCAGGAACCCATTACATTAGGTAATTCTACCCAACCAATTCCCCCTACAAGCTTTAATATTACCGAAGGTAAGAATGGATAATTGACCATAGAATTCCACCAAGGAATTTGACACAAGTTTACCAAGTTACAGGATTAGTGGCTATCCAAGCTCACTTACTATTAAGTATGTAGCGTGAACCAATGACAAACCAACAATTAACCAACAAGGTACCTAGGAGCAATGATAAGATCATGGAATGAATGACAGAATGATGTGAACATTAATTTTGTATGCATGTGGTATATCCACTAAGTGTCACATGAGAATCTCACCCCACCACTTGGGAACTCATGTTGATCAATTTCACAGTTGGAGTTAGGCTTATGTCATGTATTTATAACTTTAGGTTATATTCAGAAGTCACTTTTGGAATATTATATTATTTTCATGGCTTAGGAACCATGTCATGGTTCCAACCTCACCTTTCCCTATTGTGGAAACCTATCCCTCCATCTCTCATTTTTGACTTAGTCTGCAACAATGATGTATTCCATTAACAAGGATGTGATTTAAATGTTACATTGTTAGGCTTGCTATCCTTAATCACATATGCACTATATCCTCACAACATATTATCATAAGAATGTAAGGTACAAAAAATTATATACATAAGCACACAAAGGTCCAACACAAATTAGATCACCAACCTAATATAAACAAGTGAAAATAAATACAGGGGTCTTTCTAAGGGTGTTACAACCCTCACCCCTTATTTATGCACTGTCCTCAATGCATCATATACATATGTATAATCAAAATAAGTGTAGTTATGCCTTTCACATAGCCTCCTCTAGCTCCCACGTAGCATCTTTAGGGTTGTAACAACTCCATTGGAAATTTACCATCCCTATGGCCTGTTAAAAGTGTAACTAGTGCCAAACTTCATAATTGATGACATAATGTAATGTTTATGTATTTTTCAAAAGAAAATCATTATAAAGATCAAAGTTTTTTTTTTTAGACCCTTCTTGGGCTATTTATGTCAATAAATAAAACTATTTTTAATTCAAAATGTGTCTTGTCCCTCCTCCATCAATTCGACTTCCTCACCCATCAAATTGGCCTCATGAAGGGAACTTGACCTGACAAAAAGACTATAAATAAGTGATGTATTCCACCTATTATGGAATCAACCAAGAAATAACTTGATATGCAATATTAAGTAAAAAAAGAAGTTTGAAAAGGTCTAGGGAAGGAAGGTCTATACCATTGCAAGAAAAGAAGAAGACTAGCATAGAAGAAAAGGTTCGAAATTTCTTCATTTTCTGCCCACACGTGTGAGAGGGCTGAGGTACAAGAGCGACTTGCAAGGCCGAAGGTGCAATTCAAAATTATAGAGACAATAAGGAAGGTTGAGACCTTGTTTTGGGGCAGATTTACTTTGACTTGTGTTGACTTTTGATGGTCAAAGGCTTGTAGACTTGGGCATCTTTGTCTTGATTAAGAAAGAGTGGTTGGAAGGCTACCTTGGTATATGGAGTAGGTCTTATTGTTGGTCTAATGGTATTGGTTGTCTCACTTTGAACTGGTTCTTGAAGAAGAAAATATTTTTGGTTGGGTTTTCCCCTAAGAGAGGGGTTTTTCCTTTGGCTGAGAGCCTACCCTGTTGTTCTTTGTTTTTTTTATCTTCATGCATTTGTGTTTTGGTATTTTATTTATGAAAAGAAGTTAAAGAAGACATAAAGAAGACAGAAAAATTATATATGCATCACAAGTAATTATCAAGATAAGAAAATATTTTTGCCTTTCTGATTTTCTAACATGGTATCAGATCTAAGGTGAAGAAAGGAAAAAGGCAGCTTGAAGATCATTTTCTCTCTAGTAAGGAAAGGATTCAAGGAGAAAGAAGATAATTTTTTGGACTCTTGAAGATCTTTTTGGAAGAAAGAAGGAAGTCTTTGAAGTTTTGAAAGAAGTGTTGGGACCTCCCTTGAAGAAGGTAATGGAATAGTAAGCAACCCTTTGGAAGTTCAGTAGAAGACCTCAAGGAGATTTAGTCCTCATCAAAAGTGACATTATCAAATATATCTATGGCATCATCAATGAAATATAAGATTAAATTTTAAGGATCTTATACTTTAGAGCATGGAAGACAAGGATGGACCTCATCCTTGCAAGGAATAAAGTATTGGACTTAGTAAAAGGAAAAGTCAAAGAACCAACTGATGATGCCGAAAAGGAGAAGTATAAGGAAAATGACATTATAACCATGATATTAATTATGGATGGAGTTAAAGACAACTTGATTCACTACATATCCACGCTAAACACTTCAAATAAAAGGTACGATGCCCTCTCCAAGTTATTTACAGTGAAGAATATTGTGCAAGTGGCAAGGCTAAAGAATGAACTTCGAACTGTCAAAATGACCAAAGATGATACAATTTCTTCTTAATTTGTAATAATTTCTTGTATAAGATATGAATTACAAGTAGTTGATGAAGTAATCCATCATAAGGATCTTGTGATTGCTACCCTACTAGGATTACCAAAGTCTTGGAATGCCTTTGCAATTGGAATTAGTAGTTGGAAAGATTCTCCCAACTTTGAGGAAATTTGGACTACGTATACTCAAGAAGAAGCTCATCTTACCTTAATAGGAGGAAATCAAGAATACAAAGAGAATACCACCTCAAATTCCTATTCTACCCATTTCAATAAGAAAGGAGAAAATAATAAATTTAAAGGGTTAAAGAAGAATCATCGTGGGAATATTGAACTTTCTAAAATAGAATGATATGATTATCACAAGTTGGGACACTATAAGAACCAATGTCTTGAGAATCCTAAGAACAAGAAAAATGAAATATATCAAGCCACAATTGCCACTAATGAATATCCATCAAATAAAACCAAAACCAAAGATTCAAATGTAAAATACTTATTCTAGTAAGTCTTAACGAATGTTATCCCTTGTGTATCCTTTGTTTATAGTTTAACTCGTTGATTTTAGGTCTTTTGGAACTTTCTTCATTGATTGACTCCAGGATTATTCTTTCTCTTGAATTTGATTCCTAAGGTTTATAGATATAATATGCTTTGATAGAAAGCTATTGAGTTGTTTTGATAAGTTGAAGGAATCCCTCAAAATATCTGGATCAATGCAAGATCAAGAGGGAGCCTCTACTTTTTACAAAAGATAAGTATTTTGTTTTCTATTTCTTTCATTACATTGTTAATACCTCAATGTATCTAGCTTCATTTTTGTACTTGATTATAACCCTTTCTTTTAGAAGAAGGCTTGCAAATATATTCTAAAGAAGAAAGGATTATGGCTAGATTCAGAGGGAGCCCACAAAGAAATATTTGAGTCCTGAAAGAAGTTTTGTTAAGGGATCTCTTCAAGATTTGTAAAAGGAGCCACTCTAGGTATGTTTAAATTGTAAAATTTGTAGTAGTTCTCCATCATGATATAAAGGTACGATCTTTTTTAAAATCTCTTTATGATAGTCTCATGTCTATGGTTTTGCTATAGAATCATAAAGATTCTTATATTGTTAAGGTATTTTGATTTCTAGAATAAATCAACCCTTGTAGTACTATCTTTTGCTATTTGTTCACTTTGGTAAAACCCTAGCCTTTTTTATTTTTAGGGTTTGTTGATAGTATCTAGGGCATATGACAAAACCCTAGCTAAAGTTGATATAAGAACCTAGGGCATGATAGTCAAACCCTAGGTGTAATTTCTTCCACTATGATTGAAACCCTAACAAGATTTAGATTTTGGGATATCTCAGGTTTAATCCCTTGATTAAAATTCTAATAACCCTAGATTGATAAACTTAACTTCATGCTCTTGTACATGTATATTTTGTTGTGTTGTACTTGCTGACGATATTTGTAGGTACAAAGTTATAAATATTAATGTCTACCTCATGCTTGATGATGAATTTTTGATGATGAGCATGATGGATAGAGGGAGTTGTAGAAACCCTGATAACATTGATAATTGAAAGATATAAAAGATAAAAGGATTGTTGTTCCGAAAGGTTGAAGTTCTCTAATGACATGATGATGCAAGAAGAAGAGCCTGCATGGTTGGAAGAATAAAATAATTGATGATGGATTTATCTCTCTAATTGAGAGGGAGCTTGGATATATTTACTTTGTCAAGGAAAGTGCATATCCTCCCTAGTTGAGAGGGAGGAAATTATTCTCTACTTCGTGTGTTATTCACTAGGCAAAGTCTAACAAATGTACGTCTAGTGAAGGCCATGAGGAGATAATGGTGCTAGGGTTGGTATCTTGGTAGTTAGACTAGATGATACCTAGAACCTTGTGAGGGAGGATATATTGGATTAGATGGTACCTAGAACCCAATTAGGGTTGGTGCCTTCACTTAGTTAATATCTAGATCATTGTAAGGGAGGACATCTTGGTGTAGATACCTAGATCACTATGAGGGAAGGTATTTTGGTCTATATGTTATGGAGACCCCTGTTTAGGGTGGATATCTTGACCTTGATGATGTCTAGATCCCTAAGAGGGTTGGTGTCTTGACCTAGTTGGCATTTAGATCTCAGTTAAAGTTGATATATTGGCCTAAAAAACACCTTAGTCCTTGTTGGGATGGTACCTTGGCAGGTAGCCTAGATGGTACCGAGATCCCTTATTTGTGTTGGTGTCTTGGCCTAGATGATGTTCAGAGATCTATTGAAATTGAAATATTGGCCTAGATGACACCGAGATTAGTGATAAGTAGGTGTCTTGACAAGTATCCCAAATGACACAAGGGCCCCTAATGAGTTAGTGTCTTTGTAGATGGCACTTGTATCCCTGATTAGTTACTGTCTCAGTAGATGACTCTTGGATCCCTAATGAGTTAGTATCTTAGTAGATGACACTTGGATCCCTGATGAGTTAGTGTATTTGTAAATGACACTTGGATCCCTGATGAGTTAATAGATGACACTTGGATCCCTAATGAGTTAGTGTCTTAACACGTGGATCTTTGATGAGTTGTGATGGTGTCTTGGTAGGCATATTGATGAGTTGGTGACACCTAGATCCTTCTTGAGTTAGTACCTTGGTAGGTAGCCTAGACGATACCTTGGTGGATTAGTACCTTGGCAGTTTTGGCCTTGATTTTTGTGTATGATATTGTATTCTCCTTAGAACATTTCAACTTGAGGTCAACCTTGTACTTGTTGAACAATTATGAATACCTCCCTAGTTAAGAGGGAGTGTTAAAAGTGTAACTAATATCAGTGTTCATAATTGAAGACATAATGGAATGTTTATATATATTTGTCAAAAGAAAAGAAATGAAAATCATTGTAAGGATAAAAAAAAAAAATATTTTTATAAGCATGGGTTTCATGCTCAATTTATAATGTTTATAGGTCAAAGCACCCATTGAGTGCTTCTAGGTTTTTGTCATGAGCCATAGTTTATGTTAAGAAAGAAAATTATTTTTATGTCAAAAATGTATTTTTTCCCTCCTCCACCAAGTTGGCTTCCTCACCCATCGAGTTGGCCTCATGAAGTGAGCTTGACCTCACAAAAAGACTATAAATAAGTGATTCGACCTATTGTGGAATCAACCAAGAAATAATTTTATCTTCAATATTAATTGCAAAAATAAGTTTGAAAAGTCTAGGGAATGAAGGTCTATACCATTTCAAGACAAGAAGAAGATTAAAATGGAAGAAAAGGTCTAAAATTTCTTCATTTTCTACCCACACGTGCGATAGGACCAAGTTACAAAAGAGAGTTGCATGGACGAAGGTGTAGGCTGAAATTACAAAGATAAGAAGTAAGGTCGAGACCTTGTTTTGGGGAAAATTTACTTTAACTTGTGTTGACTTTGGATGGTCAAAGGCTTGTAGACTTGGGCATCTTTTCCTTGATTACGAAAGAGTGGTTGGAAGGCAAATTAGTGGATGGAGTAGGTCTTGTTGTTGGTCTAATGTCTTGGTTGTCTCAATTTGAATTGGTTCTTGGAGAAGAAAATAATTTTGGTTGGGTTTTCCTCATGGAGAGGGGTTTTTCCCTATTTGAGAGCCTATCCCCTGTGTCCTTTCTACTTTGGTTGCCCTGAAGTCAACAGAGTTGATATCTGGTCTTTGGAAACATGTTGAAGTAAATGCAAAGGACCTGATGACAATTGACTCAGCAGTATCTTTGTTTTGTGCATTATCTGCTCAGGTTGTATCTAGACCACACTTATCAGTGTTAGGATCTCTTCTGAAAGAGTGGGAAGGTTTGTATGAAAATGAGAGTCAAAGTACTAAAGATAAAGAGACAAAAGAGACCCAAGATGCAACAGTACCGAATGATTGGAATGAGGTAGTTGAGTGGGATGATGGATGGGAGGCATTTCAAGAACCAAAACCAAAGATAGATGAGAAACCCGATAGAGTTGTGTTGTTTTTCTCTTCATGCATTTATGTTTTGGTATTTTTCTGATGAAAATAAGTGAAAGAAGGCATAAAGAAGATAAAAAAAGTACATATACATCACATGTAATTTTTTTCGCAAGGAAAAATCGTAACTTTTCATTAATTTTGAAAAATTACATATATTAGATGCCGCAGGCATATGCATAACTATTGGCCATAGCCATTCAAGTAGTGTTCATAATAAGTTTTGGCTGAAACCATTTCCAAAAAAGAGTTGTACATAATTCTCCTCACAGGGTGTACTCGAAATGTCTAGCATAAAACGGAGAGAAGCATAAATATATACATATCCAATTACTATGTATCGATTGATAATATACCAAAATATTTAGGGCATGTCTGTCCTTGGATATGACCTATCAATGTAGGGCCTATTTGCCCTCGAATATTCCCTATCAATGTAGGGTCGGTGATAATATTGATACTGTTCTGCACCAAGTTGTTCCTGTATCATCCACAAGCCTCGGGGGAGTGTCATGGCCTCTTTCGATAATTTGTCAGCAGCCTCATTATGTTCCCTATAAAAGAATTAAATTGTGCCTTGAATTCCAAAATTTCATCCAAGATGTTTCTAAGTGTGTGTGCATGACAAATGTTGATGTTATTGAACCAGTTTATGATGATTTTGGAGTCTCCAAAGATCTGTAGATCTATGCATGAATGTGCCAATGCAAAATGCAGTAGATGCCTGAGCGAGATTAATTATGCATAGTTATTGGTTCCCTCTCCCAATCCCAGTTGGATTTTGAAATGGTGTTGCTCAGATAGGTGAAGGATAATCCCCCCCCCCCTCCCCTACACTCTAGAAAGGAATCTGTGGTTCCAATTTTTAAGGCGCTTCTCAATTTTGATAACAAGCCAAATCCAATCTGCAATTCTGTAACAATGGGGTTTGATCCAAAACCCTAGATACTTGAGACCATCCTCCAGGTGATGATTCAGAAAAGGGAATTTCAGATGAGCATATCTAGCTTCCAGGGGAGATGTATTAGAGAGGGTGATGGTGGACTTGGAGTGATTTGCTTCCATGCCGGTGGCCAAGGCGAAAAGAGTGAGAATGTCATGGAAGGTAGATGTGTCCCTATGGCTTCCATTTAGGAATATAAGTACATCATCTACGAAGAGTAAGTGAGTGAGAAAGCAGTGGTCACTCATTTTCAGCCCTTGTAGTCTCCCTTCCCTCTTGGCTGATACAGTAAGTCTACTGAGACCTTCCATGACAATCAGAAATGGAAGCGGGGAGAGTGGACATCCTTGCAGAAGGCCGCATGGAAGAATTGATATGCAGAGCCATTGATGAGAACATTGAAGGTTGCCGAGGTGATACAACACATGATCCAGTCTATGAAAGGAGGAGGGAAGCCCAGGTGGGTGAGGATCATCTTGATATAGAGCCAGCTGACCCAATCGAAGGCTTTAACAAGATCAATTTTGAGGATAGCCCCTTTGAGATTTTTTGATTTGATGGAATGGAGGGCTTCTTGGGCAGTTCCTATAGCTTCGTGAATTTGTCTGTTTTGTAGGAAAGAAAATTGCTCTGGGGAGATGTGGTGGGATAGGATGGGCCGAAGACGATTTGCAAGAATCTTGGCAATGATTTTATATAGGCAGTTGCAAAGGGAGATGGGGCGGAAATCATTGAAGGATATGGGGGAGTCAGCTTTTGGGATCAGAGAAATGAAAGTGGTGTTAATGGCCTCATACATATGTCCAGAAGTCCTGCATTCCTCCACCACCTTCAATAAATCCTGTCCAATGAGCTCGTAGAAGGCAAGGTAGAATTCTATAGTCCAGCCATCTGGCCCTAGACTTCTGTCTTTTTTGAACCATTTTAGAGTGCCTTCTAGCTCCGCCAGAGTGACGAGGGTTGTGAGTTCCTCTGCCATGTCGTTGTCCACAAATCTGGGGAAATGTTCCACAATTTTGACAATTTCAGCAAGGGAGGTTCCAGGGGGAGCCTTGAAAAGGTTCCTGAAATGTGTGTTCCCAAGGCGGGAGAGTTGATGGAAGGTTTTCATTGTACCCCCATCTTCCATGGGCATTTCCCAGATAGTATTGGTGAATTTCCTTCCCTTTGCAAAATTTTGGAAGAATTTGGTGTTCTCATCTCCAGCCTTTAGCCAGATTTCTCAGCTCCAAAGCCTCCAGGTTTCTTCCCTCTCCTTTAAGATTTTTGATCTCTGGTTTTCCAAATTTATGAGATGAGACTTTGCTTCAGCTGATGTGAAACCCCAGCCCTGCTCATCCAGAAGGGTAGCCAGTGATAGTTCAATTTCTTCCAGGGTTTGGTCATCCCTCTTGGTTTTTTCTTTTGCCCAGTTTATGGAGAGTCTCTTGAGCTTGGTGAGGTTGGTACAAAAACCTTCTACCAGGGATCTCCCTGTGTCTGGTGGATTAGATAGCCAGAAGTCAGAGACTAGTTGTATGTAGGATGGATCTGCAAGCCAGGTGGAGTTGAATTTATATGGTGCCCTAGGCTTTTGTGAGGGACCCATGATCTCCATATAGATGGGGGAATGGTCCGATATACCTCCAAAACCAACCCATTGTCTATAGAGGGAGATTTTTTGTATCAGAGAGTCCTTTATTAGAAATTGATCTAGTCTCCTGGCCAGGGCTGCTCACCCACTCTCCGGTTCCTCTAGGTGGGAAGAGGTTTTATCATAGGGATATCCGTTAGATGATGTTGTTCTAGTAGTAATTCCATGGTCTCTGTGAGCGAATCCACCTGTGCATTTGTCCCCCAAGATTCCCCAAATCCTATGGAGAAATTTAGGTCACCACCAAGAATGAGATTATCCAGGGAGGTGAGGGAAAGGTTGAGCAGGTAGTTCCAGAAGGCCTCTCTGTGTTGACATGGGCCGTATACATTGATCAAGCGAAGATCCATCCCCAGTTCAGATGAGAAGATGTCCATGCCAATAAATCCAGCTCCACCCTAGGAGGCTTTAAGGTGAATGGTGCGGGGATTATATCCCAAGGCTAGTCCTACAGATCTCCCTATGACATCAAGGGATTGGAAGATCCAACCAGGCTTTATTGAGCAGAGGGTGCGAGAAGTGAGGTCAACCTCTCCCAAAGTTTCTTGTAGGAATATGATGTCGACAGGCTCAGACTCGAAGAGCCTTCTGAGGGCTAGCTTTTTGGGCACGCTAGCCATGCCCCTGCAATTAAAGGAGAGCCACTTCATGGGGGCAGATGGTGATGGGTGTTCATGGCTCTAAGTACCCAGTCGAGAGAAGATTGTCTACCCGAGGCTACTTCCGCCCCGACAATAAGGATGGCTTTAGAAAGGTGGGATTTGTGCCCTCTGATCGATTTGGGAGGTTGGGAGGAGGGGGTCAGACCCAAGCCAAAGGATGTAGGGCTATCCTTAAAAGGGGGGGGGGGGAGGACTGAGATTGTAAGGGTGAGGGGGACCAAAGAGGGTAGAAGGGATTGAGGTGGAGGGGCAGGGTTCTGAAGGGAAGGATGGAGGGGTGGTTGAGAGGACAAACTGGGGACCTTCAAGAGGGCAAGGGATGGACGGGGATGTGTAACCCTGGACTGGTACAAATGCTGTACATAATATGTAGGGAAGAAATAAAAATAGAGTCTAGGGGAGGAGGAGTAACCGAGGAGTAAGAAGCCTCCACAACAGCCTGCGATCAGGTCATCGGCAGAGAAGGAGGACGAGGAGTTCTAGTAGATGCCCGACGAGATGGGGAGCCCATCCTATTCATAGATTTTTCAACCAAAGGAGATGACCCAGGGGTGGATGCAAGAGCCTTTGTCACCTCCCCTTTTGGCCCCTATGTAGAGTCCAAATCCCTTTGCAGCAATGAGCATTCCTTGTATAAATGTCCCACTTTGTGGAACCTGCAACATCTAAAGGGGACTCCCTTGTAGTCCAAGATCTATATTCTGGTGAAGTTCTTCCATTGTAGGGTAATTCTCTCTTCGAGCCCTTCCCTTGTGTCAAGATGCACTAGAATTCGAGCCAAGGATCTATTCCTGGTTTGAATATAGGATCTTTCATAATCCAAGTAGGTTCCCAGCGCATTCCTGATTTGGAAAAACACATCTTCATATCAGTATTGCAAGGGGAGTCTAGGTAGCCTGATCCATAACAGCCCGGACCCAATCTATTCTCTTTCTAGGTCGAAGAGCAGGCTCCCTCGCTTCAGCATGATCGAGGCCATTTCGATGTGCCAGTATAGAGCTAGAGCCCAGTTGGTGTATTCTTCTTGGTTGAAATATAGCGCAAACCAGCCACAAGGTAGTGTTTCCACTCCAGGTAGGTCTTTGAAGATGTTGCCCCATATTTCCTTGGCCCATAAGCTGAGTCGCTCTGCCGAGTAGGCACGACCTCTGACCCTGCCCACCAGGACCTTGCCGATCGTGGTAACCACCTCTCCCATATTCAATCCTTCTCCGAATTTGAGAGTGAGGTCCTTCCCAAAATTTGAAAGTGAGGTCCTTCCCTGAGGCCTTTACACACTTTATCTTTCACTTTCCTGATCTGGGTGTTGTTGGGTGGTCTTGTAGAGGGTCAGGAGAGCCCTGATTCTCTTGTTGGTGCTGCACTAAGTGTCATACCTTGAGGACAAGGGTTCCAAAGAAACCAGATGGGATTGCTAGGGAAGATACCACTGCAGTGGAGGAGGGTACACGTGGTACAGATGTTACCTACTGTTGAGTTACGAAATGGGTATGTATTTACTCTTAATTTCATCACCTTTTTCCTCTTTTCTTATCTTTTTTCACATCTTAATATGCTAACATATTGATGGATTATGATAAGAAATGGATGAACTCCTTGTAGTTAAGATTTAGCTATCATAACTAACTTTTACTCCTCTTTATGCAGGAAAACGACGAAAGGAACAGTTGTTGTTCCCTAAGATGGAACAACGTAAACCAACAAATGAAGAATGGAACACATAGGTTGCAGACAGGGTGGAGGACGAATCAGGAGGATCAGCGTGAAATAGGAAAGGTGTCTGAAGATAGCAACTATTTGCGAATTCCTCAGGATCAGGAGATCCTAAGGGATCGCATTTATCTTTTACCTCTTTCTGACTATAAAAGCAAACGATTGTAGGAAGAAAGAAAGAGGGATCTCTCTTATTTGAAATTGTAATTTTAATTCATTGACTCGTGCTGTTGAAGAACGCGACCATATTGTAACACTACTTAAGTTCAATGATTAATATATAATTGAAGTTGCTATTCATTCGTATTCTCTGAAGTAGCTCAGTAGTGTTCACTGGTGGCTAAGGGGCTAGCCTCTGGTGGATTGAATTGATTCCTTGTGCTATATATTTCTAATTCTCGTAAGTGTGATTAGTTTGATAATTTTCCTGTTTTTTGTGAGTTTATCTTATTCGCTATTTACCGTTTTCCTGTGTTGAAGTAGTACATTTTCTTTACATGTTTTACAGCTCTATGAGTTGATTTGATTTACGCTTATTCCAGATTAAATTATTTAGGCAGTGATTCACATTAATTTAATCAACTGTAAGAGTTTGGTTATCGCTATTGAACTCTCAGATTGATATCATTGCTAGTTGGATTACTTAGTGGAGATTGAGTATGATTTAGATTGAATCAGCTAAGAAGAGATGAGTTATTGCTACTGTGCTCTCGGCTGATGTTATTGTTAATTGAATTGCTTGTGTGGTTTTGATTACAATTCAGTATAGGATTGAGTCTTGGAGCTTAGATGTCATATTTACTTTAATAATTGCAGTTTGAGTATTAGATGCATCCGTTTACTCTTGTATCAAAGATCTATACTTTATTTTAAGAAACATTACTCTCTGGTTTTGTAGCATGCACATATTGTGTACACTTTTGGAATAAAAGGACTTGCTTAGGTTGATAATTAATGTGGGGTAACTAGGAGTTTAAAAAGACACCTTTTATCAACAAACATTTTGGCGCCATTGCCAGGGAGAGTGTCGCCATTTTGCAAAGAGTGATGTATATCTGATAATTGGTGTTGGGAAAGAATTGGGTATTGAAAATTGAAGGTAAGAACCTACGTAACGAGGAAGTAAAGTGCTTGCTCCTCCACCTACTTTTCAGCGCAATTACAGAAAAGTGAAGTAGGTGTTTGATGTTTGTCTGTTGGAGAGAACTGGGTATTAAAAACGAAAGGTAAGAACCTGCATATGTGATCCAAATTGGATCCATAAAGAATAATTAACAGAGCCATGGTTGTACCAGGTCGGGACAGACTTCAAATAATTTACAACATCAATCAAAAACACCTCTAAACCAGTGGCAATGGTAGCCAGCGTGGAACGACGAGGACCTCGGTCAAAGCGCGATGATTAAGGCTCATGGAGACTACGCGGGAGGCGAATTTAGCCCCTGGGAGGCCCAGATCGGGAAATAGAGGAGGTTTTCGATGCACGATTAGCACTAATCGCACATCACTGGGCGAAAAACCCCAAAATGGAGAAGCCCCAAGCACTTGGTCGCATGGGAGCTAGAAACCATGGGACAAAAAGCTAAAGCGCTAAAGGTGGGACTCGCTCCAAAAACTGGCGGTATTGATCGGGGGTGTCCATGGGCGGTAAGAAATTTTGATGGAAAAGGAGCGATTCCACTTAGCGCCCGATGCGTGGCAAGCGAAGGAGAGAGAAAACCACCACTCACTGCGTGCTAACGGTCGAGCTATTCAATCGCGCGGGACGAGCAAACGACGTCAGATCTGGGGGCTTCAGATGTAATGGCAGAGATTGTGCCTGATGCAGAAGATGGATTTAATGAGGGATTAAGCCACGATGTGAAAGAATTTGAAGTCTTGATTGACCACCACGGTGGAAAAAGACTCATTCCATGATGTAAACGAAGAAATGAACTGACGATGCAGGCTAGCGCAGTTCGCAGGAGGGCAAGTGTTCATCCCTGTGAGCCTGATGATGGCGTTGGGAATGGGGAACTCCAAGCGCAGCTCCAGGCAGGCGAATCGACGAAAGTGGAAGAGGAACTGAACCACCATGAGCCTGAATGGCTTAAAAGCCATGAACAGAGAACAAAAAAGAGGGAGAGAGAGGAAGAAGAGTCGGGAACCCAAAGGGGAACACCGAAGACAGAGAAGAGAAAGAATCAGTGAAGCAAAAAGTAGAAAGAGAATAGAGGGCCGAGCTGACCAAAGGCAGCATCGAGCACCAAAGAGATTGAGAGATTCAAGCCATCCCGAGAGGATCTGTCAGACCATAGAGGTCAAATAGTTGGTAGAGAAGAGAGTTTGTGTACTCCAGTGGCTTGGGGAATCCAAGAACCACCCTGTCCAACCAATCCTTTTTAGGAGACTCATCTTGAGCTCCTTCATTGTAATTCTCTACTTCAAGACACAATAAAAGGAAGGCCACCACTGAGAGCTGGACCAGAGATGTAGCCTCGAAGGATAGGGTGAACTCCTTATAAATTTCTTCTGTTCTTATTTTTGCTTACTGTATTTCTCTATTGTTTCCCATTTCAAGTGTCTATGTATTTGTAATCTGATCGATCCATTGCTTAAATAGCATAGACTACACACACACCAACATATGAGTCTATAATACATTCATTTAATAAATCTTTAATTGAGGTCACTCATAGGGTGATTATTAGATCAAGTGGTATCAGAGCCAGGTTGTAAGGTTAGAAAAGCTTGTGTTGGTTTAGCTGTTGAATGCTCACTAGATCAAAGCTCAAATTAGGAGAAGGAGAGTTGGTTGAAACTAATCCTGAAATTGGGAGAGTCTATCCTCGGAAGACAATGTCAGAGGAAGGTTCTTTGGGGCCAGGCCCTCAATTCATAGAGAGTTTCCTAGCTATAAAGTCTATAGTAGAAGAAATGTATAGGGACTTTAGAAAGCATAAGGGTGAAGATTCGTCAGGTTCTAAACAAGATAAAGAAGAAGATGAGTCTCATTCCCATGACCACTCAAAAGGAAAAGGGAAAGAGGAAAACTTTCTCACACCTCCTAATAGCCTTGTGCATAATAAGAAAGTGTCTTTGACTAAGCTAGATGTTAAATTTGACTTGCCTATATATGATGGAGAGCTAAATGCTGAAAAGTGGGACAATTGGATTAGAAAAATTGATGTGTATTGTAGAGTGCAGAACACCAACTCAGACAAGAGCAAAATTCAGCTGGCAAGCCTACGCCTAGGAGGCACTGCCTTGGTTTGGTGGGAAGGCAAAACCCAAGTTGACATGAAAAGACATGGTAAGACCATATCTGTCTGGAGTGACTTTTTTTATGCAATTAAGAAGTAGTTCTATCCATTGGCCTACATGCAACAAGCCATGCTGAGTTGGAAAACTCTTCGGTAGTTGAAAGGGCAAAGTGTGCAAGGGTACACTCAAGAATTTAGAAAGAGAGCATTGATTCTAGGGATCTCATTAGACTCACTAGAGACTCTTTTGAAGTACATTGGTGGTCTACACAGCTACATGAGGCATACCATCTTCATGTTTAATCCCACTAGTATAGATGAGGTATATGTACAAGCTACTCATCTAGAAGCTAGAGGAAAGAATGGAAATCAAGAAGTTGGGGGATCATCCCAACCCACTGCAAGCAAGAGCAAGGAGAAAAGAAAGCAGAAGTGGAAAGCAAGGAAGGATAACACTACACAGAAAGGCAAAGCTTCATGCACTCACTGTAAAAAGGATGGGCATGATGATGAGCACTGTTGGATTCTGCATCCAGAGCTGATACCTAAGAAGTCTGAGGGCAAGAAGAAGAAGACTAATGCAGCTATTTAGAAAGATTTGGGGTTAGACTCGGCAGATGAAACAATCATTGCAGCCACAAGTATAAAAGGTAAGAATTCTGAAGCATCTACTAGTAATTCTGCTCAATCTATTATTGATGAAGAACATGAGAGAAAAAGACATGAGCTTTTCCATATTCAAGTTATTTCCAAACATCAAAAGATTGATACTTTGTTTTATAGTGGCTCACAAGTAAATTTGATTTCTGAAGCAATTGTAAAGAAGTTGGGATTAGCAACTACACCTCACAAGAGACCATACCCATTAGGATGGTTGAATGATAAAGCACAACTACAAGTGACTAGACAGTGCAAACTCAAGTTTTATTTTCGGTCAGCATTTGTAGCTGAGGTTGAGTTAGACATAATTCCTTTGGATATATGTGGAATTATTTTAGGAAGTCCTTACTTGTATGATAGAAAAGCTATTTTCTATAGAGCTGAGAAAAATTATCTACTTATTAAAGATGGAATCTAATACTTTGTAAGAGCTCATAAGCTCAAGAATAATTATACTCTCATAAATTCAGGGCAGATGAAAAGAATGATAAATTCATGCAAACAATTCTTACTAATGGTTGTAAAGGAAAAGAAACCTGATAAAACAAATGTATTCAAGGGCTATAATGCTAAGCAGCAAGCTGATATAGAAAATATTGTTTCAGAGTATGATGTTCTGTTTCAAGAACCTAAAGGTCTACCATCCAAAAAGGAAATAGTACATGATTTTATTTTGTAGCAAGATGTTCCATTGCCTAACATTGGAATGTACAGGTTGTCTACTTTAGATAATGTTGAAATCAAGAAGCAGGTGCAGGAGTTGCTCGAGAAGGGGTTCATCAGGCCTAGGACATCACCATGTGGGTCACCAATCGTTTGGTGAGAAAGAAAGATGGCTCGTGGAGAATGTGCATTGACTACCGAACACTAAATAAGATAAAACTCAAAAGTTGTTATCAGCTTCCTTGCATATATGATCTTCTAGATCAATTGAAGGAAGCTGTTTATTTCACCAAGCTAGATTTGCATTGTGGGTACCATCAGGTTAGAGTTGCAAAGCAAGGTGCATCATAGTCTTAGGCAGTTTGGTAATGAAGTCAATCTGTATAGGCTAAAGTAGACTCGTTGGATGTTTATGTTCAACCTTCACTTTTTTACACTCCAAACACCTAGCTATATAATAAACCACTTCTCTTTTCATACCTAGCTAAAAGAATTGATTTTTGATAGATGTGTAGTCTTTTGCATCTCATTCAATCCTTCCCTTTTTAAATCTAGTTAATTTGGTATGTAAAGTCTAGTTTCGTACATGAGAAATCCATCCTCACTCAACTCATACTCTTTCTAGTTAGGGTACAAATTATTCTGCTGTAGGCATTATTAATTTGTACATACTACTGATTTCTATTTCCAACCTCTGAAATTTTGATTTACTTGTATACATTGATGGTTTTGGAATGCACTTCATGGATCCTTCTATTGAGTGCATCCACCACCTTATTCTCCTTCCCTTTACATGCTTGATTTCAAAGTCATTATTAGCTAGTAATTCTAGCCACCTAATTTTCCTTGCATTTTAATTGGCTATCCAAATAAATTCCTTAGAATATTATAGTCTGCTATCAGTTCTAACCTCTTACCCATGAGGTAATGTCTCCCCATATTGAGAGCATGAACTATGGCTACCAACTCCAAATCATGAATAATATAGTTCCTCCCAAAATATGTTTTTTTTAGACTCAAAACATATTACATGTCCATTTTGCTCCTTGCATGCTTGGCACTCACAATGAATTTCCCATTTGGATAAGCTATTTATAGAATTGGTGCACTTGTCAAAATTAATTTCAAATGTTGGAAAGCCCTTCCACAATATAAGTCCATTAAAATTTTACACCCTTATTTCCCAAGAAGTTAATTGGGGATGGTATCTTTGAGAACCTCTTAATGAAACTTTTGTAGTAGTTTGCTAATCCCATAAAACACTTGACCTTTGTCACATTTCTAGGTGTTTGCCACTCAATGATAGCATTGATCTTATCTAGTTTCATGTCCATTCTCTTTTTTGAGATGAGATGACCAAATAATGAATCTACTTTTGGTATAAGGAACACATACTCATTTTGGCATAAAATTGTTCTTAGAGTACTGATAACAACATCCTCAAATCTTTCTAGTGTTCCTCTTTTGATTTCAAAGACATTAGGATGCAATTTAACAATATTATTACAAATTTTTCTAAGAATTCTATGGAACCCCCCATTCAACAGGCACATGAGGAGAGTTGGTGCTTTGGATAAACCATAAAGCAACACAACAAACTTATAGTGACCATATGCAATTCTGAAGGTTATCTTGTTGATGTCCCCCACATTAATTCTGACTTGATGATATCAAGACCTTAGATCAATTGTAACACCCCCTCCCAGGTCTACCCAAAGTAACCATGCCAGCTAGGGTAAACATGAGGAGATATTCTACTACAATCATATTCAACCTCCTATGTCACCTTAAGGAAGTGGAATCGATAGAACATCACATACAGTCATCCAACATCATCAACGGACCCCTTAAGAGACAAGTCAACCACTCAGACACACTGTCCCTAGTTCCCACTATTATTCTGCAGCTCTTAGGCCATAATTTCTCTCATTTTATGGGCAAGGGAGTGACCAACAACCTAAAGTCGCTCTCACAGGTCTGCCTTCCAGCGACTATGGTCCAAAATTGCCAGTTATGTGCCAATGACTTTGGGATTTGAGCCACTTTTCTGGCCTAGAATCTTGGCCTCTGCCCAAAAATTGTTGTCACTTTCAGAAATCATTAAAAACATGATAACCATGTTGATCAATTAAAACGCACCCTTTGGACTAGGCCTGAGTAGCCACAAATGGGACTATCATTTTGTCAAACACTTGGCATAAATGCAAGCTACAGGTCTAGGATACAAGGCAAAGTATAAACGACTGAAACAACTTATGAAACATCATCAGAAGGATCACCTTCTTCTCCATTGAACTGCTAGATCATCAATTAGATATTGCATCCATCCATTTAATAGTTACAAGTAAATACATGAAATAACCATGACATGAACCAATCATTTAACCATGATTATAACCAACATAAAACCATATTATCAGAAATATGACAACCATTAAATCCACATATAAGTCAGTGAAAAAGTAAGAGAACTTAGCTATTATTAATCATAGGCAAATCTGACCAGGTTTGGGACTTCCACGTACCACCCGACCATAGACAAGGTTGAACCAAATCTCTCTTTCAGCCAATCACCCTCACGTCATATTCCAAGCATGAATATGGGATCTCATAAAACAACCAGCCCAAGAAAAAACAAGGGAATCCAGAGGTTAAACCACCTCCACCCTCATCCAATCGTGATCACACCAAAAACGATGCTTTGATAACAACTGAACAGAACTTGGAATGCCATCCAGAATCCATCATTATCCTTGAGGAATTTTCTATCTCCTTGTCTGTCAAGCTTTACCATAATCCAAACCCATATCACTAGGCCCTAAACCGAGATTACTCCCTTAGGATTTACCGTGTATCCCACCAAAATCGATTAAGGGATTCCTAGGCCTTTGGGAATCAACCTTGAGACCACCTCCACCCTAAATTCCGAAATCCATCTAACACTTCCAAAGTTCCAAAACTACAATAAACATCCCAACATACCATGACATCTAGAAAAAGGCTAGGCTAGGTTGAAAACCACTGTCATAACCTAGCAAAACCATGCCACCGACAACAAGAGAACCATACACCAACATGAAAAGCCATGCATGTCCAAACCAACTAGGAAATCACACATGCAAAGGGTTACCTGCAATTATTCCTGATGAAGTTGCTTGAGTCCTACTTTCCTTTCCTTGATCCTTGCTTGCTTTTCCTTTCCTTTCCTTTCCTTTCTTTCCCTTTCCTTTTCTCCAAACTAGAGTGCTCCAAGAAAACTCTAAGTGACCAAGAGTGAGAGAGAGAGAGAGAGAATAATGAGAGAGCTCCAAACTTGAATTGACAAAATCCATGAAATGATCCTCATAAGCCTTTTTATGCATGAGACCTCTAATTTCTTCATTTTCCATTATTTTCCTTCAATTTCCTCCTCACATGAAACCTGTGACCTTTTACCTTCCTTTTCACCTAATTTCCTTTATTTTCATAAATAAATGTACCAAAAATGCCTTTTTTCCTTTTAATGCCTTTGCCTTAGCCTTTGATAATTTTCCTTAGCCAAAAAACACATCCAATGATGTCCACTATGATATATTTTCCCAACATTCATCTTGGAAAAATTGTTCCTGAACCATGGTCTTATTTTGCCTTTATTAACTTTTATTACATGAACTTTTCACTAGGGCTGTTATAGAACCCTCCCCCTTGGGGAACACCATCCTCAATGTCAAACCACACCAAGACCTCAAAAAAACCGTTGAAAAACACACATATTGCCTATCGATTTCTATAACTTAGCTCATTGCAATATTTACAATGAAAGACCTGCTCAAAAGCAAAACATCATGACAACATGACAATAAAACAACCATACCGCTTATTTGAGCTTTATAACTTAGCTCATGACGCTATTTACATCCATATACAAATATCAAAACATTAGCAAAACATATGCCAAACATAAACCAACATCAAACCAAAACTGATTTGCCTCAACCAACAAACAATGAAGGATATAGGGCCTGCATCTAATCCAACATCTCCCATGTAACTTCTTTAGGCCCAAAGTGCTTCCACTGCACTTTAACTTGATCTATGACTCTGTTCCTGATCATGAGATGTTTCTGATGCAATATGCACTGAGGCTCTGGCTAAAACTCTCCTTTTTGCTCTACCTGTAATACAGGTCAATCAATAATATGATCAACATATTTTATATACTTCTTAAGCAATGAAATATGGAAAACATCATGGAATTTCACTGTTGGAGGCAGTGCAAGTCAATATGCCACTGGTCCAATCCTTTCAAGGATCACGAAAGGCTCGCAATACCATGGTGCCAACTTGGAACATGAATCAATCCTCAAAGAGCTTTTCTTGGGCTTGATGCGCAAAGACACATGCTCCCCAACCTGAAATTCTTTAAACACCCTATGTTGATCTGCATAACTCTTCTACCTATCTTTTCTTGCCTTTAGATTCTTCTTTATAACATGCATTTCCTACTTCATGTCCGTCAACATGTCTGGTCCAATAAGTACCCTATTCACTAGATCACTCTAGCTGATGGGAGTGTTATAACTCCATCCATACAATGCATTGAAAGGGTTCATCCTCAAAGACTCCTGATAACCATTGTTGTATGCAAACTCAACCAATGGTAGATACTCTTACCATTTCCTCTCCTGGTGCATCACATACATCCTCAACATATCTTCCAAGATCCTATTGACCCTCTTCGTTTGACCATCTATCTGCAAATGATAAACTATGCTGAAGGCCAACTCTATACCCAAGCCTGAAAATAGCTCCTTCCAAAACTTGGAAGTGAACTTTGCATCCTATCCGACACGATCTTCTTTGGAACACCATGTAGTCTTACTATCTCTCTTATGAACACCTATGCTACCTCACTAGCTTAATATGTGGTCTTTACTAGAATGAAGTGAGCTACCTTGCTCAACCTGTCAACCACAACCATAATAGAATCATGTTGTTTCATTGTCGTTGGAAAACCTGTGATGAAATCCATGGAAATGACCTCCCATTTCCATTCTGGAATCGTTATAGGTTTTAGTAGACCACCTGGATGCTTGCATTCCACCTTACCTACTGATAGTATAAACATCTAGCCATGAACTCTACCACTTCTTTCTTCAGATTCAACCAATAATAGAACTTATTTACTATCGTCAATGTCTTTTGATATCCTGGATGACCCGAATATGGTTTCACATGAAACTCCCTCAAGATAATATTCTTGAGCTTACTATAATTCGACACATAGATCCTGTCTCAAAATTTCACCAAGCCATCTACCGTCAAACGATAGTCTACATCCTAATCCCCTGTGCCTATACCTACACCTGTACCTATGCTCTGTTGTAACTTGTACATGATATCCATGTATTTGTCATCCTACTGACTTTCCTACAAAATCCTATCATGTAACGCTGTCCCATAGGAGCTTATAGCTGCTATATGATATACCTTTACCTTCCTACTAAGAGCATATGCAACTCAGTTCTCCTTTCCTTTGATGTATCTGATCTCGAAGTCAAACTCACTAAGGGTGGCCAACCATATAGCTTGCCTGACATTGAGATTTGGCTAGCTAAACAAATACCTCAGCCCATTATGATCGCTCATTAATGTGAACCTCCTGCCCAGAAGATAATGTATCCACATATTCAATGCATGTATAATCACTGCTATCTCAAGATCATGCATTAGATAGTTCTTCTCATGCTCATTCAATTTCTGTGACTCATAGCACACTACCTGTCCTTCTTGCATGAGAACTCGACCAAGTACCCTCTTGCAAGCATCTGTACACACACAACAAATCCTGGTCCGGATCCACAATCTTTAGCACTGGTGCATGCATCAACAACTTCTTAAGCTGCTCAAAGCTATCTTCACATTCCGTCATCCATTCAAACTTCTTACCTTCCTGCTACAATCATGTGATAGGATATGCAATGCGTGAGAATTTCCTGATGAACCTCCTATAGTAACCCACCAATCCCTTAAATGATCTCACCTCATCTACATTCTTAGGAGCTACCCATTCCATGATGGCCCTTATCTTTTCTAGATCTACTACTATTCCTTCCTTGGAGAAAACATGTCCCACATAATGTATCTCATTCTGAAAGAAGCTGCACTTGCTAAGTTTCATACAATTGATGCTCTCTTAGCAATCTCAACATTGCTGCTAAATGTTCGGAATGTTCCTCCTCATTCTTAGAATATACCAGTATGTCATCATTGAATACAATAACAAACTTGTCCGAATAAGGACAGGGCATGCTATTCATCAAACACATGAATGTAGTTGAAGAATTATTTAATCCAAATGGAACAACAAAAAAATCATAATGCCCACACCTAGTCCTGAATGCAATCTTGAATATATCCTCTTCCTTGATGCGTACCTGATGGTATCTCAATCTCGAGTCAATCTTAGAGAACACTGCTGCTCCCTTTAGTTAATCAAACAAATCATCAATCCTTGGCAAAGGGTACATGCTCTTAATCGCTACTTTGTTCAGCTACCTATAATCAATGCACAATATAAGAGTATCATCCTTCTTCTTTATGAACAACACTGGTGCACCCCAAGGTGATACACTGGATCTGATGTGTCCTTTGTCCAACATTTCCTTTAGCTGTAACTTCAAATCTACCAACTCAGGTGTGCTCATCTTGTAAGGTTCTTTCGATGCTAGAGCTTCCCCTGGCACTAACTCAATATAAAATTCTACCTCCCTGTGAGGTGGCAATTATGAAATGTCCTCAGGAAATACATCCTAAAATTGTTGCAATACTAGGTACATTCTCAACACATCGGCATCCTCAACCTCCTTACCCTTGTCACAGGAAATATGCACTGAAAACATCACATAACCTTTTTTGCAACTACGCTTAGCTTGCATAGCGGTAACCATCCTCACTAATGTAGGCTTCTTCTTTCCTTGCAAGGTCCTCTTTCCCCACTATCATCCACACACTCAATGGCCTTGTCGAAGAAATCCACTTTGGTTTTGTGAAGGTATAGGCAATGCATACCCAAAAGCATACTATACGATCCTAATGGAAATACATTCAGATGTGATGTTGTAGGCATACCATTTAACTCAAATGCAAAAGCTCTTACCCAATGGTGAAGTCGCTTCTTTGTACCAATAGCCAATTGTACCAAACAAGATTCTCCATGCACTTCTTTTCTCAAACCACACTTATCCACCAGGTCAGGACTAATATAACTATAGTTATATCTAGGATCAGTCAAAATAGAAACAAATTAATCACAAATCTTACTGTCCATCTCAATGATCGATGCTTGATGATCCACCTACTTATTATCCACAACCACATAAATCTGAGGAATGCTATGACCAACATCACCAACTATATGTGCCTCTTGAGCACTTTAGATCTGGGGTCTACCACCACTCTAATTCTACAGACAATCTCTCTTACAATGATCCTTACCACATATCCAACATTGTAAAGGTTCCTTACCACTGCCTCTAGCCTATTGCTCTCCATGTCCCTTCTCAGCTACATTGAATATCTTGTAAGGTGTTGGAATTATGATGCACGTGTTGTCCTTGATGGAAAATCACTCGTAATAGAACAAGTATATCGTAACTAGATGAATCTATAGGTTAGATCAAATGTGACAGAATGATGGAACAGAATAATGGATCAAAGGTTTACGGATCAAAATCAGAAGCTTGATATGGGAAATTGTTGACATTATGAATTAGGTGTTGTCCTTGATGGTAACCTACTTGATGAAGTTGTCCTTGATGATAACCTATTTTCTGAATAGACTACTTGATAAAGGTATAAACAATATGTGACAAAATGCAGGGCAATTTAGAGGAATCAGTTTAGAAATGATAAAGTGATGGAAACTCACATTGTAACAGGTCAATTCAGAGGTAACAAAGTAATGGCATAGAAGAACAGGATTATGGGACAAAGGATTATAGATCAAAATCAAGAAATTGAGGAAAGAGAATGTTTTAAGTTGTATATGCTATTTAACTTAGTCTAAGTAGCATATACACGCGGGTACATAGAATAAAAGGCGCATATACGTATGCACGCAGTTTCATAGAAAGGAAAGCGCATATGGGATGGAAAATTAAGGTTAAAGAATACCATGGGTTCCTACCATGATATTGGCCCATAGTAATGACTGCGCCAAAGAATATTGATCCCATCAAAGAATACCATCGGCATAACTATGGTTTTGACTCGAGGTATTGAAAAATTCTAAAACTATATAAGGAGGTGAAGATCAAAGTGTGAGGTTGTGCAAGTGATAAAAATATTATGATTAGTGAGATAAAAATCAAATATGCATGTTATGGGTTAATGATGTTTTGCTTGATCTGAACTAAGTATGCACCTAAGTGCTTGATGATGGATGAGATCTAATAGATCTGAAATAATTATGCACTAATGATGGATCAGGATCATGAGACTTGAAATGATTTATCATTGTATGATCTGATAATGGATAGGCTAGACCTGAGTGTTAATGCATGTTTTATCCTTTAAATACTATGACCTGGGTATATATGAAGTCTTGAAAAGCTGTGAAGTTATAAGTCATTATTTGCATGTCTATACGTAGGTTCTCCTCGGTGAAGGCGCGTATACATGCGGATTTGGCACTTCCAAGTAGCATATGCAAAGGAAGGGCATATGTTCAGAAATGACTGATCTATCTGATAAGTGCTTCTATTTTACTGTTGTTTTTCAATGATGTCTTCATTAGATCTAAAGTTAAATTGATTGTATAAGGAGATTGAGTCTAGCTGACTGATTGATTGAGTAAGAAGGATGATCTTTGTTGCTATTTGTTTAGAACTTTGAAATATGATAGTAGATCTTTAGAATGACTTTGGTTGGTACAATTTTTGGTTCAAAAGATTTATGATTCAGTATATTTAGAGGTATACGCAGGTTGGGTTACAGAAAGTAGTGTATACACACAGGTTGTCCTCATTGAAGTAACGTATACATTCTGACATATGATTTTTGAGGTTGCAATTGGTTCTGGTTATTGATACAGTGTTCTGAGTTCAATTCTATGTACTGGTTACAGTGATCTGACTGTTCTAGTTGATTGGTTGAATTTTGATTAAGTGTCAGTTGATTGGGTTTTGAGTGAATGGTTGATTTAGTTGTATTAGAAATTGATGATTGGGTGATTCAATTGTGTCAGAGGTTTCAATGATTGTTTGATTCATTTGTGTCAGAAGTTTCAATGATTGGTTGATTCAGAAAATGATGATTAGGTTTCAGTTATGTCAGAGATTGATGATTAGGTTTCAATGATTGATTGATTCAAATGTATCAATGATGGATGAATGTGTTACAATGATGAGTTACAATTTGATTTTTGATATTGAGATTAAGTGTTGATAATGGGTCCAGTATGAAAATTTGATGAAACATGGCTTACATATTGTGTTGATGTGTACCAGGAGTATCCAGTCTAAAAATTTATGAAACATGGTCCCTAGAGAAAGAGTGAAGGTGGTATCCTTTTGTAGGCCAGAGCCTATGTACTGGTAAAAATATCAGCGAATACAAGAGCTAGAGGTTTGTAGCTCCATTCCAATAGAAGCTAGAGAAGGAGTGAAGGTTGTAGCCCTTTGTAGGCCAGCGCCTACGTACTAGTAAACATATCAACTAGTACAAGAGCTAGGGGGTAGGAGCTCCCTTCCAGTACAAGATGGAGAATGAGTGAAGGTTGTAGCCTTCTGCAGGTGGGTGTTTGTGTACTGGTATGATTCTGCGCCATTAAAAGATTGTAAAAAAAAATTTCTTTATATTAAAAAGAAGACAGACACAATAACAGTAGGTGGTTTTCTCCTGCATTGGGTTTCCACCTTAAATCTTGGTGTTCATGTCTGTTTCTTATGTATGATGGTTTATTTATTACAACACATGGTTACTATTTATCTAATGTTTAATAAAGTACTGATGCACTGGCTGAAGACAAACATATGATGAATTAACTGAATCATAAGTTCACTGGATATATGCTAATTGTCTTAAGAACAATCATGTACACACACAGGTTCCTTTCAGTAAAGTCGCGTATAGAAATATGAATATGAAATGTAAAAAGTTATTGATTTGAAAATACTGATTCACCCCCCCCCCCCCCCCCCCCCCCCCCCTTAGTATTTTTCCCAACATAAGGAACTGCATTATATTTCTCACTTTCATCTTGAAGTCTTCCTCTCTTTGGTGGCCATTTTCCTTTAGCTTTGTAGTTTATTTTCAAGTCATGTTTAGGCTCAACTTTGTGCTTCGACTATTCATAACAATGCTTCAACTTTCGGATGGCCTCGTCCAACAATCTAGACTCATCGAACTCAATCCGGTCTCTATATGCAACTTGAAATCCAATGATGAATATTTGAACCTTGGCCTTCTCCTCTCTGAAGTAAGGCACATATCTCAACAACTCCAAAAATTTGCTAGTATACTCCTCATATGTCATAGAACCCATCCCCAACTCATAAAAATCCTTAGCTTTGTCATCATAATACCTCTCAGACAAATACTTCTTCTTGAAGATCCTTTCAAACACATGCCAAGTCAAATCATGCTCATGTATGTCCTTAACATTCGTCATTGCTTCCCCCCAAATATTTGCTTTACCTTTGAGACTAAAAAGGGATATCCTTGCTTTCATGTCTTCTGGGTAATCATGCAATCTAAAGAATTTCAGCATGCCAAGCAACCAAGCCTCTGCATCCTGTGATTTCTTCATCTCTCCAACAAAGGTAGGTGGATTTTCCTTGTTGAACTCATCTGGAAAATATCTCCTATCATTCCTCCTATACGGATGATAATGATGACAATCATGATGTTTGTCAAAACTAGAACTAGAGTAATACATATGTGTGTCACCCCTCCTATCTAGAGTGTCCAACATCCTGCCATTCTTGATAGTGTAAGATCTAGCAGATCTATGTCTACTATGAGAACAGCTGCCATATGCTCCATTAGTTCTATTCTCATGTCCATGGTTGATCTGAAGGGGTACCTATCGCTGCAAATATGACAAACTCTAAAGTAATATCACATTCACCTCTGCTTGTTTCTCTTATGCCTACATGATTTTGTCATTGTCTGCTTTGCAACTCCTTATTTCTTCTTTCGGGCTTCTTAAGGTGTCTGCTAAATTAGAAGATTTCCCCACACCATGCTGCCCATATGATTCATAGGGATATTCTATGTAGTCTACCACTTTGATGGCCATTTGATCTCTTTCCTACAAGGCATATTATGTCAACTAAACCAAATCACGATAAATCAACGTACCTTAGCATACTAGGGGAGGATACCTTATCTGCAAGATCATTAAATCATCATGATGCATGTGCAAAATAACCATAATAACATATAAACATATATCAATAAGTGCATCAATGCATAACCATCATACTAACTAGGGTCCAGTCGTCAATGCAAGGCCATAACAACAATGCATGCTATGACCTCATGCATGACAACAACCATTACTCCAGTATACACATTGCCCCATGCAACTATCAACTTGCATAAGCAATACCTAATCAACTACACATACGCATAACCGCATGTAGTCGAGCATAAGCGATCAATTCTTGTAATCAACCTACAAGACTGATGCATGTAATTAAATAACCAAGAATGAAACCCAACATACAAGAATGTAATCAAGTTGCATATAATTGTATAACAAGTCATATAATCATGGCAATGCATTCCATAAAATAGACATCAAGTTCCTCATGATAACCTTACTACTACCATGACCAATATGATGCAATGCAACAAGCACATGGAACACAAGTGTAAGAGCCACACACACAACTGGCATGCATGTATGACCAACACATTCACCCATATTTGTAGCACTAGATATGACCCAAAGAGAGTGTAACCATGCTCTGACACCAATCTGTAACACCCCCTCCCAGATCTACCCAAAGTAACCATGCCAACCAGGGTAAACATGACAAGAGATGCTGCTACAATCAGATTCAACCTCCTATGTCACCTTAAGGGAGTGGAATCAATGAAACGTCACATACAGTCATCCAACATCATCAAAAAACCCCTCAGGAGACAAGTTAGCCACTCAAACAACCTGTCCCTGGGTCCCACTGATATTCTGGAGTTCTTAGGCCATAATCGCTCTCATTCTATGGGTAAGGGAGTGACTAGCAACCTAAAGTTACTCGCACGGGCCTTCCTGCCAGCAACTGTGGTCTAGAATTGCCAGTTCTGTGCCAACAACTCTAGGATTTGAGTTTCTAGCCCAAAATCCTGGCCTCTGCCCAAAACTTGTTGTGACTTTCAGAAATCATAAAAACATGTTAACCTTGTTGATCAATTAATAATTACCCTCAAGACTAGGCCTGAGCATCCCCAACTAGAGCTGCCATTTTATTAAACACTTGGCATCAATGCAACCTACAAGTCTAGGATACAAGACAAAGCATAAATGACTGAAATGATTTATGAAACATCATCAGAAGGATCATCTCCTTCTCCATTGAACTACTAGATCAACAATTAGGTCTTGCATCCATCTATTTAACAGTTACAAGTAAATACATGAAATAACCATGACATGAACCAATCATTCAACCATGCTTATAACTAGCATAAAACCATATAAATATTAAAGACATGACAACCATTAAATCCACATATAAGTCAATTCAAAAGTAAGATAACTTAGATTTTATTAATCATAGGCAAATCTGACTAGGTTCGAGACTTCCACGTACCACCCAACCATAGACATGGCTGAACCAAATCTCTCTTTCAGCCAGTCACCCCCGTGCCATATTCTAAGCATGAATCTGGGATCTCATAAAACAACCAATCCAAGAACAATAAAGGGAATCAAAAGGTTAAACCACCTCCACCCTCATCCAACCGTGATCACACCAAAACCAGTGCTTTGATCACAACCAAACAAAACTTGGAATTCCATTCAGAATCAATCACTATCCTTGAGGAATTTTCCATCTCCTTGTCTCTCAGGCTTTACCAGAACCCAAACCCAAATCACTAGGTCCTAAACCAATACTTCTCCCTCAGGATTCATCGTGTATCCCACCAAAACCGGTCAAGGGATTCCTTGGCCTTTGGGAATGAACCTTGAGACCACCTCCGCCCTAGATTTTGAAATCCATCCGACACTTCCAAAGTTCTAAAACTACAATGATCATCCCAAAATACCATGGCATCTAGAAAAAGGTTAGGATAGGTTGTAACCATTGTCATAAGTTGGCAAAACCATGCCACTGACAACAAGAGAACCATACACCAACATGTAAAGCCATGCATGTATAAACTAGCTAGGAAATCACACATGGAAAGGGTTACCCACAAGTATTCTTGTTGAAGTTGCTTGAGTCTTGCTTTCCTTTCCTTGATCCTTGCTTGCCTTTCTTTTCCTTTCCTTTCTTTCCCTTTCCTCTGCTCCAGACTAGAGTTCTCCAAGAAAACTCTAAGTGACCAAGAGTGTGTGAGAGAGAGAGAGAGAGAATAATGAGAGAGCTCCAAACTTGAACTGACAAAAGCAATGAATTGGTCCTCAGAAGCCTTTTTATGCATGAGGCCTCTAATTTCTTCATTTTCCATTATTTTCCTTCAATTTCCTCCTCACATGCAACATGTGACCTTTTTCCTTCCTTTTCTCCTAATTTCCTTTATTTTCATAAATAAATGTGACAAAAGTTCCTTTTTGCCTTTTAATCCCTTTGCCTTAGCCTTTTCCAATATTCCTTAGCCAAAACACACATCAAGTTATGCCCACTAGGATATATTTTCCAAACATTATGCTTGGAACAAGTGCCCCTTAACCGTGGTCTTATTTTTCCTTTATTAACTTTTATTACATGAAATTTTCACCAGGGTTGTTACATCAATCTTGGATAATACCTTATCTCCACTTAGTTTATCAAACACACTATCTATCCTTGGTAATGGATACTTGTTCCTTATTTCCATCTATTTAGCTACCTAAAGTATATGCATAATATCAAGGTACCACCATTATTTTTAACAAATATCACTAGGGTACATCAATTTGACACACTTGGGTATATGTATCTCTTCTTT
The DNA here is from genome assembly GCA_031772625.1 of Pinus tabuliformis. Lineage (NCBI taxonomy): Eukaryota > Viridiplantae > Streptophyta > Pinopsida > Pinales > Pinaceae > Pinus > Pinus tabuliformis. The sequence goes on along the minus strand of CM062809.1, from coordinate 853,475,936 downwards.
AGAATATCTTCAAGATTTATTTGTAACCCCTTAAGCTCTAATGTGCTTATTTGATATGGTAACTAGGAAATTGGGACAATTTTAGGTATTAAATCAATCAAAAATTCAGTTTCCCTTTTAGGTGGAAACCCTATAATATCACCAAAATCATCCTCATACTCCATCAACATGGGGTAATTCTCAATGAGGGAACCTTATCCTTGGCTTCCTCCTCCATATAGTTTGCATTATTAGGAATAAAATCACAAATTAATAAAATCAAAATGAATGGGGAAATAAAAACTAGAATGAAACAATACAAAGGGGACACCAATGTACATGGTTTACTCGTGTTGAGAAATGCAACAAGAAATTCCCAATTTGATTTTGCCTTGATTAAATTGAGAAAATTATAATTTCCACATCAAAAAACAACTTGGATGTAGTTAACTTATGTGACATGTTCCTTGTCACTTAGTTAGCTTAGTAAATTCGTGTTGGAGGAGTTAGAGTTTAGTTAAGCATGAGTGATTGCTAATTTGTAGCAATTAAGGTGAGTTATTTCAAGTTGTTTTTAGTTCAACTGGTTCTAACTGTTGGAGGAACTAGTGGAAGGTCAATTGTGCAGTGGGACTTCAGTCAAACTCAATGTTCATCCAATTTGAGTTCCCCAGTTGTGGTGGAGATTCCAATGAAGTTTAACATTAGTTGTAGACTAGTCTGAGTGTACAGGTGTTGCATCCAGTCAGATGATCAACCTTGGGAATTGTGAAATCCATTTTGGAGAAAATCCTAAATAATATGGGCCTAATTTCTCAAGATTTGCGCATGGAAATAAGGGCTCAAGTAGAGGCAGAAATTGACTAAGTATTGGTCATAGCTTCTCAGTGAGCAGAGAGATAGGTTATTCACTTGCAGGTTGTGCTCATTTGATCAAAGTAATTGTAATACATCTCTATTCATCAAATTAATGCAAGCATGCATTGGGGTTTTTAGAAGATTGATTTCTGGGGGAAACATATTGTGTGCATGTGTGTTATTTCTCATTACAAGTTTTTGACTGATGTTTTAATTTGTGAATTGAATTCTATAGAGTAGTAGAGTAGGTTTGTGTCTTGTGATTTTGAATAAAATTTCATAAGCAGTTGCAAATCTACATCACAATTTCTACATGGTATTAAATCAGGATTCACAATAGAACAATAATTTCAAAGTTGTTTCTTAGGAGGATCGATTTTGTAGTTTAGTGTAGCAGGATCTCTACATAATTGGGAAGATGAGATTCAGTGGGCTGAGGCTAGAGTATGCCTTGGAAGTCAGCTCTAATTTCATCACATGGAATGATCTCATCGAGGCTATATTGGATGGTAATGGATTGTTAGAATACGTCAAGACAGATGTTGCAAAACTAAAAGCATATGATTCCCAAAACCTTTCTCAGTGGAAGAAAGATGTAGCCAAGGTGAGGAGAATAATATTGGAGGGAGTACAGGATCACATTGTCTCAAATATCCATAAGAAATAAAAAAAATTCATAATGTGGAAAGCACTAATAGAATTTTTCTAGAATAGTAGTGACCATGGGTAACTAGCACTCAAGGATAAACTTCGAAATATCAAGATGCAGAAGAATGACACTATTCCATGGTATCTAAGCAGGTTCACACAAGTTCATGATGAACTTGGTGGGGTTGGTGTTAATGTTGCAGAAGATGACTTGGTAAGTCTAGCTCTTCTAGGCCTTCCCAAGGGCTGGCATAGCTACCAATATTCGATGAATGGAAGGGAGAAACTACCGAATTGGGAATGCTTATGGTCTGATTTGGTATAGGAGGAAATAAGGAGGAATACCAGAAATGGGACATCATCCAAGGGCGAGGATGTAGAAAATTTTTCTTTGGTTGGAAAAGGGAATAAATCTCAAACAAAACCAAAATCCATCCAAGGGGGTAAGAAGAAATATTTGTCCAAAATCAAATGCTTCCATTGTCATGAATTCAAGCACTATGCCACAGAGTGTTTACACAAAAAGGAGAGCACGAATAAATTAGGAGGAGAAATAGGTGAAGCTTTGGCTTCATAGTTTGAGCTTGAATTTACCCTCATTGCATGCATGACCGACATAGTAATGAGGAGCATGTGGTACTTGGACTCAGGTGCATTGTTCCACATGACATGGTGCAGGGAGTTTTTTAGTGACCTGGAGGAGAAAGATTTGCAGATGCACATTAAGCTGGGAGATAAAATAAGGTATAGTGTGACCGAGATTGATACATCCACCTTTGAGAGGGAGTCAGGCTCCCCTCTCAGGCTCCAGGATGTCATGTCTTTTCGGAGACTAAAGAAAAATATCATCTCTATTGCAATTTTGGAAGACTGTAGTTATGATGTGATCTTCAACAAATGAATGGAATTCCTAAGACACATAGCCATAAGACAAGGGAATAAGATTGGGGTTCGTGTAAAGAACATGTACAATTTATATGTGAAAGACTATGATGCACTAAGCACTAAGGTAGAGAAAGTGTAGGGTTGCGATGTCAGTGAGGTTTGGCACAGAAGACTTGGCATTTTGCATTATAGTGCCTTGAAGATTATGCAGCAAATAACCACTGGCCTTGCTAAAGGATCACTTGAGCAGTAGGATGTAGGCAAAGGATGTACCTTGGATAAATACAAGAAATCCACATTCCATGATCAAGATAACAACGTACATGTAGTCCTTGAAAGGATCCACTATGATTTCTATGGACCTTTCTAGATAGCCTCCACTACTAGACACATATATTTTGTCATTTTTATTGATGACTTCTCAAGGAAGTGTTGGATTTTCTTCATTTGGAAGAAGGATGAGACATTCTCCAAGTTCATATAGTTCAAGGCACTGGTTGATAAATAAACCAAAAAGAAGGTGAAGTCTCTCAGGAGTGATAATATATGTGAGTACGTGTTGAATGAATTAAAACAATATTATGTGAAAGAAGGCATTCAATGCTCAGAGCTGACAACACCCCACAACCGACAAAAAAATGGTGTAGCTGAGAGAAATAATTGTAGCATTGTGGGAGATGTGGGGGATATGTTGCATGACCAAGGCATGTCAATGCATTTGTGGGTAGAGGCATGAAACACAACAATCTATTTTTAGAACGAGATTCCTCATCAGATTTTGGGAACGATTACATTGGAGGAGGCTTTCTTGGGGAGAAATTCAGACGTGTTGCACTTCAGGATTTTTGGAGCCTCTGTTTACTACCATGTCTCCAAATAATCAAGGAAGAATCTTGAGTCGATAATAGAGTTGGGGGTATTTGTGGGTTACATAGAAAATCCTCACAACTACCATGTGTACTTTCCATCCCTCAAAATGATAGTTGTGTGAAGGGATGTAAAGTTTGATGAGGAGAAAGTGATGCAGTGCTCTCTTGAGAGGGAGCTTTAGATCCCATTAGAAGAGGAGATTTTAGCTCCAAAGGAGGAACCTCAGGAAGTTGTGGAGCAACCACAAATTGAGGAGTAGAGAGTGGAGACAACAACTCAAGCAAATCCATCCAAAGAAGGTAGAAAAAGGACTAGGTAATTTTATAGGCTTGCACAAGATGCGAGGGAGAATGTGGTGGCTCCTTCCAATCAGTGTAGGTAGATAAGATCACTTGATCGGTACACTGGCTACATGACTCTAATGACTAAGCTTGTAGAGACTGAGCCATCCTATTTCGAGGAAGAAATAGAGAAACATGTATGGGTTGATGCAATGGTGGAGGAATATGAATCCATTGTAAAGAACAATGTTTGGGAAGTGGTCCCAAGACCAACAGATAAATCAATTGTGGGTTCAAGATGGATCTTCAAGGTAAAGCATGCAGAAGATGAAATCATAGAGAAGTACAAGGCTAGAAGGGGTACTCTCAAGTTGAGGGAATTAACTATGAGGAAACCTTTGCTCTTGTAGCAAGATAGTAATCCATTAGATCAATTCTTGCACTAGTTGCACAAATGGGGTGGAAGATCCACCAAACGGATGTAAAAACAACATTTCTAAATGGGGTTATTGAGGAGGACGTGTACATCGAGAAACCAAAATGTTTTGAGACATTTGATTGAGAGTCTCATGTGTACAGACTCAAGTGAGCGTTGTATAGCCTCAAACAAGCACCCCATGCTTGGTACGCCAGAATCCAAGCTATCTCACCAGTTTGGGCTTCACCAAAAGTGAAACAGATGCAAACCTCTATCATATCTTCGTAGAAGGTAAATTTCTTATTATTGTATTATATGTTGATGATTTGATTTTAACTATTGATGAGAAACCAATCAGATATTGCAAGGAGGACCTTACAATAGAATTTGGAATGAAGGAAATGGGTCTCATCCACTATTTCCTCAATTTGGAAGTATTGCAATACAATGGGGAACTATTTGTCTCTCAAGGTAAGTATGGAAATGAGATACTTTAGAGATACTACATGGATAGTTAAAAACCCATGGAGACACCTCTAGCGACCAACTAGAGGAAGGAGGATGCCACTTCAGGTGAAGAAGTGGATGCTACCATTTATCAACAACTAGTGAGTTCACTGATGTATCTTTTGAACACATGAACAAATATATGCTATCCAGTCAAACAAATGAGCCAAGCTATGGTTAGGCCAATCAAATTATTTTGGAAGGAAGGTAAGCATGTTCTACAGTACCTCAGAGGCACTCCCCAGTTTGGACTATGGTACAGATGGAAAAAGGGAGTGAAGTTGTGTGGCTTCACAAATGTAGATTGGGCAGGGAGTCCATAAGACTGAAAGAGTACATCTAGTGGAAGTTTTAGTGTTGGGTCCACAGTTGTTTCCTGGTACAACAAGAAAAAAATATATGTGGCACTCAGCTTGGTAGAAGCAGAATACATGGTTGTAATTCAAGCAACATGTGATGTGATCTGGATGAGAAAGATACTTGTGGGAATGTTTGGTCAGATGATGGATCCAATGGTGATATAATGTGGTAATCAGAGTTGCATCAATCTCTTTGAGAATCTTGTATTTCACAATCGATCCAAGCATATAGATATTTGATATCACCATTTACGAGACTATGTGTAGAGGCAAATAATGTTGCTACAGTACATTTTGACAGAGGAACAAGATGTTGACATTTTTAAAAAGGCCTTGTCAAGAGGGAAGTTTGAGTTCCATAGGTGCAAGATAGGGGTGGTTGATAATCCCTTTCTTGCTGAGAGGGAGTGTTGAAAAATGTAGCAAGAAATTCTCAATTTGATTTTGCCTTGATTAAATTGAGAAAATTCAAATTTCCACATCAATAGACAACTTGGATGTAGTTAAGTTGTGTGACATGGCTCTTGTCACTCAGTTAGCTTAGTAAATTCGAGTTGGAGGACTTAGATTTATGTTAAGCATGTGTGATTGTTAATTTGTAGCAATCAAGGTCACTTATTTCAAGTTGTTTTCAATCAAACTAGTTCTAACTATTGGAGGAACTAGTGGAAGGTCAGTTGTGCAGTGGGAATTCAATGAAACTTAATGATCATCTAGTTAACTGATCAAGTATCCAAAAATTGCTAGTGCATGTAGAGAATTTGAGTTCCCCAACTGTGGTGGATATTCTGAGGCAGTGTAACATTAAATAACCATAACATACATTTACCATTATATCTATGACCTAATGATGAATGGTCCATATTAACTATGAAGTTGAAATATTTTACAAGGCATTTTGTCCAAAAAAAATATTTGTGGGTGCTACCCCCTAAGCCCCCCCTCTAGGGGGGCCCAAAGAGTTTTTGTTTCCCCCGTGGACCCCCTCGAGAAAATTATAGGAGAGAATGCTCCCCTACTCCCCCTGTAAGGAAATGGGGTCCAAATGTGGCTAAAGACAAGACTTGTAAATAGAGAATATAATCAGGCTCCACAGTCAAAAATATCACACTTGGATACTTATTACAAAAAATCCACTACTACTACATGTGTTGGACTATGTTTTAACTTTGAATCTAGCTCCTTTTTCATCGTTATCATCATGCTTTAAGACCAACTGAAACTAAAAAAAAACTCAATTTCTCTTCGGTTACTACCTTTATTAATATATCTACAGGATTATGTCTAGTATCTTTTCTAGTGTTAACTATCCCTTGTCCAAAATTGATCGTAAGTACTGGTACACGAGTTGCATGTGCTTAGTCTCATAATGAAATATTGGCTTCTTTGCAATATGAATGGCACTCTCACTATCACTATACAACATGTTATTCTCCTGCTTCTTTCACAATTCCTACATGAACCTTTGTAACCAAATCATCTCTTTACTAGCCTTTGTAGCAACCACATACTCTTCTTTTGTTATTGAAAGTGCAACAACCCTTTGCAATTTCAAAACCCAACTTGCTATTGTTCCATGTATAGTAAACATATACTATGGTGCTCCTCCAACTATCTACACCACCTGCCATATATAAGTCAACATATCCATGTAGAACAAATTTTCAAACTCCAAAGAATATTTCTTGAGTAGTAGTACCTCTCAAATACCTAAGAATCCATGTTACTGCCTTTCATTTCTCTTCACCTAGATTTTTCATATACATGCTCACAACACCCATCGCATGTGCAATATCTAACCTTGTGTAGACATCGAACACATCAATATGGAAATTTTCGATGGATGTGGAACCTTGCATATGTAATCCATCTATTTTTGTGTCTTGGGACACATATACTTAGTTAATTTGGAATGACTAACCTAAGGTGTACTAATTGATTTTTCATATTTCATTTAAAATTTTCCAACACATTTTCTATGTATTTACTTTGAGAGAATGTTAATGGCTGAATATGAAGTCCTAATTATAGGGTTACAATGGTTAGGAAACTAGGAGCCAAAAGAGTTTCCATCATGGGAGACTCAAAGCTGATTATTAAATAGATTAGTGGTGAATACTCTGTGAACAATCCTAGATTTGCTCGATATAGGGATACTGTTCTAGACTTAATCAAAGACCTCCTGGAATCAAACTTTGCTGCCATTCCTAGAAAACAAAACATGCAGGCCCACAGTTTGGCCACTTTGCTAGTACTTGTAAATTACCGTTTCAACCCAACCATCAGTACACTGCAGAAGTCATACATAGGCCTATTATACCAGACAACCTGAAGTATTGGCAGATTTTCTCCTAGGATTCTCAAATCTACGATTTCATGAACAATGAATGTGAGTTTCAGAATTGCAAGATAGATACTGATTGTACAATAGAAAATAATATAGAAAGTAGCATAGATATGAATATTTTAGATGTAGCTAAACCAAATAAATTTACTAGAGTAGAAATAGATAGTATGGCCAATAACCATTCCTAGAGTAGGAATAGATAGTATGGCCAAAAACCTTTCCCTTACTGAAGACTACATCATAGCCTCTGTCTTCTAGCATCGCGATTGACACCAAATTTCTCTTCAGTCCTAGTACATACTTTACATCGATCAAGGTAATGCGAGCTCCATGCTTCCTCTGAAAAATAATCATGCCTACACCTGAGACACTATACTCTTCATCATTACCCGTTGCTATGAGTATCTGGAGATATTTCACCTCCAAAGTACTAAACAAACTCTTATCGTCGGTCATGTGGAAAGAAACTCCACTGTCAAGAAACCAACCACTTCCCACCATGGATGAAACCATGCATGCGAAAAATGTGAAATCCAACTCGAACTGTGAGGCCAGTGCCTCACCTTCTGATCCTTCCACGAATCCCTTCTTGGATTTCCTCAATGGACAATTTGTAGCAAAATTTCCCACCTCATGACAACGAAAGCATCGCACTTTTGATTTGTCAAACTTCTTCCCACCTTGGGAAGAACTGGATTGGGAAAGAGAATCCTTCTCCTTCCCCTTCTTCGCCTTACTCACTAAGGTGCATTTTTCTTCATCCTCCATGGATGAAGAACCATCTCTGGTGCTTCTTCTTATCTCCTCCTGCATCATATCCAACCAAATTCATTCCCAATCTGGCAGTTTCTCTCTTCCATTAACTGAGTCCTGGTAGATATGCCAGCTCTTAGGAAGACTGAGGAGTGCAAGACTCACCATGTCATCATCAGCTGACGTGATCCCTACACTTCCAAGCTCATCCCTGCATGTGGTGAGCTTGTTCAGATACATAGAGATCATGTCGCCCTTTTCACACTTGATCTTTCGAAGCTTGTCTTTCAACACCAGCTTCCTCTGATTGCTTCCACATTGAAAATGGTGTCTCCTTCCCATGGAGACTTGAGACTATGTGGTCTCGTACTCCCTCCAGAAGTATTCTCCTTGCTCTAACCACACATTTCTTCCATTCCACCAATTGAGTAGCATTAGTTGGCTTGGGGACTTCTTGATCAATGAAGTCATTTAGACCATTATCCTCTAATACTACTTCCATGCGATCCTTCCAGGCTATATAATTCAAGTTTCCATCAACGGCATACTTGAGTCTTAAACCACTGAACGCCATAGGTGAAATAGAGATGTGATAAGAACTCGATTTCTATATTCAGGAATCACAAACTTTGAACTTCTCCATTATTGTATATTGTTCTTCCTTGATCACCTTTTATCCGATACCATGTAGAAATTCCCACCTGTAGATCACCTGATAATGCAATACACTAAAGAAAAATACTTGATCTACTTCTACAACCAATTGTGCGGAAGCTTAATCAAATATGAGAAAGATTAATTGAACACATATAACTGAGAAGGAGAAATCAATCACACATAACACAGAATAAATAACCCGGGGAAAGCCTCAGCCTAAAACCCCAACTTTCTATTATCATACAAGTGGAAATATAGTCTGGATTACAAAAAGAATCAGCTCACAAGCTATCCTTCTCTCTCTGCAATCCCTCTACTACTCATAGACAGTCAAAGGCCTCTCTCAAACCTTCTCCTGTGCCCTCCAAGCCTCCTATTTATTTGCGCAATTTTCCTTGGGGTCCAGTGTAGCCACTTGTGTGAATTGGCCTCTTCACACACTCACTAACCTCTAATCCAACTCTACAATCCTGAAGGAGATGAATCCTTCTCCATGGATGAGATTCCTTTATAGGAAAAATCCATCCAACTGATAGTACATTGTCCCTCCTTTGATCTCAACTGGGTCTTTGTCTGAACTGACATGCATGAGTTATTCATGAGAGAATATTTAATTATCTGAAGTGCAACAGTTATATGCAAGCGTGCATTAACTAACTTAACTCACATTAATTTAAACAAACTGTTTAAATCAATCTAATTGGACTTGACTCAGTTAACTGAGCCAACTAATTACAACTCAAATTAGAACTCATCCTTATCTCTTTAACTGATGGACGAATTCCTCAATTAATGGAGAAACTGTTGCATGTCCTCACATAGACTTCATGTTTGATTTTTCACAACTAATTAACTCATGGTGAACTAATTAATTTATTTTCAAACAGTTGTTAAGTTCAAATTCGAATTTTACTTCCTGTTTTAGTCCAGGGACTGACTAAAATTGGAATCCATCACGAACTGCTAAAAATAGCAATGCTATTTTCAACACTTCCATTTTTCGTTCCCTGTTTCTCAATCCAGCACTAGTACCCAAACTGCTATTTATAGCAGTGCTCTTTTTAGCACTTCTATTTTTATCATTTCTTGTTGTCATTTTCAACACTCCCTCTTAACAAGAAAGGCATTCAACTTGAACCCGATCCTGTACCTTTGGAATGTTATGCATGCAACACTTCTACCAAGTGTGGTTGCTCCAGCAACTCTAGCAAGCCGCAGAAGCCTCTGTAAATCTCCATTTAAAAACAGTTTGCAGCCTCGACCATAAATTCCAGGTATTTAAGTAGAAAACCAGAATGGCCCTCTCATTTAAACACGTGCACTAAATTCATGAAATAATTGAATGAATTTAACTTAATTCCCTTTAAATTGTGAGTATCCCCCCTCATAAAATACCAAAACCCCTATCTACAAACCGTTGATACCCTACTCCTGTTACAGAATTGTCAAAACTTCACTTTCAATAGCCATATAACCCAAATTTCCATAGTTTATTACAGAAATGGCTGCCCAGACCTCTCTAGACGTCAGACCAGTAACAACCCCTCATTTAGACATTGACTACCTGGCCCTGGAAGATAGAGACTTCCAAATCAAAGATATAGCCACCCCACGCCACCTTCTGAGAATCCACTACTAGGCCAAGGATAGGTTCCTTTACCATGCTAATCATATAAACCTTTGTGAATCCAATCTACCAAAGTATACATTCCCATAAGTCCATCCATTCCCAAACATAGTACATTTTTTTCATGTCTGTTATATTCCAAGCCATAGGGCTATTGAGGCACCAAACCATGAGATATTATTCACCATTACTGCTGAATCCATCAACCAGATGCTGCAAATCCAATCGAGTCCTAGTTTGAATCCTTTGTCCATTGGACACCTGTTGGACCTATAAATCACACTGGACCCAGTCAAGATCAAACAAATATTCCATAATTTCATCATTGAGGAGAAATATACTCCTACAGACATTCCACCTTATGTTGCCACTATTTGTTGGAAATAATACTGAGAGGGGGGGTGAATCAGTATTATCAGATCAGATAAAACTTTTCAATTTCATACTCAGAAACATATACGCGACTTCAGTTAAGTGAACCCGCGTGTACACGCGACTGTGTCTAATGCAACTAGCGTATATCCAGAGATCTTATGATTCAGTTAATCTTATCTTCAGTAAATGCATCAGAACATTATTAAGCATATTAACAGTAAACAGGTGCAGTATAACAGAACAGATCATCACACAAATGCCACACACATGAACACCATGATATAAGGTGGAAACCCAATGTGGGTGAAAACCACCTGCTGCAATTTGTCTCTTTCTTCTTTAATGAGAACTTCTTTTACAATGTACTGGTGCAGTCCTTTACCAGCACGCAGGCTACAACCTGCAGAGGGCTACAACCCTCTTAGCTCTTGTACTAGCCGATCCATTTACTAGTACGTAGGTGCCTACCTACAGAATGCTTCTTTACTCGTTTTCCAGCTGCTAGTGGAAGGGAGCTACAACCCCCTAGCTCTTGTACTGGCTGATATGTTTACCAGTACGTAGGTGCCGGCCTACGATCTACTCGGGACCATGTTTCATACATTTTCATACTAGATCCATAAGACAATCATCATTGTAGTACAACCTGCATCATCAATCACTGAAACACCGAATTCTGAATCACTGTAACCCTGTCAACAATAACCAGACAATCATAGCAACAACCAGATCCAGCTCCATATTCAAATATCATACTTCACATTGTATACGCTACTTGGATGACCCCAACCTGCGTGTATACGCTCTTTTACCAAAACCAACTCGCGTACAGATCTATAAATTCAACCTTAAAACTCTGCAGCTATATCATATATCAAAACATACCCAGATCATAATAATAAACATGCGTCAGTAGATCTAGTCTATCCAGAGTCAAACCATATGAAGATAATCATCCCAAGCCTTGAGATCTCGTTCCATCATTCATCATCCTCCACATGGGTGAAACCTTGGTTCAGATCACCAACCCATAACCAGCACTTGGATCACACACTTTCTCAGATCTTCATCACTCACACTTGCACTCTTTGGCCTAGTGATCTTCTCCTTATATAGCCTTAGGCCTTGCTCAATACCAAGAGCCAAAACCATAGTAACACAATACCATCAACCTCAAAACTAGGGATCAACACGTCCGTCGAGACGCCATGGTCCAAAACCATAGGCACAACTTCCAAGGACTAACTGCCACTGACCAAAGGTACGTTTTCACATGTACGCGCTTTTACTGAAGCCAACCTGCGTGTACACGCTGATTCTCCTTGCTGAACCTGCGTATATCTCTTTCTTGTCCTGCTGTACTGAGATCTGTCCACTAGTTAAGTTGTCATCACCTGTACCAGTCTCTGAGCACCTGTACCAACCTCTGAGTGAGTTGCCATCAAGGACAACACTTGAATCATAATGCCAACAATCTCCCCCTTTGGACTTGATGGCAACCACCACACCAAGTCACTCTCCCCCTTTGACATCAAGGGCAAAGGGTGGACCAAGATATTCTCTTCCTTGGTATACCTTCTGCTGTCCATACTCCCCCTGAGTACATGCTGAAATCTCCAAATGTGCTCCCCCTTTGTGTATGCCAAAGTGTACCAATCTATCCATCCTGCTCTTGCTGAATTGTGCTGTTCATGCTCCCCTTGACTGTAGGCAAGATCTGCAAAAGATGTTCTTCAAGAAGAACAAAGACTTATACATCATAGAAGACCTTCCTATCACCAAAAGACTCAACATACATTCATCACCCAACCTAGTGGGGATATACCAATATTGACTCATCCACCTAACCATGTGAAGATACATGATAATACATGAACATTTCATCATTCATCCCAGGCATAGTGGGGAAACCAACATAGGCCGTTACATGACCTTGACATCATAAAAGAGATACATGACATAGTGATGAAATATCTAGACCAAGACTTATGAAAGCCACCAACAGCATCATGATCTGTACCATAAGCATCAACCTGCAATACCATTCCTAAACAGTAAGATGTATCATTTAGCTTCATAGACTTTATCAACACCTTCTAACCATAATGCCAACAATGCATTATTCGAAGAATATTCTCCCCCTGAGTGTAAGCCAACCATGTCTGAACCATTTCCTGAGTCTGTTCTGCTCCCCCTGAGCCTGTGAGCCTGAGCCAACCATGACTGAACCTGGGTCTGTTCTGTTGCCCTTTCTCCATATACGCGACTTTGCAGCCTGTAACTCGCGTATATACGCGACTTGTCTTCATGAAACTTGCGTATGAGAATCAGAAACACTGAAGTTCTATACCTTCAGCTCCCCCTGAGTCTGTTATGTCTGTGCTGTGCTGAGTACCCTGTGCTGTGCCACATCTTTCTGACTGAACTTCCTTCTTCTTCCATATCTTCACGTATGTTGATGATTTCTTCTTATCATGAGCTTTGTTCCTGAAATCTCTTGCTTTATGTCTAAACTTGTTACATGCATAGCATCTTACATGTTTCATATTCCTCTTGTAGCAATCAGCAGCTTTGTGGCCAAACATATTGCAAGAAAAGCAATATCCATTAAAGTATCTTGAATGTGATGATCTTTCTGCATGATGGTCTTGAAACCGTCTTCTTCTACATATGGCTGCAACATGTCCAAGATTATGACATACATAACATTCAACATTATTCAGTGGAGGAAATAATCATCTATCACGTCCATAGTTAGGAGTAGAGAATCTTCCTTGAGGAATTTCTTTCCTTGGTTGTTCCTTTTTGGGCATTTCAGATTTCTCATTAGAGTTTCTTGCCTCACCTTGTGAACTAGATTCACCTTCAACATATTCATGAAAACCAAGACCAGTCTTGATAGCAGGAGATCTTTGACTACTAAGAATATCATCCAAGACTTTAGAGCTATCTTGAAATCGTAAAAGCTTATCCTTTTCTTCTAATTTGCTTTTCAAGATATTTACCTCAACTTGATGTTGTTCTTCTTTTTCAAGACATTGCTTCTTCAAGGTCTCTTCAACTTTCCTTCCTTCATCCAACTGATGCCTTAGTTTGAGGATCTCGTTTTCTTGCTCTTTATTCAGTGCTAGCAGCATTTCTCGAACTCTGAAGGCACATTCCAACTGTTCTTCTAATCTGATGATTTCTTCTTTGAGGGCATTCTCCCTTTTGCTAGGTAGATCTTGTTGATCTATGATTTGATCTGACGCTTCATTTGCTTGTCCATCTTCAATCTGAGGTGCTTCTGGATCTGAATACTTGCTTCCACACAACGACAGGTTGTCATTGTTCTTTTGAGCTGTCTTCTTCTTCTGACGTGCTTTCTTCCCCATTGTTCTACGAATCTCCTTCAAGCGATCAAGCTTCTCTGAAGGACCTGCTCCGATACCAATTGTTGGAAATAATACTGAGAGGGGGGGTGAATCAGTATTATCAGATCAGATAAAACTTTTCAATTTCATACTCAGAAACATATACGCGACTTCAGTTAAGTGAACCCGCGTGTACACGCGACTGTGTCTAATGCAACTAGCGTATATCCAGAGATCTTATGATTCAGTTAATCTTATCTTCAGTAAATGCATCAGAACATTATTAAGCATATTAACAGTAAACAGGTGCAGTATAACAGAACAGATCATCACACAAATGCCACACACATGAACACCATGATATAAGGTGGAAACCCAATGTGGGTGAAAACCACCTGCTGCAATTTGTCTCTTTCTTCTTTAATGAGAACTTCTTTTACAATGTACTGGTGCAGTCCTTTACCAGCACGCAGGCTACAACCTGCAGAGGGCTACAACCCTCTTAGCTCTTGTACTAGCCGATCCATTTACTAGTACGTAGGTGCCTACCTACAGAATGCTTCTTTACTCGTTTTCCAGCTGCTAGTGGAAGGGAGCTACAACCCCCTGGCTCTTGTACTGGCTGATATGTTTACCAGTACGTAGGTGCCGGCCTACGATCTACCCGGGACCATGTTTCATACATTTTCATACTAGATCCATAAGACAATCATCATTGTAGTACAACCTGCATCATCAATCACTGAAACACCGAATTCTGAATCACTGTAACCCTGTCAACAATAACCAGACAATCATAGCAACAACCAGATCCAGCTCCATATTCAAATATCATACTTCACATTGTATACGCTACTTGGATGACCCCAACCTGCGTGTATACGCTCTTTTACCAAAACCAACTCGCGTACAGATCTATAAATTCAACCTTAAAACTCTGCAGCTATATCAGATATCAAAACATACCCAGATCATAATAATAAACATGCGTCAGTAGATCTAGTCTATCCAGAGTCAAACCATATGAAGATAATCATCCCAAGCCTTGAGATCTCGTTCCATCATTCATCATCCTCCACATGGGTGAAACCTTGGTTCAGATCACCAACCCATAACCAGCACTTGGATCACACACTTTCTCGGATCTTCATCACTCACACTTGCACTCTTTGGCCTAGTGATCTTCTCCTTATATAGCCTTAGGCCTTGCTCAATACCAAGAGCCAAAACCATAGTAACACAATACCATCAACCTCAAAACTAGGGATCAACACGTCCGTCGAGACGCCATGGTCCAAAACCATAGGCACAACTTCCAAGGACTAACTGCCACTGACCAAAGGTACGTTTTCACATGTACGCGCTTTTACTGAAGCCAACCTGCGTGTACACGCTGATTCTCCTTGCTGAACCTGCGTATATCTCTTTCTTGTCCTGCTGTACTGAGATCTGTCCACTAGTTAAGTTGTCATCACCTGTACCAGTCTCTGAGCACCTGTACCAACCTCTGAGTGAGTTGCCATCAAGGACAACACTTGAATCATAATGCCAACACTATTTTCTCAGAGACCAGCAGGAGAATAATCACCATGATTTCATGCATCCTAGGATGCACATCAGACGAGTTTGTGGATGAGGTCAACATGGCCTTCTTCTCCATTTTCACTCCAGGCAAGCCTCCTGCCATTTTGTATGAATATGCCCAGTTCATTGCAGATAGAATGAATGAATAGCTCACTAGACTGCCCACTGAAAGAGTTTTCAAATACTCTTCATTGTTGTTTCATATGTTCCTCTATTACTAGACAGACAAATTCCCTTTGAAGAACCAGAAATTGGACACCAAGGGAAAGGAAAGATCAGTCATCTTGTAGACACCCTTGGTCCACAAGTTTTCCACCTCATATAAAGACTTCATAGATTCTTTTGTATACCCGGTCACTAACATGTTGACTTCTCAGATTCAGCCTAGAATTAGCCCATAAATTAAAAGAGTATTGCAACTTGCTAAGAATAGCAAGGTGGGATATTGGTACCTTAACCAGAATCACACTAAAATCAGGATATATGGCTATGATCTAGCCCCCTACAAATTTCCTAAATACCTCCCAATGAGGATATTTTCCCTAGAATACTTTAGGCTAATCATAAGTGTAGATGAGTTCAACTTCCTAGCTGCTAGGAAGAAGACACAGTTTAATATGAAATCCCAAATGGGCCCATTCATCTGCAACACCAAGGTTGGACCAAAGGCTAATAAGAGTCTCCAGGAATTCAAATTCAGGAATAGTTTCATATGGCATTATGACCCTCATGGGGTTATAAACAAGCTCAAAAAAAAGGTCAAGCTGGGACCTTACATCCACTACCCAAGACCTGACATTGAACAGTATGCTAATCAGTCAGAATGGGTAGAGAAAACATTGATTGACATGGATAGCATAGTTGTGGTTGTGGAGAACACCATGATTGATTTATAGAAACAATTTGACCAGAGCTCTTTCCTACAAGTTCTAGAGTTGGGAGAGCCAATGAACATCCCTCTTGTCATTCTGACCTCTCTCAATGAGGAGAAGAATCCTAAAATAAACAGGGAAGAAGCATCAAGTTCTGCCATGGAGACCATTGATGAGCAGTTAAAGCTAAACAAAAGGCCCAACTTGAATCCTGTGTCGGAACAGGAGGAAAATATTGCATCAAAAGAAATGATTGACACTGAGGTAATGGAGCATAAAATTAAACATACAACAGAGACAGTTGCATTAGAAGAAACACATCAGCCATCTACTTCCAACACACAAATCATACAGAGATAGAAGGGTATGGAAGTGTCTTCCTTTGTCAGGCTAGCTGACAAGGAAATTGATATCAAAGAGAGATTTAAGGAAATAAAAATGAGGAACAAAAAGTTGAAGGTAGACACATATGCAAAGTACCTGAAGATGACACCACCAAACCAAAACAAATTAATGTCATCTTTTGACATCAAAGAAGGAAAAATGCAGGTGTCATTCCTACAGCCCACTGTACAGCAACCCAAAACCTCAGCAGACTACAAGAAGACCAATTTTGAGGTCTTGGCCAGGGATGTTCATCCCATTGATCAAATCGAATTTCACAAGTAGGCTGGAGAAATGATCTACTCCACCCTCACAGCAAAGGCCATGGCAGCATTCAAACTGAAAGATTCATTGGACAATGTGACAGCCTAGTACAAACTGGAAAAGGCCTCATCTAGCACCAAAGACACCAGGATAAAGTCCTTGGAGGACCTGGTTATTGAACTGGGCCATGACCCAAAGGACGTCAAGGTTTTTGAACAGTTAATCAAGAAGAAGAATGAGGATATTGCAGCCCTCAAGAAACAGCTCAAGCTGCCTCAGTTACAACACCCACAAACAAAGGAAGTCCTAGAAATATAGACAAATCATGAAGAGATGATGGACTTGGTGCTGCAACTCAATGACCAATTGAAGGAGATATAAAAGGAGCTAGATATCTTGATTCAACTCAAACAAGCTAGTATTGACAGTGCTCCTCCAACTGCCATTCTATCAGTGACCATAGTTGTACCTTCCACTCTGTCAACAACATTAGCTCCAACTGGTCCAATGGACACTGCATTTCCAACATCAACTTCGACTACATCAGCAACAGCATCAACAGCGACAGGTACCAAGGGTGATGAAGCAAGTAGGCTGGTCAAATAAATGGAATAAATTTCCATTCAAACCAATGAGATGAACAAACTAAAGGAGAAAGTCAACAGCCTTGAGACAGATTGCTAACTTTCCCAAATTATGCATAAAGAAGAGAAACAAAAGGTTGCAAGGATGAATGAAAGGATTAAAGGCCTGGAGAAAGAACTGACCTTGAATAAACCAATAGGAAAGGCTAAAGAAAAACTGTGGGGCAATATCATTGACTCAGTCAATGATATTTTGCCATCTATCCAGGTCATTTTTTACCAAATTTATTTGATTAAGCAAGCAACAGAAGTCATTGAAAGGGTCAAGACAGAACTTGTAGATATGCTAGAGGAAGCAACAAGAATCATCCACTTCCTCAACTCCAAGAATAAATATGAACTATAAGAGCTTGAGATACCTGATAGGACAGGTACAATTTTGGAATTCAGGAGAGTCCTCACCAAGAGGAATTTGATGTTGAATCTAGAAGATAAGTGTCAGAACATACAGCTAGTCGTTGACAAGTTCATGGCTAAGTTTGAGTTGTTGAAGGAAAATAGATTACCTAATCCCTTTGTTATAAATGACAAGTTAATGACACATGCAGATTAGAACAAGAAGATCAGGGAAGTGGCCAAAGAATAAGTGACCACTTCATCTATGAAGGGCATGCCAACAGGAAAAGTCTTGTACCAAACATTTGAAAACTTGTTTTACCTCTAGCATGAGGTAAAACACTTGTTTATTCATAAGCCCACTTTTGCCAAACATACATAGGTAGATGAGATACACAGAAAAATGATCAATATCCAATTACCAGAAGAAGAAATATGGGAAAAACTCAATGATCTACTGTAGTAAAAGGATAGTAAATTATAAATCTCTGGTAAAAAGTGAAACAACAAGATAAAAGGATATTGACAGGTCAGCAGGATTAAAGTGTATCAGACGAAAGAGTATCAGATGAAAGGTTAAAGTAAAACAGAGCATCCAGCATGAAAGCCAAACAACCTAGTAGCATAAAGGGCTAAAAATCAAAGTCTACAGCTAGTAGAACCAAAATAAAAGGGATAGCATGAAATAGTTCAATAGTTGTCTCTGTTAGAGTCGGTCTAGTAGCCCTCCATCAGCGATCAAAACTCTTTGCATTTGCATAAGTAGGTGTTTCATCAGTGTCATCTTATTGCATTCCATTAGGCATGCCATAACCCTAATGGAGGAGCTGGTGTCTTTATTCCCCTCTTGGCACTGCTGGATCAAGTTGTTTCAGTCAATAAACTATATCAAAGTTGTTTGTCTTGTCTTGAGGTCAAAAGTCTTAGGTCTAGGGTTTAGGCCAAATTTATCTTCAAGGTCACGTCTCTGAAGGTCAATAAGTGCCCAGCAAGCCAGAGGGATGATTGTCAAAGTGTTTCTTTAAAAGATTTCATCTTGTACAGTTAATTTTTACCTTGGATTTAAGAACCCTGTTTTTAAAGCCAAGGTCATTTCTCAAAATTTTGTAAAAATTGTAAAACTTCAAAAATTCTTTGAAAGGCAACACGCAACCCTGGCTCCCTTGCCAAGACCCCTCAGAAGCTATCCCTGCAAAAATTATCAAGGAAAAACATCAAATCAATCAATTTCAGGACAAAAGGAAACCAAAAAGACAACAGCATTCAAAGTTTAAAAAGTGTCATGGAAAAACATTAGAAAGTGGGTTGTGACATGAAATTTATTCAAAGCCAGGCTATAAAGGCTCTATTTCCCTCCATCAAGCTCCATTGTGCATCCAAGTGATAGAGAAATCAGTTGTAAGAGCATTTGAGTGAATTCGGTGAGTTTGGGAGGCGCGCGACCCGTCGAGACTAGCGCGCGACCCGTCAGGGCACCTCCAGCAGTGTAAAAATTACACAGGCACGACCCGTTGGGAAGTGCGCGCGACCCATCAGGATTTCCTCCACAGAAAATTACCAGCAAGCTGCCAAGCGACCACAAATTGTTCAAGCTTGTCGGTAGGCCTTCAATCATATAAATTATGGTTTGCTAAAGCTTGAGAAGATCATGATAATATTTTAAAAGCCTTCATTTGCAAGTAAAGACTCCATGTGCTTTTGCTTGAAAATATCAAAGTTGCTAGGGTTTGTTTTTCTGTTTTAAGGTATTCCTTTTCATTCCTATTGTTCCTACATTTTCCCACCTCCCATTTCTTACTCCCTTATCACTGTTATTTAATTTCCCTACCAAAAATATTAAGAAATCAAAAATCAAACCCTAAACCCTACCTCTCATAACATCCTTGCAAATGAAATTGTATGATGATGTATATGTCATAATTCTTCCCCTAAACTCCCTGTTTCATATATTTTTCCCAATTTCCCTTCCAAGTCTCCCTTCCCTAACATTTCCCTTGTGCTACTTGTCCCCTTGAAACAACATTTCAAAACAGTTAAAACAGTAGATTTCAAAGCAGAAGCAGCAGTACATTTCAGCCACTTTGCCCCTGAAACCATGTCAGAAACCGAAACCGACTATGAGCAAAGTGATGACCGTGAGTTAACACCAGAAGTTGAGCCTGCTCCGGAACATGAAAAACCACTATTGGGCACAGATGCACGTGTGCAAGGCAAAGATGAAGGTGCTCCAAAGGCGGTTGGTCAAAGCACAAAAACGGAGAAAAATGCCCGATCCCCTCCACATCTTGGCCGAGGCTTCCTTGAAGGAGAATGGCACTAAATAGCTCAGCCCTAGCACAAATTCCAAGAAATTTTGAGCATTTTGGGTGATTTTTGGTTTTTAAGGCAAAAAACAGGTTTTTCCGCTTGACGGGTCTCACCCCCCGCGCGACCCTTTCACTTGGCAACTCTATTTTCAAAAAACTCAGCATTTCTGGATTTGGCATGAAACGTTACACATGATCACCCATTGCCAAGAGGTTTTATGAAGTTTTGGGCCTCCAGAAAGCCAAAAAACAAGCAAAAAATGACTTTCTGCCACATTTTTGACACACAGAAAGCAGTCTTGGGAGATTGCAATTTTGGAGGGGCAAATGACAACCAAATTCAAAAATTCCAGTTGGGTTGGAAAGTAGACTCACAGACCTTTCCAACAAGCCTACTCTTGCCTCATTTGGACACCTGAAAGTGCCCCAAAAGTGCTCTCAAAGGCGTGCGACCCGTCAGGATTTGGCGCGCGACCCGTCAGGCAAATTGCTCATGATTTCAGCCTACAGCTCAGCAAAACGCAGTTTTGACTGTGTTTGACTTTTTGGAGTTGATTTTTATCCTTCTTGTTGTAAATGATGTAAATTTATGACACTTTTACACTTATGTATCTCTTTTGGAAGATTCATTCATGAGATAGGTGAAAATTAAATGAATGAATTGGTTTCCTAGTTTATAGAGGCAAGTTGTTTTGACTGCCTAGTTTTCAGTGCTTAGTTTAGAATTGGTTGAAACAGCTCCTAGGATAGTGATCTCGACCCCTAGAGGCAGGGAAAGATGTTAGATGATCTATATTATGTACTCTCTTAGTCATTTTCAGAGGTTGGAAGGTTGGACTCTTGAGGGAGAAGCTCTTATTGTATTACTCACTGTATCTCTGCAATTTTTGGCAAAGGAAGACCAGGGTTTTGCAGTCCTTTTTGGGATTCTTGTGGTCACATGTATTGATGGTGTGTTTCTCTTTGTACTTGTAAGTGTGTTATTTGAATCATTTGCTTACTTTTCTTTCTGCACATTAGGCAAATGAAGTGTTAAAGTAGAACTCATGACTGTCATGCTCTGCTTTTAAGTTTGCTTAATAACAATGTTTTCGACTGTTTAAATGGAATTCAAGGTTATTGCTTGCTCTCTTTAACTCCTCACCGATCATTCTCATCCATCCATCTCTATTAAAGGCATCAATATTGTTTCCTACCTCGCCCCAAAGAACCCCCTGCAAAAACTGTGTCCAATCCCCGCACCTAAAATTTCCATTTCCCCAATTTTCCACCAAAAATCCTAAAAATCCCAAATCAACCCTTTTGATCAGTTTACTAGCCTAAAATCAGTGTTACCCTATTGGTTATCTCGCCCATTGAAGATATTTATCGAGATAGACCGGAGAGAGCCCTCTCCTGCCCCGTAGGGCTAGCTACGAGGCTAAGTGGTTTGATGTTGCCTTGAGGTTTACCTTTCTCAGCCTGAGGTGAAATTTCAAGCGCTAACAGTCTCTATCTTCTTGCAAGAAGATATTTCTTTTTTCCTAGATTAAGTTCTGAATCAGTTTTAGATATTTTGTAATTACTTTTGTATAAATACTTTAAAATTCGAAGTATTAAGGGTGGATTATTTTACATTTGTAGATTTATTTTGATCTTGGACCTAAGGGTGATTGTACCATTTTCAAGTCAATAGACTAGAGCAAGCAACAAAAGGATTTCGATACAGTATTCATGAGATGAGCCATTTGCAGTGAAGTACTTTCTTTGTGTGATTTTTTTACCTTTCTTATGTGTTTTCATGATCTTAAATGTGTTCTAAAATATAAATGAATTAACTGCAAATATCACTCAAAATTTGTTTAATTACACTTTGTTTTGCACAGCTAGTCATTTACATGTTTTCCTCTAGTACCCGGATTTGAGAACCCTTAATTGCTCTCTCATCCCGGTTGACTTCTTTCGTTCCTTCCAAATTCGGGCCTAGGGAACCCTTAATTGCTCCTTGGATCCAATTTGAAGCCACTCACCATTTAGACTTTGAGATCTACAGTAACTCATCTATCTTGCGCTGTAGACACTGCTTTTAGAATAGAATCTAGTCTTGTTTATCAGACATTCGAATCCATAGCCCAATGGTATAATCCAAACCTCTGTCCATCTAAGTAAAGTGATCACACCACCAAATTTTCAAAACAAAACCCAAGTGCAAGCAATAACTAGCCTAAAATCATCTTAACTAAAACAAAGTTAAATTATAAAGAGAGAGCCCTCTCTGAGCATTAGGAAGGCTAAGTCCTGATCTCCAAAAGTTGTTTGTCGTTACCTTTGGTTTTTCTTTCTTCATACTTCAAAAGAAATATGAGAGTCCTAACATTTCTGGTGACCATACTATGGACTCTGATCCTCAATCTCATAAAACTTTAAGGAAACCTTAAATTTAATCTTGAGCCCCTTAAGGTCATTTTCTGAAGTAAAATTTTCAAAAAAAATCATAAAAACAGTTTAAAAGGTCAAAATTATGGCTCCTAAGAAGATTCACTATACCAGTGCAAACCCAAATCCAAACCCTGCAACTATAGTTGATGACCCAGACAAAATTCTAAGAAAACCAAAAAACGAAGAAACTCAAGAAGTAGTAGCCAGCTAGTCAAAGAAAACTCATTCCTTGAGGAGTTGTCAACTTTAGAGGAAATCCATTTTGATTTGTCATTTGACCTCTCATTATTTAGAACTAAATCTAAGGATGCCATCCATGAAATAGTCTTAGACCCTGAGTTTACTCAACTCATTGAATCAAAAAGGGTTATCCATCCAGATTTAGATAAATTTGTCTTAGACGCTTTTGACAAGTTAGAAGATTTGACCTCTACATTGATCAACAATATAGATAGTGCTTACCTTCAACAATCTGTTGAGCTAGCTTCCCTTACTGCTGCTGCCTCTGAAATTTCTGCATAGTCTTCACTCATTGTAAATACACCTTCTTTTACCATAACCTCACCAATAGTATCCACCACAATCCAGTCACCTAAACCAGTTATTAATCAACCATCCTCATCATCATCTAGTTCATCTCCATCAGTTTCAATCCCTTCCTCAAGCACTACAACTTTACCCCCTAGTCAAAACAAAATTACAACAATGGCAAACCGATATGCTCCTCTTGTTTTACCTACACAACTCCATGCCATGCCTGCAAATTATCAGAGTAATATTTTCCTGTTTGATGCTACTGGTCATTACACTGCCTAGCAGCATGTAAACAAGATGTCTGACTTTTTTGAATTGCATGAGATAGATGAAGCAGATGTCCAAATGAGATTGTTTTCCCAAACTTTAACTGGGGATGTCAAGAAATTGTTCAAAGACTTTACTGCCAACCATATTGCAGACTTAGCTAATTTTCATAGGTTATTCATTGATAGATGGGAGAGAAATAAAAACCCATTTCAAATACTTCCTGAGTATGAAAATATTAGAAGAACTCCTAATGAGTCAGTTCAGAACTATTGCAATAGGTTTAATAGTATCTACAATGCAATTCCAACCAACATTAAGCCTCCACCTGACCTAGCATTAATTAAGTTCCCTGATGGTTTTGACGCTAACATGTCATACCAGCTAAGGGAAAGAAACCATGAAACACTTGAACAAATGCAGATCAATGTTGTTAGTGTAGAGGCCAACCTATTAGCTAAGAAAGCCCGAATGAGAAATGAAAAGAAAGTTGTATTTAAAGAGGAAGCTTCCACTTTAGATGGAAAAGTAGATATTTTAGCTAAGAGTTTAGAAAGAATCATGGATAGGTTAGAAAACATGGAGAGGAAAAATCAATGGGAGAATCAACAACAACAACCCCCAATAAGAAACCCAAATTTTAGGAAGAACCCTAATGTTGGAAAGATGCCACACTAGATCAATAGATTAGGCCCCCCTTCCAAGAGAATTATGTTGAGCATTCATAGAACCAAGAAGGAGAGGATGATGCCCATATTAACTTACTAGAAACCAAAGAGGAAGACACTGTTTTTCTTACTCAAGAAGAACAAGAGTTATATATGTTGCAACAGTTGCAGTTAGAATCTGGTGAATCCTTTGATTTTAAACAGGGATATGAGTCAGTTATATATGAGGTACACCCATCCATCCAAACCCAGACTAAAATAATAAAAGAAGCTCCAGTTAAAAAATTGTTACAAATCCTCCCTAGGGGAACACTGGAGACTTCAAATCCTAAGATTGTAGATATAACCTCCATTGAAACCCAAACAGAGACAATTACTGAAAACAATAAAAATAAGAGAAATCAAGGAAAAATAGTAGAAACACAGACTGAAATGGCTACTACTGAGAAACAAAATAAGGACACTCAAACCACACATATTAAGGAAGATCTAAATCAAACAAACAAACCTCAGCTCCCTTTCAACATCAAAAATGAAATAGAAAAATTAAAGATATCAGTTCCTTTGACTGAACTAGTAAATAATGAATCTTATAGGTCACAGATAACTAAGACTTTGAACATAGGAGAGGGAGAGGATTATGTTAATTTGAATGATGAGCAACCTGACTTACTGTTTGACCCTGAGCCAATCGTATTCATCAGCAAGGGGGAGTTCCTCCTTTTTACATCATCCTAAACATTCATGATAAAATATTTCATAACGCTATGTTGGACTCAGGGGCATCCCACAATTTGATGCCAAAGGAAATAATGGAAAGACTGAACCTAGACATTACCAGGCCTTATAAGGATTTGTTTTCTTTTGACTCTAGCCAGGTTAAGTGCCTTGGTCTGATCAAGGACTTATGTGTGACTCTTGTCCAGTGCCCTACAAAGAGAATTTTAAAGGACATTAGGGTTTCAGACATCCCACCAAAATATGGAATGCTGCTATCTCACTCATGGGGAGCAAAACTGCAGGGATCCTTGCAGTTGGATATGTCTTATGCCACCATATCTATTTTTGGCCAACCGAGAAAATTATATAGGGAGACCTTGATGAAATACATGGTCAGTAGTGAGGAAAAGCCACAAAAATTTCCCATATACTCCATGCATTCAGATATGGACTCTTTCATATTATACAATGCAAAAAATGATAAAAAGGAAATCACAGCCAAAGACCTAAAATACAGAACAGTTGATAGTGAGAACATATTTCATGAGTCACTTTGGCATTTAGACTTTGATGGGTCTGTCAATATGTTAAGGGCTGGTGCAAGAGTGTGGATCCATAATATGGAGAATAATCATGTTGAGGACATGCTTTCAGATTGAACTTCAAGTGTACCGATAACATGTCCGAATATGAAGCCCTAATTCTAGGGTTAAAATTGGTTAGGAAACTGGAAGCCAAAAGAGTTTCCATCATGGGAGACTAAGAGCTGATTATTAAACAGATTAGTGGTGAATACTCTGTGAACAATCCTAGACTTGCTCAATATAGGGATATTGTTCTAGACTTATTCAAAGACCTCCTGGAATCAAAATTTGTTTCCATTCCTAGAAAACAAGACATGTAGGCCCACATTTTGGCCACTTTTGCTAGTACTTGTAAATTGTTGTTTGAACCCAATCATCAGTACATTGCAGAATTCAGACATAGGCCTGTTATACCAAACAACCTAAAGTATTGGCAGATTTTCTCCTAGGATTCTCAGATCTATGATTTCATGAACAATGAAGGTGAGTTTCAGAATTGCAAGATAGGTACTGACTGTACAATAGACAATAATATAGAAATTAGCACAGATCTAAATATTTTAGATGTAGCTAAACCAACTAACTTTAACAGAGTAGAAATAGATAGTTTAGAGAATGTAGAGATTGAAGAAATAATGAATGATGATAATGAGATTATTAATTTGAAAAATACTTTTTTTCCTAAAGGATTAGTACCTTTAGAATATTTGTTTGACTCTAATGATGTAGCTAGGAAACCCAAGATAGAACCTTTGAGAGCTAACATAGAAAAGGCTAACATAGGGACTGGGGATAAACCAAAACTCATCAAAATATCAAAAGCCTTACCTCTAGAGGAAAAGGTTAAATACATTAATATGTTTAAAGAGTTTGAGGATGTATTCACATGGAGTTATGAAGACTTAAAATCTTATGACACCAGCATAATCCAATACAAAATACCTCTAAAATAAGATCATAAACCTTTTAAACAGAAACTTAGCAGAATAAACCCGGTTCTTATGCCATCTATTGAGAAGGAATTCAAAAGAATGTTTGATGCCCAAATAAGAGCCCCCATCAGATACACAAACTGGATTTATAATTTAGTCACAACTAGGAAAAAGACAGGTGAAATTAGACTTTGTGTAGATTTCAAAAATTTAAACAAGGTCTCACTAAAAGATAACTATCCTCTACCAAAAATGGACCATATACTGCAAAGGGTAGTAGGTTCATCTAGGATTTCACTATTAGATGGATTCGCCAGGTATAACCAGATCTTAGTCCAACCTGAGGACCAAGTCAAAACTGCATTTACTACTCCATGGGGTACCTTCATGTATCTGAAGATGCTCTTTGGATTAACGAATGCAGGTGCCACATTTCAAAGAGCTATGGATATATATTTTTCCAAGAAGATCCATGATTTCTTAGTAGTATACCAGGATGACATCACAATCTTCTCTAAATCTGACAATGAACACTTAGACCACTTGAGAAGAGTATTTATCAAATGAACAAAATTTGGGATTTCTTTAAATCCCAAGAAAACACTCTTTGGTCTAGAAGAGGGGAAACTGTTGGGGCATATCATATCTAAAGGTGGGATTAGAATAGATCTTACTAGAATAGAGGCCATTTTGACCATTACCCATCCTACAAACATTAGAGAGTTACAGTCATTTCTAGGCAAGATAAACTTCCTTAGGAAATTCATTTCAAATCTAACATAACTGATTAGAGAGTTAAATAACATGCTAAGAAAGGAATCAACACTTAAATGGATAGTGGAGGCCAAACAATCCTTTGAAGCCATCAAGGAAGCCTTAACTAAGACTCCAATCCTAATAAGTCCTGATTTTAATAAGGATTTTATAATTTATTCTTTTGCTTTAGAACACACCATTGTAGCAGTCTTGATTCAAAATAACAACCAAGGATATGAACAATCAATTGCATTTTTTAGTAAATCCTTAAGAGATGCCACACTCAAATATAATATCATGGAAAAACAAGCATTAGCTTTAGTAAAGGCTATCAAAGAATTTAGAGTATACATTCTGTATTCTCACATTATTGCTTATGTTCCAAATTCTGTAGTTAAGGACATTTTGACACAAAATGGACCTAAAGGGAAAAGAGGCAAGTGGATTGCCACAATATTGGAATATGACATAGAGATAAAGCCAACTAAGCTTATCAAAGGCCAAGGTTTAGCCAAACTCATGGCTGAATCGAACTGTCAAACCCTTGATATAAACTTCATTAGTGCTCTTGATGATCAGGAAGAGATGGTGACTCCACCAATCAGTGAACCTTTTACTGATTCACCCTGGTATGCAGATATTATATTTGTATTACAAAATTTACAAGCTCCTCCTAGTTTGACAAGAACTAAAGCTAGATTTTTAAAAATGAAGTCATTAGAGTATTGCAACATAGATAATGCATCGTTTTGGAAAGACAATAGTGGAATTCTTTTGAATTGTTTGTTGAAAAATGAAGCTGATAAAATCATGCAAGAGTTTCATGTAGGAGATTGTGGAGGACACTTGTACTGGAAGACTACTGCTAACAAAATCATTAGGGATGGTTTTTACTGGCCCACTTTGTTTGCAGATGTTAAGAAACATGTGGCCTCCTGCCATAAAGGTCAAATATTTGAGGGAAATATAAAACTTTTACCCTTGCCTCTTAAACCAATTTCCACAGAAATTCCATTTCAACAATGGGGGTTAGACTTCATTGGAGAAATAAGCCTCCTCAACTCAGCACAAGTGGAAAAATGTTTATATAAACAAACTACGTGAGAACGACCATACCCAGATTTCCTTTGTTCGAATAGGTCCTGCAGGGTTCGAACCCTCTGCAACTCCCGATATTCTTCAGACCTAAAAATCATTCAATTCGAACATACATAGTAGTATAGAAGTAAAGAATATTCATGAAATTTAACTTTATATCATATAAGCTAATGATCAGTTATACATCAAAACAACATTCATACATGAATTACAACACAATTTGATGCATAAACAAAGTTATTTTCAGAAACAAGACATCATTTCTTTTATTGTAGTAAGCTATAAATAACATGGACAGAATTCACCTAAGTCTTCTTCTTCCCGCTCCAAGCATAACCGTCCTCCATATTCGTCCTATCCCAGCCTTCAACAATCTTTTTCCATAACCAACATCATGATATCTCAAGCAAGAGGGAGAATATCTATAATCAATGAAATAAGGGTTTCTTGAAGCTTGGGGAAGTGCATGAGGCACAGGGATTCATCATAATCAGTCAGGGATAATCTCAGTATAATAACTCTATCTCTTCTCCTCCTTTAGGCCTTCCCATAGAAGTCTATTTATAATTCTCCCAATTAGTTTTTTAGTTGGGAAACAATTGGGAAACAGTTGGGCCACGGGAAATAGGAGGTAATCAACAGGTAAAACTCGTGAGCTCTGCCCATAATTAAGGAAATTTAATTTTTTTAAGTGTTTTAACACATATATGGGGGTTGGGTATTGACTAACCCACGTGTACATGCTTTTATCTCACGGAAAAATAGTGTACATGGAACAAACATTGTTTTTAATATATTTGGAGCAGGTCTGGAAGGAGGGGTTGCCCTAGGCCGTAAACCAAGCATCACAAATATCAAGGGTGATAAATGGTGCTATAACAAATGCCCCCTAATATATGAGGTCATAAGAGGCACATGATGGCCAAAATGTATTAAGTGTATGGAAAAAATCTTGTCGAAACTGAGAAGGACTTCATGAGAATTCAACCTGCCAAGCCATCAAAAAGAGATCAAAAATAAAATGTTGTCTGAGGCGGGCATACCCATGCTCAAATAAAGTAAAGCATGTCTGCATATCAAGTACAAGCGGATCCAATATGTATACAATTACAAAGAATTGAAAGTACATAATGGATCATCTGATCGTGATAAAAAAAGTACATGTCTGAATATCACATATAAGAAGATGATCAATGAAGCTGAAAGATGAAGCTAATCACTGATGTCAAAAATTGATCCCAATAGTACCAAATGAACATGATGGAATAAAATGATACTAAATCACAACTTGGATGCCAGCATATAAGATGTCACTGTGAAGAACTGCAACATGTACGGTGGATGGTGTCAACTAGCAGCAATAGGAGCAACTAACAAGTGAACCAAGACATGCTGATGCAACCCAAGGTCTTCATCGAACGTCGTGCTACATTTCTACACAATGGGAATAAATGATCTGAGGTCGACCACGTGAGAAATCGTTTGATTACCGATCATTGATGTATACCATTAACAAACATGAGACTACTCACCGATAATAAAAATGAGAGTCAAGGTACCCAGTACAATCTAACAAGTGAGAATAAATGAGCTGAAGTCGAACACTTGGAAGAATCTATCAATCAGGGGACAGTGACGGTTTCCCACTGTCAATAGCGAAGGAATCTGCCACTGATGACTGAAAACCCCAAGGTACTACCAAATGGACTCTAGATCTTTTTCCTAGAGCAAATGAGCTATAGTCAATAGGAAAAGATCCACTAGAACGAAGGCATTAAGGCATCCTTCATCAATCTAGTGAGAGTGTAACCTACGGGCCAATAATGTGGAAGGAATCAGAGGAAAAATATGTAGTAACCCAACTGAAGCACGTTTTCGGTGTACACAAGATGTAGCTAGCGCACGATAGAAACCCTTTGAACCAACCAATAATGAAAGTTGACATAGAGGCAAGGAATCCACCAATAGGGTCAAATGGAAACTAAGGCACTGAACAAATCCCAATGTGTGGTAATGAAAGCTAATGTCAAACATAAGGGAAACCACTCAATCAAAGACCCAAGATACTGATCAATGCTAAGCACAAGGTGACTTATCAATAATGAAAATAGGGCCAGGGTGTGGCTCTAGGCCTACCCTTAGAGTAATATGTCGTCGTCGATAAGGACAAGACCCGCCGGCAAGAAGTCAATGGAGACCTTCTCAAACCAACATGATCAAAAGACCAATATAACTGATGTGATGAAAAACATGATACTGACAACCAGGGATGGCTGACTGAAAAAATAGGTTAGGAGACACTACAAAGAGGCCGACTCAGGGTTACTTCCCTTGAACAAAAGCATGACTCAATGATGACTACATGGCCGCATATAATAACTCTATATAAGTTCGTCATGCAGGAGGCATGAGAAAACTCTCCATATGATTGGAAGAGGTAACCAATCGGAGGAGTACTGACTCAATAACAAGGTTAAGGCGTACCTATGTCAAACTAAAGCCCACCCAAAATGGAGGAGAGATTTTCTTTTGAGTGCTTTGTTCAAGGGCGAAACGACTGACTCTACTTGCCATCAAAATATGGAAATGTTGTCCCATTCCCTCTCTTTTTGGAATATATAATTTCTTTTTCTTTTTCTTTAAGCTAGAAAAAGAATAAAAGAATTCTATCGTACAGTGGAAAGAACGAGTGGCAAAGAAACATATGATCTAGTTCCTGGGATGGGAACATTCCTATGCTCAATGCAAGGAGGCGAAACTGGTCAAGGACACTCAAAGGGATGTTCTTTCCATGGGTCAAAGGATGCATCAAGTTGCAGAAGCTAAGTGATTGCATGGTTGATTTTGCAGAATACATGGTCAAATAAGTGGCTTAAACATGAGTCCAAGTGAAGCTGGCTCAAGGCCAAAAGGTGCAAATAGTCAAAATGCAATGCAACAGTACAAATCAACACAAAGGAGCCTCTAGGGTATAAGGCCAGAAATCAGCGCAGAAGAAAGGAGAATGTGTCTTCAATGCACAAGTCATGGCGGAACTAAAGAGGACTCCCGAGCCTACTCAGTATAGCCGCTTGGGAAATCAATGTCAACAAGGTTCTAACTAAGATGTCCATGTAAAGTGTTATCACTCAGGTTGTTCCTTGCCTCCTAAAGGGAATGCGGCCGAGGTAACCACTAACCAATCTTTTAGCTGCAGGTCCTAGCCTACCTGCAACCAGAGAGGGCTCTCTCTTTGTAATTTAGCTTTGTTTTGGTGTATTTTAGGCTAGTTATGATGCACAGGTTTTTGTTTTAAGTTTGTTGGATGGTGATTCCAAGCAGAGCTGAGGAGAGAGTCTAAGACAGTCTGTTCCATTGGGCCATGGAGTCAAGGATGGTATACAGTTGAAAATTCTTCTTGGGGTAAGTGGTAATGCTACAGAGC
Source organism: Pinus tabuliformis (assembly GCA_031772625.1). Taxonomy (NCBI): domain Eukaryota; kingdom Viridiplantae; phylum Streptophyta; class Pinopsida; order Pinales; family Pinaceae; genus Pinus; species Pinus tabuliformis. The sequence continues at coordinate 853,444,228 of CM062809.1, read as the reverse complement.
AAGGTAGGCAGTATGGGAACAATTTTCAAATCTAAAATGATGAAATAAAGTCAAGGAATGAAAGGCAATCAAGAATCTTTCATCAAGCTGGTAGAGGGAAAGTGTATGAGTATTGTCCAGGAGCAGTTAAGAATTCCTAAACAGTGTTCAAAGTGAAGGAATTAGTACAAACATGAGCAGTTAAGAATTCATATCTATGACTAATTCTGAGGAAAACATAAGTAATAACAGAAATTGAGCACAGGGTGTAATTAAACAAATCCTGGGCTATTCTTTCTCCCTGTTATCAAGATTATGAAACATATGTGAAATTTGTAAACACAGAAAACATAAAACGAAGTTTAGAATAACTTATTGTTCCATCGAATGACTTAGGAATTCAGTAGCAGGTCCCAGAACACCATTTGCACATTCAGACAGCTCAGAAACTATGAACTTCAACAGCCATTTGTATTAGAGAGTTTTAGAATTTACAGCGCATCTTAGAGAGAAAATCACCAACCCTAAATACATTCTATGGGGAGGTATTTATACAAAAAATGAGATACAAAATATCTTGCAGATAAGCCTTCATGTAATAAGTTCCCTCACCAACTTTTCAAGGAAGTAAATGAAAGAAATAAATGCTGCAGTAGTTGTTGGTGCACTAGCTGTCCACTTTGTCAGAGAAGTTTGACTTTTTGGGCCAACTGAGTCGGCTGAAGCTGCGTCTTTAATTTACGGTTTCTGTGTTTGCTTTGCTGAGTCATTGCTTTGTTGTCCTGCTTTTGGCATGCATACTTGGTCTTTTATAAAGTTGCTATAGTTATATTTTGATTTCTTTTGCCTGCTGTCTTCATTCTTTAACCGGTGGCCTGTGTATCCAATTTAGCTAACCTGTAGCTGACCAAAATCTGAAGCTGATCAAAAGAGGGAAAGGATCAAAATTACTTTGGCAAAATCTCCAGCATTGCTTGCCACCAATCTTATTTAGGTAGCAAATGTCTTTGTATCTTTATGAGTGTTTCATCAGCTTCAGTGTATCTATAGAAATTTGGTGGAACCTCAAAAAGATGATTTATTTCATGTTCAATATAAACAGGTTCTCTAACTTATCATAAAGACTTTGTCCTAAGGGAGGCCCTGTTTCCTCTGAGGTACTAGAGGATGCTGTAATCTGATTTGAAATATAATTATTCATCCTGGTAGCATACTGCTCACGGGTCAACAGTCTTCCAGCGCTGGTCAATAGGCTGGGCAATCCTCTGCTCTGCAATGCTGCCATTTTTAGCTTGAAGTCATCTATTTCTGCTTGCATTTCTTGACACTTTCTTTCTAGAGTTTGCACAAAACTTCTTAGGGTCAGCACCTTCTTTGCTGTCAGAATAGTATATGTTCTGTTACTGATGTCTAATGCTGCCAACTCCTCTTTAGTATGAGTGTTCAGGAAGTGAATCATTTTATTGGCCTGCTCAGGCATATTTCCCAATGCTGCTCTGGCCCTTTGATTCTCAAATTGAGCTAGGCCTATCAATTGTATTTGTTCATATATGGTCTGAATTGGTCGCCACTGGTCAGTGATTGATTGGCCAATTTTCGCCCACAAAGTCTTCTTTATCTCAGCTAGAGTTTTATCCAAATTAAGCTCCTTCTCTAAGGCTTTTATTTTTTCATTCAAGGCCTTTATCTCCCTTGTTTTTTCAGCTACTGTCATCTTGGACTTGTCGTAGCTTACTTCCAGTTTGGCCAACTTTTCTTTGGCCTCTTTTACCTCTGTTACCTGAACTTCTAGCTCTTTAACTGCTTTCATCATTTCATCCATGCTCATGCTAGATTCAGGTGCTGTTGTTGTTGCTGCTGTAGCATCTGTGGTTGTTGCAGTTGTTGTGGATGTTGGGATAATAGGAGGGATTGCTGCTGCTTGTGTAGGAGGAACAGTGACCACAGTTGGAGCTGTTTGAGGTGGCTGGGAGGTCGACTCTCCCTGCTTGCCTTGCAGTGCTTTCTCCAACTCTTCTTCCATCTGAATTATTCTCTGGTTCATTTGCATCAGCAGATCCATTGTATCCTCACCTTCTTTCTCTTGCACAAGTTCTGCAGTTTGTGGGTGCATAGTTGAAGGCAGCCTCAATTGTTTTTTGAGTGCAGCAATATCATCCTCTTTTTTCCTTATGAGGGCCTGGATGGCTTTGGCATCCTTCTTAGGATCATGCCCTAGATCCACAATGATTTCCTCCAATGTCTTTATTCAGTTATCTTTGGAGGAGGAAGACATTCTTTCCAAATCCAACTGAGTGTTTGTATTTTTCAGTGATTCCTTCAGCTGATGGGCCGGCATGGCCTTGTCTGCTAGAGTGGCATAGACCATCTCATCCATTTGTTTGTGCAGCTCTATCTAATCCATCGAATGTATGTCCTTAGAGAGTACCTCTAATCTTGTCTTTATATAATCTGCAGCTGTCTGGGGCTGTGGTATCTTGGGCTTAAAATGACTTAGTATCATTTTCTCCTTTTTAAAGTCATAGGTTGCCATTAATATTTGTTGTTTGGAGGGTGTTGCCTTGAGAAACTGATCATATAACTGTACTCTTAACAGTTCATTCTAAGCTTTGATCTCCATAAAAGTTGATTTGATGCTAGGTGGTTGTTTGGTTTGCTGCCTTGAGGAAGAGACCTCCATACCATGTTGCCTCTCTTGCTCTTGCTGAAATGAGCTGGTAGCTGTTTGCTGGCTTGTTTCTCTTCCACTCCTTGGGCTCTCTATCACTTCTTCAGTAATTTCTTCCTCAACTTGAGGATCAACTCTTTGTCTTTTGGCTTCTGGTTGTTGTGTTGAGCCACTAGCTGGTGTAGTTTCTTCCCTATCTCGCTTCTTGCCTCTTTCTTCATTGGCAGGAGTTTGCAATGCTGGAATCTGTGGTGGCTCAGTCTGCTGTGGAGGGGCTTGCCCTTGACTCTGCTCCTTTGAGGTAGCAGGCTGTTCTGTCACTGTTTCATGTTCTGCATCCATTGGCTCTTTGCCTTTTGCTGTACCTGTTGCTGGTGTAGACCTTTGTTGGGCAGCTTGTGAAGCTGCAGCAGTTGATGGACCTTCTCCGACTTGTTGTGGTAGTTTGAAAGTTACCTGCTCAAAAGAATCCAAGTCAAGAGTTTTTTCCAAATCTTTGACATTTTTCTCCATAATTTCTTCTTGGGTAAACTCCTCAACTAGTGTCCCTGCCACCCACTCATCTTGGTTGGCATATTGTTCAATTTGTGGGATTTTACAATGTTCATAGGCTGTCAGCCTATATTTTACCTTTCTAGAACTAACGAAGCCATCTGGGTCATAAGGAACCCACCAAAAACTCCTTTTCAACTTGAGTTTCTCCCCCAATAGTTGATCAGCATCTTGCCAACCTTCTTTCTTATTCATGACAAAGGGGCCTAGTTGGTCTTTGAATTTCAGGCGAGCCTTCTTCTTGGCACTGTGAAAATGAGTTAAATCTGAGTTGATAAGTTGCCTATAATACTCCAAGGCAAACAGTCTCATTGGTACATATCTTGGGAGCCTATAGGGACAGAGCTCACAACCATAGATCCTAATGACAGTGTGATTCTGGTAAAAGTACCAGTCACCTATTTTGTAGTTCTTTGAAAGCTGTAATATTTTTTGCATGTCATAGGAGAGCCTAGCAGGAGGAGTTCTCATTAGGAGACAAGAGACTGGATAGACAAACAAGTCAATAAACTCACAGTAAGAGTAGGGGGAGTTCTTGACTTCATGAAAGACCGAAGTCCAGAAAATTACAGACCTCTTTTCCCCTTTAGAGTCCAATCTTTTGATGGGGCATTGGAAGCAGTCTGGCTGATAAAACATGAATAGATGATAAATGTATGATGAATATTTGAAAACTCCCTCCCTGTCCAGTTTTACCAGTTGGTCATGTATTTTGTTGGAGATAAATTTGGCATAGTTGTACTTGACAGCAGGGGGCTGCCCTAGGCTATATGCAGATAGCAAGACCAATATGGTTAGATCAATGTGCTCACTTGTTTTGAACCCTAGTACATAGGATATCATATCAACTAGTAACTTGCCCACTTCATTGAAGCATTCATAGAGAAAGGGAGGTGGCCCTGTAGGCTGGCGGTCTGCTCTCATGAAAACTTTGGCAATTCGGGCTATCTCTGAGCTTGAGAGTTTAGGACCTTCATCAAGCAGGAATTTCATAGAGAGGGGAACCAGAAGCTGGGTTTACTTGAAGTTCAACATTTGGTTAATGGAATCAGGAGTTATTTGGAAGAGGGTGCTCCCAGATGGAGACTTGACAGCTCTTTGGGTTGGGTCATAGTTTTCACAACAGAGACGAATGATTTCAGGGAAAATATTGACAGAGGGGAGAAAGTAGATGGGCAAATTTGATTCCCAAATGCCATAAATATCACTGTTATTCAGGTAATTGTTTCTGAGCTGACAAAAGGTCTACAAGTGGTTTCTCTCCCCAACCAAATCCTGAATTAGGTGGTCCCTATCAGCTAATGGCAATGCTTCAAGTTCCTTGTGAGGTGCATTAAGGGGAGCAATGCTCAAGGCTACTGGAGTGGCCATATTGGTGTAACAGCTGAACAGTAAAGACTGTGTCTGAATCTTTGTAAGGGGGCTGGCAGACTTGACTTTGATGTAGATGTGGCCCCACTGTGTAATTTTTATTGTAAAACAGTAAATTTTGCAGAATTTGGACAGGTCTTTAGATGAATGCCTTGGATTTACAAGCTGTGAGTATACTGCAAAAGGAATGGGAATGTTTTTGAGCCAAATGAGTGAAATTTTGTGGCGGATTTTGACAAAGGGAGTAATTGCATGGGCAGTTTGCACATTCTGCCGGTGAAAATGACCTTAAAAATGAGTTTTTATAGTAGATTTGCAGAGGAGGGAAAATTTGCTGTATTATTCTTGAACAGGGGGTCGACCAGTGAGTTTATAGGTGGAATTACAGGTGCTCAAGTGCCTTTCTGGTTTGAATTCGAGTTCCTCCCTCAATTTTAATGTCAGAATTTCTAAAAAACAGGGTTTGTGGGTAAACTGCAGTAAATACCTGGTTTTATGGCGCCGAGGATAGTTTGTAGGGATGCCTTGAGCTGTGGAGTCGAGCTACAGAACCGAATTCGTAGGCGGACACAGTGTGCAGGTTGGTGGGCGATGGAACGTAAAATCGCATGCAATAAGCTCCACGGGTGCCATAATAAAAACAAACAAAAATGGTTGCTTTCACGCTTTTTATTGGATTTGGGACATTTTAGCACTTTTGGCACTTTTCGGGGATGACATCAGCATGACGTATTTTTGGTGCGGAGCGGGTACGGAAGATGATGTGGCACTTGACATGTGAGGTGATGTGGCATGACACGGTGGCAAGGCGCTGACGTCGGCAGATGATGTGGCGAGGGTACAGGGCAGCGGCGGGCCGACGCGGATGTGATGTGGTAAGTGACAGGAAGCTGACGTCAAGTGATAGGGGCGGGTGGTTTCCGGTTTTCCCTGGACCACTTTTGGCCCGCGGCAGAATTGGAGACGGGGCCTCCGATCACGCCGGGAGATCGATGCGTGGCGGGGATACGGCAGCAATACCGCCCATCCCCTGGATGCTAATCTCCGGCAGATCGGGGCGCCCGGTATAGCCGTCCATCGTTGGATTAAACGCTCGGGATCGGATGGCGGAAGGGAAGTTACGGGCGGCGAGCAGCTTCGATGCGAGACCCGCCATGTATTTTAATATTTTATGATGCGAGGGGGTGAAAACTTTGGTTTTGTGGGTTTTTTTGTGGTTGCGCTTGGGTCATGTGGTTATGAATTAAACCAAATATCAAACAGAAACCCGAAGTATATAAGCGCAAAGGGTAAAAATGGGGAGGTTTATGCATGAGGGGGGCACATGGCTATTTATTTAACGAGGGGTTTAAACAAATCCCAAAGGTTTAGACGCAGAAGGGTTAATGTTAGTCCCAGATGGACTAAATATTCCCCCAAAACTGTAGTATATGGCTATAGTTGCCAATGGGTAGGGTTATTTAATATTTTTTGGGGTTTTTTATATAGTTTTTTATATGATAGGGATAGGGAAAAGATTTTGGAAGCTATATAATAAGGTTAAACGTTAATATGATTTTGTGGATTGAAATTGAATGGATACAATGCTAAGTATATGGAGTGAGAACTAAGACATAAGAAGATGAAAGAAATAGGGAGTAATGATTTTTATACAAGAAATGTGGCTTCTTTCCACTAAGTAAACCGAGAGTTTAACTTAGTATTTCTCATGTAATGAAGTGAAACAGGACCCTTGGGCAGATCCCAAGCTCCTTGAGGGGATGTTAGTCAAAGGTTTATGGGGAAATGGAGGGGAATTAGTCATGCTTCCATTGTTATACAGTCCAATGACTGCCATGGTAGAAATGTTGTTGATGAGATGAATCTTCTTTGATAAGACAAAAATGAGCATTCATCTGCTTCTGCAACCTCAAACTGCCTACCCAACCTAATACACCTAACATATTTTCTTCATTTTGATTGGGTGCACTTGAACTAGCAAACCCTGAAGTTTCTCTGTTCTTTTGACTGCCCTCCTATCTAAGTCTACCCATATTTCTTCCAAGGGCCCAGATTAAGCAATTGGGCTCCTTACTTTCTCTATCTGTCTACTCATCTGCCAAGTTTAAACTGTTTGGACAGATATTCATTCTCTATTCTAGAACAAGCAATTTAAACATGGAATGGTCCAGATTGAACTGTTGGGCCACCCATCAGGTGTGATAAACAACAATATTTTCACACTGTGAACTTGCAAACAAGATAGCAATGGCATTTGGACTGGCCACTTTCCTGGTCTTTCTTTGGGGTTCATTTCTATTATTATTATTTTTTTGACCATTGATTTTTCTTGCCCTTTGATTTTTCTTTTAGGGCATACCCTCTTTACATTTTTTAATTCTCTCTACTTGTATATGAAATATGGAACCTTTGCAGCATGAAAAGATGAACATATTTGGCACTTCCAAAGTCAATCATGAAAAATGAAACCTATTGGTATAGGAACCTGATGGTGGCTCCACTTGGGGATGGCCTTTCCTTGTGAAATGCCAAGAACAGCAAGTCAGATTGCCTTATTTTTCAACTCTTGTTGTTGTAATTTCAAAATTTCCTTTTCCTGGGAACCAAAGATCTAAATCTTGGTAGCTTGTATGCAGTCCTTATGAGCTGATCTGTGCCAAATTACAGCTCTGTCTTTGCTGGTTTTTCTGAGTATTTATCATCATTTATGTAGTTCCCAAGTCTCCTCCTTGCTCCTTTGTTGTAATTTCAAAATATACCCCAGGAGTAATGTACTTCCTTGACTTTTTCCTCAAAATCTGCTGCATTTTGTTCCTTATCAAATTGCTGTAAATGAAAACTGCTGGAAATACAAATATTTATGTACAATATACAGTGGTGTTATGCTGATTATAGGGAATCAAAAATAGTGCTTGAGCATTTGCCCATTGACTGGGCCTTCCTCAGTATCTTTGCCATCCAAACTTTTCAAAAAATAGGTGTTGTTACCTTGTACTGCCTGAATAACATAAGGTCCCTTCCATAGGAAATCAAATTTGCCATGCTTCCCTTTATCTTCCCTCCTAGAGTCCCATCTCAGCACTTTGTTTCCTATGAAGAAATCCTCAGCCTTTGTTCTTTTGTCAAAGATCTTTTTCAGCTTTTCTTGTAAAACTTGGGTTCTCTGATATACTTCCTCTCTTGTTTGCTGCAAGTGAATAGTTTGATTGATCCTTCTTTGAATATCATTAGGCTCTGCTTGTATTTCTTGCAACAACTTGATCACAGGGATTCCCAAGGATGAAGGGAATCTTGCCTCCATTCCATAAACCAATTCATATGGACTTGTACCAATAGATCTTTTGGTGGTCAATCTGTCTGCCCATAGTGCATTCACAAGCTTCTTATGCCAATTCTTTTTGTTCTCCTCCAAGACCTTTTTAATGATGTTGATGAGGCTTTTGTTGGAAGACTCAGCTAATCCATTACCTTGAGGATAATAGGCTGTGGAGTGGCCCAAGGTAATGTGGTATTTATGGCAAAAGTTGATCATCCTTTTGGATTTGAAAGCAGCAGCATTGTCTGTAATAATTTTCTCTGGACAGCCAAATCTGGACAAGATGTTGGTTTCTAAAAATTGCATAATAATTGAGTCATTGGCTTGCCTACAAGGGATGGCTTCTATCCATTTGGTAAAATAGTCTGTGGCAGTCAAAATCCACCTATGTTGGCCAGAAGAGGAGGGGTGAATTTCACCAATGAAGTCTAAACCCCATTGTTGAAATGGTCTTTCAGTTGAAATAGGTTTGAGGGGTAAAGGTAACAGCTTTCTCTTGCCTTCAAAGATCTGGCATTTATGGCAAGACATTACAAATTTTTCACATCAGCAAATAGGGAAGGCCAATAAAATCCAGCCCTTAGGATTTTATCAACTGTTGATTTCCAGTATAAGTGTCCTCCACAGTCTCCTGCATGAAATTCCTTGAGTACTTTGTCAGTTTCATCCAATGTTAGGCAATTAAGCAAAATACCTTCATGATTTTTCCAAAACAAAACATTGTCTATGATACAAAACTTTGATGCCTTCATTTTCAAGAATCTCTTTTTAGTCCTGGACAACCCTAAAGGAGCTTGCAGGTTTAACAATACAAAACATATGTCAACATACCAAGGTGATTGTAAAAAGGCTTGATTGATCTGTGGAGTCGCCATCTCCTGTTCGTTGTCCAGTTGATTGATGTCAAGTGCTTGAAAATTGGTTTCAGTCATTAGTTTGGCTAATCCTTGTCCTTTTATCAGTTTTGTAGGCTTGATTTCAATGTCATATTCTAAAATATTGGCTATCCATTTGCCCCTCTTACCTTCAATTCCTTCTTGAGTTAAAATATCCTTAACCACAGCATTTGGAACATAGGCTATCACATGTGAGTACAAGATATAAACTCTGAAATCCTTGATGGCTTTTACAAGGGCATAAGCTTGCTTTTCCATGATCTGATATTTTAAGGGAGCATCTCTAAGGGCTTTGCTAAAGAAAGCAATGGGCTTCTCGCATCCTTGGTCATCTTTTTGCAATAGGACAGCAGCAATAGTATGTTCAGACGCAAAGGAAAAAATAATGAAATCTCTATCAAACCTGGGACTTGTGAGGACTGGTGTATTTGTCAAAGCTCTTTTGATGTCCTCAAAGGCTTGTTTAGCTTCCATGGTCCACTTGACTTTAGAATCTTTCTTCAGCATATTATTTAACAATCTAATTAGCTCAGCCAAATTGGGAATGAACCTTCTTAGGAAATTGATCTTTCCTAGAAAAGCTTGCAGTTCTTTAATGTTTCTTGGATGAGGCACTTGAAGAATAGCTTGAATTCTGTCCGGGTCGATCCTAATGCCATCTTTTGAAATTATGTGACCTAGGAGTTTTCCTTCTTCTAGACCAAACAGTGATTTCTTTGGGTTCAATGATATGCCATATTTTCTACAAATTATGAACACTTGTCTGAGATGTTCTAAATGTTCTTGGTCTGATTTTGAAAAAGCAGTGAGATCATCAAGGTATATGACTAAGAAATCATGGATCTCTTTGGCAAAGGCTATATCCATTGCTCTTTGAAATGTGGCCCCTACATTTTTGAGTCCAAAAGGCATTTTGACATATTTGAAGGTTCCCCAAGGTGTTGTAAAGGCAGTTTTGTCTTGATCATCCGGATGGACTAAAATTTGATTGAATCCTGAGAATCCATCTAATAATGAGATCCTAGAGGCTCCTACTACCCGTTGTAGGATATGATCCATTTTTGGTAAAGGGTAATGGTCTTTGAGAGAGACTTTGTTCAAGTTTCTTAAATCAACACACAGTCTTATCTCTCCCATTTTTTTCCTAGTAGGCACTAGATTTGAAATCCATTCTAAGAACCTGATAGGTGCAATGATACCAGCTTCGTACATTCGTTTAACTTCCTTTTCAATCAGGGGAAGGAGGACAGGATTCACTCTTCTAAGCTTTTGTTTAAAAGGTTTTTGATTCTCTTTCAAGGGTATAGTATGTTGGATGACTGAAATATCATAAGATTTGAGGTCCTCATAACTCCAAGCAAACACATCTTGGAACTCCTTAAACAAGTCAATATATTTCAACTTCTGATCAGTAGGCAATGCTTTTGACAATTTTACCATTTTGGGATTCTCTGTGGTTCCAATGTTGCAGTCCTCAATTTCTGCATTGAGTGGTTGCATTTTTGGCTTCCTTGAAATATCATTTGAATCGAATAAATCCTCCAAAGGAGTTAAACCTGTGGGCAGAAAATTGTCTTTTAGTTCAATTACTTCAGCTTCTGCCTCAGCTATTTCATCACAATCTATTTGCTTCAGCTCTTGTAAATTCTTGTCATCAAAAGTAGTTGGGTGCAATATCAAATTTGTTGTTTCAGCTGATATATTTTGTTCAATTTTGTCTATCTGTTGTTGCTCATCCCTGGTGCTTGTATCAATGTTTATGCTAGAGAATTCCTCTTTCAAAGTCAGGAAGTTATTTATTTGTGTATCATTCTCAAAGACTTGCCAATTTTTGACATTATCTGGGACAGCAGGTCTATGTTTGATTTCAGCAGTGAAGTGGTGATTGGGCTCAAAAGGAAGCTTGCAAGTGCTAGCAAAGGTTGCCAAGCTATGTGCATGTAAATTGTGCTTTCTTGGAATTTTGGTGAGTTGAGATTCTGAGAAAGTGTTAAGTATTTCAATGGCTACCCCTCTGTAAGCTCTCAACCTAAGATCGTTTGTGACAAAATTTCCCTTCATCTGCTGTATGATCAGATCTGAATCCCCTAGTATTGAAACCTTAGTTGCCCCAAGACCTCTGATGAGTTTGAGTCCCAACAGCAGGGCTTCATACTCGGCCATATTGTTTGTGCATCTAAAATTTAACCTATATGCATGACCTTCAGCATGGTCATTTTGCATGTTGTGAATCCAAACCCCTGCCCCTGCTCCTAATTTGTTGACAGAGCCGTCAAACTCCAAGTACCATAAGATCTCTTGGTTATGACTAGCCTTAAGAGTTTTGGAAGTTTGTTTAGTGGGAAGATTGGGCTCTTGCAATTCATGTAGTATGTCATTTTTCTTTATTGCATTAGTCACATCAACAATTTTTTGATCTTGAGCAGCAGATTGTTCATTCATGCTTTCTGGTTGTGCTGTTATCAGGAGTTTGGCATCAGTTTTGGGACACATTCCAGCATTATACAAAATGAATGAATCCATATCGGAATGCATAGCATAGATGGGGAAGTTTTGGGGTTTTTCTTGACTACTCACCACATATTTCATCAGTGTTTCACGGTATAATCTCTTTGGCTGTCCAAAGACTGAAATAGTGGCATAGGACATGTCTAGTTGCAAAGATCCTTGGAGTTTTGCACCCCAAGATCTGGATAAAAGCATGCCATACTTGGGTGGAATGTCAGCTACCACCACATCCATCAAGATTGTCTTAGCTGGATATTGGACTAAGGATACACAAAGGTCTTTGATTAGGCCAAGACACCTGACCTGGCTAGAATCAAATGAGAACAAATCTTTGTAGGGTCTTGTGATGTCTAGGTCCAGTCTTTCCATCACAGATTTTGGCATTAGGTTATGGGAAGCTCCCGAATCAAACATAGCATTATGGAGCACCTTGTCATGAATGTTTAAGCTCACATAGAATGGAGGAACTCCTCCATCTAATGTTTTACTGTTGACTTCAGGGCCAAAAATTAGCTCTGGTTGATCATCTAAAACATTGACTGCATCCCTATTCTCTGGTATTTGGAGTGACCTATTGATTTTTTGTCTGTAAACTTCATGTTTAGCCAATTTAGAGAGAGGAATAGCTATTTTCAGCTTACCTATTTCTGTTTCCAAGTTGAAAGGCTTTTCTATCTGTTTTTTTGTATTGTAGTCAACAAACTTTTCCTTTTCAGCTGAACTTTTAGTGACCTTCTCTTCATCATGAGTGTTGTTTTGAAGCATATCTGATTTGAAACTTTTTTCAGGAGGACAGTTTAGATTTTCTTTTGCAGAATGGGATGTGTGTGGCTGATTTTTTGAGGGGTGTAAGTCTGATATATCTTCCACAATGACTTCTTTTGGGTCTGGGTCTGTTTTAGTGAAGGGTTCTATAAGGACAGCTTTATCCTTTGTTTTCTTTGGTTGCTTGGTGTCCTTCAGTTTGGTAGGTTCAGGCACATCTATGGTTCTGCTTCTTAGTTTGTACTGTTTATGAACCTCATAGACTGCTGCATCATAGCCTTCCCTAAAATCAAATGACTCTCCTGATTTGGTTTGAAATTGGTTGAAATTATGGGCCTCTTGATCTTCTTGTGTTAGAAAGACTTGTTGTTCACTGTCTAAACCAATTAAGTTGATGTGAGGGTCCTCTGTTGGTTCACTAGATGTTGAGGCTTCGACATAGTTCTCTTGAAATGGAGGTCTGATGTTCTGGTCAGGGCTAGCCCTTCCAACATTTGGATTCTGGTTTTTTCTAAAATTTGGGTTCCTTGCTGTGTTACTTGGCTGCCCTTCCCAAGATGATTTCCTTTCAATGGTCTCTACTCTATCTCCAAGTCTGTCCATACCTTTGATGATTGCATCAAGCTTTTGTTCAAATGCTGAAGGTTCCTCTTTGAAAGTTGTCCTTCTCTCAGCTCTTGCCCGATTTCGCTTAGCAATAAAGTTTGCCTCCACACTAACAGCTATATTCTGAATGTCTGCTAAGCTTGGAGGGGCTCTTTCCCTCAATTGGTATGCTATGTAAAAATCAAATCCATCAAGGAATTTGATCAAAGCTAAATCAGGTGGAGGTCTAAGGTTTTGAAGAATAGCATTATAAATATTGTTGAACCTAGCACAATAGTCTTGGACAGCTTCTTGAGGGCCTCTTTTCAAGTTGTCATATTCTGTTAAAATGTGTAAAGGGTCTTTCTTCTTCTCCCATCTATTTAGAAAGGATTGGTAGAGGGCATCTAGATTAGCTATAGAATTTGGAGCAAGTGCTCTAAACCATGTCCTTACATCACCAGTTAGACTTTGGACAAAAATCTTCATTCTCACATCATCATCATCTATTTCATAATTCTCGAAATAATCTTGCATTTTCTTAGTGTGTTGCTAGGTTGTATAAGAGCCAGTACCATCAAAATATGTGATTTTACTTTGATAATCCTGAGGCATAGCCCCTGGATTTGCAGGTAACTGTAAAGGAGCATAACGGTTTGCCATATTTACAGGGACAAATGGGGCAACTGGAAGAAATGGGACAGCTGGAACAACAGGGACAGTGGTAGAACTAGGTGCAGTTGATGGAGGTGTGGAGAAGGTGATTTGAGAGGTGGATGAAGAACTGGGAGAAGCAGCAGTAATATGAAGACGGATTGAGGGTTTAGCAGGAGTTGGGATATAGTTCTGCTGAACTGTTTCAAGGTCTAAATCGGCAGAACTTTCTTGAGCTTCTTGTCTCCTAAGGGCCTTGGGGATTAAGTTGGGATTTTCAAAAATAGCTGGAGGATCTGGGTCAGGGTTTGACCTAGTGTACCGAGTTTTCTTCTTTGGAGCCAGCTTCTAAATTTGTTTTTGCTATTTTCTGGGAATGTTTTAAGATTACAGTTTTTGACAATATTTTACATGAAGTTCTTTTGAAACATAGGAGGCTTTGAGTTTTTCCTTTGAATATGTTGAAACAGGGAGACTGATCAAATCTTTGGAATAGTTGTTTATAGCCTAAAACTATACTGGAGATTGACTGAAGCAGCTTTTATCTACTCCTGTCAATGCAGAGCAAAGACAGTTTCAAAGGCTACCTGGCTAACTTCAGGCTCCATCTGTAGCTTTAGAAAACAGACAACAGTTGTAAACAAACATTCATTCCCTAGTGGAGTCGCCAATGATGTTATCACTTAGGTTGTTCCCTGCCTCCTGAAGGGAATACGGCCGAGGTAACCACTAACCAATCTTTTAGTTGCAGGTCCTAGCCTACCTGCAACCAGAGAGGGCTCTCTCTTTGTAATTTAGCTTTGTTTTGGTGTATTTTAGGCTAGTTATGATGCACAGGTTTTTTTTTTTAAGTTTGTTGGATGGTGATTCCAAGCAGAGCTGAGGAGAGAGTCTAAGACAGTCTTTTCCATTGGGCCATGGAGTCAAGGATGGTGTACAGCTAAAAATTCTTCTTGGGGTAAGTGGTAATGCTACAGAGCAAGGTAGGCTGTATGGGAACAATTTTCAAATCTGAAATGATGAAATAAAGTTAGGGAATGAAAGGCAATCAAGAATCTTTCATTAAGCTGGCAGAGGGAAAGTGTATGAGTATTGTCCAGGAGCAGTTAAGAATTCCTAAACAGTATTCAAAGTGAAGGAATTAGTACAAACATGAGCAGTTAAGAATTCATATCTATGACTAATTCTGAGGAAAACATAAGTAATAACAGAAATTGAGCACAGGGTGTAATTAAACAAATCCTGGGCTATTCTTTCTTCCCGTTATCAAGATTATGAAACATATGTGAAATTTGTAAACACAGAAAACATAAAACGAAGTTTAGAATAACTTATTGTTCCATCGAATGACTCAGGAATTCAGTAGCAGGTCCCAGAACACCATTTGCACATTCAGACAGCTCAGAAACCATGAACTTCAACAGCCATTTGTATTAGAGAGTTTTAGAATTTACAGTGCAGCTTAGAGAGAAAATCACCAACCCCAAATACATTCTATGGGGAGGTATTTATACAAAAAATGAGATACAAAATATCTTGCAGATAAGCCTTCATGTAATAAGTTCCCTCACCAACTTTTCAAGGAAGTAAATGAAAGAAATAAATGCTGCAGTAGTTGTTGGTGCACTAGCTGTCCACTTTGTCAGAGAAGTTTGACTTTTTGGGCCAACTGAGTCAGCTGAAGCTGCGTCTTTAATTTACGGTTTCTGTGTTTGCTTTGCTGGTGCTTTGCTGAGTCATTGCTTTGTTGTCCTGCTTTTGGCATGCATACTTGGTCTTTTATAAAGTTGTTGTAGTCATATTTTGATTTCTTTTGCCTGCTGTCTTCATTCTTTAACCGGTGGCCTGTGTATCCAATTTAGCTGACCTGTAGCTGACCAAAATCTGAAGCTGATCAAAAGAGGGAAAGGATCGAAATTACTTTGGCAAAATCTCCAGCATTGCTTGCCACCAATCTTCTTTAGGCAGCTGATGTCTTTGTATCTTTATGAGTGTTTCATCAGCTTCAGTGTATCTATAGAAATTTGGTGGAACCTCAAAAAGATGATTTATTTCATGTTCAATATAAAACAGGTTCTCTAACTTGTCATAAAGACTCTGTCTTGAGGGAGGCCCTGTTTCCTCTGAGGTACTAGAGGATGCTGTAATCTGATTTGAAATATAATTATTCATCCTGGTAGCATACTACTCATGGGTCAGCAGTCTTCCAGTGCTGGTCAATAGGCTGGGCAATCCTCTGCTCTGTAATGCTACCATTTTTAGCTTGAAGTCATCTATTTCTGCTTGCATTTCCTGACACTTTCTTTCTAGAGTTTGCACAAAACTTCTTAGGGTCAGCACCTTCTTTGCTGTCAGAATAGTATCTGTTCTGTTACTAATGTCTAATGCTGCCAACTCCTCTTTAGTATGAGTGTTCAGGAAGTGAATCATTTTATTGGCCTGCTCAGGCATATTTCCCAATGCTGCTCTGGCCCTTTAATTCTCAAATTGAGCTAGGCCTATCAATTGTATTTGTTCATATATGGTCTGAATTGATCACCACTGGTCAGTGATTGATTGGCCAATTTTTGCCCACAAAATCTTCTTTATCTCAGCTAGAGTTTTATCCAAATTAAGCTCCTTCTCTAAGGCTTTTGTTTTGTCATTCAAGGCCTTTATCTCCCTTCTTTTTTCAGCTACTGTCATCTTGTACTTGTCATAGCTTACTTCCAGTTTGGCAAACATTTCTTTGGCCTCTTTTACCTCTGTTACCTGAACTTCTAGCTCTTTAACTGCTTTCATCATTTCATCCATGCTCATGCTAGATTCAGGTGTTGTTGTTGTTGCTACTGTAGCATCTGTGGTTGTTGCAGTTGTTGTGGATGTTGGGATAATAGGAGGGATTGTTGCTGCTTGTGTAGGAGGAACAGTGACCACAGTTGGAGCTATTTGAGGTGGCTGGGAGGTCGACTCTCCCTGCTTGCCTTGCAGTGATTTCTCCAAATCTTCTTCCATCTGAATTATTCTCTGGTTCATTTGCATCA
Organism: Pinus tabuliformis; assembly: GCA_031772625.1. Taxonomy (NCBI): domain Eukaryota; kingdom Viridiplantae; phylum Streptophyta; class Pinopsida; order Pinales; family Pinaceae; genus Pinus; species Pinus tabuliformis. Next base: position 853,427,911 of record CM062809.1, on the reverse strand, counting down.
GTAGATCCATTGTATCCTCACCTTCTTTCTCTTGCACAAGTTCGGCAGTTTGTGGGTGCATAGTTGAAGGCAACCTCAATTGTTTTTTGAGTGCAGCAATATCATCCTCTTTCTTCCTTATGAGGGCCTGGATGGCTTTGGCATCCTTCTTAGGATCATGCCCTAGATCCACAATGATTTCCTCCAATGTCTTTATTCGGTTATCTTTGGCAGAGGAAGACATTCTTTCCAAATCCAACTGAGTGTTTGTATTTTTCAGTGATTCCTTCAGCTGATGGGCCAGCATGGCCTTGTCTGCTAGAGTGGCATAGACCATCTCACCCGTTTGTTTGTGCAGCTCTATCTGATCCATCGAATGTATGTCCTTAGAGAGGACCTCTAAGCTTGTCTTTATATAATCTGCAGTTGTCTAGGGCTGTGGTATCTTGGGCTTAAAATGACTTACTATCATTTTCTCCTCTTTAAAGTCATAGGCTACGATTAATCTTTTCTATTTGGAGGGTGTTGCCTTGAGAAACTAATCATATAACTGTACTCTTAACAGTTCATTCTGAGCTTTGATCTCCATAAAAGTTGATTTGATGCTAGGTGGTTGTTTGGTTTGCTGCCTTGAGGAAGAGACCTCCATACCATGCTGCCTCTCTTGCTCTTGCTAAAATGAGCTGGTAGCTGTTTGCTGGCTTGTTTCTCTTCCACTCCTCGGGCTCTCTATCACTTCTTCAGTAATTTCTTCCTCAACTTGAGGATCAACTCTTTGTATTTTGGCTTCTGGTTGTTGTGTTGAGCCACTAGCTGGTGTAGTTTCTTCCCTATCTCGCTTCTTGCCTCTTTCTTCATTGGCAGGAGTTTGCAATGCTAGAATCTATGGTGGCTCAGTCTGCTGTGGAGGGGCTTGCCCTTGACTCTGCTCCTTTGAGGTAGCAAGTTGTTCTATCACTGTTTCATGTTCTGCATCCATTGTCTCTTTGCATTTTGTTGTACCTGTTACTGGTGTAGACCTTTGTTGGGCAGCCTGTGAAGCTGCAGCAGTTGATGGACCTTCTCCGACTTGTTGTGGTAGTTTTAAAGTTACCTGCTCAAAAGAATCCAAGTCAAGAGTTTTTTCCAAATCTTTGACATTTTGCTCCATAATTTCTTCTTGGGTAAACTCCTCAACTAGTGTCCCTGCCACCCACTCATCTTGGTTGGCATATTGTTCAATATGTGGGATTTTACAATGTTCATAGGCTGTCAGCCTATATTTTACCTTTCTGGCACTAATGAAGCCATCTGGGTCATAAGGAACCCACCAAAAACTCCTTTTCAACTTGAGTTTCTCCCCCAATAGTTGATCAACATCTTGCCAACCTTCTTTCTTGTTCATGACAGAGGGGCCTAGTTAGTCTTTGAATTTCAGGCGAGCCTTCTTCTTGGCACTGTGAAAATGAGTTAAATCTGAGTTTATAAGTTGCCTATAATACTCCAAGGCAAACAGTCCCATTGGTACATATCTTGGGAGCTTGTAGTGACAGAGCTCACAGCCATAGATCCTAATGACAGTGTGATTATGGTAAAAGTACCAGTCACCTATTTTGTAGTTCTTTGAAAGCTGTAATATTTTCTGCATGTCATAGGAGCGCCTAGCAGGAGGAGTTTTCATTAGGAGACAAGAGACTGGATAGACAAAGAAGTCAATAAACTCACAGTAAGAGTAGGGGGAGTTCTTGACTTCATGAAAGACCGAAGTCCAGAAAATTACAGACCTCTTTTCCCCTTTAGAGTCCAATCTTTTGATGGGGCATTGGAAGTAGTCTGGCTGATAAAACATGAATAGATGATAAATGTATGATGAATATTTCAAAACTCCCTCCCTGTCCAGTTTTACCAGTTCGTAATGTATTTTGTTGGAGATAAATTTGGCATAATTGTACTTGACAGCAAGGGGCTGCCCTAGGCTATATGCAGATAGCAAGACCAATATGGTTAGATCAATGTGCTCACTTGTTTTGAACCCTAGTACATAGGATATCATATCAACTAGTAACTTGCCCACTTCATTGAAGCATTCATAGAGAAAGGGAGGTGGCCCCGTAGGCTGGTGGTCTGCTCTCATGGAAACTTTGGCAATTCGGGCTATCTCTGAGCTTGAGAGTTTAGGACCTTCATCAAGCAGGAATTTCATAGAGAGGGGAAACAGAAGCTGGGTTTGCTTGAAGTTCAACATTTGGTTAATGGAATCAGGAGTTATTTGGAAGAGGGTGCTCCCAGATGGAGACTTGACAGCTCTTTTTGTTGGGTCATAGTTTTCACAACAGAGGCGAATGATTTCAGGGAAAATATTGACAGAGGGGAGAAAGTAGATGGGCAAATTTGATTCCCAAATGCCATAAATATCATTGTTATTCAGGTAATTGTTTCTGAGCTGACAGAAGGTCTGCAAGTGGTTTCTCTCCCCAACCAAATCCTGAATTAGGTGGTCCCTATCAGCTAATGGCAATGCTTCAAGTTCCTTGTGAGGTGCATTAAGGGGAGCAATGCTCAAGGCTACTGGAGTGGCCATATTGGTGTAACAGCTGAACAGTAAAGACTGTGTCTGAATCTTTGTAAGGGGGCTGGCAGACTTGACTTTGATGTAGATGTGGCCCCACTGTGTAATTTTTATGGTAAAACAGTAAATTTTGCAGAATTTTGACAAGTCTTTAGATGAATGCCTTGGATTTACAAGCTGTGAGTATACTGCAGAAGGAATGGGAATGTTTTTGAGCCAAATGAGTGAAATTCTGTGGCGGATTTTGACAAAGGGAGTAATTGCATGGGCAGTTTGCACATTCTGCCGGTGAAAACGACCTTAAAAATGAGTTTTTATAGTAGATTTGCAGAGGAGGGCAAATTTGCCGGATTATTCTTGAACAGGGGGTCGACCAGTGAGTTTATAGGTGGAATTACAAGTGCTCAAGTGCCTTTCTGGTTTGAATTCGAGTTCCTCCCTCAATTTTAATGGCAGAATTTCTAAAAAATAGGGTTTGTGGGTCAACTACGGTAAATACCTGGTTTTATGGCGCCGAGGACAGTTTGCAGGGATGCCTTGAGCTGTGGAGTCGAGCTACGGAGCCGAATTCGCAGGTGGACGCAGTGTGCAGGTTGGTGGGCGATTGAACGTAAAATCGCATGCAATAAGCTCCACGAGTGCAATAATAAAAACAAACAAAAATGGTCGTTTTCATGCTTTTTATTCGATTTGGGACATTTTAGCGCTTTTGGCACTTTTTAGGGATGACGTCAGCATGAGGTATTTTTGGCACAGAGCGGGTACGAAAGATGACGTGGCACTTGACGTGTGAGGTGACGTGGCATGACACGGTGGCGAGGCGGTGACGTCGGTGGATGATGTTGCGAGGGTACAAGGCAGCGGCAGGCCGACGCGAATGTGACGTGGTAAGTGACAGGAAGCTGACGTCAGGTGATAGGGGCGGGTGGTTTTCGGTTTTCCCCACACCACTTTTGGCCCGCGGCGGTATTGGAGAGGGGGCCTCCGATCACACCGGGAGATCGATGCGTGGCGGGGGTACGGAAGCAATACCGCCCATCCCTCGTGTTAGTGTCAGTCTTTGCAGCCTTCCTTCAGCGATCAAATATGCTCTTTCAAAGTGATTTTAAAGTGTCAAGGTCAAATTTTGTCATTTCAAAGAGTTTTCAAGCAAAATTTGGTCACTAGCCATTAGGTCTAGGGTTTGCCCAAATGTCAGTCTATGTCATCATTCAGCTAAGTCTATCATCATTCAGAGTGTTTTCATCATCATGTCAGTGTCTAATGAGTCATTTTACACCTTGTTCATGCTTCATGTTGCGCCCAGGCAAGGTCATTTCCCTCTCCTAGGGTTTTGAAAGCAATTTCTCTTGGGCAGTCAAATCACCGGCAAAACTTGTTTCCTGATGTTCATACACCTTTCCCTATCCTTAAAGTACCTTATCAAACACTTCCCATCCCTTATATCCGCCAAATTCCTCATTTTTGCACAAACCCTAGTTTCTAGCTACAACCTGGCAATTTTCTAGGTTTGACCTGTGTTTTGCCCTTTTCGACCCCTTCCCCTCACTCAATCTCTGAGATTCCACTTTCCCCTGCTTCCTAACATCCCTCCCCACTCCCAAAAATTTCCCCAAGAATTTAGAAGCCCTCTATCCCCTTCATTTCGCTCCATTTCGACAAAATCCCTTGTTTCACACATCGGGACAAGTTTCACTCAAAAGTTGTTTCTGAGCAATCAAAGATGAATTTTACAAAACTGAGAGAGGTTTTTGTCCACAACATGCCAAGGAAGAAAAACCTCTTTCACTTTTTACACAGGTGTCATGGTTTGAGAGAAATGTCAAAAATACCGGCGAGAATGAAGGTGCTCCAAGGACGGTTGGCCAAAGGACAAAAACGAAGGAAAACGCTCGATCCACTCCAAATTTTGGCCAAAGCCTCTTTGACTGAGCATGGTACTTGATTGGGGACTCCCAGCCCAAATTTCAAGAAATTTGAAGAAAATTTTGTCATTTGTGAATTTTTTGTGTAATTTACAGGTTTTGGTCGTGGAATGGTCTCACCCCGGGTGAGACCATTCTGGAGGATTGCTCGGAATTTTGAAAACTTGGCATTTTTGGAAAGGGCATGCAAAGAGAAAAATTACCAATACTTGGGAGAAGCCTGATTTTGAGATTTGAGTCTCCAAAAGCTCAAAATACATCAAAAAAATGACTTTCTGCCCACTTTTTGAGTTGCAGAAAATGACCTTGGGAGAAATGGTTTTTGAGGGGGCAAAACAACTCCAAATTCAGAAATTCCACTTGGGATGGAAAGTAGATAGACCAAGCTTTCCAATGAGCCATCTTGCACCTGATTTGGAGCAGTGAAACCCACTCAAAAGTAGCTGCAAAGGGGCGCGACCATTTGAAAAGGGGGCGCGACCATTCGAGCCAGCTTTCCCAGAATTGACCTTTTTTGTCAAAAAACATTGTTTTGACTATGATTGACCATTTTTGCTTGTAGATGATGGATAAATGTAATATTTTCATGGCACTTTGATAGATTTTATCTCTCTTTACCCTTCTAGAAGCTTCCATGATGTAAAAAGTGAAAAATTAATGCATGGATGAGTTAGCTAAGTAATAGAGGCAAGTTGTTTGGCTGCCTATTTTCTAGTTCTTAGTTTGGAATTAGTTCAAACTGCTCCTAGGAAGCTGAGCTCGACCCCTAGAGGTGGGGAAAGGAGTTAGATGGTCTAGATGGTCTATATTATGCTCTCTCCTTCTCATTTTCATGGTTGGACTCTTGTGGGAGAAAGCTTTATTGTATATTGTACATCTATCTCTGCAATTTAAGGAAAAGGAAGGCCAGGGTTTTGCAGACATCATTGTGGATTCTTGTGGATTGTTGTGTTGATGGTGTGTTCTCTACATGTTCTTGTAAGTTTGTTTATGTATTCCACACCTCTCTTTTTCTTCTAATTGGACAGATGAAGTGGTAAAGTTTGAATTCATGCTTTGACATGCTCAGCTTTTTAGTTTGTTCAATATCTATGTTTTCCACTGTCTAAAGAGGATTCAAAGTTGTTGTTTGCCCTCTTTAGCTCCTCCTCTATCATTCCTGATCATCCATCTCAGATTAAGGCATCAGCACTCACTCCTACCTTGCCCCAAAGATCCCCCTGCAAAAACTGTGCTCAATCCCCGCACCCTGAATTGCACTCCCTCCAATTGCCACCAAAAACCCCAAAAATCATTAAATCAACCCCCCTATCAATTTACTAGCCTAAAATCTTTATTCTTAATTGGTCAGCCTAATCATATTGAAAGATCTATCAAATCTGACCCGAGAGAGCCTTCTCATACCTCGTAGGGCTAGCTACGAGGTGAAATGGTTTGATGTAGCCTTGAGAGTTTGTCTATCTCAGCCTAGGTGAATTCCAAGCGCTAACATAGTGGCGACCATACTGGGGAGAACAAACTTGTTTGTGGGTTGATGTGTTTGTTTCATAAGTCTTAGACGGAGCCTGAAGTTACGCCAGGTAGCCTTCGAAAACGCTCTTGTTTTACATCAGCGTTAGTAGATAAACGCTGCTTCAGTCAATCTCCGTGAGCTTGTGAATACGACCACTTCGATTGCATTTCACCCCAGTACATGTATCAAGTTTAGATCTGATTGTTGATAGTGGACAACGATCAGACACTTGAAAGGCTGAAATCATTCACTGGCGACTCCTTTCACTGAAGAATCCAGCAACCTGTGCTTCATGGTGACTTCACTGCAGAGAGATCAGTAGCTTTGAGATTTCTCAAGATGGATCAGATTGCAAGAAGATATGCTCCCATGAGCCGAGATCACATTCCAGGTTTTCCGAATAAGATTCCCAAGGTAGATTGGTCAAGGAATTTGCCTGCATTTAAAGATGATGGTAAGAAGGATGCTGCTCTTCATCTAGTTAGATTTCACATGCATATTCGCAAATTCAAGGTCGATTTTCCTGAAGATTGCTTGATGAAGATATTCTTGGCCACTCTGGAAGGTACAGCTCAATCATGGTATGAAAGTTTGCCGCCTGCTTTTATTTACTGTTTAAAGGATTTTCATGCTATGTTCATTGAACGATATAAGGACTCTTATCCATCATTAAATTTAGTTCAAGATTGTTGCCAGCATGCATATAGTTTTATTGAAAGCCTTGAGAAGTTTTATGAAGATGATAATTTCATGGATGAAGAGATCATGGAAGCCCTGTATGAAAAGCCGTTTCAGCAGCACACAGAAATCTTAGAGGATACTTGTCAAGACCAGCAAGCTGAAGATTTCCATATGGTTGAAAATGAGGAAAGAGCAAATGTTGTTTCAGATTTGCCCACAGAAGAAGACAGCAGCATGCAACCCATCAAAGAGAGCTTTGTTGTTGAGATCATAGATGGAGTTTTGGATTCAGATGTTCATGAACAGCAAGGTGAGATCTTTGTGCAAGTAAGTGATGAATCTCCTTTCAATAACTCAGTAATAAATGGTAGTTTGAATGCCTTGTCATATGAAGATAATTATTGTTTAAGCAAAAGAAACCAAAAGGCATTGTCTCCTTTGTCTGAAGAGGAGATAGATCAGCTTTTGAAAGGTCTTGTTACATCCCAAGCTACAGCAGATTTGCAATGCATACATGGTCACAAAAGTGTTGGTGAAACTTCTTCCTCCTTTGAAAATGATGACAGTGTTGTAATTAGCTTTATAGATCAGCAAACAGATAATATTTTCTTTCATGAAGATGATGAGGCTGTCATGTTTGATGATCTTGAGGATTGTTTTCTGTTTAAGAATGACCTAGACCATGAAATTGAGGAATATAAGCTTGAGAGAGAGAATATGTCAAAATTTCTCACGGTCAAGGAATTTACAGCCAACACTCATATGGCAGAAGCTTATACTTCTCTGTGCCTTCCTATCAATCAGCAACCCACTGTTCTTTCAGATCAGAATGAAGTGAGTACTTATATTTTTGCAGCTGGATCTCTAAACAAGGTAGTGCTTCAGGATTATCAAGATCCCTTTGGCATTCTTCTGCAAGCATTAGAAAAGATAAATGCTGCCTAGTTCATTATCATAAGCTTTGGTTTCAGTGGTTATTTTGAGTTGCCTACATGTTCATCGTTTTGCCTGCTCGAGATAAGCGAGAGCAGAAATTTGGTATGTAGCCATCTGCTGGATTGGTTACATTGGAAAGCTCATTATACATGATTGTACATATTTCATTAGTATGCAGGTGGTTGTCATCATGATTCTAAATCTTGATGGATTGCTGCCGTTTTTCCAAAAGCTTTGTAAAGTTTTGTTTTAAGTCGGTCATGAGTCATTTGTGTTTGGTCTATTGAGTGAGTTTTTTCAAGTTATTTCAGTCTGCCATCGAGTCGGTTTGAGTCAAGCTTCAGTTAAGTTTCAGTCAGTTTTCATTCAAGTTTTCATTCAATAAATGTGTCAAAGGTGTAAATAATGACTCCATCGCCCAATGGTTGTAAGGCACTGGTCTGCTCTCCTAGAGGTCTAAGGTTCTTGGCACCTCCAAGGAGCTACCATCCCCATTGGAGCCAATGTTAGTGTCAGTCTTTGCAGCCTTCCTTCAGCGATCAAATATGCTCTTTCAAAGTGATTTTAAAGTGTCAAGGTCAAATTTTGTCATTTCAAAGAGTTTTCAAGCAAAATTTGGTCACTAGCCATTAGGTCTAGGGTTAGCCCAAATGTCAGTCTATGTCATCATTCAGCTAAGTCTATCATCATTCAGAGTGTTGTCATCATCATGTCAGTGTCTAATGAGTCATTTTACACCTTGTTCATGCTTCATGTTGCGCCCAGGCAAGGTCATTTCCCTCTCCTAGGGTTTTGAAAGCAATTTCTCTTGGGCGGTCAAATCACCGACAAAACTTGTTTCCTGATGTTCATACACCTTTCCCTATCCTTAAAGTACCTTATCAAACACTTCCCATCCCTTAGATCCGCCAAATTCCTCATTTTTGCACAAACCCTAGTTTCTAGCTACAACCTGGCAATTTTCTAGGTTTGACCTGTGTTTTGCCCTTTTCGACCCCTTCCCCTCACTCAATCTCTGAGATTCCACTTTCCCCTGCTTCCTAACATCCCTCCCCACTCCCAAAAATTTCCCCAAGAATTTAGAAGCCCTCTATCCCCTTCATTTCGCTCCATTTCGACAAAATCCCTTGTTTCACACATCGGGACAAGTTTCACTCAAAAGTTGTTTCTGAGCAATCAAAGATGAATTTTGCAAAACTGAGAGAGGTTTTTGTCCACAACATGCCAAGGAAGAAAAACCTCTTTCACTTTTTACACAGGTATCATGGTTTGAGAGAAATGTCAAAAATACCGGCGAGAACGAAGGTGCTCCAAGGACGGTTGGCCAAAGCACAAAAACAAAGGAAAACGCTCGATCCACTCCAAATTTTGGCCAAAGCCTCTTTGACTGAGAATGGTACTTGATTGGGGACTCCCAGCCCAAATTTCAAGAAATTTGAAGAAAATTTTGTCATTTGTGAATTTTTTGTGTAATTTACAGGTTTTGGCCGTGGAATGGTCTCACCCCGAGTGAGACCATTCTGGAGGATTGCTCGGAATTTTGAAAACTTGGAATTTTTGGAAAGGGCATGCAAAAATAAAAATTACCAATACTTGGGAGAAGCCTGATTTTGAGATTTGAGCCTCCAAAAGCTCAAAATACATCAAAAAAATGACTTTCTGCCCACTTTTTGAGTTGCAGAAAGTGACCTTGGGAGAAATGGTTTTTGAGGGGGAAAAACAACTCCAAATTTAGAAATTCCACTTGGGATGGAAAGTAGACAGACCAAGCTTTCCAATGAGCCATCTTGCACCTGATTTGGATCAGTGGAACCCACTCAAAAGTAGCTGCAAAGGGGCGCGACCATTCGAGCCAGCTTTCCCAGAATTGACCTTTTTTGTCAAAAAACACTGTTTTGACTATGGTTGACCATTTTTACTTGTAGATGATGGATAAATGTAATATTTTCATGGCACTTTGATAGATTTTATCTCTCTTTACCCTTCTAGAAGCTTCCATGATGTAAAAAGTGAAAAATTAATGCATGGATGAGTTAGCTAAGTAATAGAGGCAAGTTGTTTGGCTGCCTATTTTCTAGTTCTTAGTTTAGAATTAGTTCAAACTGCTCCTAGGAAGCTGAGCTCGACCCCTAGAGGTGGGGAAAGGAGTTAGATGGTCTAGATGGTCTATATTATGCTCTCTCCTTCTCATTTTCATGGTTGGACTCTTGTGGGAGAAAGCTTTATTATATATTGTACATCTATCTCTGCAATTTAAGGAAAAGGAAGGCCAGGGTTTTGCAGACATCATTGTGGATTCTTGTGGATTGTTGTGTTGATGGTGTGTTCTCTACATGTTCTTGTAAGTTTGTTTATGTATTCCACACCTCTCTTTTGCTTCTAATTGGACAGATGAAGTGGTAAAGTTTGAATTCATGCTTTGACATGCTCAGCTTTTTAGTTTGTTCAATATCTATGTTTTCCACTGTCTAAAGAGGATTCAAAGTTGTTGTTTGCCCTATTTAGCTCCTCCTCTATCATTCCTGATCATCCATCTCAGATTAAGGCATCAGCACTCACTCCTACCTTGCCCCAAAGATCCCCCAGCAAAAACTGTGCTCAATCCCCGCACCCTGAATTGCACTCCCTCCAATTGCCACCAAAAACCCCAAAAATCATTAAATCAACCCCCCTATCAATTTACTAGCCTAAAATCTTTATTCTTAATTGGTCAGCCTAATCATATTGAAAGATCTATCAAATCTGACCTGAGAGAGCCTTCTCATACCTCGTAGGGCTAGCTACGAGGTGAAATGGTTTGATGTAGCCTTGAGAGTTTGTCTATCTCAGCCTAGGTGAATTCCAAGCGCTAACACCTCGGACGCTAATCTCTGGCAGATCGGGGCACTCGATATAGCCGCCCACCGTTGGATTAAATGCTCGAGATAGGACGGCGGACGGGACGTTACGGGCGGCGAGCAGCTTCGATGCGGGACCCACCATGTATTTTAATATTTTATGATGCGCGGGGGTGAAAAATTTGGTTTTGTGGGTTTTTTTGTGGTTGCGCTCGCGTCATGTGGTTATGAATTAAACCAAATATCAAACAGAAACCCGAAGTATATAAGCGCAAAGGGTAAAAATGGGGAGGTTTATGCATGAGGGGGGCACATGGCTATTTATTTAACAAGGGGTTTAAACAAATCCCAAAGGTTTAGACACGGAATGGCTAATGTTAGTCCCAGATGGACTAAATATTCCCCCAAAACTGTAGTATATGGCTATAGTTGCCAATGGGTAGGGTTATTTAATATTTTTTGGGGTTTTTTATATAGTTTTTTATATGATAGGGATAGGGAAAAGATTTTGGGAGCTATATAATAAGGTTAAATGTTAATATGATTTTGTGGATTGAAATTGAATGGATGCAATGCTAAGTATATGGAGTGAGAACTAAGACATAAGAAGATGAAAGAAATAGGGAGTAATGATTTTTACACAAGAAATGTGGCTTCTTTCCACTAAGCAAACTGAGAGTTTAACTTAGTATTTCTCATGTAATGAAGTGAAACAGGACCCTTGGGCAGATCCCAAGCTCCTTGAGGGGATGTTAGTCAAAGGTTTATGGGGAAATAAAGGGGAATTAGTCATGCTTCCATTGTTCTACAGTCCAACAACTGCCATGGTATAAATGTTGTTGATGAGATGAATCTTCTTTGATAAGACAAAAATGAGCATTCATCTACTTCTGCAACCTCAAACTGCCTACCCAGCCTAATACACCTAACATATTTTCTTCATTTTGATTGGGTGCACTTGAACTAGCAAACCCTGAAGTTCCTCTGTTCTTTTGACTGCCCTCCTATCTAAGTCTACCCTTATTTCTTCCAAGGGCCAAGATTAAGTAGTTGGGCTCCTTACTTTCTCTATCTGTCTACTATTCTGCCAAGTTTAAAATGTTTGGACATATATTCATTCTCTATTCTAGAACAGGCAATTTAAACATGGAATGGTCCAGATTGAACTGTTGGGCCACCCATCAGGTGTGATAAACAACAATATTTGCACACTGTGAACTTGCAAACAAGATAACAATGGCATTTGGACTGGCCACTTTCCTGGTCTTTCTTTGGGGTTCATTTCTATTTTTATTTTTTTTTTTACCATTGATTTTTCTTGCCCTTTGATTTTTCTTTTAGGGCATACCCTCTTTACATTTTTTAATTCTCTCTACCTGTATATGAAATATGGAACCTTTGCAGCATGAAAAGATGAACATATTTGGCACTTCCAAAGTCAATCATGAAAAATGAAACCTATTGGTATAGGAACCTAACATAAAGGATGTCTATACCATTGCATCATGATTTAAAAATCGGTGACTAAACATGGTTTTCTAACCAAGAAACCATCAGATCGACCCTATGGCCAATGCATCGTTGAACGAAGGCTAGTATGAAAGATGCAATGGAAAAAATGGTTTTCCCTAACCTATATGCCAGTGAGTGAACGATACCTGCCATGATAGGTCAGCGGTCATGGGACTGAAATAACATCTCGAAGAATTCTCCAAAATATCCTGAAAAATAACCCATTCTCGACAATCCAAGCCCACAGGTCAAAAAATCCATGAGAAAAAAATCAATTTTTGAAAAAATATTTTGCAATTTGAAAGTTATATAATGACTTTTGGACTCACAATTTTTTTATTTATGTTTGAAGCAAACAGCTGTATATCAAAAAGGAGCAAGCTTGCCTCTAAACAATTGGACCGTTCAAATCGCACCAAAGTTATCAGGTAACCCTCAAATCATGCTTGTAATGTTTTGTGATGGTTTTTATAAGTTTTCATAACGTTTTGACTGTGGGAATTTATGTCCAAAAATCTACCTCTGCGTACACGCAAGTTGGATGTTATCAACCCGTGTATATGATGGCCCTACACGCGACTGTGTGTAAAGGGAACCTGCATGTACGTGAGTTAAAGTTTAAACACAAAAACTAACATTTTGAAACTCAAATTTTTTGCAGGATGACCATCACAAGGAGAGAAAGAGAGCATACCACAATTGATAATGAGGTAATGAATGACCAACATGCACGAGATGCATTGAGAGGCTATGGCTTATTAAAATTCTTCAAAATGCCAAACATGAAAGCCAACACACGCCTGCTCAAATTGTTGATCCACTACTGGAGTGCAGAGGATGATGCCTTCATGATAGACCAGATGCCTCTACGGATTGAGGTTGAAGACATCTACTTTATTACAGGTCTCTCCTGAAGAGGGGAGGTCATGCATTCGACTGGCAGGACAAGAAGTAGTCTTTCAGTAGAAGACTATGTACATATATACTGTCCTGGACACCCAGAGAAGATTGGAAGTTAGATTCCAATCAAACACGTGGAAAGTTTATCTCTGAGGATTCTACTATTTACCATTGCGAGGGTAAATGGATCAACTTCACTGCATCAGGCTTCACGAGTGTCCATGAGCCTGGCAGTGGAATGCCTTACCACAGTTTTTGACTGGTGCATGCCTCTTCTAACCAACATGAAGAGCCAATTGACCTCTATTCAGAAGGGTCAGACAAAGAACTTTGGATATGGGACTATCTTATGCTCATTCTTCTTCGAGAAGGTACCTGGGCTACGTCCCAAAGTATCTGTCTCCATCAGCAGCCCTCGAGATCCTCGAATGGGTAGATGGGCTGACTTGATGAAACGCCTTGGAGGCGGGGACGTGCCTAGGACAACTTTCGATGATGATTTTTTCGCTCAGTGGGACAAACAGATCATCACATTTGACGACTACCCATATGCTGGTATGGATTTCTGAGGAGATCCAGACTTGGTGTTGCCACCAAACGCAACATGGGGAGACATAGGTAACAATTTTTTAAGTTTTTGTAAATTTTTAAGATTTTTTTTTTTAATATGAAATGAACTTAGAAATATTTTTGATGAGACAAAATACTGACAAAATGACCATGTTCCAAATGTGGGTCCAGTGAGACCAGATGGATTTCTGAGGCACAGGCATTGCGGAAGAGGTGCCGAAGAGGCAGTAGCTAAGACAGAGAGAGTCCTATATGCAGTTCAGAGAAACTTGGTGAGATTGACTCACCAGGTACCTATGATAGCCATAGAGGATCTACCTGAGGAGATGCAGCACCGCGTGGTAGGGGTACCACGGGACTGGGTCTGCATACTTTGGCGTGTAGCCAATGCAGTAGTTAACTTTTTAGCCACTCATCCTGAGCCGGGTCTATGGATAGACTAGACATGATTATGGGCATGAACCCAAATTTTGAGGGCATTTCATTCCAATTTTGTATATTATATTTTGAACACTTTATCTATATATAGACGATTTTATGATATATATACAGATTCAAATTTTTTAATGTTTGTTTAATTTGATGAATGATTAATATGCCAATCTAATTCTTGATTAGCAATAGAGTTTGCTAATAAATTCTCAGATCGTGGAATGTGAACATATGTAATATAAATAAAATATCATTCAAAAATTCTCACTCTCAAAAATTGGCGATATAAATAAGGATCACGAACCTGATAAATGTTATTTAATTGTGACAATACCAGTTGTGAGTCTAGATAAACTACCAACGAATCAATCCCATAAGAAATTGCTTCGGATAGTAAATTAATAACGACATTATATTCGGCAATGTTATTCGAAGCAGGACCAATACATACTCCCCTCGACACCATCAACTGGCCAGATGGATAATAAATCACCCAAGATGTGGAAGCATGATTCCAAGTGTGCCGACTAGCACCATCGGCAAATCCAAAATATATCAAATCATCCATCAACACCTACCAAAGCAGATCAAAAAATGTCGATATCACAAAATTCCAGACAAATATGTACAAAAATACAATAAATACAAACAAGCAATTGCTCGACCAGAACCTAAGAAAAATAATTTTTAAGGTAGATCCCATTCCAAGGCTCCGCCAACTTGTTCCCTTCAAAATCAATTAATTCGTAGGCCCCTTTCCCCAAAACTTGCTTGACTCCAAAGGGACCATACCACATAGACTTGAATTTGCCTGCCCCCAGGGCATCTTTGTTTTGGTCATAGACTAAGACAAGGTCGCCTTAAAAAAAAACCCGAGGATGGACAACTTTATCAAACTATGTTTTAACCCTCTTCTTATGGGCCTCATTTATTATGGCAACATCTCAATGCTACTCATCGAGATGTTCCAAATGAATGAGGCGTTCTTTGAGACTAGACGTCTTTGGAAGAAGTTATACAGCTAGCTTAAGGGACAGAATTTCACATTCGATAGGAAAAATAGATTCTAGCCCGTAAACTAATTGAAAAGGATTAAAATTGTGGCAGTCTTCACCGGGGTTCGGTATGCCCAGAGTGCCGAGTACAACATGATGTGCCAATTGGAGCGATTTTTGTCAATTGTCCTTTGCAAGATAGTCTTAAGGGACTTATTCATGGCTTCGACTTGCCCATTGGCCTAAGGATAATACAGAGATGAATGCTCCTGCCGGAAGCCCAACTTGAGAGCCAATTCGGTCATTACTTGATTCTGGAAGTGACTTCCATGGTCATTGACAATCTCTCTTGGGATACCAAATCGTGAAATAACTTGATTGAAGAGAAACAAGGCTATTATTTCACTATCATTTTTGTAAGTAGGCATGGCCTCAACCACTTCGTAAAGTAGTCTACAGCCACAATGATGTACTTTTGATTTACCGTCGAAGGTGGATTACAAGTAGTGAAGTCAATGCCCCACTTCGTAAATGGACCGACAGTGATAACAGGAAAAGTGGAGTTGGATGCGCTCACATTTTTCGAGTATAAATTTGACAAGGGTGGCAACGTTTGACCTTTTCAATACAATCTTTGAAAATTGAAGGCCAAAAGTAGCTAGCACGCAAAATTTTTTGGGCTATTGCAAGCCCTGATAGATGACCACCACAAGCTCCACTATGGCAATCATTAAGTACAAACTCTGCTTCTTCCAAAGTTAAGCAATGCCTAAGGATTAAATCAACCCCTCTATGATATAATGTATCACCAATGATAACATAGTTTTTGGCAAGGTGACGTAACTTTTGACGCTCATCTTTGGAGGAAGCAGGTGGGAACTTCGAAGTCTGGAGATATATAATGATATCTCCGTACTAGGGATCTTGTGAAGAAATGAGGAATAAATGTTCATTGGGGAAATTTTCCTCATAAACAATGGCTTCCTCACAAGGTAGCTCGGAAATTAATTCCGCAAAAACCAATGACTTCTTAGATTTGGCTGACAAGAACTCGAGATCAAATTCTTGAAAAATAACAATCCATCAATTATATTTTCCCCCAATCACTCGCCTACTAAGGACAAACTGAAAAGGATTGACAACCGCTAAGATGAATTTTTTGCGTAGCAGAATATAATGACGAAGCTGCTGGATAGCATGGATTGCTGCTAAGGCCAATTTCTCAATAGGAGAATAGCGTAGCTCAGGTCCTACTAAGCCTTGACTCAAGTAGTAGATTACATGCTCACTGAGAGCATCATCCTCCTAAACCAGAACCATACCTATGGTTGATTCTGCCGCAGCGAGATACAAAAGGAAATCTCTGCCATAATCTAGTGGACTCAAAAATGGAGCAGAGATTAATGCCTGTTTCAAGGCATCAAAAGATCATTGTGCAAAGTCATCCCAAAAAATGGAACTCCTTTCTTAAGAAAATGCATAAATCCTTTGGTAATCTCGATGTAATTTGCTATAAATCTTCTCAAGAAATTTGCCTTTCCTTGGAGACTTTGAAGTTGACGAATGGAAGATGGGGGAGGCAACTGAATTATTGCCTCAACCTTGAAAGGATCAACTCAAATTCCTTCAGTTGATATAATGAATCCTAACAACTAACGACATGTGATTGCAAAAACACACTTATTCGGATTCAACCGAATTTTTATAAAAACGACATCTCTCAAAAACTAACCGAAGGTGGCTAGGATGATCAATTCTCTTTTGAGAACGAGTAGCTAAGTCATCCAAGTATGCTTCGATAACATGTTTGATGTCGTGGAAATCATAAGACATGGCTCACTGAAAAGTAGCTCCAGCATTTTTAGGATCAAAAGGCATCTTCTTGTATGCAAACGTACCCAAGGGACAAATAAAGGTTGTCTTGTGCTAGTCCTCTAGATGGATAGTAATTTGATTGTAACCAAAGAATCTGTCCATGAACAAAAAAATTTCATTACCCCCACATTCATCAACAATTTTATCAATAAAAGGCATAGGGTAATTGTCTTTTGGACAAGCTTTATTCAAATCCCTAAAGTCAATACATACTTGGATCGTTCCTTGCTTTTTATCTACCTGAACTGGATTGTAAACCCACTCCGTTAGAGGAACGGGGTATATGAAACCTGCCTTAAGCAGCTTTTAACCTTCAGCTTTAATAGTTGCTGCTTTCCAAGGATTGACCAGTCAAAGTTTCTAACAAATAGGTTTGGCATTTCCGCACGTCTTGATCTCATGATGGACTATAGATGGATCAATTCCAGGAATTTTCTCATAATACCAAGCGAAAAAATCTCGAAAATCTTTAAAGAGGTCAGTGTAAATTTGAATTTCTTCAGGGGAACAATTGGCTCTGATGAAGACATTTTCTATAACATTAGGATTCCTAGAGATGTTTATAGGTACAGTTCTTGAGATAACCGACATATTACCTTCGCAGATAATTGTGTTGGAGCCAAAGGGTTTGAAACTGTACAAACATCACTAGTAAGCAGATTGGAGAACCTGGATTCAACTTCATGCAATGGAGGAAGAAAATATGAACGATGATGTAAATCTTCCCATGGTCGATCCACACCCATCATTGCCTCCAAAATTTCTTCTTCAGATGGTAAAACTATATCTAAGCAATCCAGAGCTGAAGTAGAGTTGAGGGTCCAAGCTGGAGCCACATCACCATCTAACTCCTCTTGTGAAAAAGGAGTGGGATGGTTGTCTGTAGAGTTAATGATAGATTGATAGCTAAGTTCTACTGCAGACATGGGAAATGCCATTCCACCAACCTTCCCTCCATCTAATGTGGTGGTAGATGAAGGTAAGGTCCAAGGGTCTGAAAAATAATGAGTTTGAAAGAACTCTTTTCATGAAGGCCCCCTGGAGGATGAAATTTCATTGATTCTAGCTGTAGGAGGAGGAAGGTCAAATATACCCATTAACGAAGATTACATCCCAACTCCTAAATTCTCAATAGGTTTATGAGGATTATCCACCAATGGAATGGTAGAATCCAAAGTTGTGTGGGAGTCACCTAGAGAATAATCTAACTGATCAATTTTAACAATTTTCCCCTCATGAGGAAAACAGAGGATGCGGAATAAAGATGAAACTATGGCATCCATATCGTAAATCCAATTCCTTCCTAAGAGGAGGTTATAATCTAGGTTGGCATCAATGATTTCCACCTCAATATTTACGACCTTTCCCCCAACACATATAAGAAAGGCCAGGATAATTCCATGTGGCCTATGAGAATGTCCATCAAATGCTATCAAGAGAGTCGGTGAAGGAACAACTAAAGGTGATCCAATGGCCTTCCAACATGACATAGACATTACGCTTGTGGAAGCTCCCTCATCTATAATTGTCTAAAAAATATTGGTATTTTAGTAAGTGGACTTTATCTAGAAAGCCATATGGTGAGGAAGTCTCTTTTTGACATTCAGCATATCAAAAGTGAGCACTAAAGAATCCTTGGGATCTACTACACCGGTTGCAGAAAGAAAAGCACTTCTCTGAGTAGGACACAACTGGAGTACCTCCAAAGCAGACATAGCACAAGGACTTTGAGCCAGATCTTCTACAATCGAGTAGTTCTGGGCTGCCCTAGCATTAGGGTTAATAGTCGAGCGCTTTGCAGAACCTTTCGGTATCTGAGGTATAGACTCAACAGAGGGTCGCTCAATATGAAGTGGGTCTGTGGTTTCGGGAATATATTTAGCCTTAGATGTTTCCGTTTCACCATAATTGTGTGCTCGTGTAGCAATGTTGACATGAGAGTTCATCATATAAACATTTGAGGAATTTTCCCCTTCCTAGTTGCCCCCTACGGAGGTACCAGCGTTCAAGTTCGTGCCAACAAGTAATTGTTGCCCTTAGGGAAAAGGGCTAGTCATAATAGCTTGGGAGCTAAAGGACCCTTGCTGCACTAACAAGCACTAAACATCTTGTATCTTAGGGAAGATGTGAGTCAAATGATCTCCTTTCCCCTCCTAGTTCTTCTTCTTACCTCGTCCCTTCCTCTTCCCATCGAATTGTTGATTTCCTTTGGGGTTAGAGGCCTAGACAGCGTTTATAGAGGTAGGTTGGGAAGGTGAAGGTGTAGATGGTGCTGCCTGGTTAGAAGAAGCAGTTTGTAGAGACAACTGCTGCAATTGATTCAAAAGGTTCACCGTATTTGCGTCAATTGATCCAACTATACCATCGGCGTGAGGGCCTGGCTTTAGTTTGGCTAAATCAACCTTAGATCTAGGAGCATTAGGTAGGATTTTTTGAAGAGTCCCAGACTGAGAATATATCAGTTCTAATTGTTGGGCTCGAAAAATAGCCTGCTCTTCCGAATAAACACCGGAAAGAGAAACATCCTTTGAGATCTCAGGTTGTAATGATTTGAGAAACCATTCAAGAAGGAACTCTGGTGGAATTTCAGCTTTGATAAGCCTTTTTCTCCTTCTCCATTCCTGGATGTGATCCGAAATGTGAGTTGCTGTGTCTTGCTGAAAGTTGGCCAGAAGTTCAGTTCTGGCTTCATAGCGAACAGGCAACTGAAAATGGTTCAAGAAAATATTAGCCAAATCAGTGAAAGAAGTATAGGTGCCCTGTGGCAACTCTGTATACCATTTAGCTGCATTTCCAGTCAGAGTGCACTGAAATAACCTAAACCTGATCGGGTCATCTATTAGGGAGTTGGATGAGCACCATAAGTGAAATGTGGTCACATCGTCTCCTAGGTCTTCACCACTCTTCCCTTTAAACTTTGGAATATCCGAGGGAAGTTTAGTTGGGACTGGAGGCCAAGCCGGATTGTACCTAATTGGATCATTCGTCAATTTAGTTAAGTCTAGAAAATTAAGTGTGGCCAGAAAAGGAAGTCGTGGGGGACCTTGGGAATTCCATCCAGAGCGGGCGGGGTTCCCAAAGGTCTGAAAAGAATGACCTGGATTTTGAAAGGCACCAGGTTTCCTAAAGTAACTCATAGAGCCTACTGAACCAAAAGGTGATCCTTGTGGTCCAGCAAAATTCGGAGTTTGACCAACTCCTGCCGAAAATCCTCCGTAACCAGTGAAGTTACCCCCTAACGAAGTATTGAAAGGAGATGACAACCCTTGATAAGGGTTCCAAGAATTAGCAAAGGGTGAAAAACTTTGAAATGAATTAACCAAAGAATACAGAACATTCCCTTGTTGGCTAAAAAATTGATTCCCAGCTCCTATACCACTAACCGCAGGGTTTGTCCAACTATGGAAGGGGTTACTACCTTGACTTGTAAAAGGAAAAGGCATTGACCCTACTATTGGATTGGAATGTGGTATATGACCACTTCCAAATGGGAAACCCTGAAAAGAAGCCCATCCACTCATCATGGATGTACAGGCAGTTGATGGTATGTTCAAAGGAACTATAGGAATACCTTGAGACGGCGTTCCAAAAGAGAATAATCCAAAACTAGATGCAGTAGCTTGAGAACTTCCACTCATTGACGAAATGGAAGTAGACCCAAATATAATCATGTTGTGAGTATTAGAAGGGATGGAATAGTTCCTCCCCCTTGTATAGATATGGGAGTTGGCATGCTCGAAAAACTCGTTGTAGATTCCATGCTTCCAACAGTGGCCATTGAAGGAATAGATGTGTGTAAGCCTGGGCTCGAAGGCCTTTGAGTCGGAGTTCCAACGTATAACAAAGCGTCTGGATGGTCAGGAGGGAGAGGAGAATTCGGAGCCACAACTGACTCTGAAATCTCTTCTGCTTCAATACTATCTTCCGACTGGAAGAGTACTCGAGAAAGAATTGGTGTGTTCCTCTCTAACTCTGTACTAGTAGCAGGTCTATCTTGTGAACTAATGCCCCCAAACAGAGGATCAATCTTCGATGCACCTACTGCCACTGGTTGGAAACCACTAGCAGAATCGCTCCTACACCTTCTAGGAGAAGGCTTCACACTCGTAGGTGATAGCCCATGAAGTCTCCTGGACCATCGAGATGGTCGGTCAGCCACTTTGAATTATTTAAAAGATCTACTTAAATACTTAGAAAAATTATAAAGCTAGGCCGACTAGGAGCACAGAACACTCACTAAAATATCCCTAAACATATCAGCAATCAAAAAAATATCAAGTATTTCCGCTCTGGTTGATTAGGACGGGACACCAAAATACAAGAAAGTTAATAACAAGGGCCTTCCGAAAATAGACTGGGGTAATTACGCCCCAGGCCTACTAGCGAAGGTATCAAAGGTAGTTACGCTGACCTCCAGAAAACAGCCTTTGACGGTGCAAGCCCCTAAGCTTCGCAAGGGTGCCCTCTAGAAGTACTATTGCACGTGATACAACAACCTCAGGTGCCACGGGATTCCCCTCCATAGCCACCTGTGTGGTTCCTAGGATAGGCAACTATGGTCACCAACTCGTATCAGAAGCCGGGCGGAACAGTCGTGAGGTAGGATCCGACAAGTAAGAGAGGGGGTATCTCTTGTCCTTATCTTCACTAACCCTCGTGCTTTACTCCCAGTCACGAAGCTTTCCCAGTCTCCCTAACGCTATTGGATTTCACTCATTAATCAAACTTCTATGTTTTGTAATTTAGAGCGGCCTTGGAGAGTTAACTCTCCTCTCACCTAATCCAAGGCCCTAATAAACCTAAACTTGTTGGTGTATTCTGATGACAATACAAAAGTTCTAGTTTATTTTAATTAAGCGCTTGATTTTAATGGTTGTTCTTTTAATTCAAGGGTATAGATGGAAGTGAAACTAATGGTGTTTGTATGACACAAAATAAATCAATGAAAAACTAACTACATGAATGCAATCATTTGTTCTTCGATGAAAAGAGATCTCTACGTGGGTTCTACGAAACTTCTAAAAAGCAAAGTACTTTTTCTTTTCTTTTCTTGAAACACACTTCACACATGCAAAAACTAAAAAGACTACTAATGTTTTAAAAATGAAAACTACCCTAATGCAAGGTGTAATGAAGATACAAGATCTTAAATATCTCTAAAAAAAATGAAAGCAATTGTTTATAACTATTAATGAGCCAACTTAAGTATTGAAGAGGATACAAATTTTGAATACAAAATTCTCTCCAAAAAAGAAGGGCAAATCACAAAATATCATAATTCACTTTCAAAAATCAAAAGAAACCAAAATCAAACTTGGCAAAAGAAAACAAAAAACAATTTTTTTTGAGATCTTTTCTTTTTCAAGAAACAACCAAAACAACTTTTTGAAATCACTCTAAATGCCACTAAAACTCAAAGATCAAAAGAAGAGCACAAGGAGTCCTTGTAAGTTACAAACTCGAAAATGAACAAAAACTTGAGCAAAAAGGCTTCAACTTGTACTAAACAACCCAAACAGCAGCAAAGAGCTTGACAACTGACCAAGAAGCCAGGAAAGAAATGCTTTCAAATTGGTCAAAAATACTTTCAAAAAGCAAGAAAAGCTATAAGGCCACAAAATGATGGAAAGCAAATCAAGTAGACCAAAAATTGAGCTTGACACTAAGATTGAAAACAATCTCCTATTCTGGAGGACCAGAACAATCAAGGACTTCTGAATGAAGTCTTGTATGCCAAAACACCAATTACTAACTCACTCAAAAATCAAACCTAGGAAAAATATTTTCAATGAGGAAGAGACTTCGAAATAGTAAGCTTGCAGAATAATAAAATTCTTCAGATAGAAATTGACCACTCAGAGACTAAGCAGACCAAGCAACAAATCTTTCTAGGGAGAGAGATTTGAAAAAACAATGCAAAAAATGGTATACGCGACTGTGTTCAAGCACAGAGGCGTGTACATGCACTTATGATAAAGAAACTCACGTATATGCAAGTTCATTTCACAGAAATGAGCGTGTGTATGCTACTGTAAATAGAGTAAAATGCGTATGCAAAGCTTTGCAAGAAAAATAAAAAACAAATCTAGATCAAAAAGATAAGACTTAAGGTTTGAGACTCTAGTAGACCAAATAAGACTGTAACAACCCAACCCGCGTATATGTCTTAAAACACTTAAAAAAAAATTCCTTAGTTATGGGTGGAGGTCACGAGTTTTACCTGTTGATTACCTCCTATTGCCCGTGGCCCAACTGTTTCCCAACTAAAAAACTAATTGGGAGAAGTATAAATAGACTTCTATGGGAATGCCTAAAGGAGGAGAAGAGATAGAGTTATTATACTGAGATTATCCCTAACTGAGTCTGATGAATCCCTGTGCCTCATGCACTTCCCCAAGCTTCAGGAAACCCTTGTTTCCTTGATTATAGATATTTTCCCTCTTGCTTGAGATATCATGGTGTTGGTTATGGAAGAAGATTGTTGAAGGCTGGGATAGGACGAATCCGAAGGACGGTTCCGCTTGGAGCTGGAAGAAGAAGACTCAGGTGAATTCTCTCCATGTTATTTATAGCTTACTGCAATAAAAGAAATGTTGTCTTATTTCCAAAAATAACTTTGTTTATGCATCAAATTGTGTTGTAATTCATGTATGAATGTTGTTTTGATGTATAACTCAGTATTAGCTTATATGATATAAAGTTAAATTTCATGAATATGCTTTACTTTTATACTGCTAAGTATGTTTGAATTGAATGATTTTCAGGTCTGAAGAACATCGGGAGTTGCAGAGGGTCTGAACCCTGCGGGACCTACTCGAATGAAGGAAATCAAGGTATGGTCGTTGTCATGTAGTTTGTTTATATAAACATTTTGCCTAAGTTTTATGAGTGTTTATTGTTGTAGTCTGCTTCTGCTCTATTGGGGTTCTAACCCAAGGCCCTAGGGTACTTATTCCTGTAACATAATTGGCAACTCTGTTGGGGATAACAATCTTGTTATTCCTAGTTTGGGTTGTTTAGTGTCAATCAGGGCTCAATCTTTGGTTTTCTTACTAACCCACGTGTACACGTTTTATCTCAGGGAAAAGTAGCATACAGGGAATAAAACATTGTTTTTAATATATTCGGACCAAGTCTGGAAGGATGGGTTGCCCTTGGCCATAAACCAAGCATCACAAATACCAAGGGTGATAAATGGTGCTATAACACTTTTACCCTTGCCTCTTAAACCAATTTCCACTGAAATGCCATTTCAACAATGGGGGTTAGACTTCATTGGAGAAATACATCTAGCCTCCTCAGCTCAACACAAGTGGATTCTAACAGCCACATACTATTTTATCAAATGGATAGAGGCTATACCTTCTAGGGAAGCCACGAACATTGTCATAATCTCTTTCCTAGAGAATAATATCCTATCAAGATTTGGATGTCCCCAGAAGCTCATTACTAATAATGCAACTGCCTTTAAATCCAAAAGAATGATAGATTTCTATAGCAAGTACCACATCATCCATGGCCATTCCATAGCCTATTACCCTCAAGGTAATGGACTAGCAGAGCCATCCAACAAAAGCTTGGTCAATATCATTAAAAAATTGTTGGAAGATAACAAAAAGACATGGAACAAGAAGTTAGTAAATGCCTTATGGGCAGATAGACTGGCTAAGAAGTCTATTGGAACATCACCCTACCAGCTGGTTTATGGGATGGATGTAGTTTTCCCATCATCCTTGGGAGTTCCAGTGATGAAAATTATCCAGGAATTACAGGTGGAACCAAATGATAGTCATAGAAGAATAAATCAGGCCATACACCTGTAGCAGAACAGAGAAGTAGTATATGTAAAATCACAAGTAATCCAGGAAAAAATCAAGAAAGTCTTTGATAAAAATACTAAAGCAGATGATTTTTACATAGGATATAAAGTCCTTAAGTGGGATTTAAGGAGAGAAGACAAAGTCAAGCATGGAAAATTGTGGCAGGGGCCTTATGTCATTAATGGCTATAGAGGCAACAATGCCTTTTTCTTGAGAAACATAGATGGATCAAATCTACTAGGAGGACTTGTTTATGGTAGGATGTTGAAGCATTATTTTT
Organism: Pinus tabuliformis; assembly: GCA_031772625.1. Taxonomy (NCBI): domain Eukaryota; kingdom Viridiplantae; phylum Streptophyta; class Pinopsida; order Pinales; family Pinaceae; genus Pinus; species Pinus tabuliformis. The sequence goes on along the minus strand of CM062809.1, from coordinate 853,403,108 downwards.
CCACTGACTCACAATAGTTCAATTTACTTTGCATCATTGTACATAACATTGCAGTGTAGATTGGATTGAATGGTAATCCTTTGAAGTTGAAGCTCGGAGAGAAGGCCCTGAGCTTTGAAGGATTTACTGTCATAAGTATCAATAAAACAGAATCACAAAAGGACATTTTACAAGGTAACTATAGTCACAATTCAAAGGCTACTAGTCTTTAGAGTTCTTGACATTTCACCATAAATGCCATCCCCATGTGGAGCCATTGTTAGAGACCTATAGTGGTAGGATTCATAATTCTAAATTGGTTGAGGTTAAGTCTTGTAATATTGTACATACCTTTGCTTTCTGCAAATGTTTTCCATATTAAAATTAAAAAATGTAAAGAGGGTATGTCCTAAAAGAAATATCAAAGGACAAGAAAAATAAGAAAAGATCAAAAAATGAAAAAATATGAACCCCAAACAAAAAACAGATCATGAAAGTGTGCAAGTCCAAGTGCCACTACTCTTTACTTTACTGTCTTAAATAATGGTTGTGTGCAACTTGTCATATATGCCACAACCCATGATAGTCAAATTGTTTAATCTTGACTACTTCATGCTTTGAATTTCATGTTTATAGTTAGAGAATAAAGGTTTTTCCAAACAATTTAATCTTGGCAAAATAGTAGATAGGTAGAGAAATAAAAGGAGCTCATCAGTTTAATCTGAGCCCTTGGAAGATATAAGGTTAGAAGTAGATAGTTTGTTTCATAAAAGAATAAAGGAAAGAAAAGGGTTTGCTAGCCTAAGTGCACCCACCAAAGTGAAGAAAAAAATGTTAGGGTAGGTAAAAGGGTAGGTAGAAGAAAGATTGCAGAAAATACAAGTCATTTGAAGCAAAAGCACTATTATCATGCTTAACTATGTGTTTCAGTGTGCAGGAGTAAATATCAAAGTGAAAAGCATGTTCATAAGCTAATTTGCCTAACTTCCCCTTCATTGCATTTCACCCCCCACTATATACTTACTAATTTCCCTTTTTCCCCTTCATGGCTTATCAAAACCCCTTTTTCCTTCATTTTCACTCCTACCCCTTGGTTTCACACATTCCCTGGTCACTTACTTTCAAAATTCATTCCCCTAAGTGTGAAACCCTTTTCCCCCCTTTGAAAAATCATTTTTCCCCTTGATAAATTACCCAAAAAACCCAAAAAAAAACCCCAAAAAACCCATAAAAACCCTTTATCCTAACTTTAAAACCCTCTTTCCCCACTAACTCCATTGCCTTTTCATAAACCAATAGTTAATCATGGGTTAATTACGCTTAACCGTAATTAATCCCATGGGTCCCACTAACCTCCGCCCCATCACCCAACCGTGCAACTTTGCCACGCGATGGCCATTGGATCATCCACCCCCAGATCTAACGGCCCTCACCCATATCACGCCCGCTCAATGCCCGACCTTTACTGGCCCAAGAGCACGCGATATGGGTGGTTTTGCTCGGGCCCATTTTGCTACATGTCAGCCTCCGGCATAGATCATGTTCTCTCAGCAAAATATTGCCCGACCCTCATAAGCAGTGTGATACCCTCCAATACTGCCTCCCTACCATAAAACAAAACCACCATTGTTCATTTAATTTCCCCGCCAATTCTAACCGCTCCCAGTTAAAATCCCTCACACCCCATTTTTGACCTTTTTCTCCCGTTTTCACTATTGAAGCCTCCAAAGCACACCTGTGCCCTCAGATCTCCTGCAACCAGTTACCAACTGCCAGATACCTTCTGAAACGCCACCACAGCACACCTGAAAGCCATAGAAGCCTCTGCAAACCTCCATTTAAAACCAGTTTGCAACCCCGACCATAAATTCCAGGTATTTAAGCAGAAAACCAAAATGACCCTCTCATTTAAAAACGTACACTAAATTCATGAAATAATTGAATGAATTTAATTGAATTCCATTTAAACTAAGAGTATTCCCCCTTATAAAATACCAAAACCCATATCTACAAACCGCTGATACCCTACTCCTGTTACAGAATTGTTAAAACTTCACTTCCAATAGACATATAACCCAAATTTCCACAATTTATTACAGAAATGGTTGCCCAGACCTCTCTAAATTTCAGACTAGTAACAACCCCTCATTTAGACATTGACCACCTGGTCATGGCAGACAGAGACTTCCAAATCAAAGATACAACCACCCCATGCCACCTTTTGATAATCCACTATTGGGCCAAGGATAGGTTCCTTAACCATGTTGATGATATAAACCTTTGGGAATCCAATCTGCCCAAGTATACATTCCCAGAAGTCCATCCATTCCCAGACATAGTACATTTTTGTCATGCATGTTATGTTCCAAGCCATAGGGATATTGAGGCACCAAACCATGATATTATTCACCATTATTGTTGAATCCATCAACTAGATGCTAAAAATCTAGCCTAGTCCTAATTTGACTCCTTCGTCCATTGGACACCTATTGGACCTATACATCACACTAGACCCAACCAAGATCAAACAAATAATACAGAATTTCATCATTGAGGAGGAACATACTCCTACAGACATTCCACCTTATGTTTCCACTATTTTCTCATAGACTAGCAGGAGAATAATCACCATGATTTCATGCATCGTAGGATGTACATCAGATGAGTTTGTCGATGAGATCATCATGGCCTTCTTTTCCATTTTCACTCCAGGAAAGCCTCCTTCCATTTTGTATGATTATGCCCAGTTCATTGTAGATAGAATGCATGAACATCTCACTAGACTGCCCATTAAAAGAGTTTTCAAATACTCTTCAGTGTTGTTTCATATGTTCCTCTATTACCAGACATATAAATTCCCTTTGAAGATCTAGAAATTGGACACCAAGGGAAAGGAAAGATCAGTCATCTTCTAGACACCCTTGCTCCACAATTTTTCCATCTCATACAAATAATTCATAGATTCTTTTGTATACCCAGTCCTAAACATGTTGACTTCTCATATTCAGCCTAGAATCGGCCCAGAAATTAAAAGAGTATTGCAACTAGCCAAGAATAGCAAGGTGGGAGACTGGTACCTCTACCAGAATCACACTACAATTGAGCTAGCCCCCTACAAATTGCATAAATACTTCCCAATGAGGATATTTGCCCTTGAATACTTCAGGAAAATCATAAGTGCAGATGAGGTCAACTTCCTAGCTGCTAGGAAGAAGACACAGTTTAAGATGAAAAACCAAATGGGCCCATTCGTCTATAACACCAAAGAAGCTGGACCTGAGGCTGATAGGATTCTCCAGGAATTGAAATTCAAGAATAGTTTCATCTGGCATTATGACCCTTATGGGGTTATAAACAAGCTTAGACAAAAGGTCAAGCTAGGACCTTACATCCACTACCCAAGACTTGACATTGAACAGTATGCTAATTAGTCATAATGGGTAGAGAATACATTGATCGACATGGACAGAAAAGTTGTGGATGTGGAGAACACTATGATTGATTTAGAGAAACAATTTGACCAAAGCTATTTCCTGCATGTTCCAAAGTTGGGAGAGCCAATGAAAATCCCTCCTATCATTCAGACCCCTCTCAATGAGGAGAAGAATCCTAAAAGAAACAGGGAAGAAGCATCAAGTTCTACCATGGAGACCACTGATGAGCAGTTCAAGCTAAACAAAAGGCCCAAATTGAATCCTGTGTCTGAACAGGAGGAAAAGATTGCATCAGAAGAAATGATTGACACTAAGGAAATGGAGCAGAAAAGTAAACAGACAACAGAGACAGTTTCATCACTAGAAACACAACAGCCATCTACTTCCAACACATAGATCATACAAAGACAGAAGAGTATGGAAGTGTCTTACTTTTTCAAGCCAACTGACAAGGAAACAGATATCAAAGAAAGATTTAAGGAAATAAAAATGAGGAATGAAAAGCTAAAGGTAGACACATATGTCAAGTACCTGAATATGACACCACCAAAGCAGAACAGATTGATGTCAGATTTTGACATCAAATAAGGAAAAATGCAGGTGTCATTCCTATAGCCCACTGTACAGCAGCCCAAAACCTCAACAGAATATAAGAAGACCAATTTTGATGTCTTAGCCAGGGATGTTCATCCCATTGATCAAATTGAATTTCACATGCAGGTTGGAGAAATGATCTACTCCACCCTCACAGCAAAGGCCATGGCAACATTCAAACTAAAAGATTCATTGGACAATGTGATAGCTCAGTAAAAATTGGAAAAGGCCTCATCCAGTGCCAAAGACACCATGATAAAGTCTTGGAGGACCTGGTTATTGAACTGGGCCATGACCCAAAGGACATCAAGGATTCAAGGTTGTTGAACAGTTAATCAAGAAGAATAATGAGGATATTGTAGCCCTCAAGAAACAGCTCAAGTTGCCTCAGTTACATCACCCACAAACAAAGGAAGTCCTGGAAAGCCAGACAAATCATGAAGGGATTATGGACTTGGTGTTGCAACTCAATGACCAATTGAAGGAGATGGAAAAGAAGCTAGATAGATTGATTCAGCTCAAACAAGCTAATATTGATAGTGCTCCTCCAATTGTCATTCCAACAGTGACCGCAGTTGTACCTTCCACTTTGTCAGCAACATTATCTCCAACTGGTCCAATGGTTGCTACATTGCCAGCATCAACTTCGACTACATCAGCAACAACATCAATAGCAACAAGTACCATGGGTGATGAAGCAAACAAATTGTTCAAAGAAATGGAAGAAATGTCCATTCAGACCAATGAGATGAACAAACAAAAGGAGAAAGTCAGCAACATTGAGACATATTGCAATCTTGCCCAAATTATGCATAAAGAAGAGCAGCGAAAGGCTTCAAGGATGAATGGAAGGATAAAAGGCCTAGAGAAAGAACTGACCTTGACTGGACCAATATGAAAGGATAAATAAAAATTGTGGGCCAATATCATTGACTCAGTCAATGATACTTGGCCATCTATCCAGGTCATTTTTTAGCAGATTGATTTGATTAAGAAGGCAACAGAAGCCATTGAAAGGGTCAAGATAGAACTTGGAGATATGCCAGAGGAAGCAACAAGAATCATCCACTTCCTCAACTCCAAGAATAAATATGAACTGCAAGAGCTTGAGATACCTCATAGGACAGATACAATTTTGGAAGTCAGGAGAGTCCTCACCAAGAGGAATTTGATGTTGAATCTAGAAGATAAGTGTCAAAACATGCAGCTAGCCGTTGACAGGTTCATGGCTAAGTTTGAGTTGTTGAAGGAAAAGGGATTACCTAATCCCTTAGTTATAAATGACAAGTTAATGACACATGCATATTACAACAAGAAGATCAGGGAAGTGGCCAAAGAACAGGTGATCACTTCATCTATGAAGGGCATGCCAACAGGAAAAGTCTTGTACCAAACATTTGAAAACTTGTTTTACCTCTAGCATGAGGTAAAACACTTGTTTATTAATAAGCCCACTTTTTCCAAATATACAGAGGCAGATGAGATATACATAAAAATGATCAATATCCAATTACCAGATGAAGAAAGATGGGAAAAACTCAATGATTTACTGTAGTAAAAGGATAGTAAATTATAAATCTCTTGTAAAAAGTGAAACAACAGGGTAAAAGGATATTGACAGGTCAGCAGGATTAAAGTGTATAAGATGAAAGAGTATCAGGTGAAAGGTTAAAGTAAAACAGAGCATCCAACGTGAAAGCCAAACAACCTAGTAGCATAAAGGGATAAAAATCAAAGTCTATAGCCGGCAGAACCAAAATAAAAGGGACAACATGAAACAGTTCAATATCTGTCTCTATCTTCTTGCAAGAAGATATTTCTTTTTTCCTAGATTAAGTTATGAATACAATTCCAGAGATTTTGTAATTACTTTTGTATAAATACTTCAAAATTCAAAGTATTAAGGGTGGATTATTTTACATTTGTAGAGTTATTTTGATCTTGGACCTAAGGGTGATTGTACCATTTTCAAGTCAACAGACTGGAGCAAGTAATAAAAGCATTTCGCTACAGGATTCATGAGCCATTTGCAGTGAAGTACTTTCTTTGTGTGATTTTGCTACCTTTCTTATGTTTTTTCATGATCTTAAATGTGTTCTAAAATATAAATGAATTAACTGCAAATATCACTCAAAATTTGTTTAATTACACTATGTTTTTCACAGGTAGTCATTTACATGTTTTCCATGATACCTAGATTTGAGAACCATTAATTGCTCTCCCATCCCGGTTAACTTATTTCATTCCTTCCAAAGTCCAGCCTAGGGAACCCTTAATTTCTCCCTAGATACAATTTGAAACCATTCACCATTTAGCCTCTGAGATCTGTAGTAACTCATCTATCTTTCCCTGTAGACATTGTTTTTAGAACTGAATCCAGAATTATTTGTCAGAAATCCCACTCCATAGCCCAATGGTATAAGCCAAACCTTTGTCCATCTAATTAAAGTGATCCCACCACCAAATTTTCAAAACAAAACCCAAGTGCAAGCAATAACTAGCCTAAAATCATCTTAACTAAAACAAAGTTAAATTATAAAGAGAGAGCCCTCTCTGAGCATTAGGAAGGTTAGGTCCTGATCTCCAAAAGTGGTTTGTGGTTACCTTTGGTTTTTCTTTCTTCATACTTCAAAAGAAATATCAAAGTCCTAACAAGGTACAAGAAGTGGAATATTTGGGTCACATTGTATCCCATGAGGGTTTTAAGGCAAACCCTAACAAAATTAAAGCCTTCAAGGAATGGAAAACCCCCACAACCTTAAGGAATCTTTGAAGATTTCTCGGGTTGACAAGTTATTATTGCAATTTTGTTGAAAATTATGGGAAGATAGAAAAACCTCTAACAACGTTATTGAGGAAATATGCATTTTCTTGGACTCTAGAAGCAACTAAGGCCTTTGAACATCTTAAAGAGGAAATGTGTCAAGCTTTGGTATTAGCTACACCAGACTTCACAAAAACATTTATTATGGAATATGATGCCTCAGGAAATGGCATTGGTATTGTTTTAATGCAATATGGAAGACCCATTTCTTTTGAAAGTCATCTAATCAATGGAAAACATTTACAGAACCCTATTTATGAGAAGGAAATGTTGGAAATACTAGATGCGCAGAAGAAATGGCACCCTTACCTAATGGGAAGACACTTCAAGGTGAAAACATATCATGATAGTCATAAATATTTCATGGATTCAAATATTATCTTCAGAAGAGCAGCAAAAATGGGTCACAAAGTTGTTGGGTTATGAATTTAAAATTATCTACAAAAAAGGGAATAAAAATGTTGTTGCAAATGCACTCTCAAGAAGCGATGAGGATGTTGAAGCATTGCTCTGTGCCATTTCTATTATCCATCCTTATTGGATAACTGAAGCAAGGGATGAATGGAAGAATGATGAAGAGGTATGGACACTCATTCAAAAGTTGCAATGAGATCTCAATGCATCTGATTCATTTATTTGGAAAAATGATTCACTGTGGTAAAAATATCACATATATCTATGTAAGAACTCTAAACTTTTAAAAAAGGTTATTTTGGAATTGCACACCTCTCCTATAGGATGGCACTCGAGATTTTTAAAAAACTTACCACAAAGTCAAGAAGGAATTATTTGGGATGGACTTAAATATAATATTCAAAAGTTTGTGGCAGAGTGATTGATTTGCCAACAACAAATTTTGAGACAATTAAAACCCCGGGCCTTTTACAACCATTACCCATTCCAATTCAACGATGGTAAGAGGTCTCAATGGATTTTATCATAGGTTTACTGAAGTTCGATGGAAAGAGTGCCATCATGGTGTTAGGTGATAGAAGTACCAAGTATGCACACTTTTGTGCACTATCTCATCCTTTTAAATCTTGTATAGTCAGTATTACATTTATGGAAACAATTCAAAAGCTACATGGAAACCCAAAAATTATTATGAGTGATAGAGATCCCATTTTCACTAGAAATTTTTGGACATAATTTATTTTCTTGTATTGGTACTCAATTAACTCATAGCTCATCTTATCATCCTCAATATGATGGGAAATATTAGATAGTAAACAAATTATTGGAAGTATATCTTTGTTTCTTTGTATCTGATAAATAAACACAATGGATCAAGTGTTTACCCCTAGAAAATGGTGGCATAAAACTTCCTTCCATACTACAACACAAATGACCCCATTTATGATGCTTTATGGATATCATCCACCATCCATCACATCGTCTTTAAGAGATAATTCTAAGGTTCAAGCAATGGAAGATCACATCAAACATCAACAACAAGTTCTCCAACTCTTAAAGGATAACCTGACTCTTACATAGAATCGAATGAAACATTAGGCATATCAACATCGCAGTGAAAGAAGTTTTGTTGTGGCTGATTGGGTAATTTTCTAACTACAACCATACAAACAAAGTCCCTAAAGTAAGACAAGAAGGATAATAAAATGTCACCCAAGTACTATGGTCCTTACAGGGTGTTGTAAAAGATTGGTACTATGGCATATAAATTGGAGGTACTCGCGTCTTCACGAATACACCCAGTTTTCCATGTTTCGTGCTTAAAGAAGGTTATAGGTGACAAGATTCCTATTCAAACTATATTTCTAGAGATTAATGAAGAAGGAAAAGTCATATTGGATCTTGAAGCAATCACATAAACAAGATTTTCATGGCCACATAATAGATCAATTTCAGAGTATGTCATTAAGTGGAAGAACTTACTAAAGAATCCACCTGGGAGTATGGGTATTTTATTCAAAAGTATCCATAATTACTTAAGTGTTGATGACAACACGTTTTTAGAGGAGAGGGGCATGTTAGGTCCCTATAGTACTATTGTATCCCCCATATTGTTATTGTTGTGCCCCATAGAAGCCCACTATTGTTATTAATGTGCCTCATAGAAGCCCACTATTGTTATTATTATGCCCTTGCATTATTATTGTTATGTAGGCCCTAATTATTTTTTGACCCTTTAGACTCCTATATATACCAAGGAGGTGTTGTCATTTTAATCATCCAATAATTGTTCATTTATGTGATATAAAGGAGGTTTCCCCCTCGAAGAGGCTTATTTTCAAATCGTTGATTTATCTTTTATTCTATTTTTTGATCTGGTTACATAATAGGGTCCTCACCCCCACTACCTCCAACTAAAATTTTACCCTTGACTGCAACCTTCCTTGGGCCTAATTTGGTCTCCACTTGTGGCTAAGGTAAGTTACTTCTCCTACAACCCAAAAAATCCCTTTCTTCTATGTCTTCTATGGCATAATCCAACCCTATATTGTGACCTAAATAGCCCTAAATCTACCCATAAATAGGCCTCCTTAGAAACTTTCTTTATCAACCCTAAAATGACAATGAATCAACAAAAAAGAAATATGAAACAATAAAACCCTCAGAAAAATAGCCCTCTTTCTTCAGATTTGCATAACTGCCTCGGGCCTCAAAAATATTAGAAAAAAATGTGCGTGAGAGAGATCCTTCCTTGGAGGGCATACAAGACCTGTTTATACTAGTCGCAAAATCTTCTCGAGAGTATGACCTAACCTAACTGTCATGGATCTGACCTTACAAAAAATTTAATTTTGAAGACGACTTAGCCTCCAATTTTTTTTATTAATTTCCTCAAGAATAATCCTTCTTAGCCAGTCGATTTGGGCTAGGAAAATCCTCATTTTGAGGGTTGATAAACCTACCATAATTTAATTAAATATTTTGAAAACAAAAATCATTATTTAATCAATCAACAAGTTCGATGGTCATCTCCTTTGGGGCTTCTTGACCACGGAATGGGCTCCAACTTTGATGAAGCATATCTCCTCAACCGCGAGGAGTTGTGGAGCTTGAAACCTACTATTATAATCAACACAACGAGGAGAATCAAACTTAAGATGATATTTCTTGTAGAAACCTTAAAATTCTCATCCAAAATCTTCATCAAAAGTATGGCATCATGAATACGTCGCATGATCTTCTTGACAAAAGGAGCTTCCAATCAATGATTCCTTTGACAAATATTAGAAGTGTTCAAAGCTTGATGTTGGTATCAATGACAACACCATTCAATAATATCCCCCTTTGTCATTGATGGCAATGCACATACTCCCCCTTGATCATTTCTCCCCCTATATTCATGCTTTTTATCTTCTTATCCTAATTTCCCTCCCCTTTTGACATCAATGGAAAAGTGTTACTCCCCCTAATGAAATATCTTCCTTTGCCTTCCTACAATATGCCTTTCTTCCTTTGACTGGTTTTATTCCCCTAACATGTTATGCCTTTCATGGCTTGCCACAACTAAGTCTACTTGTTAATTTCATCAATGACAATAGGTCCATTTGCAAACCTTCAATCTTGAAGGCTAACTGATGCTCCTTCCCAAATCTGTTAATTCACAAGTTAACTAATTTTCCCATGATGTTGACTACTAGTATTACAACTTCTTCACATTTTTTATATTCCAAACTACAAAAGGATAGATATTCAACCATCGCTACTTAGACTCCCCTTCTTCAACATTTACAAGAGGAAGAGTCATCAACTCATATTCTTCATAATAATGTATGAACCAACTCAACAGTTGGATCATCTTGAGCCTTTATATCTTCCATTGTAGATTCATCATGAACTTTTGAATTTACAAAACCTTAGAGCATAACCACTAGGAATTCTCCGTTCACCTGATCTTCTTGTTTTTTCTTTCTTCTCCAAATCTTCTTGTACCTAATATTAGAGTTCTTCATGGAAGATTCCATATTTTATCTGCAATCATAAGCTATATGTCCATAGATAAGGAATTTGAAACACTCTATATGGTACGTGAATGATGGTGAAACTAACATATAAAAAAAATTTACGAAGCCATTTGAATATATGTCTTGTGAACCTACAAGCTTTCTTCTAGGTTTTTTATAGCAGCCTTGATAATCATCCCTATCATAAAATTTACAATTCCTAACCTTATACCCAAAGTTATTACATGAGAAACAATAACCATTAAACATACTACGGTACCTGAATGGAATGGCTTGCCTCGAAGATTTCCTGAAGACATTCTTTCTTGGATGAGGTACAACCTTTTGTTGATCTTATTCCATGATTACTTCAATATTACTTCTTGGAGCAACACCATTTTCAACCTTCTTCTAACCTTTAATTCGATTTGTTCTTTGAAGGATTTTACTATTAGGCTTCTGTTCAAACTTTCTTTGTGGGGGCTTGGAGTTTGTTCCTTCATTTCATGGAGATTCACCTACTTCTTTGGCCTTCATATTTAATTGAGAAATTTCTTGATCCCTCACATTAATGACACAATTTTTCCTTTTGACATCTTGCAATTTCTCCTTCTACCATTTCTTGAGATGGTTTATTTCGTTTAGAGAAACATCACGTTCCTTTTTATTTTAACTGACTTTTATCTGATGTTGCTAAACAAATTCCTCTAATTTGTTTTTCAATATTTTCTCTTTCTTCTCTGCTTCCTCCACTTGAATTATTATATGGGAAACTTCTTCTTCAAGTATATGATTTCGTTTCCTTACTTTGTTAAGATCACATAAGGCATTGATTAATTCTACCTCCATGTTTAATACTGCTTCTTCTTCTTCATCTACTTCATCTGAATCACAATCAGCATCATCATCTTCATCTTTACCTACATGCTTCTTTTAGTAGAGATTGTGAAGCTTCTTCCAAATCCTTTTGGTTGATGAGCATTGATCCACTTTAGATTTCACATAATTTGGCAAAGCACTAAGAACTGCATTCATGGATTTTTTATTGTACCTTCTAGATTCATTAGTAGATCTATCTCTAGAAACAATATAGTGCCATAAATCATATCCATGAGCTTTCAAATAGACTTCCATTCTTGATTATGATATATCCTTGTCAACGCTAATATGTAAATAAATCGCTTTGATTCCAATTGTTGGAAATACAGAGAGGGAGGTGAATCGATATTTCACTTCAAATTAGTTAATTTACTCCATAGAGAATTTATTATCACTAACATTACATTAAAACATAAATCATCAACACCATTCAATAATGCACAACATCAAATACAATACATAAGATGTTTTTAGGAGGAAATCCTTCTGGGAAAAAACCACTAAATGCTTCTTAATATAGCTCTTTAAATATTACATCAATAGGAAGATCCAAATTCAAATCTTCTTGAGCTACAATTGGAAGGAGGCTTCAACCCCTTGATTTATTTGTCATCTCCAACTGAAAGGACACTCCAATGCCCCAATTTACCAACTCCAACTGGAAGGATGCTCCAACACGCAGATTCACTAGTTCCAACTAGAAGGATGCTCCAACACCCTAGATTTATCAACTCTGACTAAAACCATGCTCCAACCTACCCTAGCACCACCCTACTTCCCTGAATTGTTCTCAGGCTTCAACCTGAAGGAGACTACACTCTTCGCCTTGCACCACCCTGCCACCCTACTCAAGAAGCCACCAATTGCCATGAAGGTTTTGAACATCAATTCATCGTAGCAGACCACATTTCAAAAATTTTAGACTAGATCTGCCTATGTTCAATATCAACATAAAAACCTTTATGTTGACTCTATCGATCAACAACACTATCACAAGTTCATATATAGAAACACTGAACCATATTCTCTGCTCATCAATGAGATCAAAATATTTTTTTCTCACAAACCCTTGCTCATCAACCACCTATCAGCCTTAAGCAGAACAACAACTCTACTCATCAGTAATAAAAACCTTTTAAACCCTAGCAAAATTATGATCTACCATCATTCAAGATATTATTAGTGCATCAAGCATTATCTATCAATAGTCCTGATATTAATAGCAGTACAAATCTTGCAAGTAGCTTCAAAAAATCAACATGTGCACCATAGACTCTCTCTTGATTTAACACATTCGACAACAAATCAAAGACCAAAGTGTCAATCCCTAGCATACCTCATCATGGCATCAAGTACATGGTGGCTATATAAAATTTGCAGTACATACTCACTGATAAAACACTAGTAGCAAAGACATTGTTAGCTAAAAACACTCACCCTCTCTTTATATGGTCAAAGTACAAAACCCTAGCAACATACCTTAATCATACAATACTTAGTAGCAACACACCCAATACACAACAGTACTTGGCAATCAAGCACTCAACCAATAGTACATGACCTTAAGTGGCATAAGCTCATAACAAAAATTACCAACAAGACAATAAGTCTTTGCACTCTACAACACATCAAGCCTTAATCTCAACAATTTTGTTCCAACCTTAGTTGTATCAATTTTTTTATGATCAAAACCCTAAAAATCAGCATCAATCATTTGTTTGCATGATTCTTGTGAGAAATTTCTTGTTATCAGTGTCATTATTCAAAAATTATTCAACAATCAAATAAGTGGTCAGATAAACAAATATTCAACAATGACATCTAGAGTGTATTTTATCATTTCCTTCATATCAACACCAATTCTATAAATCCAAGACAATCTTTGGCTACTCAATAATATGTAAACATCAATGCCTTCACAATATACTTGGTAATACACATCTTTGACTGAACACTTACATTGTATAGATTTGTACTATTTTGAGTTTGCAAGCCTCATAAATTCCTGAAACAAACCTTAATTCTAGACTTTAATGTATCATATGGAGTTATGTTTTCTCCTTATCCTATCCCTAATTACCGAAATGATATGAGTCAATACGTTATAAAAGCAGCAACACTTTGTTAAACTAGTCTTTCACTTTCTTATTTCCTCTCCTTATCAATCAAGGCTGCTTGCACATCCTTGGATGGCTTTATGCACTTCTCTCGTAAGTTACTTATAAGGATCATTAAATAACTCCAACGCAATATTTTATCAAATCAAAATTTGGATCTATGCCAAGGCCTCAAATGAAAAGGAAATAGAATATTTTTAGCATACCATTTGTTTTTTCATTTGTCTGGGAATAAAGTGTTTGTTCTCGCTCAACACCACCATGTTCCTTCCCCGTTATTTCGCTACCCTCAGGGATTTCCCCTCCTTTACTCAGGGAAGGGCTAATACCTAATTGTTCTGCTTACAGCTTATGGATTGTCCTAATTCATCTTTTCTTCTCTAATGAAGGAATATCAATAATTCAAAACTTAGGTATTCGAAAAGATCCACTGATTTGGCCTCAAACAAGTTAAATATGCTATTGCAATTTCTATAGGACTAGCCTCATAATCAATACCTTAAATAGATGTAAATCTGACCTTTGCATATCCTAGAACAAATTTTAACACTTGTAATAAAACTTACATTGGATAGGCTTAATCATGGTCCAGAATGTGCTCCAAAGACTCCACCCAGAACTTGGCTTAACCTTAGATATATGCCTTCAAAAATCAACCCTAACCATGACCTTTATTAGCCTATGAAAAGATGTTATAGGTATCCTCTTAAATCGACCATGGAACCAGCTTAATTATATCCTTTGTTTAGTCTTTGAAAATAGTGCATGTAACCAAAAATATTCCCTTATATTAAGCTCTAGCCTAGCCACAGTGCGTGTTAGAATTATGCAACACGTATTGTCCTTGATGGAAACTCACTCAGATGAAAGATCACAGTATAGTAGGTAAACAACAAAGAATTATAGATCAGTCCTCACAGAATGAAGAAAGAGAGGTATACACAGGTTCATCATTGACCAAGCCACGTATACACAAAAGTTCACTATATACAAGTCATGTATACGTACACACACACTTTCACAAAAGGAAAAGCGCGTATACCTTGGAAAACTAAGTTTTTGGTCTGAAGTATTTGGTCCATGGAATTTTGATCTATGGTCTTAGTCCAAGGTATCTGGTCCGAGGTATTGACCCTAGGTATTTGGTCCAAGGTATTGGTCCTATGTGGTTTTAGTCCATGGTATTGAGAAAGACCTAAAACTATAAAAGGAGGAGAAGATCATTAGGCCAAAGTGTGCAAGTATCGAATATCTGATGAAGTGTGAGATCTAGTATGCAGGTTATTGGGTTATGGTGCATTGTTGGATCTGAACCAAGGATGAACCTTAGCGGATGATGAGGGATTAGATCTAATGATGGATCGGGATCTTAAGGCGTAAAATGAACTATCATTATGTGTTTTTGCTCATGTATATTCTAGATCTGAATACTGACGCATATATTATTCTGTAAATGATATGATCTAGGTATAATTGAAGTCTAGAATAGCTGCAGAATTTTGAATTAATATTTGCAGATGTATACGTTGGTTGGCTTTGAGAAAAGCATGTATACACACAGGTTCGACACATGGAAGTAGTGTATACCTTATAAAATATGTTTTAGTTGCTTTTGTTTGCTGTTGCAGAGTTCTGGGTTCTGGTTTGGGTTCTGGTTACTATATTCTGGTGACAGTATTCTGAATGATCAGATTGATGGGTTGTCAAAGTGATTGATTGATTCGGTTGTGGTTGGTTCAAAAGGTGATTGGTTGATGCAGATGTATTTGATGATTGAATTACAGTTATGATGTTGTTGATGGATCCAGTCTGAAAATTTATGAAACGTGGTCCCTGGAGGAAGAGAGAAGGTCGTAGCCTTCTATAGGTCGATGCCTACATACTAGCAAACATATCGGCTAGTACAAGAGCTAGGGGGTTGTAGCTCCCTTCCAGTAGTAGCTAGAAAATGAGAGAAGGTTGCAGCCTTCTGCAGGTAGAAGCCTGCGTACTGGTATAAGTCTGCACCAATACAAATTGTAAACAGATTTTTCTTATTATTAAAAGAAGACAGAGACGACAGCAGCAAGTGGTTTTTACCCACATTGGGTTTCCACCTTATATCTTGGTGTTCATGTGTGATGCTTATGTGTAATGCTTTATTCTGCTTTTACTACACTATCTAATTAATATCTGACATACTAGTTAAAGTTCAATGCATGATAAATTGGGTAAATCAAAGGTTTTCTTCATATACGCTGGTTTCTTTAATAACAGTCGTGTGTACACGCTGGTTCACTTAGCAAAAGTAGTGTATAAAAATATGTCTATGGAAATGAAAAATTATTGAGTTACTAATACTGATTCACCCCCTTCTTAGTATTATTTCCAACAATTGGTATCAAAGTAGGTCCTTCAAAAGAAGCTTGATCGCTTGAAGGAAGATCCTTCATCATGAGTAATCAAGAAAGCGGGGGATCCATCAGACCGCCAATCTTTGATGGGAGCAACTTTGTTTATTGGAAGATAAGAACCACAGCCTATCTTCAATCACTTGGAATAGATGTCTGGGAAATCGTGGAAGGAGGATATACATTTCCATCAGCAATTCCTACAGATACAGCAGGTAAAAAGCAATATGAAACCAATGCCAAGGCTGTCAATACATTATTGGGAAGTCTGTCACAATCAGAGTTTGTCAAAGTTATGCAACTCAAATCAGCCAAAGAAATATGGGACAAAATTGTTCTAAGCTACGAAGGAGACTCTCAGGTAAAACGTGCTAAACTGCAAACTCTCAGAATTCAATATGAAACTCTTAAGATGCACAATGATGAAAGTATAGCTAGTTACTTCTTACGTATAGATGAGGTTGTTAATTGCATGAAGAATTTGGGTGAAGAGATAAAGGAAGTTACCTTAGTTGAGAAAGTTTTAAGATCCTTGTCTGCTAAATTTGAATCAAAAGTATCTGCCATAGAAGAAAAACAGGATCTACAAACTATTACTATGACACAGCTTCACAGAATCTTAACTACCTTTGAGATGAGAAAAGGAGGCCCATCAGATATGAGAGAAGCTGCATTTAAAGCTTCAGCGAAAGGAAAAGAAGAACTCAATGAGTCAGGACATATTTCAGAAGAAGAAGATGAAGTAAACTTTGTCAAGAATCTTCAATTGGGTTCCGGAAGATTTAGAGGTAAACTACCTTTCAAATGTTTTGCTTGTGGTAGAGTCGGTCATTATGCTGCCAAATGTCCTCATAAAGATAAATATGATAAAGGGAAGGAATCTGCAAAATGGAATAGAAAACAAAGTGTAAGTAAAAATAGTTACTATACTCATGAAGATAGCGATGGATTATCAAATAGTGATGAAGATGAAAATAGTAATGACTATAGACTTCTAATGGCTTATGAAGACGATAAATTTTTGGATGCTTTAGAAGAAGATGACCTTCACTAATAAATCTCTAAACTCAAAATCTATTTAGAAGAAAAGAATATGATTATAGATACCTTGACATATCAACTTGCTGAAAGAGAAAAACATAATGAAAAACTAGAATGTGAAATTGTGGATCTAAGAAAGGATCTTGAGAAAACAAAATATCTCAATCTTAGATTTGCTAAAGGATCAGAAACCTTAAATTAAATTATCAAAGTGCAGCGTTCTCCTTTGATAAAGACAGGTCTTGGATATACTGAAGAAGCACCTCAATCACAAAAGCCATCAACCTCCACTAAAAGCTATCTTGATGCAGCAAAGAACAGTGAACAGTATGAAAATTGTCAACAAAGGCATAAAGCAGATCACTAGGTAAATCAGGCTCAATTTGCTTCAAGGATGAACAGAAGTCACAACAAACCTCAGGTAAATCATACTCAATTTGCTTCAAAGATGAATAGAAACTACAATCACCAGGTCAATAGATTCGATAATCACAGGAACTTCTTCAATGGTCAATGTTTCTCATGTCATAATTTTGGACACAAAGCTACTCAATGTGTTGCTTACAAAACCATCATGACTAGAGAAGCACGAAATCAAAGGAACGTGACAGGGATCAAGAAAATCTCCTATAATAACTTTTCTCTTCTTGAAAATGAAATAGAATGCTCAATCTGTAACAACTTTGGCCATGAAGAATCTGAATGCAGGAGTAAATTTCAGCAAATATCTCAAAAGGAGCAAACTCCATTAAATCCCAAAATATGGAGAATGAAAGAACCGCAAGCAGGAAGATGTGGTATAGCTTGTATGCAGAAGGACAAGAAAACCAGTGGTACATCGACAGTGGATGCTCAAAACACATGACAGGTGACAAAGAAAAACTACACTCATATAATGCCTTAGAAAAGGAAAAGAATGTCTCATTTGGAAACAACATTCCTACGATCATAAAAGGTAAAGGCTCTATTTTCTTGAAAGAAAAAGGTAAAGCTAGAAATGTTATGTATGTTGATGGTCTGAAGCATAACCTATTGAGTGTCAATCAAATGTGTGATCAAGGAAATGAAGTAGTGTTTCCATCAAACGGATGTGTTGTTCATGAGCTTGATACAGGAGAAATCGTGATCAAAGGTACAATAACTCCAAACAACTTATACATTCTCAAGGGAGGACAACAATAGTGCTATTTAAGAAAAAATGATGAAAACTGGCTATGGCACAGAATATTGGGACATCTAAGCTTTTCTCAAATAAGAAAAGCATGCAAATTCCAAGTTGTTCATGATCTTCCAGATATCAGCATTCCTGAAAAAATAATATGCAAACCATGTCAATTCGGTAAGCAAACCAGATCTCACTTCATTGAAAAACAAGGGTCAGCTAGTAAACCTCTTGAACTTGTTCATACTGATTTATGTGGACCATTAAGGAAAAATTCA
This sequence comes from Pinus tabuliformis, assembly GCA_031772625.1. Taxonomy (NCBI): domain Eukaryota; kingdom Viridiplantae; phylum Streptophyta; class Pinopsida; order Pinales; family Pinaceae; genus Pinus; species Pinus tabuliformis. Next base: position 853,384,496 of record CM062809.1, on the reverse strand, counting down.
CCTCGTTGAGAAGAATATTTTATATTATTCATTGATGATTTTTCCACAATGTGTTGGATAGGTCTAATAAAGCATAAAGATGAAGCATTTGAAAAGTTCAAAGCCTTCAAAGATTTGGTTGAAAATGAATCAGATCCCAAAATCAAATGCCTCAGATCTTATCGATGAGGGGAATTTACCTCAGATGAATTCTTTGACTTTTGTGAACAACATGGAATAAAAAGGCAGTTCTCCACCACAAGGACTCCTCAGCAAAATGGAGTGGTAGAAAGAATAAACAGAACTATTCAACAAATGGCTCGAGCTATGCTATATGAATCTAGAACTCCTGCAACCTTCTAGGGTGAAGCTGCATTTTCCACCATCACTATTCTTAACCAAGAAAATGTTCGGGTAAACAACACTTAAACTCCACATGAACTTTGGTATGGTAAGACTCCTATTGTAAAATACTTCAATGTTTTTGGAAACAAATGTTACATCAAGAGGACTGATGAAAAACTTGGTAAGTTTGAACCCAGAGCAGATGAAGGTATTCTTCCTGGTTACTCTTCCTGAAGTAAAGGATATAAATGTTATAATAAAATACTTAGGAAGGTTATTGGAAGTATTGATGTTGTGGTTGATGAAGCATGCAAAAATCCAAAACAGATAAAAACCAAAGATTATGACAATGAAGAAGATGAGAATTATTTTCTCACACTGATTCTGAAGAAGAAACCAATGAAGCACCAGAAGAAGAGATAACGGTAGAAGAAAAGACTATGTCCAGGTATGTTCAGAAAAATCATCCAGAAACTCAAATTATAGGGGAAAAAGAGGCAAGTGTGCAGACAAGAAGAACTCTTACTGATCCGAATCGAATCCACAAAAGACTGTCAAGAACCTTGACTGTATCGAGTTGAACAAATCCTTGAAAATTCCAAAACAGCGATTGAAAACACCCTGAACCAGTGGCCATGGCAGCCGACGTGGAACGACGAGGACCTCGGTCAAAGCGCGCTGACCGAGGCCCATGGAGACTGTGCGGGATGCCAAAATAGCCCCTGGGAGCCCCGGATCGGGAAAAGGAGCTGATTTTCGATAGCGTTAATCGCGCATCGCTGGGCGAACAGGGCCAAAATGGGAAAGCCTGAGCACCCAGTCGCATGGGGGGGACCAGAGGACCGTAGGCGGAGAAACGAAAAGCGCCAACGTACGAAGGTGGGACCCACGACCTGGAAACCGGTGGTTTTGATCGGGGCGCCCTTGAACGGTAAGAGGTTTTGGAAGAGAGCGGAGCGATCCCACTCAGCGATTGACACGTGGCAACGGAGGTGAGAGAAAAACCACCGTGATCGCACGCTATCGGTCAAGCAAGTCAACCGCGCTCGACGTACGTATGACGTCGGATCTTGAGGAGCCCAGATCAGACAGCTGAGATTGTGCCCGATAGAAAGAAGCGAAATTGACAAGGAATTAAGCCACGATTTAAGAGGATTTGGAATCCGTTTGACTGCCACGATGGAGAAAGAATGCATAACTGGCATAACCGAAGAAACGAATCAACAAGCAGGCTGGCGCTATTCCGATGGGGACGCGTGGCTACCTTTCAAGCGTTCATGCTAACGCCGAACAACGAACTCCAAGCACGCAGGTGGTAGGTGAATCGACGTAGGTGAGAGAGGAACTAAACAGGCATAGGGATCGAATGACTAAAGCCATGAACAGAGACAATCAAATTCAGATTCAGAGAGAGGAGGAATAGAGAGAAGCCCAAGCGACCAAGAGAGACAATGAACAGTGAACCCTGAGAGGAGGACTAAACATAGAGAACAGTAAAGCCAAGCAGAGCAGACAGAGGGCCGAGCTGACCACACGCAGCATCGAGCACCAGAGAGCTTGAAGATTCAAGCCCTTCCCTAGAGGAATCTATCCGGACTGAGCATCACATTTTGGCTCTTTCCACTGTAGACCAAGGGTCATAGAGTTGGTAGGAAGAAAAAGAGTCTGTGAGCTCCGAGTGGCTTGGGGAATCCAAGAACCACCCTACCAAGCAAAAATTGCTTCAGGAGAACTCACATTGAGTCCCTGTATTGTAATTTCTCTGTTGTAAGACACAATAAAACAAGGCCACCACTGAAGCTGGACCGGAGACATAGCCCTGGAGAATAGGGTGAACTCCTTATTAAAAATTGTTTGTGTCTTTATGCTGCTTACTGTATTTCTCTATTGTCTTTCCACTTATTTTCTGTGTATTAGCAATCTGATTGATCCGTTGCTTAAATAACACAGAACACACACCATCACATGAGTCTGTAATACCTTTTGTTTAATAAATCTTTAACTAAGGTCACTCATAGGGTGATTATCAGATCAAGTGGTATCAGAGCTCTAGGCTGTAAGGTTAGACAAGCTTGTGTTGGTTTAGTTGTGAATGCTCACTAGATCAAAGCTCAAATTAGAAGAAGGAGAGTTGGTGGAAACTAATCCTGAAATTGGGAGAGTCTCTTCTCGGAAGACAATGTCAGAGGAAGGTTCTATAGGGCCAGACCCTCAATTCATAGAAAGTTTCCTAGATATAAAGTCTATGGTAGAGGAAATGTATAGGGACATTAGAAAGCATAAGGATGAAGATTCATCAGGCTCTAAGCAAGATAAAGAAGAAGATGAATCTCATTCGCATGACCACTCCAAAGGAAAGGGGAAAGAGGAAAGCTTTCTCACACCTCCTAATAGCCCTGTGCATAATAAGAAAGCATCTTTGATTAAGTTAGATGTTAAATTTGATTTGCCTATATATGATGGAGAGCTAAATGCTGAAAAGTTGGACAATTGGATAAGACAAATTGATGTGTACTGCAGGGTACAAAACATAGACTCAGACAAGAGTAAGATTCAACTGGCAAGCCTACGCCTAGGAGGCACTGCCTTGGTTTGGTGGGAAGGAAGAACCCAAGCGGATATGAAGAAGAATTGTAAGACCATCTCTGTCTGGAGTGAATTTGTTGCTGCAATCAAAAAGCAGTTCTATCCATTGGCCTACATGCAACAAGCCATGATGAGTTGGCAAACTCTTCGGCAATTGAAAGGGCAAAGTGTACAAGGGTATACTCAAGAATTCAGAAAGAGAGCATTGATGTTGGGTATCTCATTAGACTCACCAGAGACTCTTTTGAAGTACATTAGTGGTCTACACAGCTACATGAGGCATACATCCTCATGTTTAATCCCACTGGTATAGATGAGGTATTTGTACAAGCTACTCATCTAGAAGCTATAGGAAGGAATGGAAATCCAGAAGTTGGGGGACCATCCCAACCCACTGTAAGCAAGAGCAAGGAGAAAAGGAAGCAGAAGTGGAAAGCAAGGAAGGCTAAAATTGCACAAAAAGGAAAAGCTTCATGCACTCATTGTAAAAAGGAGGGGCATGATGATAAGCACTATTGGATTCTGCATCCAGCTGAGACCTAAGAAGTCTGAGGGCAATAAGAAGAAGGTTGCTGCAGCTATTCAAAAAGATTTGGGGTCAGACTTGGGAGATGAAACAATCATTGCAGCCACAGGTATAAAAGGTAAGAATTCTGAATCATCTACTAGTAATTCTATTCAATCTATTATTGATGAAGAACATGAGAGAAAAAGACATGAGATTTTCCATATTCGAGTTGTTTCCAAAAATCAAAAGATTGATACTTTGTTTGATAGTGGCTCACAAGTAAATCTTATTTCTGAAGCAATTGTAAAGAAATTGGTATTAGCAACTACACCTCATAAGAAGCCATACCCATTGGGATGGTTGAATGATAAAGCACAACTACAAGTGACTAGATAGTGCAAACTCAAGTTTTCTTTTGGGTCAACATTTGTAGATGAGGTTGAGTTAGATGTAATTCCTTTAGATATATGTGGAATTGTTTTAGGAAGTCCTTAATTGTATGATAGAAAAGCTATTTTCTATAGAGCTGAGACCAAGTATCTACTTGTTAAAGAAGGAATCGAATACTTTGTAAGAGCTCATAAGCTCAAGAATAATTATACTCTCATAAACTCAGGACAGATGAAAAGAATGATAAATTCATGCAAACAGTTCTTACTAATGGTTGTAAAGGAAAGGAAAACTGATAAAACCAATGTATTTGAGGGCTGTAATTCTGATCAGCAAGCTGATATAGAAAAGATTGTTTAAGAGTATGATGCCTTGTTTCAAGAACCTCAAGGTCTGCCACCCAAAAAGGGAATAGTACATGATATTATTTTGCAGCAATATGTTCCTTTGCCTAACATTGGGATGTACAGGTTATCTGCTTTAGAGAATTCTGAAATCAAGAAGCGAGTGCAGGAGTTGCTCAAGAAAGGGTTCATCGGGCCTAGCACATCACCATGTGGGTCACCAATCGTTTTGGTGAGAAAGAAAGATGGCTCGTGGAGAATGTGCATTGACTACCGAGCACTAAATAAGATAACAATCAGAAATCGCTATCCCCTTCCTCGCATAGATGATCTTTTAGATCAATTGAAGGAAGTTGTTTATTTCACGAAGCTGGATTTGCACAGTGGATACCATCAGGTCAGAGTTGCAGAGCAAGATGCATGGAAAACTGCTTTCAAAACAAAGCAGGGATTGTATGAATGGCTGGTTATGCCTTTTGGCTTGACCAATGCCCCTGCTACTTTCATGAGATTAATGAATGATTTACTCAGACCTTTTCTTGATGATTTTGTTATTATGTATCTAAATGACATTCTGATTTTTAGTAAAACATGGGAAGAACATTTAAAGCATGTTAAGCAGACATTAGATGTTTTGAAAAGAGAAAAACTTTATGTTAAACTCTCCAAATGTGAATTTGGCAAAACCTCTCTAGATTATTTGGGTCATATAGTAGGGGGAAGTGACTTGAAAATAGATCCCTCTAAAGTGGCACTCATCATAAACTAGCCTAAACCCAAGTCTGCAACAAAAGTGAGAAGCTTCTTAGGAGCAACACAATATTGGAGGAAGTTCATTTCAAATTTTTCCTCAATTGCAGCCCCCTTACATGTTTTGACAGGATTGAAGAAGGTGTTTCAGTGGGGAGGAAAACAGTAGAAAGCCTTCGACACCTTGAAAGACAAGATTAGTACAGCACCTGTACTAGCACTACCAGATCTACAAAGACCATTTGAGATCCAAACTGATGCCAGTGATTATGCCATGGGAGTAGTGTTGACACAGCACGGTAAACCCATATGTTATCATTCTAAGACTTTTAATCATGTAGTAGTCAACTATCCTACATATGATAAAGAATTGCATGCATTAGTTCAGTGTGAAAAAGTGGAAACATTACTTAATGGGAAAAGAAACAGTAATACATACTGATCATCAGCCACTTCAATATCTACACTCCCAAACTAAGTTGCAACAATCAAGGCATTACAGATGGATGGGTTTTCTACAATAGTTTCATTTAGTCATCAGATATAAAAAGGGCATACATAACAAGGTTGCAGACATGTTATCTAGACCCATTATAAATCCATCTACCATACTTAAGCATAATTATGTGCTGCATGAAAGCTACATAGAACAGTATGCTCATGATATGGACTTTAAGGACGTATATGCAACTTTGAGTCAAGGCAAAAGAGTAGAAGAATTGGACTATCATGTGAAGGACTGACTCTTATATCATTGTGGGAAACTCTGCATTCCACAAACTGAGAGAGTAAAGATAATTAGGGAAGCACATACTTCTCTGATATCAAGTCACTTTGGGGTAAGTAAAACAGTTGCACAGCTGCAAAGGTTCTACTATTGACTGAAAATGAATGAGACAGTTTCTAGATATGTAAAGGGGTGTGCTATGTGTGCTAAAAGCAAGCCCAGCAATAGAAAACTAGGCCTATACACTCCCTTTCCAGTTCCTTCTCACCCTTGGGAAAGAATTTCCATGGATTTCATGGGAGGACTACCTAAATCTAGGAAAGGTCATGATTATTTGTATGTTGTTGTGGATAGATTCAGCAAAATGTGTATTTTGATACCCTGTAGTAAACAGATTACAGCTGAACAAACTGCAAAATTATTCTTTGAACATGTATGGGTTCATTTCAGATTACCCACTTCTATTGTATTTGATCGAGACACCCGATTTGTGGGGAAGTTTTGGTCAAGTATGTGGGAACTAATGGACACCAAGTTAAAGAAAAGCACATCTTTTCAGCCACAAACAGATGGCCAAACAGAAGTAGTTAACAAGACGGTGATCCAGTTACTGAGAGGATATTGCAGCAAACACCCTAAGCCTTGGGATGAACACTTGTGTTATGTGCAGCATGCTTACAATAGAGCCAAACACTCTTCTACACAAAGATCTCCTTTTGAGACCTATTTTTGTTTCATACCAAGGTCTCCTTTGGATTTTGTCTTTGGTAAAGATACCATGGTCGATAGACACAGTGATGTGGACAGGGCAACTAGGTTCGTTGAACAGATCCAGGAGATCCTCCAGGCAGTACAGGAACAACTGGAAAAGAGCCAGGCCAAGTACAAGGCTAGGCATGATAAGCATCAGATGGAGCATAGTTTTCAAGTTGGAGACCAAGTCTGGCTATATATCAACAAGGACAGGATGCAAGGTGAAGGTAAAAAGCTAAAACCTATCAGGTATGGACCCTTCAGGATACTTGAGAAGATTGGTGAAAATGCTTTTCACCTTGATCTGCCAGCTTACATGTACATCTACTCAGTCATGAACGTAGATTGCTTGAGGTTGTTTGAACCTTCAATGATTGAGGACCCTGAAGAGCAGAGTCAATTACCTTCTGTTGACAACCGGCTACCTGAATATCTTAATGAGTTGCAGGAAGATACAGTGTTGGACAGGAAGGTAAGGACGACGTGCAGTGGACAAGTGGAATACCATAGGATTGGGCTTAAGGGTTTGAAGTCGAGCAGTGTGAAGTGGATTGAGATTGGACAAGTGAGACAGCAGTTTCCTCACTTAGTCGATGCTTGAAGAAAACCAACTTTTGGTGGTCCAAAAGCTTTTTCAGTAGGGAGGCCGTGATCCGAATCGAATCCACAAAAGACTGTCAAGAAAATTGACTATATCGAGTTGAATCAATCCTTGAAAATTCCAAAACAACGATCGAAAACACCATGAACCAGTGGCCATGGCAGCCGACGTGGAACGACGAGGACCTCAGTCAAAGCGTGATGACCGAGGCCCATGGAGACTGCGCGGGATGCCAAAATAGCCCCTAGGAGCCCCGAATCGGGAAAAGGAGCTGATTTTCGATAGCGCTAATCGCGCATGCCTGGGCGAATAAGGCCAAAATGGGAAAGCCTGAGCACCCGGTCGCGTGAAGGGGACCAAAGGACCGTGGGCGAAGAAACGAAAAAAGCCAACTTACGAAGGTGGGACCCATGACCTGGAAACCGGAAGTTTTGATCGATGCACCCTTGAACGGTAAGAGGTTTTGGAAGAGAGTGGAGTGATCCCACTCAGCGATCAACACGTGGCAGTGGAGGTGAGAGAAAAATTGTCGTGATCACACGCTATCGGTCGTGCAAGTCAACCGCGCTCGACGTGCATATGACGTCAGATCTTGAGGAGCCCAAATCGAATGGTTGAGATTGCGCCCGATAGAAAGAAGTGGAATCAACAAGGAATTAAGCCGCGATTTTAGAGGATTTGGAATCCGTTTGACCACCACGGTGGAGAAAGAATGCATACCCAGCATAACCGAAGAAATGAATCAACGAGCAGGCTGGCGCTGTTTCGATGGGGACGCGTGGCTACTTCCCGAGCATTCATGCTGACGTCGAATAGGGAACTCCAAGCACGCAGGCGGTAGGCGAATCGACGTAGGCGGGAGAGGAACCAAACAGGCATAGGGATCGAATGACTAAAGCCATGAACAGAGACAGTTGAATTCAGATTCAAAGAGAGGAGGAATAGAGAGAAGCCCAAGCGACCAAGAGAGACAGTGAACAGTAAACCCTGAGAGGAGGATTGAACACAGAGAACAGTAAAGCCAAGCAAAGGAGACAGAGGGCCGAGCTGACCACAGGTAGCGTCGAGAACCAGAGAGCTTGAAGATTCAAGCCCTTCCCTAGAGGAATTTGTCTGGACTGAGCATCACAATTGGCTCTTTCCATTGTAGACCAAGGGTCATAGAGCTGGTAGGAAGAAAAAGAGTCTGTGAACTCCGAGTGGCCTAGGGAATCCAAGAACCACCCTACCAAGCAAAATATGCTTCAGGAGAACTCACACTGAGTCCCTGTATTGTAATTTCTCTGCTATAAGACATAATAAAACAAGGCCACCACTGAAGCTGGACCGGAGACGTAGCCCTAGAGAATAGGGTGAACTCCTTATTAAAAACTATTTGTTTCTTTGTGTTGCTTACTGTATTTCTCTGCTGTCTTTCCACTTATTTTTTATGTATTGGCAATTTGATCGATCAGTTGCTTAAATAACACAGAACACACACCATCACATGAGTCTGTAATACCTTTTGTTTAATAAATCTTTAACTGAGGTCAGTCATAGGGTGATTATCAGATCACTTATAGAAGCCTCAAGCTATCTAGCATTAATATCTTCCATCGAACCTAAAAATGTAAATGAATCATGCAAAGATGAATGTTGGGTCAAGGCCATGAATGAAGAACTTGAGCAAATTGAAAAGAATAATACTTGGGAATTAATTCCTAGACCTCATGATAATAATATCATAGGAACTAAATGGATATTCAAAAACAAGCTGAACAAAAATGGAGAAGTTATTAGAAACAAGGCCAAACTTGTTTGTAAAGGATATGCTCAACAAGAAGGTATAGATTTTGAAGAAACTTTTGCACCTGTTGCTAGACTTGAAGCCATAAGAATGTTTCTTGCTCTTTCTAGTTTTCAGAAATTCAAAGTATACCAAATGGATGTAAAATCTTCCTTTCTTAATGGAGACTTAGAAGAAGAAGTCTATATTGAGCAACCAGAAGGATTCATTCTTGGAAATGATGCAAAACTTGTATGCAGACTCAGAAAGGCTCTCTATGGTCTAAAACAAGCTCCAAGGGCCTGGTATTACCGTCTTGACAAATATCTCCACCAACAGGGTTTTTCAAAGGGATCAGCAGATAGCAATCTATATACAAAGATTGACACTGATAAATTGCTAATAATTGTTTTTTATGTTGATGATATCATTTTTGGTAGCAATGAAGAATCCATGAGTCAGAATTTTGCTTCAGTAATGCAGCAAGAATTTGAAATGTCCTTGCTTGGTGAGCTTACCTATTTTCTTGGTCTACAAGTTCAACAAAATAAAGATGGTATTTTTCTTTCACAAACCAAATATCTCAAACAGATCTTGAAAAAATATGGCATGGAAGATTCTAAACCAGTATGTACCCCAATGGTAACAGGATGTAGTCTCAGCTCAAATGATGAATCAGCAGCAGTACATCAACCAACTTACAGATCAATGAGTGGCAGTCTGCTTTATCTAATAGGTACCCAACCTGACATCATGCATGCAATAGGAATAGTTGGCAGATTCCAAGCAAATCCAAAGGAATCACACCTTTAGGAAGTCAAAACGATTTTAAAATATCTTCAAGGAACACAGAACTTTGGTTTATGGTATCCTAGAGATACAGATCTTACACTTCATGCATATACAGATGCAAATTGGGCAAGTAGTGTTGATGACAGAAAAATCACTAGTGGTGGTGCATTCTATATGGGTTCTGGGTTAGTGTCTTGGTTCAATAAGAAACAAAGTTCAATTGCATTATCTACAGCTGAAGCAAAATACGTGGCTGTTGCATCTTGCTGCACACAACTACTTTGGATGAAGCAAACCTTGCAAGACATTTAGATCACATGTACTCCACCCATCTCCATGTGATAATACAAGTGCCATCAGTATTTCAAAGAATCCAGTCATGCACTCCAAGACCAAGCACATACCCATAAAATATCATTTTCTACATGAACAAGTACTTGAACAAAAGGTCAAATTGGATTATGTTCCCTCCAAAGAACGGGTTGCTGATATATTCACTAAACCACTACCCAGAGAGACATTTGAATATCTCAGACAAAAGCTGGGAGTAGTTGTTGCATCATCTTGCTGTTAAATCCTATTTTTCAGAGAAAGGTTGTTATATGTGAGTTTCATGAAGCATAGTCACGTACATATGCGAGTTTCTATGGTCACAGTCGCGTATATGTTGGTTTGAAGAAAAGCAGTGGGCCAGACCCAGGAAAAAGGGGTCTGCTATGGCTCTGTCAATTATCTGCTCTGTTTGATGATGGTTACAATCTGCTGATAACATGTGGAAATATATTGGTCCTCATAAAGTTGTTGATAACTTGATGTATATCTGATTGATGATGATATTTTGATATCTTTTACTGACATATGCAATGATCAGATCTGACAGTGAACAGGTGGAATAGGTTCAAGGGGAGAACATGGTATGCTTCTAATAAAGCATTGTTGGCATTATGTCTAGAAGTCTTCGGTACCTAATCAATGATGATGATTTCTTACTTTATGATGATAGGTTGATACTCACATATGTTGATTATCATGGTTGATGATATGGGATGTTCCCTAGTGATGATATAATGAAGAAAGATCATGCAGTTCTTGATAATGATGTCTATAGTGTTTTCACATACATATGATATGATGTGCATGATTTTGTGCTACCGCTTGGAGATATGACATATGCTTAGTTGATTCATGGAAGGTTATGATAAGGGAATGTAGCAAGTTGATCTTGATGAGATCAAGAGGATGATTTGATATATGCCGACATACTTTGACACAGGTTGATGATATTTTGGGACATATACAGGTTGCTAGTCTGGATGCTGTTGACAGATGTTGTTGATGATACAAATCATATGATAGTTGCTGATGACTATCATGGTCTTGTTTAAGCTATTTGGTCTCTATTGTATTTAATGTAAAGGTCATGAAAAGACCTAATTTGTAACCCCACTATGCATGGGATGGATGATGTAATGTTTCTTGTTTTTATCATGTATAAACAATTGGTATATCCCCACTTGGTTGGGTGGATGAGTCAAATTTGGTATATCCAAATTTGGTTGGGAGATGGATGTATGTATGAGTCATTGGTGATAGGAAGGTCATTGGTATAGAGTCATGTTATTCTTTTATAAAATCTTTTTGCAGACTTTGCTTGTGCTCAGGGGGAGCATGACCCTTTGCCCTTGATGTCAAAGGGGGAGAGTGACTTGGTGTGGTTGTTGCCATCAAGTCCAAAGGGGGAGATTGTTGGCATTATGATACAGGTATTTTCCTTGATGGAAACTCACTCAGATGAAAGATCACAGTATAGCAGGTCAACAACAAAGAATTATAGATCAGTCCTCACAAAATGAAGAAAGAGAGGTATATGCAGGTTCACCATTGACCAAGACGTGTATACACGCAGGTTCACTATATAAAGTTGTGTATACATACACACGCACTTTCGCAAAAGGAAAAGCACATATACCTTGGAAAACTAAGTTTTTGGTCCGAAGTATTTGGTCCATGGTATTTCGATCTATGGTATTGGTCCAAGGTATCTAGTCCAAGGTATTGACCCTAGGTATTTGGTCCAAGGTATTGATCCTAAGTGGTTTTGGTACATGGTATTGAGAAAGGCCTAAAACTATAAAAGGAGGAGAAGATCATTAGGCCAAAGTGTGCAAGTACCGAATATCTGATGAAGTGTGAGATCTAGTATGCAGGTTATTGGGTTATGGTGCATTGCTGGATCTAAACCAAGGATGAACCTTAGCGGATGATGAGGGATTAGATCTAATGATGGATCAGGATCTAAAGGCGTAATATGAACTATCATTATGTGTTTTTTTCTCATGTATATTCTAGATCTGAATATTAACGCATATATTATTCTGTAAATGATATGATTAGGGTATAATTGAAGTCTGGAATAGCTGTAGAATTATGAATTAATATTTGCAGATGTATACGTTGGTTGGCTTTGAGAAAAGCACGTATACACGTAGGTTCGACACATGGAAGTAGCGTATACCTTATAAAATATGTTTTAGTTGCTTCTATTTGCTATTGCAGAGTTCTGGGTTCTGGTTTGGATTCTATTTATTATATTCTGGTGACAGTATTCTAAATTATCAGATTGATTGGTTGTTAAAGTGATTGATTGATACGGTTGTGGTTGGTTCAAAAGGTGATTGGTTGATGCAAATGTATTGATGATTGAATTACGATTATCATGTTGTTGATGGATCCAGTCTGAAAATTTATGAAATGTGGTCCCTGGAGGAAGAGAGAAGGTCGTAGCAATCTGAAGGTTGGTGCCTACATACCAACAAACATATCGGCTAGTACAAGAGCTAGGGGGTTGTAGCTCCCTTCCAGCAGTAGCTAGAAAATGAGACAAGGTTGCAGCCTTCTGCAGGTAGAAGCCTGCATACTAGTATAAGTTTGCACCAGTACAAATTGTAAATAGATTTTTCTTATTATTAAAAGAAGACAGAGACGACAACAGCAAGTGGTTTTTACCCACATTAGGTTTCCACCTTATATCTTGGTGTTCATGTGTGATGCTTATGTGTAATGCTTTATTATGCTTTTACTACACTGTCTAATTAATATCTGACATACTGGTTAAAGTTCAATGCATGATAAATTGGGTAAATCAAAAGTTCTCTTCATATACCTCGGTTGCTTTAATAACAGTCGCGTGTACATGGTGGTTCACTTAGCGAAAGTAGCGTATACAAATATGTCTATGGAAATGAAAAATTATTGAGTCACTAATACTGATTCACCCCCCTCTCAGTATTATTTCCAACAGTATCCTCTTAAATCGACCATAGAACCAACTTAATTATATCCTATGTTTAGTCTTTGAAAATAGTGCATGTAACCAAAAATAATTAAGCTCTGGCCTATCCATAGTAGAACCCAAAATTAGGCTTAAATTATCCAAAAATGGGGTCTCAAAATATGCCACATAACTAGCCTTATGATATCTAATATAGATCTCCAAACAAACTAGAATATTAAGCCCAAAATTGCCTCAAACTAACCTTTAAGGGGACTTCAACTTTGTTTATGATCAATGAGTGAGTAACATGGAAACTTTACTTAGGTTATAGAGAGGATGGTCTTAGAATAGGTCATCAAATCAATTGAAGAACCCTCTTATTCTTATGGCCCCAAACAACCCTAATGTGACCTTCTTTTCTACAGCTTGACACATGCCCTTCTGTGGCTAAGACAAGTTCCTTTTGTGGCCTAACATAGGGTTACTATAGCATGGAACAAGGCCTTTACTATAGCCTTTTTTTTACCCAATATAGGACCCTTCCTATGGCTATCTCAAGCCAAAATTAAACCCTTAATTATGGCCTTCCTTAAGACTAATTCAACCTCAACTTATGGCTAAGTTAAGTCCTTCGCCTGCAGCCCAAAATCTCCCTTTATTATTTGGATTCTATGGCATAATACAACCCTATTTTGTGACCAGAATATCCCTAAATATGCCCATCAATAGGCCTCCTCAGAAACTCGCTTTCTTAACCCCGAAATGACACTGAATCACCAAAAAAGAAAGATGATACAATAAAAGCCTTAGAAAACTAGTCATCTTTCTTCAGATTTGTGTGACTACCTTGAGCCTTAGAAATATGAGAAAATATGTGTGAGAGAGAGATGCTTCCTTGGAGGGAAGATGAGCCCTATTTATACTAATCATGGAGCCTTCTAGGGCTTGGCCCTGTCATGAATCTTAACTTACAAATACTTGAATTTGAAGTCAACTTAGACTCCAATTTTTTTTAGTTAATTTCCTCAATAAATAATCCTTCTTAGCTAGCGAATTTGGGCTAGGAAAATCCTCATTTTGAGGGATGATAAACCCACCATAATTTTATCAAAAAATTTGAAAATAAAAATCATTAGTTAATCAATCAACAAGCTACCTTGGTCATCTCCTTTTGGGCTTTTCACCATGGATGGGGCTACAACTTTGACAAATAATATCTCCTCAATCGTGAGTAGTTATGGAGTGTGCCACCTATCGTTGGAATCAACATGACGAGTGAAATCAAATGACGATGATATTTCTTTCTAAAACCCTGAGCTTCTCATCCAAAATATTCATCAAAAGTAGGGCATCATGACTATAGCGCAGGAGCTTCTTGACCAGAGGAGCTTCCAACGAATGCTTCCTTATACAAATATGAAAAGAATTCCAAGCTTGATGTTGACATCAATGCCAACACCTTTTAATACAATATGCATCCCCTTCTCACTCATGTGCTCAAGCCAATAATGCCATAATGTTGTATCTACTCCTATAGAAGCTAAAGTAATATAAATGTTAGTATTACTAGTACATAAATACAATATACCTACCTTCTCTCCTTTTTCTACTATAATAGATCCTCTAGTGATCTTCCATGAATTTCTTGTAAATGTGATTATACAACCTTCAATTCCTAACAACCCTGTCAAAAATAGATTTCTTCTTAAACCATGAACATGCCTTACCTCTTTCAATAACCATTGATTTCCATTCCATAGTTTTATCCATACCAAGTTACCCTTTTCCACAATTTTTCATCGTTGAGTGTCACCTAAATAAACTTGTCTAAATTCACCTTAAAAATATTTCCTATGGGTGTGACCCCTGAGTCTATCACCCAATAATCAACAATGTTACCTACTAAAAGGATTAAAGCATCTTGTAACACATCATTTGAATATTTTCTTCCTTATTATTCTCTTGTTGTCCATCTCCTCTTTTTTCTTTTAGAGACCAACAATCTTTCTTCTTGTTTCCTTTTTTTCCAAATTTCTAACATTCTAGCCTTTCTATGGATTTGGATCTTTCCTTCTTAGAATTTCCATAGTACCTTGGGCTCTTTCCTCTCTCCCTTTGTCTTCCCCTATTCTTTATAGTCAAATAATTACTTGATGTCTCACCTTTTCTTTTATATCATATTTCCTCACTAACGATAACGCTGACATTATCATCAAAATTTAAATTGTTTGAAGCAATGACATACTTACTCACATCTATGACCAAGTTATTCCAACTTCCTACAATGAGTACAAAATCAAAATATTGCTAACCTCATCATCAAATTTTACTCCTAAAAACTTACTTGATTGGTCACTGTGTTAAATTCATTTGAATTATAAACAACAAACCCACCTTTTGACATTTTCATACTAAATAAAAACTTCATGAGAAGTACCTTGTTGGAAGTTGAGGTTTTTTCATATAGTTTAGCCAATACTCTCATGAAACCCTTTGTTGTATTTTCTTTCAAAATGTGGAAATCCGCCTATATTATCATGCATAGTTGCATTTTTCCCAATGCCTTACTGTCAGGAATCTCAAATTAATAATATTTCATAGTCGCAATCTTCTTTCCTATTCCACCTGATGGTAGAAAAATATTTTTATGATATAGATAATCTTCCATTTGCATCTTCCATAGCTAGAAGTTTTGGCCATTAAACTTCTCAATCATAAAACCTCCTTCTTCCATTGCTCTCATTCAAACTAGGAACCCTCCTATCCTATTAATTTAATCAACCAAATAAACCTCCAACTTTGATACCAATGATTAGGAATAAAATCACAAAGAAATGAAATGTAAATAAATGTGGAAATATAACATAGAGTGAAACAATACAAAGGAGACACTGATATATGTGGTTCATGTTGGCATTATGATTCAGGTGTTGTCCTTGATGGCAAACTCTTTCAGGTGGTAAATCAAGAAGGACGCAGGAAATATGTTCAGCAAGTGCGTCCCCGCAGGTATACCATACAGAACCCGCGTCCAGGGCCACAGGCCAGCCGTTCAGGAGGTGCGTCCGCCCAAGTGCACACATTTCAAGGTAGAGAAAAGCACGTGGGGGTTTCTTGTGTGGTATCTAGCCGACGGTTTTGTGTTTCTATGGTGTCGGCTCGTGGTATTGTTCCACGCTTTGGGGAGAAGCCTGCCTATATAAAGCAAAGGAGTTCATTTGGATTGAGCATCATCTTAGTTGATCATCTCTTGGTGAGATCTAGTCCATATCTTTAAGGGTAAATCTTCTAATGGACTACGATCTATATGGCGCATGATCAGATCTGTGGATCTGAGTGTTTGGGTTGGTTCTGAAGTCCTCTTATCTTCTATATCTAAAGGGACGCAGATTCAGTGAAGGGAAAGTGCGCCGGGACGCAGTACAGTAAAGGATCAGGTGCGTCTCTGAAGCGAAGGACGCAGCGCGACTGTGGTATTGGGTGCGTCTCTGAAGCGAAAGACGCGGCGCGATAGTGTTGATGTGTGCGTCGGTCGCAGACAAGCAAAAGGAACAGTGCGTCTGCACGCAGAACAGCATAAGGTATACTGCGTCCAGTCGCAGGCCACAGAAAGAAAATATGCGTCCCTGTCTTAAGATGATCTGTTGACTGTATATTTCTGTTCATAAGGTGTTCTGGGTTGTTTCTGTAATTACTGATCTGATATCTGTAGTAGACTGTATCTGTTGTATACTTGTTGATCATTTGATTCTTCATGAAAAGAAGTAGGGGGTTGTAGCTCCCTTCCAGGAGAAGTCTGGAAAACGAGAAAGAGTTGTAGCTCTTTGCAGGTTGCAGCCTGCGTGCTGGTAAGGGACTGCACCAGTACAAATTCATTGTAAAAAGAATTTCTTGAAAGAAGATAGAGACATTATTGCAGCAGGTGGTTTTTCTCCCGCATTGGGTTTCCACCTTACATCTTGTGTTCTTTGGTGTGACTGTCTATTTTCTTTATTCATGCTCATTGTTTTATGGTACTGATATGCAAGAATATTTCAAAAGATCAAATAAGGAAGATTTGGTAAATTGCTAGATAATACTGATTCACCCCCCTCTCAGTATTATTTCCAACAATTGGTATCAGAGCAGGTCCTTCAGAACAGCTTGATCGCTTGAAGGTAGATCGATCATCATGAGCAACTACGAGAGAGAAGCATCAATCAGGCCACCCGTCTTCGATGGGACAAACTTCAATTATTGGAAGGTAAGAGTTACTGCATATCTTCAATCTCTTGGTACAGAAGTTTGGAATATTGTAGAATCAGGCTATGCCTTTCCTTCAGTTACTCCTACAGATCCAGCTGAGAAAAAGCAGTATGAAACAAATGCAAAAGCAGTCAGTACTCTATTAGGAAGTATATCTCAAATAGAGTTCATGAAGGTCATGCACTTCAAATCAGCAAAAGAGATATGGGACAAAATGATCACTAGCTATGAAGGAGATGAACAGGTAAAAGAAGCTAAACTTCAAACTCTCAGGATTCAATATGAGACTCTCAAGATGTATAATGATGAAAGTGTGGCTAATTATTTTCTTCGGGTAGATGAGATTGTTAATTGTATGAAAAATTTGGGTGAAGAAATAAAAGAGACTATAGTAGTTCAAAAGATTCTAAGATCTTTATCTCCCAAGTTTGAATCTAAAGTATCTGCAGTAGAAGAAAAGGAAAATCTCCGTGTTCTCACTATGTCTCAGCTGCATGGAATTCTAACTGCTTATGAAATGAGAAAGGGAGGTCCATCAGACAGAAGGGAAGCTGCTTTTAAAGCATCAGGCAAAGAAGATCACTATGAAGCAAGTCATGTTCCAGAAGAAGAGGAAGAAGAATCAAACTTTGTCAGAAATCTTCAAAGGGGTTCTGGAAGGTTCAGAGGTAAGCTACCTTTCAAATGTTTTGCTTGTGGAAGAGTAGGTCATTATGCTGCAAAATGCTCTTATAAGGATAAAGGAAAGGAACCAGTTAGATGGAACAAGAAACAGGGTACAAATAAGAAAAGCTACTACACCCATGAAGATAGCGATGGCTTATCAAACAGTGATGAAGATGAACAAGGTAACAAATATAGATTGTTAATGGCATTTGAAGATGATAATTATGAGGATGCTATAGATGTGGATAACCTTTATGATGAAATTACTAGACTCAAGAGATGTATAGAAGAAAAGAACATGATTATTGATACTCTACAATTTCAGATTGATGAAAAGGAAAAACATCTTGAAAAATTAGAAGGTGAAATTGTTGGTCTTAGAAAAGAAATTGAGAAAACAAAAACTATTAATCTCAAGTTTGTCAAAGGATCTGAAACGTTGAATGAGATTATCAGTGTGCAGCGGTCTCCACTAAATAAGACAGGTCTGGGCTACAATGGAGAAACTTCTCAAGCTTCCACTTCAAAAAGTTATCTTGATGCAGCAAGAAGAAATGAGCAAGAACACAAGGAAGATCATCAGGTAAAGCAGGGACAAACTTCAAACTATCAGGGGCAATCCAGCTTAAGGGTGAACAAAAGCCACAACCAGCCACAGGTAAAATCTTCTCAATTTGGTTCAAGAATAGATGAAAATAGAAATTACAATCAGTTGGCTGGTAGATTCAATAATCGCAGAAACTTCTTCAATGGACAATGCTTTTCTTGCCATAACTTTGGTCACAAAGCAGCCCAATGTGTTGCGTATAAAACAATCATGACTAGGGAAGCTCAAAAACAAAGAAGCATGACAGGGATTACAAAAAGGACCTATAACAATTTTTCAGCTCTTGAAAATGAAGTTGAATGCTCTATTTGCAATAATTTTGGACATGAAGATGTTGAATGCAGAAGCAGGTTTCCGGAAAGAAAGGTACAAGAACAAAAAAGGGAACAAACCTCAGGCACCAAAACATGGAAAATAAAGGAACCTCAAACAGAAAGATGTGGGATAGCATTCTATGCAGAAGGACAAGAAAATCTATGGTACATTGACAGTGGATGTTCAAAGCACATGACAGGTGATAAAGAAAAACTTGAATCTTATTCTAATTTAGAAAAGGGAAAGAAAGTCTCTTTTGGAAATGATACTCCTGCAACTATAAAAGGAAAAGGTATTGCTCCTTTAAAAGAAGATGTTAAGGCTGGAAATGTTTTGTTTGTTGATGGACTAAAGCATAATCTTCTAAGTGTAAGCCAGATGTGTGATCAAAGAACCGAGGTTATATTCAGATCAAATGGATGTCTTGTTCGTGATCTTGATACAGGTAAAACAGTTCTCAAAGGAAAAAGAACTTCAAATAATCTATACATTTTTGATGAAGAACAACAACAATGCTATCTAAGCAAGGATGAAGAGCACTGGTTATGGCATCGAAGGTTGGGACATCTAAGCTTCTCACAAATAAGGAAAGCTTGCAAATATCAGGCAGTTCGCGATCTTCCAGATATCAAAATTCCTGACAACACCATGTGCAGATCATGTCAGTTTGGAAAACAGACTAGAACTAACTTTCCAGAGAAAGAAGGATCAGCCAACATGCCTCTTGAGCTAGTACATACAGATGTATGTGGACCATTCAGAAAAAGAACACCTAGAGGAGAGGAATACTTGATATTATTTATTGACGATTTCTCCAGGTTTGTTTGGTTAGGACTTATGAAGCACAAAGATGAAGCTTTCGAAAAGTTCAAATCCTTCAAAGCCTTGGCTGAAAATGAATCAGGTCACAAGATTAAGTGCCTCAGATCCGACAGAGGTGGAGAATTTACTTCAAATGAATTTTTCGATTTCTGTGATGAACATGGAATAAGGAGAGAATTTTCTACAGCTAGAACTCCTCAGCAAAATGGAGTAGTGGAAAGAATGAACAGAACAATCCAGCAAATGGCTCGTGCTATGCTTGATGAATCAGGAACTCCTGCAACCTTCTGGGGTGAAGCTGCACATGCGGCAGTTATTATTCTCAACAAGACAAATGTCCGAGTGAACAGCACTCAAACTCCTCATGAACTCTGGAGTGGTAAAACTCCTTCGGTAAAGCACTTCAAAATCTTTGGGAGCAAATGCTATATCAAAAATACTGAGGAGCAGCTTGGAAAACTTGATCCTAGAGCAGATGAAGGAATTCTTCTTGGCTACTCTCCACATAGCAAAGCATACAAATGCTACAATAAAAGACTTGGCAGAATTGTTGACAGCATTGATGTAGTGGTTGATGAGAAAGGATACATTCCTAGGCAAATACATCGTGAAGACATTGAAGAAGATGAAAGCTACCCTCAAAGACAGAATGATGAAGAAGAAGAACCGCAAGAACAATTTCAAGACGGACCTCACGAAGAAGCAGAAGAAAGAACAAGAATAGAAGAAAAGACTCCATCCAGATATGTTCAAAAGAACCATCCAGAATCTCAGATCATGGGACAAAAGGAAGCAGGTATACAAACTAGAAGAACAGTTGCAGAAGCTTCAAGTTATTTGGCATTACTCTCCTCTACTGAACCACAAAATGTGAAAGAAGCATGCAAAGATGAATGTTGGGTGAAAGCAATGGATGAAGAACTTGAGCAAATCGAAAAGAACAACACTTGGGAGCTGGTTCCTAGACCAAAGGATAAGAATGTTATCGGAACAAAATGGGTTTTCAAAAATAAATTGAATGAAAATGGAGAAGTAATTAGAAACAAAGCCAGACTTGTTTGTAAAGGGTATGCACAGCAAGAAGGAATAGACTTTGAAGAAACTTTTGCTCCTGTTGCAAGACTTGAGGCCATCTGAATGTTTCTTGCTCTCTCAAGTTGTCAGAACTTCAAAGTATTTCAAATGGATGTGAAATCAGCCTTTCTGAATGGAGACTTGGATGAAGAAGTGTACATTGAACAGCCAGATGGTTTCATTCTTGGAAACGATCCAAATCTTGTATGCCGATTAAAAAAGGCTCTCTATGGTCTCAAACAAGCTCCAAGGGCTTGGTACTACCAGTTGGACAAATATCTTCATCAACAAGGTTTTTCAAAAGGTTCAGCAGATAGCAATCTTTATATAAAAGTTGAAAATGACAAATTACTAATACTTGTTGTGTATGTAGATGACATTATTTTTGGCAGTAATGAAGAAGCTATGAGTCAAAGCTTTGCCTCAGTCATGCAGAAAGAATTTGAGATGTCCTTGCTAGGAGAACTGACATACTTCCTTGGTTTGCAAATCCAACAAAAGAAAGGAGGAATCCTTTTATCTCAAACCAAGTATCTCAAGCAGATTTTGAAGAAATATGGCATGGAAGATGCAAAACCAGTATGTACACCCATGGTTACAGGATGTAGTCTCAGTGCAAATGACGAATCTGCAGCAGTTCATCAACCAACCTACAGATCTATGATTGGAAGTCTACTATATTTGACAGGTACCCGACCAGACATCATGCATGCAGTTGGAATAGTTGGAAGGTTTCAGGCAAATCCAAAGGAGACTCATCTTCAAGCAGTAAAGAGAATCTTCAAATATCTTCAAGGGACTCAAAATTATGGCCTATGGTATCCTAGAGATACAGATCTCACTCTTCATGCTTATACAGATGCAGATTGGGCCGGAAGCGTGGATGACAGGAAAAGCACAAGTGGTGGTGCATTCTTTATGGGTCCGAGACTGGTATCTTGGTTCAGCAAGAAACAGAGTTCAATTGCCTTGTCTACAGCTGAAGCGGAATATGTTGCTGCTGCATCTTGTTGCACCCAACTTCTTTGGATGATGCAGACTTTGCAGGATTATCAAATCACTTGTACACCTCCTATTCCTATCTTATGTGACAACACAAGTGCAATCAGCATCTCAAAGAATCCGGTTATGCATTCAAAAACCAAGCACATACCAATCAAGTACCATTTTCTCCGGGAACAAGTACTTGAACAGAAGGTCAAGTTGGAGTATGTTCCTTCTAAGGAACAAGTTGCTGACATTTTTACCAAACCATTGCCCAGGGACACTTTTGAATACCTCAGGCAAAAGCTGGGGGTTGTTGATTCATCATCTCACTGTTGATCATCTTCCTATTGATGGTATAGGCTCAGGGGGAGCACATAATGCTTTGTTGGCATTATGGAGTAGGAGATCTTGGAAATAGCTGCAATATGTCTCTGTCTCCTTCATGATGGATTTCTGGTTACAGTTCTGGAGAAGCATATGCATAGGGGGAGCATACCCTTTGCTCTTGATGTCAAAGGGGGAGAATGATGAAGCTGAAGCTTATGTGGTTGCCATCAAGTCCAAAGGGGGAGTTTGTTGGCATTATGATTCAGGTGTTGTCCTTGATGGCAAACTCTTTCAGGTGGTAAATCAAGAAGGACGCAGGAAATATGTTCAGCAAGTGCGTCCCCGCAGGTATACCATACAGAACCCGCGTCCAGGGCCGCAGGCCAGCCGTTCAGGAGGTGCGTCCGCCCAAGTGCACACATTTCAAGGTAGAGAAAAGCACGTGGGGGTTTCTTGTGTGGTATCTAGCCGACGGTTTTGTGTTTCTATGGTGTCGGCTCGTGGTATTGTTCCACGCTTTGGGGAGAAGCCTGCCTATATAAAGCAAAGGAGTTCATTTGGATTGAGCATCATCTTAGTTGATCATCTCTTGGTGAGATCTAGTCCATATCTTTAAGGGTAAATCTTCTAATGGACTACGATCTATATGGCGCATGATCAGATCTGTGGATCTGAGTGTTTGGGTTGGTTCTGAAGTCCTCTTATCTTCTATATCTAAAGGGACGCAGATTCAGTGAAGGGAAAGTGCGCCGGGACGCAGTACAGTAAAGGATCAGGTGCGTCTCTGAAGCGAAGGACGCGGCGCGACTGTGGTATTGGGTTCGTCTCTGAAGCGAAAGACGCGGCGCGATAGTGTTGATGTGTGCGTCGGTCGCAGACAAGCAAAAGGAACAGTGCGTCTGCACGCAGAACAGCATAAGGTATACTGCGTCCAGTCGCAGGCCACAGAAAGAAAATATGCGTCCCTGTCTTAAGATGATCTGTTGACTGTATATTTCTGTTCATAAGGTGTTCTGGGTTGTTTCTGTAATTACTGATCTGATATCTGTAGTAGACTGTATCTGTTGTATACTTGTTGATCATTTGATTCTTCATGAAAAGAAGTAGGGGGTTGTAGCTCCCTTCCAGGAGAAGTCTGGAAAACGAGAAAGAGTTGTAGCTCTTTGCAGGTTGCAGCCTGCGTGCTGGTAAGGGACTGCACCAGTACAAATTCATTGTAAAAAGAATTTCTTGAAAGAAGATAGAGACATTATTGCAGCAGGTGGTTTTTCTCCCGCATTGGGTTTCCACCTTACATCTTGTGTTCTTTGGTGTGACTGTCTATTTTCTTTATTCATGCTCATTGTTTTATGGTACTGATATGCAAGAATATTTCAAAAGATCAAATAAGGAAGATTTGGTAAATTGCTAGATAATACTGATTCACCCCCCTCTCAGTATTATTTCCAACAGTTCAACCGAATTAAGCTATGTCCATGGAGAAATATCCAATCCTTCCTTTTACTTTGTCCATCAAAATGAAGGGATCATAACCTGCAACACATATATTGCAACATCCTCTTCTCTCTCTTACAGTTTCCTCTCTCTCAATTACAATGGTATCTCAATAACACATAGCCATAATAAAATTTCCTCATAAAAAAGGTTTATTTCTATGAAAAAAACACCAACATAACATCTACTATCAAAATTGTGACCTAATAATGAACGATCTATATAGAATATATTGTATACACTTTGGCTATATATAAATATTACAGATTTATTATGATTTATATAATTTTAATATTAGTATTTTTATTTTATATTTATTCCTTATTCTTGATTTCTTTTTTGGCCTTTACTTCATATTCTTTTGTGTTGTTTTGTGTGGGCCTCTTTTCTCATTTATATCATAATTATATAATATCCATTTATTAATATATGGTTTTTATTTTATTTATAATATAATATATTACATATATTTATTATGACAATATTGATAATTATTTTTACATTATAACCTAATTTATTATTTTAAAGTTTACTTATTGGTGAAGACATATATTATATTGTTATTTTTAGAAGATTGTGTTTCTTACCTCTTGACATTTTTTTAATTATCCATTTTGGTTGTTGACCTGGGTTGGTTTAACTCTTGCATCTCTACATTATTTATTCACTTGAATTGATCATATTTATTACCTTTTCTTGATGATGAATCACATTATATGGTTCGAAACGTCGATACAGAAAATCTCATTGTAATTATTCCAGAAGATCTACATCAAAACATTATGAATCACATAAGTATAAACCCATAAACATATATTTGTTATATTATCTATAACTAAAGATGATAATTACTAATATAATCATATCTTTCTAATATTTTTCATCTATATATTAACAGTGTAAATGTCCTTTATCATTGTAAGTTATTATTTAAAGGGCATACATTATTAATTTATCTTCAATATTATTCTAAAAATGATTCAAAACACTATATTCAATGAACAGTTGAATAGCCAATTTTTGGTCGTGTCTTATGAAAGTGTGTAGTCAAGGAGGATGGAGATGGAGCCTCTGTGATATCTAGGTTCTGCAACACGATCACACTCTGTCAGAGCATCTACAGCTCGTGACTGGGGTTAGGCTCATACTCTTTCTCCCTAGCCGACTGCAACTCTCTGCTAGCACAATCCATTTTCGGTTATTCTGACACCCAGGGCACACATCAGGCACATTGTCTGGCAAACTGTTGGTAGGTGGGATTTTTGTGCGGACCTCCTTTCACTGTCTGTCGGCTGAGATGGAGGTGGATATGGTTGATTACTCTGAGGATCCTTATGAATTTGTGCCTATCTGGACGGTTTCTCCTCCACAGTTGCCGGTCACCTCCTCAAACATCTCCCTGCAACTTCCTATGATGTTGGTGGGTGACCCTAGGGTTTTATCAGTACTGGTATTTTCTCATCCTTGCCCCTTAACTCACAATTTTGGGCCATCAACCAGTTCTTCATCATCAATGCTGTCGGTTTCTGGTTCACTAAATTCTTTTTTCTATTTTCCAAACTCTGACTATTCCCGACCCTCTCCATCTTTGCTCTAATTCCTTGCATCATGTTTGGACCCGTCCTCAGCCTCCTCACCAAATATCTCAGATTTTCCCTCCCCTACATCCCCTTTCCCATCTTACCCTCTCTCATGAAATCTTTCCCCATCCCACCTCCTCTGGTTACTAACCCTTCCACATCAGGCTTTTTCAAAGGCACCTCACTTCTGCCACCTGATTTAAGTGAGGGACCTAGGGCTAGTATTAGACTATGTACAACATCCAATCCTTCTATTAACCCTCCCTCTGAAAAATCAGCCAAGACCATTAAGAAGTTCAAAGGCATTAAGGCTAGGAGCAGGAATATTTCACTAACTTTTGGTGAAGACCTACAGATGGGTGATGTGCTCGACACTTGATAGGGTACTGGTCGGTTGGGTCCGAGGGAGATCTTATACTGTTGCTCGATTGAGACAATGGATTTTGGAAATTTGGGGCCAGGTGCTTGATGAACTTCCTTCAGTGGTCACGTTATCCCGTGGCTGGTTCTCCCTATGCTTTTAGTGACCTGAATTCATCCCTTGGGTCCTATCAAAGTACTGGCACATTGAGCTTGCACCAGTATTACTCAAGAGATGGAGTCCTCTATTTGACCCGAAGCGTGAGCATCTGGGGGCTAGTCCAATCTGGGTTCGACTACCAGGACTTCCGCTTCATTTTTGGTCCGAGGATGTCTTTAAGAGAATTGGTAATTCCCTAGGGACCTTCTTGGACTATGATAAATCATACATCATCACCAAGAATATGGCAATGGCTTGCATCCTGGTGCACTTGGATACACGAGAAGGTTTAGAGGAAAATTTACAGATTCAATGGAGGAACACATGTCGCATCCAGATACTAGATTATGAGGGGGTACCCTATAGATGTCGTCGGTGCCATAAAATTGGGCACCTGTACAAGGATTTCCCTTTGCTTGCTTCCATTTCTACTTCAATATCTCAGCCAGAACACATTGTAGTGGATATTCCAACTGGTTCACTGAGCAAGAGACATGCAAAGGATGTTGGGTGCCTAGCGAAGATCACCTCGTAGATGCAAGACCATGCAAGGAAGTTGTTTGTCCATCCTCTCCTCGCATTACCAGATCTTGTGCGACTACTGTTGTCAACAATGCGAGTATTTATTCATATACTCTTCCTCTTTTTACTGCATCTATATTTGTATCTTATCTCAGTGGATCCATTTCACATTGCATCTCTTAACCTGCTTTTGATCACCCTTCTATTACATGCCCCCCAGTATCCTCTCCCCCCACTTTTTTCATTACTCCTCCTTCTATCCCTGATGTCCCACTCTTTGTTCCCTCATCTGAGCCTTTTAATTATTCTCATCAGAGTCATCCTTACCTCTTTCATTCATTAGCCAAGTCCTCATCTAGAGATTATTGTGGCATTGGTATTGTCACCTCCTCCATGTCCACCAAAACCTCCTGGGGAAGACACTCCAATATTTCCAAGGCTATCATCCAAGATGGATTGGATGTAGCACATGACCAACAATTACCCATTGACAAGGTCCTTAGAGCATTGACCTCTCCCCCCTGGTTCTCCATGAAGTGGTTATCTTTCAATTGTCATGGGATGGCTAGTCTTGCAAAAAAACTAGCCTTCAAAAGACTTCTTGAACTTGAGAAGGTGGACATCATTTACTTACAGGAAACTCTTGCACTTAGTGACTAGATCATCCCCACCCTTGAAGTACTTGTACCCAATTGGCACTTTCATGCACTTAATGTCCGAGGACAATCTGGAGGCATTGCATTAGGTTATAATCCTTAGACTGTAAAGATGATCAATATTTGGAGGGGGGAGGTATCATTGGGGCTGACATATTTACCACTGATCTTGGGAAGGAATTGAGATTGATCAATGTCTATGGTCCCTGCATTAATTAGGCTTCTTTTTGGGAAAACCTACTCAATTTTTCATACATGCAAGATGACAACATCATCCTTGGAGGCGATCTTAATTTCTCTATTGGCCATGCGGAATCTTGGGGACACAATGCTCAGATTGATCCTCTATCTGATCACATCAGTTCACTGTTGGAGGACCATCACCTTATTGATATTCCTATGGCTCAACTCCAACCTACCTAGCGTAATTAGAGGACTGGAGAGGCTATGCTTGCCAGAAGGTTGGACCGGTTCCTTGTTAAAGAAGCCCTTCTGGGCCATTTATCTTTGTACATGCAATGGGTGGGTTCGGGAGGCTTATCTAATCACTCCCCTATATACCTTGAATTTTCTAGTGTTGATCGCAAGCCTAAATCTCCTTATAAGTTCAACTCGCAATGGCTCAAGGATGAGGAGTACACTAACATGGTTCCTGACTATTGGAAATCTCATCCACCTACTCCAGGAAAGACACACACTGAATATTTTGCTAAAAACTTGTTATTTCTTAAATACAAAACTATCAAATGGGCTAGAGAAAAAAGAGCAAGGGATGACCAACTCCTAAAAGATATCGAAGTTGAACTTGAAAATTTAGTTGATAAGGATGGTCGTTGTTTTGAAACCACTGAAGCTGAAGAACGACTTATTAAACTTGAATCAAACTGGAACATAATACTAAAGGACAAAGAGGAAACCTGGAGACTCCGGAGTCGAGCTATTTGGCTTCAGTCTGGGGATGAAAATACAAAGTTTTATCATCAGTTTGCAAATGGTCGACGGGCCATTAATACCATCTGGCACTTGGAGGATGATACTGGCCACCGGGTAAAGACTTTTAACCAACTGGCCACCCTCAATACCTCACATTTCAGTCGGCTATTCAAAGCTCCATATGAAGCTACCCTTATTGAGATTACCAAGGTAGCAGGGATGTTCCCTAGCTTTGTAAATCATGAAGAAGCAAAGGAACTTGTTTAGCCTGTAACTCTGGGAGAATTGAAAGGCGCTCTCAAATGGTTCAGGAAAGACAAGAGCCTTGGACTAGATGGATGGCAGGTAGAATTTTACCTCACTATTTTTAAAGTTCTGGGTAATGATCTTCTCCAGGTTATAGAAGAATGTCGCATTAGTGGTCGAATGTATGATGCATTTAATTCTACTTTCATTGCTCTCATACCCAAATCTAATTGCCCACAGACCTTCAATGACTTCCAACCCATCTCTCTTTGCAATTGTATATATAAGATCATTGCTAAGATTATTGCCAATCGCCTTAAACCTATATTATCTGAGCATATATCTCCATAATAGTTTGCTTTCCTTAACCATCAACAGATACACAAAGTAGTTGGTACTGCATAGGAGGTCCTTCACTCCATCAAGATCGAGAGGCTAAAAGGTATGATACTCAAGATCGATTTGGAAAAGGCATTTGATCACACCAACTAGATTTACCTCAGAATGCTATTGACTCATTTTGGCTTTCCTTTATGCTTCATACAAAGCCTCAGACAAGGTTGTCCACTCTCACCACTTCTTTTCTTGTTGGTCATGGAAGGAATGAGTCAGTACATATCCGAGGAAAAGAGACTGGGTAGATTGCAGGGAATTAAGATCACCAACAATTGCATCCTTACCCACCTCCTCTTTGTCGATGATGTTCTCATATTTCTCAATGGATCAATTGGAGACATTACAAATTTTTCCACTATCCTCAGATCTTTTTGTTTCACCACAGGCATGGAATGCAATCAACTTAAATCAACTCTGACTACTATTGGTTTCTCTTTAAATGAAATTCACACAGCACAACAAATATTTCCTTATACTATCCTCCCCTTTGATGATGGGATTAAATACCTAGGATTTAGACTCAAGCCTATAAAGTATAAGATAGTTGATTGGGTTTGGCTTGTGGAAAAAATCGAAAGGTGTCTGAATATCTGGCATCACAGATGGATTTCCAGGGTAGGACGACTCATTCTCATCAAATCTGTATTGGAAGCTACTCCGGTGTATTGGATGTCTCTGGCTTGGATTCCAAGGGGCATACTGCACAGAATACAACAATTGTGTTGCATATTCTTGTGGAAAGGAAAAAAAGAGGGCCACACATATTCTTGGGTCAGATGGGATAAAATTTCACTTCCAAAGAAATGGGGCAGATGAGGCATGAAAATTTTAGATTTCTTTGCAAAATATTTAGCAGCCAAAATGGGATGGAATGTTCTTACCTCCAGGAATCTATGGTCTGAGGTGGTCACTTAGAAGTACATCTCCCCCCTCCATACTCTTGATTGGATCAGGAAACCAAATTGAATCAGAACATATATGTCCGTGATTTGGAGAGCAGTACTTAACTCACTAGAATTCATTCGAGATGGATTAACCCGGAGGATTGGAAACGACAACCTAGTTCGTATTAGATTGGATCCCTGGTTTAGATGCGGAACACTTTTCAGCTCCCACAAGAGTTCCTACACTTTCTCTCGAATGCAGGTATCACTAGACTTTCCCATATAGTTGATCAAGACAATTCTACTATCTTTTCAAGCCTGGAAATCGACATACCATTTAGGTATCCCTCCCAACTAGCTCATTGATTGGCAGACCTATATTAATGCTCTTACTGAATCTCTTGCCCAGATCACCGAGGGAGAGGATGAGCTCATTTGGACACCCTCATAGAATGGTGCTTATTCCCCAAATCATGGTTACCTAATTATCTACTCTGATCACAAACCCCCTGTATCTGATTGGTGGTGGTGTGCACTCTAGAAATTGAAGGTGCCTCCCAGAGCTAAACTATTTATGTGGTGCATACTCCGCAACAAAGCATCCACAGGGGGCAACCTACAAAAGTAATCATATCATGGACCAACCTGGTGTATACTCTACAAATAGGCATCAGAAACTATCGATCATTTATTTCTTTCATGCCCTATTACTATAGCATTTTGGCATGATGTACTTACAAATCTACAACTTCACTATAGATGGCAAGGAGCTAATATTTTGGAAGCATGGAAATCGTGGTGTTTTGCAACACACGCTCCTAGGATTAGGAATCTGCCCCACCTGATTTGTAGGAGTATATGGCTACAGAGAAATAAACTTGTCTTTTCTGGTATCACCCCACGCTAGCCTCTTGTAGCACATCTCATCTCCATTTATCACAACATTCCGGAGGAAGACCGCCCTCACACAACCCACAATATAACTATTGATATTATCAACATGCATATTCCATGGGCATATTTTGATGGTTCTACATAGCTACATGGCTGTGGTGGGGGTGTATTACTTCATATCACTGAAAATCATTCCTATAAGATACAAATGGGTCTGGGGGACGAAACTAATAATTTTGCTGAACTCATTACACTCTGTCATTTATTATATTTTTCACTTGAGAAGGGATGTCGTCACATACATATTTTTGGCGATTCCAAATCTATCATAGCTTGGTTTAACGAACAATCTGCATGTCACGTGCACACACTTCAGAACATTTTGGATGAGACTATGCTTCTGAAATCACAATTTGATTATATCTCTTGTCATCATATATACAAGGAACACAATCAGGTTTCTGACGGATTATCCAAGGAAGCCACACACCAGCCACTGGGGCTCTAGATGATCCTGGAGCAGACAGAGCAGGAATTCTACAGATATTATCATCGACCATATGAAGACCAACAACAGAATGGGGCCGACAGACCCTGATTATATGTTTTTTCATGACTTATGATTGTAATTATAATTTTTCTCTGTTATTTATGTACATATTGAGAGACATATCATATGTAAATTTTAATAGTCTCCCAACCTGGGATAGTTTTTTTTACTAATAGCATCACTCAGACAGTGGCATGGCCACCCTTACAGCATATGCTTACAAGCATCTACAACATGTAATTTTCAACTCATTAATGAAAATTACAATTTTTCCTTGGGAAAAATTATTCTAAAATGTGATAACCTACCTTACCTTATAATATAAATCGAACACAAATACATTTTATTAAATTATATTTAATTGTAATTAATATCATTATAATCCTATGCTTATATTTTTAAATATGTATTGATGATATTAAAAAATAAAAAATTTAAAAAATATAATTGAAGATTATGTTTTAAAAAGCTATGGGATGTATAGTTATAAACGTAAATTAGGATGTAAAAATTAAACAAAACTATAAACTCATATTTACATTTGTAATTATATTTTAAACAATAATTAAAAAAAAAATCAATTACAAGATCTAATCAGTGGTCTGTTGCTTACACCTCTTTTAACAAATCAATTATTTCAAACTTGATTAAGAACGTATTAAACATTATTTGAACCCTAAAACAATAAATAAATGTAAACCATGGGCAAAATTAAGGTGATTTCGCCCCCCAAACTTAAGGTAATTTGGCTTCCCTTCCAAATCAAGCGAAATGAATTTGATTGGTCCATACAAATAAAAGTGGGTTTCACCTTTTTCACCTCCATTCATTGTGTTAAAACTCAAGCAAGTTATGATGCCAAAATTATTCTAATCTTTTGAATAAAAAGATGGTTTCACCTTCTTCTTTTTTTTACCCATTCATTCGGTTAAAACTCAGGCAAGTAAAATTCTCGAAATAATTCTCAACCCTCAATTAAAAGGATGAAAATTGTGGACCTATATATAATATGCTTTCGTAATCTCTATCAAGAAAATAAAGAGGCTTGTATCCTCACCCTAGGGACCATAATTTATAAACAATAATTGAAGAAAACTTGGTGCAAATACAAGATTTTAACATGTAATGTGAGTGATGATTTTAAGGAGAGAATATGTTAAGGAAATAAATAATGTTCCAAAGGATATTAATTGAATATAAATATAAAAGTATTTAACTATTACCATCATGAACTATGATGTTGTAAATTCGTAAATATACGCATTAGCATTCCTATTGCCTTGTAATGGAAGATATATGTTTTTCTACAACCACTAACTAATACAAATATTTAATTAACTAAAAGTAAAATACATTTGTAAAAATGTTTCATATATACATATTATGTAATCATGTAAATAATTAATTTAAAGCATCTCAAATTTTTATAGACAATGCGCATTGGTTGGGAAATGAAATTTGAGTTATCCATGTAATAGAAAACCATATTTATCATTATAAACTTTTTATTAATATTTAGTAAAAAAATGGTTTATTATAAGTATATTACTCAAAATTAGAATGAATCAATGACTTGGTATTTTATTTCTAGAAATATTGACAAAGAATTTGCAAAGGTCAATGGTGTGAATAAGTGTCCAGACTATTTACGTCAAAGAAAAAATATTCTACAACCAAATAAAAAAGAAATACCATTATGCATGAAGAATTAATTCCTTCAATATGAAGGAATTACAAGAATGATCTCCGGATTATACATTTCATGCTATAATGTCAATACATTGATCGAAGTCAAAGTAAAATTATAACTCGAAGGGAAATTACTCAAAGACAACATTGTACTCAAAATTCAAAATAATAACCAAGTTTGATGTGTAATATTTATCACATGGAAGTAAATCTTTACGAGATGAGAATTATATGCGTTTAAAAAGGATTTAAAGATTTAATGCATGAATCATTAAATTTTGAGTCTTTATTTAAAATACAATTATCTAATAGAAGCTCATAGTTGATTTTCATTAGAATAAAAGGGTTTGCTAAAGATGAAACGAGGATTGTTTGAGTCTCATACGATAGTAGAATACTCAATTCTTAGGCCCAAAAGGTCATTGTAACACAACATAACATAGTAGTGTGTTCGTTGATGGATTCACCACTCTTCGCACATGTCACTACCTTCTCCAGAACATGGAGAAGCTGCTGCTCATTACACTCGTGTTGATGATGAAGATGTCTCAAAGGAGAGACCATGTTGCTCAGAAGGTATTCTATTGCTTTGTGATATATGTAAAGAAATAGGTCATTCATTATCTAGATGTTCATGTAAATCACTTGATGATAGAGAGAGCCATGCATCTAGTATTTTTAATGAAGATAGACCCATTTTAGTAGCAATAGAAAATAAGGGATAAGCCTTAGACCTGTGGAAGACTCCATGGACACATAGATGAGATTAGATCTCTGCGGTAACTCAGCTAACACCTCTGATAGTGAAGAAAAGAATCTAAATGAAAGGATCTTCTTTATAAGGAAGTTGATCTCTTCTCTAAAGGGATCAAGGACCTATCATAGGCAAATCTCAAGCAAGATGAGCAACTGAAAATTTTTGAGCTTGAGAACGAAAGGTTGAGAAAAACATTAGTTGATCTAAATGCTCAACAAGAAGAGGCTAGCAGACTGAATGGAAAGTTAACCAATCAGCTGGGTGAGAAGGAAGCTTATTGTGGGAGACTACAAAATGAGGTAGTCTCATTGAGACATGACTTAGAAAAGTAAAAAATAGAGTTGTGTGAATATCATAATTTTGAGGGGAGCACAAAGGCCTTGGATGAGATTCTTGTTAAGCAAATATCCCTACTCATTAATTTTGGTTTGGGTTTCAAAGAAAAACCAAGCTCCAAGATGGTGAAGGCTGAAGGGTCTACTTCCTATGTTAAGGGAGTCCAAGGTTCCAACAACAACAAAGGAAAGGAGGTTGTTGGACAACAACCACAGCAAGGAAAGCAACATCAACAAGAGAAGAAAATGTAGTATTAGAAGGCTAAGAAGTAGTAGCAAGAAGTGCAGCAGAAGAGGGAAATGTGTATGCAAGGAAGAGTGCATCATAGTAATGCAAGATGTCATAAAAGGCACATGAAGAGACAAAAGAGGTCCTTTCCTACTCAAGGACAAAGCCTACAAAGAAAAGGTAACCTCTTTCATCAAAATCCTTTTCATGGATATTGTTTTTCTTGCAATAAGTTTGGACATAAATCCATAGATTGTAGATGGCATGCAAGGAAACAAGATGTGTTGAGTAGCATCAATTAATGAATGCACAAAAAGGCTAGGAGAAGGCATGTTGGCCATGATAGGAGTTTTGGAAAGAATGTTGTCAAGAAAGGTAACTCCTTTGCCCTGATCTTAAGCCATGTTGAATGCTACAACTGTGGAAATCTCCGGAACAAGAGATTTGGTTTCAGAAATGAGAAGAAATGAAATGCCTCTCAACATGCATGTGAATGCAACATCTTTGGATTTGAAGACAAGGAGAAAGAATGGAGCTGAGGGATACACATTTGTCTTGAATACTCTGTGTCAACAGAGAAAGGTGAATAGAGGAGGAAGAAATCAAAAGAATGATCCTCCTACTCTTGTAGCAGACCCCTTTATAAGGCAGAAAGGCTCCAAGTGGATTTGGGTGAAGAAAGAGGAGGTGAAAGAGAAGTTTCATCTATTCATGTGCAATCAAGAGAAGACCCAAACAGGGGTAAAGAAGAAGAAAGATGGTAATGATTTTGTCAGAACTCAACCTTTGAAGGTCTGGAGGAAGAAAGGGGATGATCTGCTCAGGGGGAGTAGATCCTTTGTTTCTCTTCAGTGAAGGAAGAGAAGGGCCTCAAGGGAGGCCAAATAAGTCAGATGTAGGAAGCCAAGGAGAATGAATAGAAAGGTGCATCTGATTGATGAAGGTATGGTTGTGTTTTCTTGTTGATTACTAGAATAAATTGGTTTATTTTGAATGTATCATCATTGAAAAGGAGGATTGCAACCAACATGAGGAATACACAACGATATCTAATGTTGCGGGGAGAAGATGGGATGCACTAGAAGTGTGGAATGACAGGAATCTCACAGTCAAGTCAGGTCCGCAGGATCAATCCCCACACAGAGGCGAGAAAGTTGTTGCAGGAGATCAAAGAGCATTGGCTCAAGGGGAGTTTCTTTGATAAGAAGTAGTAGGAAATAATGGGCAGCCTTAGAAAGGGAGATTGCTGAGCAAATGAAAGGTTTTCATCTTGGGTGAAATACCCTTATTTCATTTAAGTTGTGAGTTTGATTATGCATAGTAGTCTTGTGTTCATGAAACACAATTGGTGCAAGTTTTTCATGTCCCTTAACCCTCAATTGGTATCGTTATGTCAATTGGTTTTGTTGGGCTCTTGATGAGTGACCTTGTGTGCAAAGGGACATTTATTTTTTACAAAAGACATATTAGATTTTTCCCGGTACAATGCTCCATTTGTATAATTCCCTTTGGTGCAATTGGTATAAGAAGCAATCCCTATTGTATGAGAATGATCTCAAGAGGACAAGTATAGATGCTAAAAAATATGAGCATAGTCTCAGAAGTAGAAGCAGCAACGAAGAAGTGCGAGCCGAAATGCATCATCATTAATTAGTATTTCCAGCAACAACAATACCATTATCAGTTTAATGGGTATCAATATTTTTTATAAAAAAGATGCATTAGTGGAGAGAGTGTTCATCAAGAAGCCATAAGGTGTCCAAAACTGAAAGGACAAAGAAGAGGCAGTATATGTTCAGGGAGAGCGTATCAAAGATGCCCAGTTTTTGGAGCAATAGTAGTGACATTCTTGGAAGAGATTTCCACGAGGGAGAATGCACATCTCAACGGCTAGAATTTGCTCTTCACAGCAAAGTTATTGCATGGGGAGAGAAAGGCATCTTGTTGCCCCTTGCCATTGATGTTAAAGGGGAGGAGAATCTGTGGACAAGTTGTGATGGTATGTGCAGAAGAAAGTAAGCCAGTGGTGTCTCATGCAATAACATGTGTGGAAGGAGCATGAGGTTTGTACATCACATGAATAGAAGGATGGAGTGTTGCCATCAATGCCAAAGGGGGAGATTGTTGGACAGTTGGCATTGTCTGGATGGCTAGTGGCCTAGTGAAGGCATCTGCAAGTGTGTTGGAATTTATGCCAACAGTCATGCTGGGGAGATGTGTTGGGTAGTTGGAATTTCCTAACTATTGATAGGAGGAGTGCCTAACTATTGGCATGAGCATTTCCTAACTGTTGGTGGGAGTGTTGGCATTGATTTCAACCAGACTAGCTTTGATGCTTGTCACAGTAGATGTTGGTAGTGATGGCACAAGAGGAATCTAATGATAAATGTAGGCTTCATGAAGAAAATCATCATAGTAGCAGGCTTATTGGAGAAGGCATCCAATGATGATTACAGTGATGGAACAAATGGAAGTCCATGGTAGTTGCAGGCTTCATATATAGGATGACCTTGGTGGTTGTGAGTTCATTTTTCCATGAGGTCAATGAGAAGAGAAGTTTGTAGTCATCTTCGAAGTAGAAAAATGACTCAAAGCCTCCATTGTACCCTCTCCATTGGAAATTTCTCTGAATAAGATTTCCAACGATATGCGAAAGTCCAAAAATGGATTCCTGGTTAAAAATTTATGGTCTGCTGAAGTTCATGGATTTGAAGTCTTATGCAGGAAAGAATATCAGCATATCGGAGATCAGCGGTCTAGCATATCAGCATATTGGAGATCGACCGACTAGCATATTAGAATATCAACAATCATAGGTCAGCATATTAGGCATATCGGCGATCAGAGAATCATAACTTCTGAATGTGAGAACCTTTTAAAAGTTGAGATATGGGTGAAGCATCAATAGCGTTAAAAGCGTCAAGGAATGCCAAAGAAATATTAACAAAGGATTTCTGTGAAAAACCACTATTGGTGGGTCTTCCTTTCTCTCCTCTAACAGGACCTATGGCAAGATATGATTAGCTCTTATAAGGACACATGACATCATGTGATTGGCTCTGATAAGGAGACATGGTAGTGTCTAGTTGGCTCCAATAAGGTACACTGGAAGCTGACATCAACATGACATGGCGGTACAGAAGGACACATGGCAGGAAATTTTGACTTTTTGAGGGGGCATAAGGGGACAAATTTGGGTGATACATGTCACCACTCATGAGATGCCACGTGGAGTGATGACGCCATATCAGAGATCACATATCAGAGGTTGATGATGTCAGCACTTTGTAAAACTTGATACTTGAAAAGGTTTCGATAAGGGAGCTCCAATATTGGGCTGGCACCACGGTTGCAAAGACTCAAATAACCAAAGGCGCGGAGCTGGGGCCGAGCACCGAGAGCTATGGGCTATATTGGAAGTGGGAATATCACAACTCCAAAGTTAAATCCTTGATTCTAAACTTGCAATGATAAGGGCTCTGATATTTAGATAGCGCATGCTCAAGAAGAACTTAAAGAACTAAGTCCATTAAGCACTTAACAAAGGAAAAATAGCCCCTGGCAGGATAAAAAAACGCTCTAGCACATCAAGGCTAAGCGGTAGGTCATGACACTCGATCCTATGGTGGGAAATGCGGGAAGGGATAAGCGGAAGGAGCTTGTCACATTGGAGGTCGGCAATCAGAAGATTAGAATACTGCACCATGTGAAGATTGCAATATGGAATTTCTCGGATAAGCACGGTACAGAGAGTTAAATGCATATGGGTCAGTAACTGCAAGATTGAATGTGGGAACATAGGAGTTGGTCTCAGGAGTAACAGCGATTGCCAAATATCAATGGGTCAAGGCAGCAAGGACCATGATCTTCAGGACAGAGTGTTGGGCCTTCCTTGAGATGAGACAAGCCATCACTATGCTCTGATGCACATCTTCATTGAATTAAATGGAAGTATGGGACTCATGAAGTAGTTTGCAGGTCATCTGAGAATTAATTTCTCAGCATGGAGCTCCATGCAATCAGACGATGAAGGACTGCAAGCTTGATCACTATTTTTGCATTGTGACAAGAAATAGACAAGAGACACTATAGCAGCAAGGAATTCCATGCCTAAGTATAGGAGGGAAGCCAGAGGACAGGTAGGAGACTCTACCTTGCCCGGAGAGCCTCAGTGACAAGAGATTTACACACACAGAGGATTGTGCCTGATGGAGTATGCAGGTGGAATGAGAATTCATTATCAATATGGAGAATATCAACTACCCATTCTCATGGTTAATGCAATGATAGAGACCAAGGCAGACGCAACAACATAATGGAAGAGCCATGTCGATGTAAACTCGTGTAGTGTGAACATAGGACAGTGAGGCAACATCGATCAAGGGGCAGCAGAGGAACAAAACCCAGAATCTCAAATGAGAAAATTGGGGGGAAAGCAGCATAGTTGCAAGTGAGCTAAGTGGAAAATCTCTGAGTGATTGCAATCCTATGTAAGGCTAAGAGAGATCCAATTCTGTAGAGAAAGGCTGAGAATTTCTATGAAGAGGTAATAGATTCCGAGAGTTGCACTATTGTGAGTAAAGGCGAAAGTTCCCTGTGCGCTGTATAAGCAAGGAAGAAGTTGCATATGCACTGTGAGCAAGGCCAAAGTTTCCTGTGTTATGTGAGCAAGGCCGAAGTTGCCTATGTTGTGTGAGAAATGTCGAAGTCGCTTGTCCTGTGTGAGAAAGGTCGAAAGTGTCTGTGCTGCGAGCAAGGCCGAAGGTGCCTGTGCAGAGAAAGAACGAAAGAGCTAAGCTTGTGTTATGGAGAGCAAGACGCCGAGAGCTGAGTGATTGCTAATGAAGAGCAGAGAATAGAGAGTTGTATGGATAGTGATGAGTGACTATTATTGAGAAGATCAGTAGGTTGTTGAAGAGTGAGCGGAGAACAAAACTAAGATCAGGCAGAGTGGCTGCTAATTACAGAGAACATACAAATCCTATTTGAGTATGGGTTGGTGCCTGCATATAAGAAGTTGGTGCTTCCATCTCTAGTGGGTGCTTGAGAAGGATTGGGGGTTGGTGCCTCCTGTAAGTTGGCTTGCAAAAATCCAAGGAGCTGTATGTTTGTGATTACAAAAAATCCGTGAGGTTGGTGCTTCACATGGTGCTTCTGGTAAGTTAGACAGGTGTCTAAAAAAAGAGGGAGTTGGTGCTTCCTGCTAGTCGGTGCTGGCAAACAATCAAATGTATTTGGTGCTTCCTGTTAGTGTCAATCTTTCCAGCCTTCCTCCAGTTATCAAACATGCTCTTACAAAGTGATTTTGAAATGTCCAGGTCAAATTTTGTCATCTCAGTGAGTCTTCAAGCAAAATTTGGTCACTAGGCATTAGGTCTAGGGTTTGCTCCCACTCTTTTCAAAGTTTCCCAAATGCCCATCTATGTCACTATTCAGCTGAGTCTATCATCATTCATAGGGTTTTCATTATCATCTCAGTGTCTAATGAGTCATTTTACACCTTGTTCATGCTTCAGTTGCGCCTAGGTAAGGTCATTTCCCTCTCCTAGGGTTTTGAAAGCTAATTTCTCTTGGACGGTTAAATCATTAGCAAAACTTGTATCCAGATGTTCATACACCTTCCCCTATCCTTCATGTACCTTATCAAATGCTTCCCATCACTGAGATCCCCCAAATTCCTCATTTTTGCACAAACCCTAGTTTCTAGCTACAACCTGGCAATTTTCTGGGTTTGGCCTGTGTTTTTCCCTTTTGGACCCCTTCCCCTCGCTCAATATCTGAGATTCCACTTTCCCCTGCTTCCTAACATCCCTCCCTACTCCCA
This sequence comes from Pinus tabuliformis, assembly GCA_031772625.1. Lineage (NCBI taxonomy): Eukaryota > Viridiplantae > Streptophyta > Pinopsida > Pinales > Pinaceae > Pinus > Pinus tabuliformis. The sequence continues at coordinate 853,345,130 of CM062809.1, read as the reverse complement.
AAAATTTCCCCAAGAATTTAGAAGCCCCCTATCCCCTTCATTTCGCTCCATTTCGACAAAATTCCTTGTTTCACACATCGGGACAAGTCGCACTCAAATGATGTTCCAGAGCAACAAAAGATGAATTTTTGAAAACTGAGAGAGGTTTTTGTCCATAACATGCCAAAGAAGAAAAACCTCCTTCACTTTTTGCACAGGTGTCACGGTTTTAGAGAAATGTCAAAATTCCAATCGCCAGATCCAAGGAGGTTGGCCAAGGCACTAAAACGATGGAAAAGGCTCGATCCACTCCAAATTTTGGCCAAAGCCTCTTTGACTGAGCCTGGTACTTGATTGGGGACTCCCAGCCCAAATTTCAAGAAATTTGGAGAAAATTTTGTCAATTGTGAATTTTTTGTGCCAAACACAGGTTTTCCTCACCAACGGGTCGCGCGCTGCGCGCGACCTTTTCGTTGGGCAACTCCTTTTTGGGAAAAGTCAGCATTTTTGGATTTTTCATGCAAAGATACACTTGCTCAGCCATTGCCAAGAAATTTCACCAAGTTTTGGGCCTCCAAAAAGTCAAAAAACAAGCAAAAAATGACTTTCTGCCACCTTTTTGACACACAGGAAGCAGTCTTGGGAGATTGCAATTTTGGAGGGGCAAATGACTACCAAATTCAGAAATTCCACTTGGGTTGGAAATTAGACATCCAGACCTTTCCAACAAGCCCACTTTTGCCTCATTTGGACACCTGGAAGTACCTCAAAATCAGCTCTAAAGTAGCGCGACCCGTTCAGAAATAGGGCGCGACCCGTTGGGCAGTTTTCACAGGAATTCATCTACAGCTCAGGAATTCGCCCAGCTTTGACCAGTTTTGACTTGTGATGGGATTTTTCACCCTCTTTGATGTAATTAATGTATTTTAATGTTGACATGACACTTATTTACCTATTCTAGAAGATTCATTCATGAAATAGCAAACATTTAATGAATGAATTGGTTTCCTAGCTTATAGAGGCAAGTTGTTTTGACTGCCTAGATTTTAGTGCTCAGTTTAGAATTGGTTGAAACAGCTCCTAGAAGGATGAGCTCGATCCCTAGAGGCAAGGAAAGGTGTTAGCTTGCCTATATTATGTATTTTCTTAGTCATTTTTAGAGGTTGGAGGGTTGGGCTCTTGAGGGAGAAAGCTTCTATTGTATTACTCATTGTATCTCTGCAATTTTGGCAAAGGAAGAAAGACCAGAGTTTTGCAGTCCTTTTTGGGATTCATGTGGTTACATGTATTGATGGTGTGTTTCTCTTTGTACTTGTAAGTTTTTTATGTGAATCATCTCCTTACTTTTCCTTCTGCAAATTAGGCAAATGAAGTGTTAAAGTAGAATTCATGATTGCCATGCTCTGCTTTTAAGTTTGCTTAATATTTATGTTTTCATCTGTCTAAAGAGAACCCTTGAAGGTTTCTTGCTCTCTTTAGCTCCTCACCGATCATTCCTATCCATTCACTTAATTCAAAGGCATCAATACAGTCTCCTACCTTGCCCCAAACAACCCCCTGCAAAAACTGTGTCCAATCCCCGCACCCAAAATTGCTTTTCCCCAACTTTCCACCAAAACCCTAAAAATCCCAAATTAAACCTTTTTTATCAGTTTACTAGCCTAAAATCAGTGTTCCCTTTTTGGTTATCTCGCCCATTGAAGATCTTTACCGAGATAGACCGGAGAGAGCCCTCTCCTGCCCTGTAGGGCTAGCTACGAGGCTAAGTGGTTTGATGTTGCCTTGGAGTTTACCTTTTTCAGCCTGAGGTGAAATTTCAAGCGCTAACATATTGGCGACCATACTGGGGAGAACAAACTTGTTTGTGGATTGATGTGTTTGTTTCATAAGTCTTAGACGGAGCCTGAAGTTATGCCAGGTAGCCTTCGAAACGCTTTTGCTTTGCATAAGCGGAAGTAGATAAACGCTGCTTCAGTCAATCTCCGTGAGCTTGTGAATACAGCACTTCATTTGCATTTTACCCCAGTACATGTATCAAGTTCAGATCTGATTGTTGATAGTGGACAATGATCAGACACTGACAAGGCTGAAATCATTCACTGGCGACTCCTTCACTGAAAACTCCAGAGATCAATGCTTCATGGTGACTTCACTGCAGAGAGATCAGTAGCTGTGAGATTTTCAAGATGGATCGAATCACAAGAAGATATGCTCCTATGAGCCGAGATCACATCCCTGGTTTTCCAAATAAAATTCCAAAGGTAGATTGGTCAAGGAATCTGCCTATATTTAATGATGATGGTAAGAAGGATGTTGCTTTACATCTAGTTAGATTTCATATGCATATTCGCAAGTTGAAGGTGGATTTTCCTGAAGATTGCTTGATGAATATATTCTTGGCCACTCTGGAAGGTAAAGCCCAATCATGGTATGAAAGTTTGCCGCCTGCTTGTATTTACTGTTTAAAGGATTTTCATGCTATGTTCATTGAATGATATAAGGACTCTTATCCATCATTAAATTTAGTTCAAGACTGTTGCAAGCATGCTTATAGTTTTATTGAAAACCTTGAGAAATATTATGAAGATGATAATTTTATGGATGTTGAGATCATGGAGGCTCTATATGAAAATCCGTTTCAACAATATGATGAGAACCTAGTGGATACCCATCAAGATGATCAGGAAATTTTGCAGCAGAATCAAGATCAGCAGGTTGAAGATGGTCATATGGCTGTAATTGATGAAAGAGAAGAGCTTGTTTCAGATCTGCCCACAGAAGAAGACCAGATTGCAGAATGTGATAATGTTAGGACAGCTACTTCAGAACTACATTCAGATTGTGATGACCAAGAATACCTTGTGCCGAATCCTATAAAGAAAAACTTGGCTGTTGAGATCATTTGGCATGAAGAAAACAAAGTTACAAATTTAAGTGCTCCCATTTCATCAGAACAGAGTCTTCATGAGGAGGTCATTCAGTCTGCTTATGAACAGCAAGGTGAGATCTTTGCTCAAGCAAGTGAAAAAGTTTCTTTGAGTGAATTTGTGGTAGATGATGTAAATGATAATATTGTGCTTGATGATATTGAAGAATGTAATAAGGAACTTGATAATTTGGTTGTGATATCATATGAAGATGACCTACCATATTGTCAAACTACAGAAGATCATAGCATACAGGGTTGCCTTTCAGATTCTTCATATGTCTCATGTGTTGAAATGTTTTTACAAGAGGAGATCTGCTCATCTACTTGTTCAGAATTTTTTGAAGCCCATGAGCATACTTTTACCGAAGCACATGATGAAGGCAAATCAAAATTTGAAGCAAAGGAAACCTTCTTCTTTCAACAAGAGGTAAAACTTCGTGTTTTTCAAGATCCAATGGCAGATCTGTTGCAGTCAGCAGTGAAGGTGATCATTGCAATATTCAGTGGTGAAGGAGATTATGGTCAACTATGTTTTTGGATGCTTAGTTATCAGTTTGTATTGTTGACCAGAAGATCTAATCAGGAGAATCAATCAAGAAGGCATCTGCTTGATTGGTTGCATTGGCATTTTGATATAGTTTGATGTATATTGTCTTGTAAGAAACACAGGTGGTTGTCATCATGATGTCAAATCTTGATGGACTGCTGCCCTTCGAAAAGCTTTGAAAAGTCTTGTTTTAAGTCAGTCATGAGTCATTTGTGTTTGGTCTGTTGAGTGAGTTTTTCAAGTTATTTCAGTTTGCCATCGAGTCGGTTTGAGTCAAGTTTCAGTTAAGTTTCAGTCAGTTTTCAGTCAAGTTTCAGTCAATAAATGAGTCAAAGTCTTGTGTCGTTTGCCGAAATAATGACTCCATAGCCCAATGGATAAGGCGTTGGTCTGCTCTCCCAAAGATCTGCGGTTCTTGGCACCTCCAAGGAGCTACCATCCCCATTGGAGCCAATGTTAGTGTCAGTCTTTCCAGCCTTCCTCCAGTGATCAAACATGCTCTTATAAAGTGATTTTGAAGTGTCAAGGTCAAATTTTGTCATTTCAGTGAGTCTTCAAGCAAAATTTGGTCACTAGGCATTAGGTCTAGGGTTTGCTCCCACTCTTTTCAAAGTTGCCCAAATGCCCATCTATGTCACTATTCAGCTGAGTTTATCATCATTCATAGGGTTGTCATTATCATCTCAGTGTCTAATGAGTCATTTTACACCTTGTTCATGCTTCAGTTGCGCCTAGGTAAGGTCATTTCCCTCTCCTAGGGTTTTGAAAGCTAATTTCTCTTGGACAGTTAAATCATTAACAAAACTTGTATCCAGATGTTCATACACCTTCCCCTATCCTTCATGTACCTTATCAAATGCTTCCCATCACTGAGATCCCTCAAATTCCTCATTTTTGCACAAACCCTAGTTTCTAGCTACAACCTGGCAATTTTCTAGGTTTGGCCTGTGTTTTGCCCTTTTGGACCCCTTCCCCTCACTCAATCTCTGAGATTCCACTTTCCCCTGCTTCCTAACATCCCTCCCCACTCCCAAAAATTTCCCCAAGAATTTAGAAGCCCCCTATCCCCTTCATTTCGCTCCATTTCGACAAAATTCCTTGTTTCACACATCGGGACAAGTCGCACTCAAATGATGTTCCAGAGCAACAAAAGATGAATTTTGGAAAACTGAGAGAATTTTTTGTCCATAACATGCCAAAAAATAAAAACCTCCTTCACTTTTTGCACAGGTGTCATGGTTTTAGAGAAATGTCAAAATTGCAATCACCAGATCCAAGGAGGTTGGCCAAGGCACTAAAACGACGGAAAAGGCCCGATCCACTCCAAATTTTGGCCAAAGCCTCTTTGACTGAGCATGGTACTTGATTGGGGACTCCCAGCCCAAATTTCAAGAAATTTGGAGAAAATTTTGTCAATTGTGAATTTTTTGTGCCAAACACAGGTTTTCCTCACCAACGGGTCGCGCGCCGCGCGCGACCTTTTCGTTGGGCAACTCATTTTTGGGAAAACTCAGAATTTTTGGATTTTTCATGCAAAGATACATTTTCTCAGCCATTTCCAAGAAATTTCACCAAGTTTTTGGCCTCCAAAAAGTCAAAAAACAAGCAAAAAATGACTGTCTGCCACCTTTTTGACACACATGAAGCAGTCTTGGGAGATTGCAATTTTGGAGGGGGAAATGACCACCAAATTCAGAAATTCCACTTGGGTTGGAAAGTAGACATCCAGACCTTTCCAACAAGCCCACTTTTTCCTCATTTGGACACCTGGAAGTACCTCAAAATAAGCTCCAAAGTAGCGCGACCCGTTCAGAAATAGGGCGCGACCCGTTGGGCAGTTTTCACAGGAATTCATCTACAGCTCAGGAATTCACCCAGCTTTGACCAGTTTTGACTTGTGATGGGATTTTTCACCCTCTTTGATGTAATTAATGTATTTTCATGTTGACATGACACTTATTTACCTATTCTAGAAGATTCGTTCATGAAATAACAAACATTTAATGAATGAATTGGTTTCCTAGCTTATAGAGGCAAGTTGTTTTGACTGCCTAGATTTTAGTGCTCAGTTTAGAATTGGTTGAAACAGTTCCTAGAAGGATGAGCTCGATCCCTAGAGGCAAGGAAAGGTGTTAGCTTGCCTATATTATGTATTTTCTTAGTCATTTTCAGAGGTTGGAGGGTTGGACTCTTGAGGGAGAAAGCTTCTATTGTATTACTCATTGTATCTCTGCAATTTTGGCAAAGGAAGAAAGACCAGGGTTTTGCAGTCCTTTTTGGGATTCTTGTGGTTACATGTATTGATGGTGTGTTTCTCTTTGTACTTGTAAGTTTGTTATGTGAATCATCTCCTTACTTTTCCTTCTGCAAATTAGGCAAATGAAGTGTTAAAGTAGAATTCATGATTGCCATGCTCTGCTTTTAAGTTTGCTTAATATTTATGTTTTCATCTGTCTAAAGAGAACCCTTGAAGGTTTCTTGCTCTCTTTAGCTCCTCACCGATCATTCCTATCCATTCACTTAATTCAAAGGCATCAATACAGTCTCCTACCTTGCCCCAAAGAACCCCCTGCAAAAACTGTGTCCAATCCCCGCACCCAAAATTGCCTTTCCCCAACTTTCCACCAAAACCCTAAAAATCCCAAATTAAACCTTTTTTAGCAGTTTACTAGCCTAAAATCAGTGTTCCCTTTTTGGTTATCTCGCCCATTGAAGATCTTTACCGAGACAGACCGGAGAGAGCCCTCTCCTGCCCCGTAGGGCTAGCTACGAGGCTAAGTGGTTTGATGTTGCCTTGGAGTTTACCTTTTTCAGCCTGAGGTGAAATTTCAAGCGCTAACACTTCCTATGAGTGGGTGCTCACAAAACAAATTGATGTAATAGAGTAGATGCTCTCATTGATATCAATAACAACAACAAGCTTTGGTGGTTTTTTCCAGGAAGGGTTTCCCCGTAAAACCTTGTGTCTCATGTGTATGATGCTGATGGTGTGTGCTTGATTGTTGATTTCATATTGTTGATTATTTTATGAATGGTTGGATAATTTGAATCAAAAAAGTAAATTGGCATAAAAAGTTAAAATTATCCTTATATTGATTCACCCCCCTCTCAGTATTATCATTTATTTCCAACAGAAACCACTAGCTCCACTTTCCTTTTGATATTGTCAACCTTTATCATCTTCTAGAGGTCCCAAACACTTTTTCAACCATAAACCAAAATGTTCTAAACAATAATATCACCACAACATAAAATTTAGTTTACCAGCATGAGGAATGTGGATAAATTCTCGTCACATCCTTCATTCGCTCCCATAGCACTAAATCTGTGTGGTTGAACCTATAGCCACTCCCATAGGCTCATCTTCCAGTGACTGAGGCCTTTCGGCTGCTCCCATACACGTTTCTCCATATGACTGTGGCTAAAGCTCAATTAAAACATCAATCCTTCAGCCCATAACCTCTGCCACCTATTGGATCATCTTCTTCAACTCCAGATGACACCTCCAAACTTCTGCATCAAGTCTACAAGTGATGAAATATGCTAAGAACAATTAAATAACATGAAAGACCAATTCTCCCAACCTTATTACCTTGACCAACACCTATAGCTCCTCAAGTATCAACCATACTGTTTCTAAACATCTCTAACACTTGTAGCAGCGTCTGTGACTCCTGTAGTAGCATCTCCAACTCTCACAACAACAACATCATGTCATGCAACTTCCTCCAACACTGATAGAGGCACCTCCAACACAAACAACCTCATCTCAACATATGTAGCAGTAATCCAATGTCTCCAAGACATATAGAGACATGTGCAACACCACAAGTAGCACTCCAACCACCTGCAGCAACAACATCTCCAATCAACATAACATGAACCAACATCACATGTAGAATCCATCTCCAAAACACTTCCACTAGGTCTAGTCATAAGTATGTTGACATCAATGCCAACTAACAAGACCATAACAATACCATCAACTGAACACTGTAACAACTAAACGCTCATCATACATCATGAGGTAGACAAAGGCATATGATGAAAAACAACAAGACCCTTTTGACATCAATTCCAACACTACAATGCCAACAATATATCATTATTTGGTTCGAGTATGCCTCACAACCAAAAAAAATGGATGCTCCTAGTAAGAAACTAAAAATATCTACTATGATGCATGAAGAAGAGGAAGAAATGCAACATGATATATCAAAATTACGAGACCAAGTGCAACAAATTTCATTCTCACAAAGAGTAACCAAAAATAAATTGGAAGCTATGAATGTTAAGATGGATGGTTTAGAAGTAAAAATCAAAAGGGACATGGAAGGTTTGAAGGATGGTTTAAAAGTATACATGGAAGGGTTGAATGAAGGTTTGACAAAGTTGTTGTAAGAAAGGCTTCCTTGTGGTGACAAGATATTCCATGAAAATAAGGATGAGGACAAAAGGAATATGAATTGTGATTGTACTAGGACTCCAATAGTGGGTTGAAGACTAACCACATTCCAAAGACTAATATGAGGAAGTTTGATGGAAAGGATTACATAAAATGGATATTACAAATGGTGCAGTTCTTTGATCTACATGATGTAAAACACACACAAAAGGTATGCATCACATCTCTCTATTTATAACCCAATCAATTTGTATGGTATAGATGGATTTGTTCTCGTAAATAACTTATCACTTGGAAAAATTTTACAAAGGAATTGATATCATGTTATGAGGATATAGAGAGTACTACCTTCTTTAGCCAATTGATAAATCTCAAACAAAGGGCTTCAATAATGAAGCACATTGAGGACTTCCAAAGATTGAATATCAAGGTACATGATATTCCAGAGGAACAAATGATTGATGGCTTCATAGGGACTTTAAATGCTAACATCCAACATAAGGTTCGCCTTTGGGAACCTAATTCATTGGAAAATGCATTTAGGGTGGCAAGAAAAGTTGAAAGAAAAATTATGGCAGCAAGGAGGTATACCACTCACAACTATAAAGATGGAAGTGTTATCACTCTTAGCTTCCAAAAAACTACAAGGATGAAACCACAACAACTTGAGGAAAGAAGAGAAAGGGGGCTTTATTATAGTTGTGATAGTAAATACGCTAAGGGTCATAATTGTGTTGAGAAGAAATCATTTTACATAGATTGTGAAGAGGAGGAAGAAAATGAACAATAACCTTCAAAAGAATAAGATATACACCAGGAAACAACCCCAGGGGTGGCAAAAGAAGAAATGAATCCGACCATATCTTGTAATGCATAGGTGGGAATTACCACTCCTCAAACTCTTAATATAGAAGGATATATCAAGAATAAAAAGGTAATAGTGATTATTTATTCAAGTAGTACTCATAATTTTATTCATTGTAAGGCAGTGAAGGATGTGAATTTCTTTCTATATCCAGGACCAGAGTGTCCAGTGATGGTTGCAAATGGAGGAACTATAAATTGAGCAGGGAAGTGCCATAATTTCAATCTAAATATGTGGGATTGTGCATTGAATATTACAATTTTCACCATTCCAATGGGTGGTGCGGATGTTGTTTTAGGAGTCCAATGGTTATAATATTTGGGGACAATAGATTTTAATTTTCAAGAACTTTTCTTGAATCTTTTCTTAGAAGGAAAGAAAATTGAATTAAGGGGTATCATAGGGAAGCCTACGAAGATAATCAGCTCTAATGGTATGAGAAAAATTTCAAGGAACAATGAGGTTTAATTACACAATTATGTTCAATAGATGTTCAAACATATAAGTCATCCATTTCTCTAGATCTCCACAGAGTCCTTGACAATCATTCCAAGGTTTTTGAGACTCCCAAAGGCTTCCCATCTATTCACGATCATGATCATGCAATTCACTTGATTCCAGGAAGTGTTCCTCCAAACATTAGACCTTACAGATATCCTTATGCCTAGAAGAGTGAAATTTAACGTATGGTTGCATAAAAGCTAGAGGTAGGTATAATTCAACCTAGTCAAATTTCTTTCTCTTCCCCAGTAGTATTGGTGCACAATAAGGATGTATCATGGCATTTGTGTCTGAATTATAGAAAGCTAAACAAGCTCACTATTAAAGATAAGTTTCTCATTCCTAACATTAACGAATTGTTGGATGAACTACATGGAGAAATTCACTTCATGAAGTTGGATCTATGTTAAGGATATCATCAAATTAGAATGAATACAAAATTGATTCTGGAAAAAAAAATCGAACTCATGAAGGTCATTATGAATTTTTGGTAATTCATTTTGGCCTTACTAATGCACCTTCCAAATTTCAAGGTTTGATGAATTCCACTTTCAAAATCTTCCTTAGAAAATTTGTGCTAATATTTTTGGTGATATACTAATTTATAGCATGTCTTGAAAAGATCATATTCAGCATGTTGACAAGGTGCTCAAACTATTGGAGGAGAAGCATTTGTATGAAAAATCCTCCAAATGTTTCTTTGGGGTACAAGAAGTGGAATATTTGGGTCATATTTTATTCCATGAGGTGTTAAGGCAAACCCTAACAAAATTAAAACCATCAAGGAATGGAAAAACCCCACAACCTTAAAGGAATCTTTGAGGATTTCTCCGGTTTACAGGTTATTATAGCAGTTTTGTTAATAATTATGGGAAGATATAAACACCTCTAACAACGTTATTAAAGAAAGATGCATTTTCTTGGACTCCATAAGCAACTAAGGACTTTGAACATATTAAAGAGGCAATGTGTCGATCTTTGATATTAGCTACAACCAAACTTCACAAGAACCTTTATTATGGAATATGATGCCTCAGGAAATGGAATTTGTGTTGTATTAATGCAAGAAGTAAGAACCATTTCTTTTGAAAGTCATCAAATCAAGGGAATTTATTTACCGAAACCTATTTATGAGAACGAAATGTTGGAAATACTACATGCATTGAAGAAATGACATCCTTACCTAATGGGAAGAATCTTCAAGGTAAAAACATATCATGATATTCATAAATATTTCTTGGAACAAAGATTATATTCAGAAGAGCAACAAAAATGGGTCACAAAGATGTTGGGTTATGAATTTTAAATCTTCTACAAAAAAAGGGAAGCAAAATGTTGTTGCAGATGCACTCTCAAGAAGGGATGAGGATGTTGAAGCATTGCTCTGTGCCATTTCTATTATCCAACCTGATTGGATAACTGAAGCAAGGGATGAATGGAAGAATGATGAATAGGTATGGACAATCATTCAAAAGTTGCAGCACGATCCCAATGCATCTGATTCATTTATTTGGAAAAATGATTCACTATGGTACAAATATCGCCTATATCTATGTAAGAACTCCAAACTTTTAAAAAAGGTTATTTTGGAATTGCACACCTCTCCTATAGGACGACACTCGATATTTTTAAAAACTTACCACAAAGTCAAGAAGGATTTTTTTGGGATGTACTTAAATCTAATATTCAGAAATTTGTGGTGGAGTGTTTGGTTTTCCAACAAAAAACAGTCGAGACAATTAAGACCCTAGGTATTTACAACCATTAGCCCTTCCAATTCAATGTTGGGAAGAGGTCTCAATGGATTTTATCACAGGTTTACCAAAGTTCGATGGAAATAGAGTCATCATAATGTTAGTTGATACAATTACCAAGTATGCACACTTTTGTGCACTATATTATCCTTTTAAAGCATGTACAATCACTATTGAATTTATGGAAACAATTAAAAAGCTACATGGAAACCCAAAAATTATTGAGAATGATAGAGATCCCATTTTCACTAGAAATTTTTGGACATAATTATTTTCTTGTATTAGTACTCAATTAACTCATAACTCATATTATCATCCTCAATATGATGGGAAAATTGAGATATTAAAGAAATGATTGGAAGTATATCTTTGTTTCTTTGTATGTGATAAACAAACACAGTGGATCAAGTGTTTACCCCTAAAGAAATGGTGCTATAACACTTCCTTCCATACCGCAGCAAAAATGACCCCATTTATGGTGCTTTATGTATATCACCCACCATCCATCACATCATATTTAAGAGATAATTCTAAGGTTCAAGCAATGGAATATCACATTAAGCATCAACAACAAGTTCTCCAACTCTTAAAGGATAACCTAAATCTGACACAGAATCAAATGAAACAATAGGCATATCAACATCACAGTGAAAGAAGTTTCGCTGTGGGTGATTGGGTATTTTTACAACTACAACCATACAAAAAAAGTCCCTCAAGTAAGCTAAGAAGGATAATAAATTGTCACTCAAGTATTATGGCCCTTACAAGGTGTTGTAAAAGATTGGTACTATGGCATATACATTGGAGCTACCTACATCTTCACGAATACACCCAATTTTCCATGTTTCATGCTTAACGAAGGTTATAGGTGACAAGCTTCCTATTCAAGCTATATTTCCATAAATTTATGAAGAAGGAAAAGTCATATTAGAGCTTGAAGCAATCATAGAAACAAGATTTTGATACCTACAGAACAGATCAATTTCAGAGTATCTCATTAAGTGGAAGAACTTACTTGCTGGAGACTGTTGGCATTATGAGACAAGTGTTGTCCTTGATGGCAAATAACATAGATGACAGATCATAGTGCAACAGGTCAGTAGCAAGGATTTGATGATCAGACTACAAGAATGAAGAGAGGAAAGTATATACGCAGGTTCACTAATGCAAAGCCGTGTATACATGCGGGTTAGACGTTCCAAAGTCGCGTATGCATATGCACGCACATTCATGCACGAAAAGGCACGTACATGTGGGAGAAGTTATTTTTGGTCCGTGGTATTTAGTCCTTGGTACTTGAACCTATGGTTTTGGACCATGGTATCTCGTCAGAAGTGTTGATCCCAAGTATTGGGTCCATGGTATTGATTTGTTATGGTTTTGGATCATGGTATTGAGTAAGGCATAAGACTATAAAAGGAGAAGAAGATCATTAGGTAAATGCATTGAAAAAGTCTTGAATATCTAATGAAGTATGAGATCCAGTATGCAGGTTATGGCTTTATGATGAATTGCTTGATCTAAGCTAAGGAGGAATCTCAACAGTGGATGGAGAACAAGATCTAAGGATAGATCGGGATCTAATGGCTTGGAATGAATCATCTCTATACGGTTTGATCTTGTTTAGTCTAGATCTGTATACTAACGCATGTAATGTTCTGTAAATATTATGATTTGGGTATGACTGATGTCTGGAACAGCTGCAACGCTCTGAGTTAATATTTGCAGATATGTACGTGGGTTTGGTTCATCGTAGTAGCATATACATTATGAAGTATGATATTTGAAGTTGCAGTTGGGTCTGATTGTTATTACAGAGTTTTGTTGTCTGCTCTGTGACTGCAGTTTGTTGATAGGGTTTTAGTGATTCAGTATTGGGTGATTCAGAGATTGATGATGCTAGTGTTGATTGATTTTGTGCCTCAATGATATTGATGGGTCCAGTATGAAAATTGGATGAAACGTGGCCTTCAGATTAATGTGTTGTGCTTCAGGAGTATCCAGTCTGAAAATGTATGAAACGTGGTACCTGGAGGAAGAAAGAGAAGGTTGTAGCCTTCTGTAGGTCGGCACCTACGTACTAGTACAAGAGCTAAGGGGGTGGTAGCTCCCTTCCAGTAGTAGCTGGAAAACGAGTAAAGATTGGAGCATTTCAGTAGGTCGGCACCTACATACTAGTAAATAGATCATCTAGTACAAGAGCTAAGGGGGTTGTAGCTCCCTTCCAGGAGAGTCTGGAGAACGAGAGAAGGTTGTAGCCTTCTACAGGTAGAAGCCTGCGTACTGGTATAAGACTGCACCAGTACAAAACTATTGTAAAATGAAGTTTCTTATTAAAAGAAGATAGAGACGACTTGCAGTGGGTGGTTTTCACCCACATTGAGTTTCCACCTTATATCATGGTATTCATGTGTGCTTCTTGTGTGTGATGATCTATTCTTTTTTACTGCACCTTCTTACTGTACATATGGTTAATGAAGTTCTGATGCACTAACTAAAGATCAACATTTAATGGATTAACTGAATCATAAGTATTCTGGATATACGCTAGTTGCATTAGACACAGTTGTGTATACACGCGGGTTCCATTAACTGAAGTAGCGTATATGTATCTAAGTAAGGAAATGAAAATTTTTTATTGATTTGATAATACTGATTCACCCCCCCCCCCCTTCCTCTCAGTATTATTCCCAACAATTGGTATCAGAGCAGGTCCTTTGGTAGAAGCTTGATCACTTGAAGGATATTCGTAGAATAATGGGAAAGAAGCTTAAGAAGAAAGCGCCTAAGAAGAAGAAGACATCTCAGAAGAACTATGACAGTGGGAGAATCGATTGGGGAATATGTAGGAGAAGCACTTTAGATTCAGAATCACTTCAGAATGAAGATGAACTATCAGGTATGAATTTTTTATCCTCTGGTTATAGATTTATCTATCCATTTGAAGATGATGAAAGTGATAGTGAAACAAATGAATTTTCTCTTATGGGTGAGAAAGAAAGATATCAAATAGAGGCAGAATTTAAAAGGCTTACAAACAAAATTAGAGATCAACAAGATCTATTGCACAAAATGGAATGTATCTCCAAAGAAGAAGTTACCAAACTAAAATCTCAACTAGAGGAAGGAAACAAGGTAAGGAAGCTATTCAAGGAAAAGGAAGATCAATGTCAAAAGTTGTAGGATGAAGTGACATCATTAAGAAATGAAGTAAATGAAAGGAGCACAACAATCATGAAACTCAGAGAAAGATCCGGTTACTATGAAAGTCTTGAAGCTACGATTCTCTTGCTAAAAGAAGATCTTGAAGAATCAAATAAGCAGAATAAAGAACTACTCCAAGCTCTTGAAAAACAAGAAAACGAATTTCTTGAACTAAGACATCAATTGGAAGAAGGAAGAAAACATGAAGAAGCAGTATCATGAAAAGGAGGAGCAACATCAGATTGAGGTCAATATTCTAAAAGATAACTTATAAGAAAAGGATAAGCTCTTACGATTTCAAGATAGTACTAAGACCTTGGATGATATTCTTAGTAGTCAAAGGTCTCCTGTTATCAAAATTGGCCTTGGTTTTTATGAATCTAGCTCACAAGGAGAGGCAAGGAAATCTAATGATAAATCTGAAATACTCAACAAGGAGATGAGAGGTCAACCCCATCAACAGCCAAGGAAAGAAATTCTTCAAAGAAATTCTTTTACTCCTCCAATGAATAATGTTGAATGTTATGTATGTCATAATCATGGACATATTGCAGCCAGATGCAGAAGAAGAAATGTTCAAGACTGTCATGAAGAAATATCATCACATTCCAGGTACTTTAATGGATATTGTTTTTCTTGCAATATGTTTGGTCACAAAGCTGCTAATTGCTACAAGAGGAATATGAACATGTAAGATGTTATGCATGTAACAAGCTTGGACATACAGCAAAGGAATGCAGGAACAAAGTATGGGCACCATACCAAAAGGAGAAAACATCATCATCACACTTGAAGACATGGAAGAAGAAGGAATTATAGTCAGAAAGATGTGGCACAGCACAATGTACAGACATAACAGACTCAAAGGGAGCTGAAAGTGTAAAACTTTAGTGTCCTAAATCATATGCGCAAGTTTCACAAAGGGAAGTCGCGTATATACGTGAGTTAGTCAGAGCTCAGTCGCGTATATGAAGAAAAGCAGTAGGGATAGGCTCAAAAAAAGAGTCTGATATGATTCAGTCCATTATTTGCTCTATTTGATAATGGTTACAATCTGCTAATGATTTGTGGAAATGTCTTGACATTTGTAAGATGTTTTAAAGTGTTTTGATCCTAAATTAATGATGATGTTGCCTTGATACTTCTTGCTGATATATGCATGATCAGATCTGACAGTTGGCACAGTTCAGGGGGAGCATATGCCTTTAATAATGCATTGTTGGCATTATGGTTAAGTAGTCCTTGGTGATGATGCTTATATGGCTAAATGATATATCTTGCTATGATATGGTTATGAGTTGTCCATCTCATATGATTCTTGGGGTTACATAGTTGATTTTCAGATCAGATTTGTGGTTGATTCTCTGATGATGCATATATGGTGCTTACATGGTGATACACAACTTCATTACTTGATGATGAGTCACTCATATGCTGCTGTCGTCATATGCATAAAGATCATATAATACAGTTATGATGCAGGATTCCTATAGTTCTTGGCGCTCATGTGGATGAGGATTGTTGATGTTGATGATATAAAGAAATCTTGACAAATGATCTTGAGCTCAAGATACATAGTGCTGGATACATGAATGACTACTCAAAGTTGCATTGTTGGAGACATGATGATGATGAGTTCTTACCTATGTGATGATAGGTTGAGACTTACATATGTTGATTGATGCAGATGTTCCCAAATGATGATACTTGGATCATGCAAATCTTAATGTTGATGAGATGACTATGGTGTTTTTCACATATGATATAATGTGAATGATTTTATGATGATGATCAAAAGGATGAGTTGATATCTATATGCATACATACCTTGTTACAAGACATTTATAGGTTGTTGATCTGGAAGTGGTTGTACGCGAGTTTTATGAAGAACATCCACGTATATACGCCTGTTTCTGTGGATACAATCACGTATATGTTGGTTTGATTTGATTTCCGGTGGAACAGGTGCAGAAGGAGAACATGGTTGCTGATCTGAATGATGATTGACAAATGCTGCTGATGAATTTCATAGAATTGTTTTCTTATCAAGGTCATGTAACGGCCTATGTTGGTTTCCCCACTATGCCTGGGATGAATAATATAATGTACTTATTTGTCATATGTAAACTTCTGGTGTATCCCCACTTGGTTGGGAGATGGATGTATGTATGAGTCTTTGGTATAGAGTCATGTTCTTTTTGTAGAACATCTTTTTGCAGACCTTGCTTACAGTCAAGGGGAGCATGAACAGCACACTTCAGCAGAACAGAGCATTCAGCATGTACTCAGAAGGAGCATGGACAGATTGGTACACTTTGGCATATACAAAGGGGGAGCTCATTCAGAGATTTCAGCAGGTACTCAAGGGGAGTATGGACAACAGAATGTTTATCAAGGAAAGAGAATATCTTGGTCCACCCTTTGCCCTTGATGTCAAAGGGGGAGAGAGATTTGGTGTTGTTGCCATCAAGTCCAAAGGGGGAGATTGTTGGCATTATGATGCATGTGTTGTACTTGATGGCAACCCACTCGTAGAAGAACATCTCACTTATTTATAACTAGATGAATCTACAGAAGAGATATCAGATGTGACTGAATGCATGGGATGCCGGACAACTCAAAGGAATCAGATGACAGTTCTCAGTATGACAAGTTAGCTTTGCCATCAAGTCCAAAGGGGGAGATTGTTGGCATTATGAGACAAGTGTTGTCCTTGATGGAAAATAACACAGATGACAAATCATAGTGCAGCAGGTTAGTTGCAAGGATTTGATGATCAGACTACAAGAATGAAGAGAGAAAAGTATATACACAGGTTCACTAATGCAAAGCCGCATATACACACGAGTTAGACGTTCCAATGTCGCGTATGCGTATGCACGCACATTCATGCACGGAAAGGCGCGTACATGTGGGAGAAGTTATTTTTGGTCCGTGGTATTTATTCCTTGGTACTTGAACCTATGGTTTTGGACCATGGTATCTCGTCAAAAGTGTTGATCCCAAGTATTGGGTCCATGGTATTGATTTGTTATGGTTTTGGATCATGGTATTGAGTAAGGCCTAAGACTATAAAAGGAGAAGAAGATCATTAGGCAAATGCATTGAAAAATTCTTGAATATCTGATGAAGTATGAGATCTAGTATGCAGGTTATGGGTTTATGATGCATTGCTTGATCTAAGCTAAGGAGGCATCTCAATGGTGGATGGAGAACAAGATCTAAGGATAGATCGGGATCTAATGGCTTGGAATGAATCATCTCTATACGATTTGATCTTGTTTAGTCTAGATCTATATACTGACGCATGTAATGTTCTGTAAATATTATGATTTGGGTATGACTGATGTCTGGAACAGCAGCAACGCTCTGATTTAATATTTGCAGATATGTACACTGGTTAGCTTTGGTAAAAGCGCGTATGTACGCAGGTTTGGTTCATCGTAGTAGCATATACATTATGAAGTATGATATTTGAAGTTGCAGTTGGGTCTGATTGTTATTACAGAGTTCTGTTGTCTGCTCTGTGACTGCAGTTTGTTGATAGGGTTTCAATGATTCAGTATTATGTGATTCAGAGATTGATGATGCTAGTGTTGATTGATTTTGTGCCTCAATGATATTGATGGGTCCAGTATGAAAATTGGATGAAACATGGCCTTCAGATTAATGTGTTGTGCTTCAGGAGTATACAGTTTGAAAATGTATGAAACGTGGTACCTGGAGGAAGAAAGAGAAGGTTGTAGCCTTCTGTAGGTCAGCACCTACGCACTAGTACATCAGCTAGTACAAGAGCTAAGGGGGTGGTAGCTCCCTTCCAGTAGTAGCTGGAAAATGAGTAAAGATTGGAGCATTTCAGTAGGTCGGCACCTACGTACTAGTAAATGGATCGTCTAGTACAAGAGCTAAGGGGGTTGTAGCTCCCTTCCAGGAGAGTCTGGAGAATGAGAGAAGGTTGTAGCCTTCTACAGGTAGAAGCCTGCGTACTGGTATAAGACTGCACTAGTACAGAACTATTGTAAAATGAAGTTTCTTATTAAAAGAAGATAGAGACGACTTGCAGTAGGTGGTTTTCACCCACATTGGGTTTCCACCTTATATCATGGTGTTCATGTGTGCTTCTTGTGTGTGATGATATGTTCTGTTTTACTGCACCTACTTACTGTACATATGGTTAATGAAGTTCTGATGCACTAACTAAAGATCAACATTTGATGGATTAACTGAATCATAAGTATTCTGGATATACGCTAGTTGCATTAGACACAGTTGCGTATACACGCGGGTTCCATTAACTGAAGTAACATATATGTATCTAAGTATGGAAATGAAAAAGTTTTATTGATTTGATAATATTAATTCACCCCCCCCTCTCAGTATTATTCCCAACAAAGACTCCACATGGGAGTATGGTATTTTATTCAAAAGAATCCATAACTACTTAAGTGTTGAGGACAACACGTTTTTGTAGGAGAGGGGCATGTTAGGTCCCTATAGTGCTACTGTATCCCCCATATTGATATCGTTGTGCCCCATAAAAGCCCAATGTTTGTATTTTTGTGCCTCATAGAATCCAACTATTTCTATTGTTATGCCCTTGCATTATTATTGTTATGTAGGCCCTAATTATTTTTTGACCCCTTAGACTCCTATATATACCAAGGAGGTATTGTCATTTGAATCATCTAAGAATTTTTCATTTATGTCATGTAAAGGAGGTTTCGCCCTCGAAGAGGCTTATTTTCAAGTCGTTGATTTATCTTTTATTTTATTTTATGATCTAGTTACATAACAATAGGGCCCTTCCCCCCATTACATTGGGCTGAAATTTGACCCTTGATTGCAACCCTCCTTAGGCCTAATTCAACCTCCACTTGTGGCTAAGGTATGTTCTTTCCCCTACAACCCAAAAAATCCCTTTATTCTATTTCTTCTATGGCATAATGCAACCCTATATTGTGACCTAAATATACCCTTAAATAGGCCTCCTTAGAAACCTACTTTCTCAACCCTAAAATGACAACAAATCACCACAAAAGAAAGATGAAACAATAAACCCCTATAAAACTAGCCCCCTTTCTTCATATTTGCATAACTGCCCTGGGCGTCAGAAATATTAGAAAAAATGTGCGTGAGAGAGATCCTTCCTTGGAGCGAAGACAAGACCTATTTATAATAGTCGAGTAGTCTTCTAGAGGGTATGACCTAGCCTAACTATCATGGAGCCAACCTTACAAAAATTTGAATTTTGAAGACGAGTTAGCCTCCAAAAATTTTAATTAATTTCCTCAAAAAATAATCCTTCTTAGCCAGTCGATTTGGGCTAGGAAAATCCTCATTTTGAGGGTTGATAAACCCACCATATTTTAAGAAAATATTTTGAAAATAAAAATCATTATTTAATCAATCAACAAGCTTCCATGGTCATCTCCTTTGGGGCTTCTTGACCACGGAATGGGACTCCAACTTTGATGAAGCATATCTCCTCAACTGTGAGGATTTATAGAGCATGGCACCTACTAATAGAATCAATACAACGAGAGGAATCAAACTTAAGATGATATCTCTTGTAGAAACACTAAAATTATCATCCAAAATCTTCATCAAAAGCAGGGCATCATGAATACGTCACAGGAGATTCTTGACCAAAGGAGCTTCCAATCAATGCTTCCTTTGACAAATATTAAGAAGTGTTAAAATCTTGATGTTGGCATCAATGACAACACCATTCAATAATCTCCCCCTTTGTCATTGATGGAAACATACAAACTCCCCCTTAATCATTGCTCGCCCTATATTCATGCTTTTGATTTTCTTCTCCTGATTTCCCTCCCATTTTGACATCAATGGAAAAGTTTTACTCCCCCTAAAAAAATATATTCCTTTGTCTTCCTACAATATGCCTTTCTTCCTTTCACTACTTTTCTACATCTAACATGTTATGCCTTTCATGGCTTGCCACAACTAAGTCTACTTATCAATTGCATCAATGAAAATAGGTCCTTTTGTAAACCTTCAATCTTGAAGACCAACTTTTTCTCCTTCCCAAGTCTGTTAATTCATAAGTTGACTTATCTTCCCATGATTTTGACTACTGGTCTTACACCTTCTTCACATTTTTTATCTTCCAAACTACCAAAGGATAGATATTCAACCATCGCGACTTATACTCCTATTCTTCAATATTTACAGGACAGAGAGTCATCAAGCCAGATTCTTCAGACTAATGTATAAACCAACTCTACAGTTGGATCATCTTGAGCCTTTATATATCCCATTGTAGATCCATCATGACCTTTTGAATTTACAAAACCTTAGAGCAATACCACTGAGAATTCTTCAGTCACCTGATCTTCTTGCTTTTTCTTTCTTATCCAAATCTTCTTGTACCTTATATTAGATTTCTCCTTCATGGAAGATTCCATATTTCATCTGCAATCATGAGCTATATGTCCATATTTATGGCATTTGAAAAACTGTATATGGTACCTGAATGATGGTGCAACTAACATATACTTTTTGTTGACGAAGCCATTTAAATTTATGCCTTGTGCACCTGCACGCCTTCTTCTAGGTTATTTATAGTGGCCTTGATAATCATCATTACCATAAACTTTGTAATTCCTAGCCTTGTGCCCAAAGTTAGTAGATGAGAAACAATAACCATTAAATATACTAGCATACCTCAATGGAATGGATTGCCTCGGTGATCTCCTGAATACATTCTTTCTTGGAGGAGGTACAACTTT
Source organism: Pinus tabuliformis (assembly GCA_031772625.1). Taxonomy (NCBI): domain Eukaryota; kingdom Viridiplantae; phylum Streptophyta; class Pinopsida; order Pinales; family Pinaceae; genus Pinus; species Pinus tabuliformis. The sequence continues at coordinate 853,324,197 of CM062809.1, read as the reverse complement.
TTGTTGATTCTTGTCCTTTATTACTTCAACATTACTTCTTGGAGAAACAACATTTTCAACCTTCTTCTGAACTTTAATTAGATTTGGCCTTTGAGGGATTTTACTATCAGGCTTCTCTTCAACCTTTCTTTGTGGGGGCTTGGATTTTGTGCCTTCATTGCACGGAGATTCACCTGCTTCTTTGGCCTCCATCTTTAACTGAGAAATTTATTGATCCTTCTCATTAATGACACAGTTTTTCCTTTTTACATCTTGCAATTTCTCCTTCTACCATTTCTTGAGATTGTTTATTTCATCTAGAGAAACATGAAATTACTTTGGCTTTTGACTAAATTTTATCTCATGTTGTTGAACAAATTCCTCTAATTGGTTTGTCAATACTTTATCTTTCCTCTCTTCTTCCTCCACTTGAATTATTAGAAGGGAAACTTCTTCTTCAAGTATATGATTCTGCCTCCTTGCTTTGTTAAGATCGCATAAGTAATTGATTAATTATACCTCCATGTTGACTATTGCTTCTTCTTCATCATCTATTTCATCTTAATCACAAACATCATCATCTTCATTTTAACCTACATGCTTCTTTTAGTAGAGATTGTGAAGCTTCTTCCAAATCCTTTTGGCTAATGAGCATTGATCCACTTTGGATTTCACAGAATTTGGCAGAGCACTAAGAATTGAATTCATGTATTTTGTATTGTACCTTCTAGATTCATTAGTAGATATGTCTCTAGAAATAATAGAGTTCCATACATCATATTCATGAGATTTCAAATAGACTTCCATTCTCAATTCCCATATATCCTTGCAAATGCTAATCTATAAATAAATCACTTTGATTCTAATTGTTGGAAATACTGAGAGGGAGGTGAATGAATATTTCACTTCAATTAGTTAATTTACTCCAAAGAGAATTTATTATCATTATAATTACATTAAAACATAAATCATCAACACCATTCAATAATGCACAACATCAAAGACAATATACAAGATATTTTTAGGTGGAAACCCTTCTAGGAGAAAAACCATTGAATGCGTCTTAATATAGAGCTTTAAATATTACATCAATAGGAAGATCCAAATTCCAGCCTTCTCCAGCTACAATTTGAAGGAGGCTTCAACCCCTTGATTTATTTATTAGCTCCAACTGAAGGGTCACTCCAACACCCCAATTTACTAGCTCCAACTAGAAGATGCTCCAATGCGCTAATTTACTAGTTCCAACTAGAAGGATGCTCCAACACCCTAAATTTATCATGTCTTACTGAAATCATGCTCCAACCTACCCTCTCACCACCCTTCTTCCCTGAAGTGTTCTCAGGCTCCAACCTGAAGGAGACTACACTCTTCACCTTGCACCACCCTGCCACCCTACGTAGCAAGCCACCACTTGCCATGAAGTTTCTAAACATCAATTCATCATAGCATACCACATTTGACAATTTTTAGACTTGATATGCCTATGTTCAATATCAACATAAAAACCTTTCTTTTGAATCCATTGAGCTGCAACACTACCATAAGGTCATCTGAAGCAACACTGAACCATATTCTCTGCTCATCAATGAGATCAAAATCCTTTTTGCTCATAAACGCTAGCTCATCAACTACATGTGAGCCTTAAACAAAACAAAAACTCTACTCATCAACAATAACAACCTTTCAATCCCTAGCAAAATTCTGATCTACCACCATTCAAGATATTCTTAGTGCATCAAGCGACGTCTATCAATAGTCCTAGTATTACTAGTAGTACAATTCTTGCAGTTAGCTTCAAAACATCAACATTTGCACCATAGACTCTCTCTTGACTTAACACATTCGACAACAAATCAACAATCAAAGTGTCAATATCTAACAAACCTCATCATGGAATCAAGTATATGGTGGCTATATGAACTTTGTAGTACATATTCATTGACAAAACACTGGTACTAAAGGCATTGTTAGCTAAAAACACTCACTCTCTCTTTATATGGTTAAACTACAAAACCCTAGTGGCATACCTTCATCATACAATACTCATTAGCAGCATTCCCAATACACAAAAATACTTTGCAATAAAGCACTCAACCAATATTACATGACTTTATGTGGCATATGCTCATAAATTTTTTTTTACCAACAAGACAATAATTCTTTTCACTCTTCAACACATCAAGCCTTAATCTCAATAGTTTTGTTCCAACCTTATTTGTATCAATTTTTCTTATGATAAAAACCTTAAAATCATCATCAATAATTTGTTTGCATGATCCCTGTGAGAGATTTATTGCTATCGGTCTTGTTATTCAAAAATTCTTCAACAATCAAATAAGTGGTTGTTGGGTGTGTGTTATATTCTTTCCACGATTAGTTGCACGCATGGGGGGGCAAAAATATCCAATGTTTGTTGTGTCGGGCGCAGAAGGGGGGTCACAGGGGGGGCGTAGCCCCCCTGCATGGGGTCAAGGGTAGTGCCCTGGGAAAAAAAAATTGGACCCTATAGTAGGTGGGTGGACCTATCAATGGTTTTGCGCATGGGTTTTGCACATGGTTTTGGGAAAGATGGTTTTCTACCCATGGTATTTTGTAGATCTGTTCAAGGAAATTACAGTTATGTTCTAATATAGGGTTGATGGATTGGGGTTTATGAATGATTTGGCATGTATATACATGTATTGTAACATTGAAACGAACATAATGAAAAATCAATCTGGTAGTGTCGGTTTTGGGATCCAGGGGAAAATCTATGTGTATTTGTTTTTTGTTTATCTCCATTGTATATTTTCTATTTTTAAGAATTTAATTACAGGTAATTTATGTACAAGGTTAAAACCTAAATTTGGTATCAAATTTGTTTAAGCTTCAAGGGGATGCCTTTGCTACTGAGGGGTTTTTCTCGGGCCTGTGGTAGACCTTGTGCAGTGGGAGATCTGCGGGATCGATTCTTATGGTGAAAGAAGACGGAGAGCAGTGGAAAAATAGGGATCGAGAAATTTAATGGTTGGTGGGCCCCAGTATTGCAGCAATAATGCTGCAACTCCTGGGACTCCCTTCTTTAATTTTATCAACCCGGTAGTTCGTAACAAACTTAGAAGCGACGGTGTTGTATGCACAAGTACTAGCTCTTGCCACAGCTGTCACTTGGTCAGCTGGCACAAGTCCGCTAGGAGCTTAAGCCAACTTCTATTTGCTCTTAGAAGAAGATTTTTAACTGATGGATGAAATCTAACTCAAAGGAGGCTAATCTACTTGCAGAAAGAAACTGAAAGCGGAAAGGAAATGCAAACCCTAAAAAACCCTAGTTTTACCGGCTAGCCCTACTGATGCAAGAAAGGGGATGCAAGCTACTGAAAGAGATGCCATTGACTTCTAGGAAGGTAAAATGCATGTTTATAAGCTACTTCTATTGTAACATCTGAAAGAAAAATCTTTTTGTATTTTTGAATAAGTTGTCAGAATTATCATGCATGTGATTTAACTATTTTTGTCTGTGCAGAGGTGGATTGGCGAGAGGGAATGCTTGGAGGAGGTCGGGAAGGTTCAGAGAGGGCCTAAGGGGTCCCTAACATCCTTCCAAAGAGTTTCACAGAGTTTGGCTATCAAGAAACCTCATTCGTGAGCTTCTACAGGAAGTCTGCAAGGGTTCTACAGGATGTTCTGGAATTTCTACAGGATGTCTGTAATTTTTCTACAGGATGTTCATAAATTGGATTTTGGAGGATGGATGGAGGAAGAAAGATGAAGGAGTGGGTATGGAGGTGAGATAGGGGTGTGAGGATGTCCAGGACTTGGTGAATGAGGCTGAAGAGTGGCTAAGGCGATTGGGTTGGTTCAAAGATAAGAGAAGCAATGTTGTGTGAGAGTATAGGAACTAGGGCAGAGTGTGAAAACGTACCAAATGAGAGGCAAGAATCTAAGTTAGGGGATGGAGCAGATGGAATTGATGGAGTACAGGTGGATGGAGAGGTATTATAGGTGCTCTGCACGTTATCTTTCGAATTAGACAAATGAAGACTTGGAAAATCAAGAAGCTAATTACTTTGACCTAATCTGACCTAGATAACAGTAAAGAAATGGAACAGAAGTTTATTTGCACTGAAACCGTGTATACCAACTATGCAGCAAAGTAATCAAGACTCTGAACATGTAACCAACTTCTGCAAATAAAAATTGAACACTAATACTTGCATGGCGAAGCAAAGACTGTGTTTTTGTTGGCAGCAAAGTCACCTTGATCCCAGCTCCTGATCCCACTGAGGGAGAGGTGAAATCAGAGGTGCTTGATGGCATTTTTCTGAAGCTCTTCCCTATTAATAACCTAACAACTCAATCTGAACATAAAAATCCTTTTTAATCATCAAAAGCAATCTAAATAACAACGCAAGATTTAAATCTAAATAGCAGATTTTATTCTAAGAATGCAGCAAAAACACATAAAGATAAACAAATGAGGTACTGGCACTTGAGATGGGCCCAACCCCAAGAGCTACAACCTCGTAAGAGATATTTAGAGCTGGTGCAAAGCTGGATTCATCTTTATTGATCAAAAGAATAGTTACATTCCAAAAATTGTCCACAAGGAAAACTTGAAAATGTGCTGAAATGCAGAGCTAACCTACTGCCTAAAAAATGACTAAAAATCGAACTACAAACTAGCTAACTTCTGCGTACAAAGTGACTAACTGAAATGAGGCCCTAAGCCCTCTTATTTATACAAATTGAGGACCCCAACAGCCCTCCTAAACTTTATGAACTCGGCTGCCAAAACTTGTAGCTAACAGCACTTTTACTAGCACTTGCTCGGCTGCCCTTGTGATAATTGATTTGGTGGCCCTTGAACTCCAAGATGATGGTGGAGAATTTGAGGTAAGGGCCCATAAATGAAGGGGACACCTTCCTACAAATCCTCTCCCTTTTTCTTCCACGAATTTGGCTGCCAAGTGCTCATTAAAACCTTTGATTTTGTCTCAAAATTGACTAAAAATCTGCACAAAGCACCCATTAGACTTGTTGGCATAATGACTAACCCAATTCACTCTATTAGCATAAATATAATAAAAAACATGCAATAAACTAATGAGCATGGTGGATTAAGTCGAATTAGGAGGTTGAATGAGCCCATATAATTATCCATTTTTGGGGCTCATCAATGGTCATATTTTTGAGTTGTGGAAACTCAAGATGGAGGATCTGTTGATCGATACAGATTAGTTGATCATGGTAGATACAAGTACTAAACCAACGACAATGTCGGCAGAAGACTGTGGTGAAGTTGGATCGAAAGGAAAAGAGCATAATACAATTGTGTATCTCTAATTCAGAATTGTTGAATGTATCAGGGGAAGCTACAGCAAAGGATTTGTGGGTCAAGTTATGGAATTTGTACCAATCTAAGTCTTTGGTGAACAAATTATTCCTGCAGAAAAATTTGTATAACATGAGGATGAAGGATGGAGAATCGGTGACAAAGCATCTAAACACCTTTAATATTGTGGTAAGCATGTTTTTATTTGTTCGTATAAAAAATTTAAACCAAGATAAGTGCACGGTTTGTTGTGCTCTCTACTAGATTTGTGGGATAGTTTGGTTGTTGCAATAGGTAGCAATACAACTACCTTGAAGTTTGATGAAATAATCTCATCCTTGCTATTAGAGGATATGAGACAGAAAAATATGGAGAGCCAGAATGGAGAAGCCTTATCTGTATGAGGATAGTCCCATAACAAAAATAGAAATAAGTCCTCGAGTGGGAGATCTAAATCTCCAGGAAAACCTATAAAGGTATGTTGGAAATCGAGAAAGGAAGGGAAATTCAAAAAGGACTGTACATCTAAAGCTCCTAAGAAAGGAAATGGATTTGATGATGCTCCTTCTGTAGAGGTGAAAACCACCTGAGATGAAGGTGGGGATGTGTACTTGGCTTCTTCTTCAAGTATATGTGTAGATCATGAGGCATGGTTGATTAACTTAGGTGCATACTTTCACTCCACTCCCCATAGGGATTGGTTTTGCAAGTATGATAAATATAATGGTGGTAATGTCTTCTTAGGGGATGACAGGAAGGCTCAAATCATCGGATGCGAAAAAATCAAGTTGAAGTTGCAAGGTGAAAGGATTAGAACACTTTTAAGTGTTCTTAATATTCCTACATTGGCCAGAAATTTAATTTATATAAGCAAGATGGATGATGCAAGTGTAAAAAAAGTGTTCAAGAAACATACCTACAAGATGGATGGTGCAGGTGTAAAAACAGTGTTCGAGAAAGATACATGCAAGATGGTTCGGGGAGCACTGGTATTGATGCGGGGAGTTTAGATTGGAACTATGTACAATATTTTGGGTAGTATTGTTATTGATGAGTGCAACAGTTATGTGGTTCCTGAAAGTGGAGCAGAAAATATTGTGGTCCCTGGAGAAAATACCATGTTATGACATCAAAGGCTTGGATATATTGAAGAGAAGGGCCTTCGGATGCTTCATGGTAATGGTATGGTAGAAGGTATGTCTAATTTCTCTCTGGATTTTTATTTTAGTGAACATTGTGTGTATGGGAGGCGGATTTGGGTGAGTTTCCTCTTTGGTGCTAAGAGGGCAAAAGGGATATTGGAGCTTGTGCACAGTAATGTGTTTTGACCTCTGTCAGTACCATAATTGGGTAAATTCATGTACTATGTATCATTTATAGATGGATTATAGAGGAAAACATGGATATATTTCCTCAGGAAGAAATTTGAAGTCTTTGACAGGTTAAATAATTTAAGGCTCTGGTGGAAAACTATACAGAGAAAAAGATAAAGGTGTTGAGGACAGATAATGGTGGAGAGTTCTGCAAGACTCAAAATTTTAAGAGTTTTGTAAGAAGTGTGGTATATCACGATAGAAGAATACTCCATACACACCTCAACAAGAAGGAGTTGCAGAAAGAATGAACATGACATTGATGGAAAAGGAAAGAAGTGCTCAATGGTGCCAAGTTAGGACAAGAATTGTGGGCAGAGGCAATGGAGACTGCATTTTACCTAGTTAATACATCACCTTCATTAGCATTGGAGGATAAGACTCCACCTGAGGTATGGACTGGTAAGAAACCCTCTCTTTCACATCTGAGGGTATTTGGCTATGATGCATATGTACATGTTCCAAAGGATAAAAGAACCAAGTTGGATAATAAATATGAAAGTACATATTTATTGGGTATAAGGACAGTTTAAAAGGTTATAAGCTTTGGAACTCAGAAACAGGGAAGGTTGTGTACATCCGATATGTGGTGTTTAGAGAGGTGAAAGATGTTATTAAACATGAAGTCCTACCAAAGTAGCCTGAGAAGATAGATTTTGAGCTAAAGGAGGAAGAATCAGAATCTACAGCATAATAGGAAAAAAGATGAAGAACCAAAAGCTCCAGTTGTGAGAAGATCAAATCAAGAAAGAAGGAAACTAGAAAGGTATAGTCCATCTACCTTTTATTCAAATTTTTCTTTTTCTATTACTGATGATGATCCCAAAACTTCCAAGGAGGCAATACATTCAAAGGATTGAAAACTATAGAAAGAGCTCATGCTTGATGAAATGACATCTTTGGACAAAAATGAGGCTTGGGATCTAGTGGAGTTTTCGGTTGGAAGGAAATCCATTGGAAGAAAATGGGTGTTTAAGAAGAAGATGTATATAGAAGGCAAGGTGGAGAAATACAAAGCTTGATTGATAGCAAAAGGTTATTCCTAGGTGTCAGGAATTGATTTTGGTGATATTTTTTCCCCTATTGCCAAGGTAGCTTCTGTTAGATTACTTTTATAAGTTGTTGTTGCTTTTTATTTTGAGGTAGAACAGATGGATGTGAAGACAACATTTCTTCACGAGGATCTGGAAGAAGAGATCTACATGAAGCAAGCAGAAGGCTTTGTGGTGAAGGGAAAGAAAGAACTGGTATGCAGGTTAAAAAAGTCTTTGTATGGGTTAAAACTGTCACCAAGGATGTGGTATCAGAAATTTGATTCATATATACGGGGACTTGGCTTCACCAGAAGCAAAGCAGATAACAGTGTGTATTTTAAATTAATTAGTGACCATGTTATTTATCTGGTCTTCTATGTGGATGATACGTTGTTGATTGGAAATAACAAAGAAACTATCCATGATTTGAAGGCCCAATTGTCCTCCAAATTAGACACGAAGGATCTTGGTGTTGTAAACTATATTTTTGGAGTGGAAATTAAATGATATGGGAAAAAGAGGAAGCTTTTGTTAAACCAAAGGAAGTATGTTGAGACAATACTGTAGAGATTTAATATGCAGGATAGTAAAATCGTGAAGGTTCATATTCGTGTAGGTGTAAAGTTATTTATTGAACAGTGTCCCAAGATACAAGAAGAGGAAGAGGGCATGTGTTGGGTCCCTATAATACTAGTGATTACCCCATTGTTATTTTTGTGGCTTTATATTATTATTGTTAGGTCGGCTGGATTATATTGTGACTCCTTAGACTCCCATATATAGAAAGGAGGTTTTGTCATTTGTATCATCCAAGAATTGTTCATTTATGTAATGTAAAGGAGGTTGCCCCCTCGAAGAGGCTGAATTATAAGGCGTGGATCTCTCTTTTCTATCTTTTTGTGAGCTTGTTTCATAACATTTGGTATCAGAGCTTTGGATTCTAGGGTTTCGCTGCTCCAAACAGGTCATCGTGGAATTTTCGCTATAACTTTTTTCTGTGACGTTTCAGAAGTCGCAAAAAAAACCCATTTGAGAAGAAATCGCGCTGAACCTTGGGTCTGAATTTCGGAGCTTTTTGCACGATATTTGCGGAGATATGATCTGAGGAAGTTGGTCTTTTTGCAGACTCTTGAATTACATTCAAAACAGGTGACCTGGGAAAAATCGTCATAACTTTCTCTCTGGGGATCAGATTGAAATTTCGTAAGAAGGTACAGAAAGAGGACAGACTGTAGTTTCTTGTGTGTGTGTTTCAGATTCAAAGGTTGAAACAGTGACTCGTGGCATGTCATACAAGTTCGCTCTACTGAACCCGTCTAAAAGCAAGTCATTGTGGGAGATTTCACATAACTCTTCCTTGGAGAATCCAATTTGGCTCAGACTTGTGGCATTAAAAAGAGGACGCAGAAGGCTACTACAGCTAGCAATTTCAGAACTGGATGATCCAAAATTACAGAGATACATCAGATTCAATATCAGGCTTCTATAAAGTGAAAAAAGGTGTGTAGTTTTTTTTTTTAATTTTTGTGTAAGCTTGGTTTAACGGAATTCAAAGGGCATAGTAAAGCATTATTATCAGTAACTGATGCCCCGAGGAAAGAAAATGCAAACACCTAGTAAGGAACCTGAAAGCTCTAGCATGACTCATGAAGAAGAGGAAGAAATGCTACATGATATATCAAAATTACAAGAACAAGTGCAACAAATGTCACGCTCACAAAAGTTAACAGAAGCTAAGATAAGTGGCGTGGAATCTAAGATAAATGGCGTGTAATCTAAGATAAAGGGCATGGAAGCTAAGATGGAGGATTCGATGGCAGATTTGAAGATAGATTTGAAGGCAGACATGGAAGAATTGAAGAAGTTGCTACAAGAAAGGGTCACTAATGGTGAAAAGGTAGTAAAGGAAACTCATGATGAGAACAAAAGAAATGTTAATCATGATTCCATAGACGCTAATGTTGGATCGAAGAATCACCATATTCCAAAAATCGATATGAGGAAGTTTGATGGCAAGGATCCCGCCACATGGATATTACAGATGGAGCAATTCTTCGATCTCAATAATGTGCAAAACGCACAAAAGGTACGTATGGCAACTGTATATTTGGAACCAAATCAGTTTGTATGGTATCAATGGCTTTGCTCTCGTAAACAATTTATCACTTGGGCAATTTTTACGGAAGAATTGATAGCACATTATGAAGATACAAAAAGCAACACTTTTTTTAGCCAATTGATAAGTCTCAAACAAAAGGGTTCAGTAATGGAGCACATTGAGGAGTTCCAAAAATTGAACATAAGGGTAAAAGATATTCCAGAGGAGCATAGGATTGATGTGTTCATAGGGTCTTTAAAGGATAATATCCAACATGATGTTCGCCTTTGGGAACCTGATTCATTAGAGAAGGCATTCAGGTTAGCAAGAAAAATGGAAAGCAAAATTATGGCAACCAGGAAGCATACCACTCACAACTATAAAGACGGAAGTGTTGTTGCCCCTAGTCTTCCACAACCTATAAGGTTGACACCACAACAATTGGAAGAAAAAAGAGCAAAAGGGCTTTGTTACAGTTGTGATAGCAAATACACTAAAGGTCATAAGTGTGCTGAGAAGAAATTATTCTACATAGATTGTGAAGAGGAAGAAGAAAAGGAGCAAGAAAGGTCAAAAGAAGAAGATATACTCCAGGAACAAAGCCTAGATGAAGAAAAAATAAATCCGACCATATCTTGTAATGCATTGGCGGGAATTACCACTCCTCAAACCATCAAGATAGAAGGACAAATCAAGAAGAAAAAGGTAATAGTGTTGATTGATTCAGGAAGCACCCACAATTTTATTCATTGTAGGGTAGCAAAAGAATTGAATTGCTTCCTATATCCAGCACCAGAGTGTCAAGTGATGATTGCAAATGGAGGAACAATAAATTGCTCTGGAAAGTGCCATAATATCAAGCTATCCATGGGAGAATATGTATTGACTAGCCCAATGCTTTCCATTCCAATGGGAGGTGCTGATGTTGTACTAGGAGTCCAATGGCTACAATCCTTGGGTACAATAGCTTTTAATTTTCAAGAACTTTTCATCAAATTTTCTACGGAAGGAAAGGAAGTTGAATTAAGGGGTATTGCAGGGAAACCAGGAAAGATAATCAGCTCTAATGGCATGACAAAGCTTCTAAAAAAGGAGCAAAGAGGTGTAATTGCACAATTATGTTCGCTAGATGTTTCCACATTGGAATCATCTATTTCTCCAGATCTCCAAAAAGTCCTGGACAATCATTCCAAGGTATTTGAGACTCCCAAAGGTCTCCCACCTATGCGTGATCATGATCATGCTATTCATCTGATTCCAGGAAGTGTTCCTCCAAACATCAGGCCGTACAGATATCCCTATGTCCAAAAAAGTGAAATTGAACGTATGGTTGCAGAAATGCTAGAGGCTGGTATAATTCAACCAAGTCAAAGTTCTTTCTCAGCTCCAGTAGTATTGGTGCACAAGAAGGATGGATCATGGCGCATGTGTCCAGATTATAGGGAGCTCAACAAGCTCACTATTAAAGATAAGTTCCCCATTCCTGTTATTGATGAATTACTGGATGAATTGCATGGATCAATTTACTTCACCAAGTTGGATCTTCGTTCGGGATATCATCAAATCAGAATGAAGATTGAAGACATTCCGAAAACGGCATTTAGAACTCATGAGGGTCATTATGAATTTTTGGTCATGCCTTTTGGCCTTACCAATGCACCTTCAACATTTCAAGGTTTGATGAATTCAATTTTCAAACCATTCCTTAGAAAATTTGTGTTAGTATTTTTTGATGATATACTAATCTACAACAAGTCTTGGAAGGATCATGTTGAACATGTTGACAGGGTGCTACAACTATTGGAGGAGAAACAATTATATGCAAAAAGATCCAAATGTTTCTTTGGAGTCCAGGAGGTGGAATATTTGGGTCATATTGTATCTCATGAAGGAGTTAAGGTAGACCCTAGCAAAATTAAAGCCATTAAGGAATGGAAAATCCCCACATCCATAAAGCATCTGCGAGGATTTCTTGGGTTGACAGGGTATTATCGCAAGTTTGTTAAGAATTATGGGAGAATAGCAGCACCTCTAACAACATTATTGAAGAAAGATTCATTTTCATGGACTCCGAAAGCAACAAAGGCCTTTGAACATCTTAAAGAGGCAATGTGCCAAGCACCGGTCTTAGCTACACCGGACTTCACAAAAACCTTTATTGTGGAATGTGATGCTTCAGGAAATGGAATTGGTGCTGTTCTAATGCAAGATGAAAGACCCATTGCTTTTGAAAGTCGTCCAATCAAGGGAAAGTTTTTAAGCAAAGCTATTTATGAGAAGGAAATGTTGGCAATACTCCATGCACTTAAGAAATGGCGACCCTACCTAATGGGAAGACACTTCAAGGTAAAAACGGATCATGATAGCCTTAAATACTTTTTAGAACAAAGATTATCCTCTGAAGAGCAACAAAAGTGGGTCACAAAGATGTTGGGTTATGACTTTGAAATCATCTACAAAAAAGGGAAGCAAAATGTGGTGGCAGATGCACTCTCAAGAAAGGATGAGGATGTGGAAGCATTGTTGTGTGCCATTTCTATTATCCAACCAGATTGGATAAACGAAGCAAGGGAGGAATGGAAGAATGACGAAGAAGTGTGGGCACTTATTCGAAAGCTACAACAAGATTCCAGTACTTCTGATACATTTAGCTGGCAAAATGATTCGTTATGGTACAAAGATCGCTTATACCTCTGTAAGAATTCCCAGCTAAAACAAAAGATTCTTATGGAATTGCACACTTCTCCCTTAGGAGGGCACTCAGGATTTTTAAAAACTTACCACAGGGTTAAGAAGGAATTTTTTTGGGATGGCCTTAAATCAGATATTCAAAAGTTTGTGGCGGAATGTTTGGTTTGCCAGCAAAATAAAGTTGAAACAATTAAGACACCAGGTCTATTACAACCTTTATCCATTCCAAGCCAACGTTGGGAGGAGGTTTCAATGGATTTTATCACAGGTTTACCCAAGTCTGAGGGAAAGAGTGTCATCATGGTGGTAGTTGACAGACTTACCAAGTATGCACACTTTTGTGCATTATCACATCCATTTAAAGCCAGTACAGTTTCTACTGCATTTATGGAAACAGTTCAAAAGCTACATGGAAACCCAAAGATTATTGTAAGTGACAGAGATCCCATTTTCACTGGAAATTTTTGGACAGAATTATTTTCTTGTCTTGGTACTCAGTTAGCTCATAGCTCATCTTATCATCCTCAATCTGATGGGAAAACTGAGATAGTAAACAAATGTTTGGAAGGATATCTTCGTTGCTTTGTATCTGATAAACAGACACAATGGGTCAAATGGTTGCCTCTGGCTGAATGGTGGTATAACACTTCCTTCCATACAGCAACAAAAATGACCCCATTTATGGCACTTTATGGGTATCAACCACCATCCATCACATCATATTTAAGAGAAAATTCTAAGGTTCAGGCAGTGGAACATCACATCGAACATCAACAACAAGTCCTCCAACTCTTAAAGGATAACCTCGTGTTGGCACAAAATAGAATGAAACAACAGGCAGATCAACATCGCAGTGAAAGAAGTTTTGATGTAGGTGATTGGGTATTCCTACGGCTACAACCATAGAAGCAAATGTCCCTAAAGCAAGCTAAGAAGGATAATAAATTATCACCAAAGTATTATGGTCCGTACAAGGTGTTGCAAAAGATTGGTACTATGGCATACAAATTGGAGCTTCCTGCAGCTTCTCGATTGCACCCAGTTTTCCATGTTTCATGTTTAAAGAAGGTTATAGGTGACAAGCTCCCAATTCAAACAATATTGCCAAGACTTGACGAGGAAGGAAAAATTATATTGGAACTGGAAGCAGTCACAGAAACAAGAACTCGACAGCTACGAAATCGATCAATTTCAGAGTATCTTATCAAGTGGAAGAACTTATCCGCTGAAGATTCCACATGGGAGGATGAGAATTTTATGCAGAAGTATCCAGAACTACTCAAGCGTTGAGGACAACACTTTTTTGAAGGAGAGGGGCATGTTGGGTCCCTATAATACTAGTGATTACCCCATTACTATTGTAGTTATACCCCTTATTTATATTGTTGTGCCCCTATTACCCCCATATTGTTATTTCTGTGCCCCATAGAATCCCTCTATTGTTATTTTTGTGGCTTTATATTATTATTGTTAGGTCGGCTAGATTATATTGTGACTCCTTAGACTCCTATATATAGAAAGGAGGTTTTGTCATTTGTATCATCCAAGAATTGTTCATTTATGTAATGTAAAGGAGGTTTCCCCCTCGAAGAGGCTGAATTCTAAGGCGTGGATATCTCTTTTCTATCTTTTTGTGAGCTGGTTTCATAACAACATGACCCGTGTTCCAAAAGCAAGTGCAATCAATAGCCTGATGTATGCAATGGTCTGTACTAGACTAGACATTACACATGAAGTGGGAGTATTGATCAGGTTTATGTCAAAACTAGGGAAGGAGCATTAGACGCCAATGAAGCGGGTTTTCAGGTATTTGCGTGGCACTAGTGTTTATGGTTTGTGCTACCAAGGAAGACTAGGATTGGAAAAAAATTTGGACATCTGTGGCTTTATTGATGCAGACTGGGTTGGATATCTGGATCGAAGAAGATCTACAAGTGGGTATGTGTTTAACCTATTTGAAGGTGCAATCAATTGGATGAGAAAGAGAGTCTGTAGTGGCACTTTCAACTACAAAGGTTGAATACATGGCATCCACTCATGCAAGAAAGGAAGCAGTTTGGTTGCAGAGATTGTGTTTAAGTATGGGGTTAGTAAAGTGAGTCATAAGCATAGACTATGACAACCAAAGTGAAATTTTCTTGGCAAAGAACCTTGCTTGTCATTCAAATACAAAACACATAGATGTTCAATATCACTTTGTGAGGGATGTGGTTGAGGACAAAAAGGTGTTGTTGGTAAAGGTGGGCACTTTGAAGAATGTTGCAGATACATTAAGGAAGTCTAAGAGCACTAAGAAGTTTTCTTGGTGTAGAGAAATAATGGATGTTGCAAGGATGGACAAATGACTAAGCTCTCCTATGACCCCCTGTGTGGAAAATAAAACAACAAGTGGGAGAATGTTGTGTGTGCGTTATATTCTTTCCATGAATAGTTGCATGCGTGGGGGGGTGAGAGTACAACTTGTTTGTTGCGTCGGTCGTAGTCCCCCCCTATCGAGGGCTTTCAGGGGGGTGGTAAACCCCTACACGGGGTCTGGGACAGCGCCCCAGAATTTATTTATTTTTGATTGTATATTAGGTTAGCAGACCTACCTATGGTTTTGTGCATGGGTTTAGCACATGTTTTGGGAAATATGGTTTTTTTCCCATGATATTTTTTAGATATGGTTATGTTCTAATCTGGGGTTAATGGATTAGGGTTTATGAATGCTTTAGCATGTTTATATATATGTATTGTAACATTGAAAGGAACATAATGAAAAATCAATTTGGTAGTCCTGGTTTTGAGATCTAGGGGAAAATATATGTGTATTCATTTTGTGTTTCTCGCTATTGTACATTTTATGCTTTTAAGAATTTGTTTGTACGTAATTTATGTACAGGGTTAAAACCTACAATGGTCATATAAGAAAATATTCAACAATGACATCTAGATCAATTTTTAGCATTTCCATCATATCAACACCACTTCTATAAATCCAAGACAGTCTTTGACTACTCAATAATACGTGAACATCAATGCCTTCACAATATACTTAGAAATACACTTCTTTGACTGAATACTTACATTGTATAGACTTATACTATTTTGAGTATGTAGGCCTCAGAAATTCCTGAAACAAACCTTAATTTTAGAATTAACATATCAATTGAGTTATGTTTTCTCTTTATACTATCCCTAGTTACCGAAATTATCCTTATCAATTGAGCCTGCTTGCACATCCTTAGCTGGATTTATACACTTCTCTCCTAAGTTACTTATAAGGATCATTAAATAACTCCAACACATTCTTTTATCAAATCATAGTTTGGATCTATGACAAGGCCTCAAATGAAAAGGAAATAGAATCTTGACCTACATATCATTTGCTTTTTCATTTTTTTGGGAATAAAGTGTTTTTTCTCACTCAGCACCACCATGTTCCTCCCCTATTATTTTGCTACGCTCATGGATTCCCCCTCCTTTACTCAAGGAAGGGCTAGTAACCAATGGTCCTGCTTACACCCTAAGGATTGTCCTAATTCATCTTTTCTTCTCTAACGAAGGAAGATCAATAATTCAAAACTTGGATCTTCGAAAATATCTATGGATCTGGCCTCAAACAAGTTAAATATGCTATTTCAATTTCTACAGGACTAGTCTTAGAATCAACATGTTAAATAGATGTAAAATCTGACCTTTGCATATCTTAGAACAAATTTTAACACTTGTGTTATCTCAAAATCAGACCCTGATAGGCTGCTGGTCAGGTTGACTCTAAGTAACTATTTCAAACCTACTTTAGGTTGAGGCTTAGCCTCCTCAACCTGAGAGGGCTCTCTCTGGGTGTAATAATGATTTTGATTAAAAATAAGTTGGCTAACTCTTGTAGAACAACTGTGACAAATATGAATACTGGAAATACATTAAACAAGTATCCATTGGGCCTATGGAGTCAACAACACCTTAATATAAAAAAAATCTTGACCTTACATGGAAGTCAGGGCATTCAGCATTTGAATATTCAGAACATACACTCATATGGAACCACACAGTTTATAGATGCATACAGGAAATCAGAGCACATTCAGTGAATTCTGAGTGATTATACATTCATACCACTGTAAACAAAACTAAGAAAAGGACAACATCACACATTCTGAATATAAGAAATCCTTCATGAATCCTGAGAAGTAAAATCAAAATTATATTACTGAAAGTGAGTCTTTACATAAGCCAAATACTATGCTCTGTTATAAAGTTTTCCAACCCTGATTACATTGCTCTTTCATCTATATATAGAGCTCTTATTCTAACTGATCGATATTCCTCCTCAAGCATGAGGGGAATTCGAAAACTACTTCTAATGCTGACCACTCTTAAACTCTAACTACTTAATAAATACAACAAAGTGTTGACTGGAGTTTTTAGAGATCTAAATCAACTATGACTCTAACTCCATAACAGCCTTGGTCTACAATCATTTTCGTTCTCTGACATCTGGTTCCCTTCTGGCGGTGGCTGTGATGGACCTTTAAGGCTCCATGTTTGTCTTCAATGTCACATGTTTTCCAATACCCTGAAACATAGGAAACTGCCCCTGTGTATCGGTCTTTAGTTTGCCTTAACATGTCCGGATCCAACGAAGTATATCCTTTATCTTTTAATTACCCAAAATGGAGCAGACTGCCACGTCCTTCATGTGCTGTCCACCGTTTTCATGTGTGAAAGCCAAAATTCTTGCAAACTGTTTCACATATCCTGAAGTGTGGTAAATATGCTCACTTTATGACAAAAATCTAAAGTTGGATTCGAATGCATATTATCTCCACGTGTCTTGACCTGGTTGAATCTTAATAGCTACAGCTGATGCCTTGCATACCTTGTAGACATTCCCCTTTCAAAATTCCCGCCTATAGTTCAAAACTGTTTGATTTATATTAAAATCATCACTTTCAGCAGTTTCGTAGCGCGCTACGAAACTGCTGAGTTATTTAAAACAGCTTGTGCTCCTGCAGTGATTATTTGAGGAAAGGATCTCAGAGGTTCTTGGAGTATGCGAAAAGTCGCAATTGCAGTAAAAACTCGGCCTGGAGTAAGCTCTATATGCATCAGTACACATGAGCCAAATGATATAACAGAAACTGCAAGCGGTGATAACCACAGCAGAAAAATGGTTATAGCAGCATAATACATAAGCCCCCTTATCCAAATGCGTTCTTTACCACGAGCAGCATCAACTTTCCTATGAAACCATTCATGCCAGGCCTGCAACTTAATAATCTTCATGTTGCTTATTGCTTCATTAGTGACCTTCATACGGTTATCTTTGGAAGAGAGTATCTGTGTCATATATTTCTGTTGTTTAGAGGCTAGGAATAGACAAATAACCATCACAATTATCATAGTAGCCAAGCCAGCCAGTGCAGCAAGTCGAATCACGCCAAAGACAATAAGCAATGCAATGGATATCTGAATTGGCGTTGACCAAAGTTCATGAACACGTCTAACCATTTGATTCACTATCTCCACATCAACTGACATATAGTTCACAATTTTCCCAATTCCATGGCTTTGCTGAGCAAAATTTGAAAGGCGTAAACCCTTTGTAAAGCCTCTTTTCAAGACTGATAAGGAGAAGCGAAAGTGACCAAATCATTGCTTGAGAACAAAAATACACCAGATCAGGAAGACTAGCATGACGCTGTCCGTCATGATAAGCAACCCAACAATGAACAATAGTAGCCATGGAATGAGTTATGCTTAAAATGATTGCGATGATTTGAACAATAAGTAAATTCCCCTTGGTTACAACGATCCTTTGACCTTCTGCAACTTGGTTATGACGCCGGATATTGGTGCCTGTAAATGCATGTGTTACAAATCCCAGAAAAGCAACTGAAAAAGTAATCTGTGTAGCTGAAGAAACGAACTTTTCAATGTTTTGTGAGAGTAGAACCAGATGCAACCATTGCAAGAAGGCCATAAACCATGCTTTTGTCTCTAGATTGCTTAAAGCCAACCACGATAACCTTGTAGTTGTGATTGAATCCTTCAACAGACTCAAAATTCATCCATTCTTGTTTTATAGTCAAATTCACACTGCTTCAACAATGTAAAGCTAAACTTTGTCAGAAACCATGTCTGATACAGAATTTATCTTACATGCCTTGCTTGAGCCTTCAAAGAACTCTGGAATTACGGTCCTTTAGTTTTGGAGGCAACTTATTCAAAAGAACCATTTGCCCGCATTGGTGATTAAATGATCTCCGATGGTGTATGGTGGACCTGGCTCAGCACCCTGAAAGAGATATGGATGGTTGCAGCACTTCCTGAATTGCATGACTATATTCAAAAGGCGCTTACACTTTCCTCCAGCATTCACAACCTCCAAATCCTTTTGAAGCAATGCCTGGAAAAATTTCTTTTGCATTTGTGACATTTCAACTTTCAATATGGTTTCCTTTTGAAAAGGCAGACCCTTTTCAACATCTGACTTTAGTTTTCGTAGAAGAAATGGCCGAAGAACCTTATGAAGTTGCATGGAAAATGGTATGACAAAAATACTAGCACCACATCAATGATATATACTGCCAACCACAGATCCTTCATAGGAAGTGTTAAATTACAGGCCCCATTGTATATTGCATTACTACAAGCTTGACGATTTGCAACATCTGCTGGTAGCATGAGAATTCAAATTTCGGCCACTGAAAGGCCCAGAACCACCACTAGCTTCGGGAAATATGCTTGATTGATGTCATCTGGGTGTTGATAATTAATAAGCAGGTAAATATTGAAAAGAAACACAACAACACACACCACTGCTGCTATGATCTAATGCCAGGTTGAAGTCACCCATTTTTCTCCTCGAAGTTCTACTCCACAAATGTTGACGATTGAAAATTCCTCAAAAAAGGAACACCACACAGTTATAATGAACAAGACTTTGCTTCTTTATTTGTCCATTTGAAAGTAGACTAGTTGTTTCGATGCCAGAATTGCCTGCCCATAAGACTCGTGAAATTTCGCCAAGCCAAAAATAAATGGTGAAATGGAGCTCTTTTTTATCGATCTGAATTATGCGCTGTAGAAAAAAAATAATAGGAAAATGTAGATCCTGAATGCAGATCAGAACAACTAAAATCTCCCTGAGATGGCCGACATAGCATCTGGTGTCGTGGAAGGCAGGGGCGATTTCACTGGGAACGGTCAAGATCGCTTACTCGCTTCCTTCCTTCCTTCCTTCCTCTGCACATCATACACCAATGTTCCCAATACAGCAGCTAGCACTGCAAAAGATTCTAGATTACCGGAATTCCCATTCATAATGGTTATTGTTCTTGATGCACCCAATTCCCTAATCTCTTTTGCCAAGCGTCGCACCTGAGCTTCAAAAACAGCAGTATTGTTAGAGTTGCCATTAAATGATTCTCCAATCGGGTTATCATTGACTGAATTTCTGAAATAATATCAGACAAGCGACCATTCTTCAGAACAACAGAGCCTGCTAGACCTGCACCCACAAGGATCATAAGAATTTCTGGAAGTAAGAATTTGAGAAGAAACCAGAGTTTGTGAAAACTGTTTTGAAGAGGTGTGCCGGTTATAAGAAGCCTGTAGTTGGTGTTGTAGATTCTCATAGTCTTTGCAAGAAGTGAATTTCATTCTTTATTAGATGCGCTTCATCAATAATAATGTATCACCAACTGAAACGTTTAAGGGCGGTCTTTGAGTATGACCATGATGGCCACATCCATACCGCAACTCTCTGCTTGGCGGTGATCAATTTTTCTTGCCAGTTGTCATCTGTAAGGGGTGCCATTTGCCCCAACAATACCAATTTTGTCCATATCTTTGAGAAATATAAGCCCAAAAGCCCAATCTTGAAAGAAAACTAAACTCGGATTAACACTAAACCGTTACGATCAAAATGATATGAACCATTTAGAAATTGTTTCTTAGGTGATAACAGGTGGCTCCACTTGGGATAGTGTGCTCCTGTAGTGCGCTAAGAACTCGCAGGTCCAGTGCTTTATCCATTATGAAAAATGGACTATTGCTTGACAAGCATCATTTTCAAGCCTCTTGGGCTTTCACCTCGAGCTTAAACTTGATGATCACTATAGGAGAAAGAAATCTAGATCTACTGAAAAAAATGCCCAGTCAACCTTGAGCTTATTTGCATTTTCCTACCTATCTACCCTAACAATTCAAATTTCTTTCAGCTCAATCAATGTGAAATTTCCAATGTAGCCAATCATTTGTCTTATCTGATATTTGAGTTTTTTTACTGCATCGGAGTTCAGAGTAACTATGATATTGTGATGACCACTGCCACTGAAATTGCCTCTGATCTTCATGGAAAAGCTGAAACACTGGAGAGTAAAACTCTTCCATGTATTTAGCTATAGGATCCCAGAATACATGATCAGCTTGATGATTCTTGTAACTTTCTGGTTGTGCAAACTGATTTTCAACAACAGTGTACAGTTCCTCAATCGTGAAAGAGAAAGTAAGCAACACTCTCTCCTTATGTTCTGCCATAGAAAGCTTATGAAAATAATGATCATGATTATGAAGACTATATGCCTGAATTTGACCTTGTAAACCTTCAATGTCTTTCTCAATGTCATTAGCAACTTCATTAAAAAATTTCATCTTATCCTCTGCCTTACACTCAAATGATTTTAGATATGAGGACAAGGACAAAGAAAAATTTTCATTTGTTTCTCCATTACTATGATCATTATTCCATTGTTTGAAACTTTGGACTGAAGGAGAGTTTTCCACCACCTCTGATCTATCTATCCATTCCTCCAAAAACATAAACCAAAAGTCTTCAAATGACTTGATGGATTTGGCAGGAAAGCTTTCAATCCACCGTTTACATTTCCCTTGAAATGAATCATAGAACAACATAATGCAAACATCCTCATGTTTAACTCTAAGAAGCTCAGTAAAATCACAGAAATCTGATATATGCTTCAAAGTTAAACTCAAATCTTCTCCATTGAATTTTGGACCATTCCTTAGAAAATATGCATCCTTGGGAAAATGATTTGGGAAACCATGAATTCCTGAAAAATTTATGCATGCATACCTTGAAATAAGAATGGTAGCATCTGGGTCCTTCATAACTCCAGTGGAATCACCATGAATGTATGAATTTTGAATTCTTCAACAATGGAGTCGCCAAGGTAGATTGCAGCCTCGAAAATTCTTCTGAGCTCCTGCTACCTTCAGAAGTTCAGTCTCTTGATTTCGGGAATGAATAATCTTCAGGCTCCCGGCAGACGCACCAAAATGTTATCTCAAAATCAGACCCTGATAGGCTGCTGGTCAGGTTGACTCTAAGTAACTATTTCAAACCTACTTTAGGTTGAGGCTTAGCCTCCTCAACCTGAGAGGGCTCTCTCTGGGTGTAATAATGATTTTGATTAAAAATAAGATGGCTAACTCTTGTAGAACAACTGTGACAAATATGAATGCTGGAAATACATTAAACAAGTATCCATTGGGCCTATGGAGTCAACAACACCTTAATATAACAAAAATCTTGACCTTACATGGAAGTCAGGGCATTCAGCATTTGAATATTCAGAACATACACTCATATGGAACCACACAGTTTATAGATGCATACAGGAAATCAGAGCACATTCAGTGAATTCTAAGTGATTATACATTCATACCACTGTAAAAAAAACTAAGAAAAGGACAACATCACACATTCTGAATATAAGAAATCCTTCATGAATCCTGAGAAGTAAAATCAAAATTATATTACTGAAAGTGAGTCTTTACATAAGCCAAATACTATGCTCTGTTATAAAGTTTTCCAACCCTGATTACATTGCTGTTTCATCTATATATAGAGCTCTTATTCTAACTGATCGATATTCCTCCTCAAGCATGAGGGGAATTCGAAAACTACTTCTAATGCTGACCACTCTTAAACTCTAACTACTTAATAAATACAACAAAGTGTTGACTGGAGTTTTTAGATATCTAAATCAACTATGACTCTAACTCCATAACAGCCTTGGTCTATGTAGAGCCTCTATTCTACACCTACTTGTCTACCATTTTCCTCAGTTTTTCCTTATCTTTCCTTCACTTTTGCCTCATTTTCACCATAAAACCACCCAGATCATTACATTAGGTGTCATTAAGCATGATCAAGCAAGTTTTGCTAATGAATGACTATTTGTTTAGATTTTGACTTACTTGCAGGAATCCCGCAGCTATCTGACAATCCTGCAGCTATCTGAAGATCCTGCAGCCTTTTTGTTAAACGCAATGTTCCACGTGTCGGTTTGCTAGATGAGCCACATGGGCACTTAGGTATCAACGTGCTCGAGGTTCCTGTCCCATTTTTCCAGCCATCCACGCCATCTTTACCCATGGTCAAAGCTGGTCAAGTTACGGTCAACTCAAGGCTGTTTAACGGTGATTGTGAGCTGCTTGGTCACGTCATCTTAAACGGTGACTTGTCCACGTTCTACAGGTGGCAGGGGACATGATCCAACATGGGATTCATTACCCATGACGACAGAAGCATTAAACTCATCCACGCAGCCGTATGATGTGTCAAGGGACCATAAATACGCATGACTGTTTGTTGTTTTTCAGTTAATTAGCTGTACGAGTAGGCTATCTTAGAAACCTCTATAAATAGCTGCGTCTGCGTACGCTCATCAGACTTTTATTAGTTGTAATTTCTGAACTTGTGTTAAATTTAAGAGCGTTGTGAACTCTGTTTTTTTAGTGCTATCCTAGCACTCTGTTTTGTACACTTTTTGCAAATGGAGGAATAGACATAGCACTGTTTTGAAGTTTCCAGATCTTTGAGTTTTCTTGTGGCTGAATGAATAGAGGGCCCCTGCTCATCTCAGCCTCTGTAAAGTATTTTATGTGCAGTATTTCTTTATTTTCTTATTCATTTCCTTAAGCATGTATAGTTTCATTTACTTGTTTTCCTTTCTTTCAAGCTGATCAGTGTTATTTCTTTGCAGGTTTCTTTTAGCCCGGGATTTATTTTTATGTGTGTGTGTTTGCTTTACAAACTAATGGTATTTGAAGTTGACAAATTCAAGTGCTGCTTTTGTTTTTATAGCTGATTTTTAATCTTATTTCTCAAAGAGCTGCTAACACATGAATGATCTTCATCATAAACTGTTATCTTTTAAGATCAGAATATCACTAACCTGCAGTCAGTTTTGAGTGCTTTTTGGACTATTCTTTCACTACTTTCTAACCATACTTTGCATAGTACATATGGCTGAAGTAGAGAGTTAGAAAGAGCAAAATATTACTACTAGTCTTTAAAGTAGAGTTTTGATTTTAAGTGCTTCTTAGACTATTCTTTCACTACTTTCTAATCATACTTTGCATAGTACATATGGCTAAAGTAGAGAATTAGAAAGAGCAAACCATCATCACTAGTCTTTCAAGCAGATTTTTCTCACTTTTCTAATTCAACTTAAGCTACTTTCTATCCGTGCTTTACACAGTACATGTGCTTTGAAGCATCAAGTTAGAGAGAGATAATCTTTATTTTTGGGTTTTAAAAGTGACTTTCTTTTCTTTTATTAGAAGCAGCTTGAACGGTGTCTAGTGCCATTGGAAGTGGTCATTTGCTTTCAATTTTATTTCAATTCATTTCAGTTCACTTATTCCTTTCAAGCATTTCCTTTCAAGCAAGTAGTTAGAGATCACTAAACACACACTTTCACTCATTTAGGATTCACTCTACACACACCATCACTCACTTGTTTATAAATTATCACTTCATCTTAGGAACATAATTAACCACAACAACACCCCCAACGATAAGAAAAACTCTAAGAGGTTACTTAAGTACATATAGTACACCTTCGCTTCATCAGCTTACGAGCCCCGGGTTGACAATAAATACTAGCAATTTAGATAACACTAAATTGACTAAACATTTTGGCGTCGTTGCCGGGGAAGTGAAATTAAGTAGCCATATTCTTAGAAGAAAAAAAAATATAAAGTTTCAAGGAAAGAAGTTAATAGCCTATCTAAGTATGCTCTCCTCTTGCACTTTGAAGTGATCTGGAGGATCAGAAAGGAGAAAGTTATTGATTTAATAGTTTCTTGAGTATGCTCTCTTCTTGCACCCAGAGTGAACTGGAAGATCAGAAAAAGAACTATTTAACTTGACTTGAAGATAAAATAAAAAATGACATGCATAGAGCTAGAGATTCTAGGGGAAGGTTTTTAGCTAGAGCTCGAAGTTCAATTTTTACAAGTCCATCTGCTTCAAGAGATAGACAAGAGACACCTCCCTTATCTCCAACCGAAACTCCTAGTCCTGAAATTCAAGAGCCAAGAGTTGACTCTCCTATACCTTCTATTGAGTTTGAACTAGGAAGAGACTCTTCTCTTTCTCCTACAAGAAAACCAATTGTAATTGAGGAAATAAACTCACCTGAGGAGGAAGGAGAAATCTCTTCTCATTCACCCTTTGTAGAAGAACCAGAAGATTTTGAAATCCCTAGGAGAATCATCATGGCAGAGGAAGAAGGAGGTGGTAGAGGTAGAGGTAGAGGAGGAGGAGGAAATAACAATAACAATGGAGGAGGTAGAGGTCCCATTGGAGGAAATAGAGACGGGGATAATTCATTTGGGTTTCCCATTGTTGATGAGGACTCCCGAGACACCATGAAAAACATATCACCATCCGTCCTCCCAAATTTTCATGGATTAAGAACTGAGGACCCTGAAACATTCTTGTTTGAATTTGAAGTTGTGTGTCGAACCTATGACTATCTGGATGATACTCAGAAACTCAAACTGTTCCCATCAACATTAAAAGATCAAGCTTTGAAATGGTTCATGGGGTTACTTACTCAATCCATTAGGACCTGGGATGAAATGAAACAAACCTTTTTGGATAGGTATTTAGACTATTGTATGCCTACTAATCATAAGGATGAGGTTTTTAAAATGGTGCAAAAAGAAGATGAGAGCTTAGAAGATTTACTTGAGAGATTTCAATATAATTTAAAAAGAGCAAAAATGAGTACCTTGGATGAAGAGACCTTAAAAGCCCTCTTATTAAAAGCCATTAGGGATGAATGGATAGATATCTTAAACATGATGGGAAAGGGGGATATTTCTCAACTTTCTCTCAATGATATAGCAGAACTTTGTATCCATCTCTCAAGGGGCAAATCAAAAACTCAAAAAGGGCCTAGAGATCCTTCTCTCCTTAGGGCAAATAAATCTGCAACAGGATCAGTGAGTAGGGCTGAAATCGGTAATATGCTAGATGAATTTAAAACTGACATCTTAGGGAGTCTTAGTGAACAAATTGATACCCTTAAGATTCAAAATAAACAAAAAGCAGAAGCCGAGGCTATGACTATCTTTTGCCCGAAGTGTAGAAAGAAGCATGCTTTAAGGGAATGTCCCTTGGAAGCACAAGTTGTGGAAACCTGTGTAATTTGCTCAGAAACCCATGAGACCAAGGAATGTCCTTCAATCCCTGGCATCAAAGCAGTCTTTCAAGAAGATCCAAGTACGCTTGAATCCCTTTGTTTTGTTGCAAGAAGACCTTGGCAGGGGCAGCAAAATCAAGGGTTTAATAACTCTATGAATTTCCAACCCCCACCAAATTGGAATCCTTGGCAACAACCTTGGTCACAACCACAAAATCCTTTCCAAGCATGGTTGCAAAGCATGCAAATGCAAAATCCTTATGGGAGATTTGCCCAATTCTATCAATATCCTCAATCCTTTCAAAATCAGCAAGCTCCCCAACTTCCAAATCAAGGTCAACAATTGTCATTACCATTCCCTCAACAACAACAACCTCCTCCACAAAATCAAAATTCTCAACTCTTGTTACAATCTCAACAGAGGCCAAATCAACTTCCCTCTCAACCTCAACCAAACCCCAATAATAGGAATCCTCAAAGTGCTTATGTGATGGAAGGTCAACCACTCATGGAAGGTCAACCATTCCCTACCTATATGGTTGTTCCTCTCAATGAGGTCCAACTCAGATCAGGTAGAATCCTAGACCAACCTTCTACAAGTGCTCAACAACCAAGCATTTCTGAGGAAGAATCTCTCAAAGCCAATAAGGGTTCTGAAGTATCCCTTCAAAACCCAAGCATTAAAGAAAAAGAAAAAGAATCAACTCCCTTAGTAGAGCAACCCACATCTTCAGCTATTCCTCCTTTTCCTGAAAGATTGCAAATTGATAAAGGAGTGGAGAAGCAGATTTGGTTGCCTGACTATAGCTTTCTAGATGAATTGAAAAATGTCTGTATCAAGATTCCCTTGTTAACAGCCATTAAGGAGATTCCCATTCTAGCAAAGACAATAAAGGAGATGAGTTTGAAAAAAACAATAAAAAGAACCAGAGATACCAAAAGGATACATCTAGTTGGAAAAATTGCAGACATTATGATGGGTAAAATTACCATGCAAAAATATGTAGATCCCGGTAGCCCTATTGTTAAAACTCATATTAATGGGGTTGAAATCCCAAATACCTTGATTGACTTAGGAGCCGCTATCAACATTATGAGTAGACAGACCATGGATCAGTTAAAACTTCCTAACCTTCTCTTTACACCTACTTTGTTGCAACTTGCAGATAGATCAATCATTAAACCTGATGGTGTATTGGAAGACATTCCAGTCTCACTAGACTCTTGGGAATATCCAGTTGATTTTATGATTTTAACTCCCAAGAACAATCTAGGAGGACATCCTCTTATTCTAGGAAGACCTTGGCTGGCCACAGCTGATGCTTTCATAAGTTGTAGGTCGGGAGACATGTATATATCAGATGGTAATTCTACCAAGAAATTCAACTTGTATCCTCCCGCAAAGGCAATAACAGAAATAGGAGAAGATGAGTGGATTGATGATGAGGATACTCTTCAACCTGTTCTAACCATCTCTGAGATCAGTGAGGACAGTCAAATTCTAAATACATTAGAAAATTTTGAGGTACCTTTAGAATATGACTCTTCACAGTTTCAGTTAGATGCAGATATTGAATATCTCTCCTCTAGACAGATGTCTCTCTTCTCAATGGAAGAGTTTGGTAGTTCTACAGTTGAAATCTTTCCAGGAAAAACATTAAACATTAACAAGAACTTGGAAACACTACAACAAGAAGAATTAACTAAACTGTTGCAAAAACATTCCACTGCCTTTGCATGGGAATATACTGACATGAAAGGAATCGATCCTAAGACTTGTATTCATCACATTTATATTGAAGAAAACAGCAGACCCATTAGGCAGCCACAAAGACGGATGAATCCAAATCTTAGGGAAATTGTGAAAGAAGAACTTCAGAAATTGCTCAAGGTAAACTTCATTTACCCCATCTCAGATAGCCAATGGGTTTCTCCCTTGGTTATAGTGCCCAAAAAGAATGGTAAATGGAGAGTTTGCATTGACTATCGAGAATTGAACAAGGCAACCTTAAAGGATCATTTTCCTCTACCTTTTATTGATCAGGTATTAGACACTTTAGCAGGTAAAAAGTATTTCTCATTCTTGGATGGTTTTAGTGGTTACAATCAGATTCAGGTAGCACCTGAAGATCAAGACAAAACCACCTTTACTTGTCCTTGGGGAACTTTTGCCTATCGAGTACTCCCTTTTGGATTGTGCAATGCACCCGCTACATTTCAAAGGGCTGTACTAGGAATCTTCTCAGATCTGATTCATGATTGTGTAGAGGTATACATGGACGATTTCACAGTCTATGGTAATACATTTGAAGAAGCTTTGACAAATTTGGAAAAAGTACTGGTAAGATGTAAGGAAACAAATCTTTCTTTAAGTCATGAAAAGTGTTTTATGATGTTTACTGAAGGGATTGTTTTAGGACATCATATCTCAGGAGATGGAATCAAAGTTGATAGATCTAAAGTAGAAGTCATCTCTAAGTTACCTGTTCCAAATTGCCAAAGAGATGTTAGAAGTTTTCTTGGGTTTACTGGTTATTACAGAAGATTTATTGAAACTTCACTAAGATAGCATCCCCTCTTTTCAAACTACTTACTAAAGATTGTGAATTTAAGTGGGATCCTGAATGTCAATCTGCCTTTGAAGCTTTAAAGACTAGAATATCTGAAGCACCCATTTTAAGGGGTCCAAATTGGAAACTCCCTTTCCACATTTCTACTGATGCTTCAGATACAGCTTTAGGAGCTGTTTTGGGACAAAAGGATTTGATCCCTTATGCCATTTATTACACAAGTAAGAATTTGACTCCTACTGAGTTAAATTATACTGTTACTGAAAAGGAATTTCTAGCCATTGTTCATGCTATAAACAAGTTTAGACATTATATAACCGGCTATGAAACCTTTGTCCACACTGATCACTCTGCCATTAGATACCTCATGAACAAACCAGTCACTAATGGTAGAGTTACAAGATGGCTTTTGCTTTTACAAGAATTCAACATAACTGTGTTAGATCGACCAGGTAAACAGAACACAGTAGCTGACTTCTTGTCTAGAATCCAAAACACTAATGAGGACTCTCCTGTAGAGGATAAATTTCCAGATGAGTATTTGTTTGCAGTAACTACCAAAACCCCTTGGTATGCTGATATTGCTAATTATTTAGTTACTGGAAAGTTACCTTTACATTTATTTCCTAATGAGAAAAGGAAAATCATTCAGGATAGTTCACATTATTCTTGGATTTCTAATGAATTGTTCAGAACAGGGCCAAATTTGATGATCAGAAGATGTGTACGGGAGGATGAGATGCCTGACATCCTTAAGGCATGTCATGACGAACCTTGTGGCGGACATTTTTCTGATAAGAGGACTGCCTATAAAATCCTTTCATCAGGATATTATTGGCCTTCTCTCTTTAAGGATGCAAAGCAATATGTTAAAAGGTGTGACAGTTGTCAAAGAATTGGGAGACCAACTCTTTCAAATGAAATGCCACTACAGCCACAGGTATGCATCGAACCTTTCGAGAAATGGGCTCTAGATTTTGTTGGACCAATTAATCGCCATCCAAGCAAAATAGATATATACTGGTTTGTACTAATTATGTTACCAAGTGGGTAGAAGCTATAGCATTAACTTCTGCTACTGAAAATTCAGTTGTTCAATTTCTTTTCAAGGATATTTTCACTCGTTTTGGTGTCCCAAGAGAAATTGTAACAGATCAGGGAAGCCAATTTACATCAAGGATGATAGAGAAGCTGATGGAGGAATATAAGATCAAGCATAGAACGTCTACTCCATACCATCCGCAAGCGAATGGTCAAGTAGAATCTACAAATAAAGTTCTTGAAAGCATCATCACAAAGACTGTTCATCTTCATAGAAGAGATTGGGCAGAAAAGCTTCCTGAAGCCTTATGGGCCTATAGAACTACATGGAGGAACACCACAGGACATTCTCCCTATGAACTTGTTTATGGGAAGGAAGTCCTGTTCCCCATTGAGTTCCAAATCAAGACCTTCAAGACAGCAGTTCAATTGGGGATGAGCTTATCAGAAGCCCAGAAGCACAGAATGGACCAGTTAAACGAACTAGATGAAATGAGACAAGATGCAATTCTAAGAACCGATCTAGTTCAGCACCAAAGAAGCAAATGGCACGATCGACATATCAAAGAAAAGAAGTTTCAAAAGGGTGATTGGGCACTCTTGTTTGATTCAAAATTTAAGGACTTCAAAGGAAAATTTCAAACTCATTGGCTTGGGCCATATGAGATTGATGAAGTCTTTAATAATGGAGCAGTTAGAGTGAAGACTATTGATGAACTTCAAACTCCCTTTATTGTGAATGGCCACAGGTTGAAAGTCTACCACAAGCCACTCTCAAAAGAGGAGTTTGTTAAGTTATTCCAAGGCGATTCTGAAATGAGGCTGGTTGAGAAGAATTCTTCTCCTCCATCAGCCTAATCTCTGTTTCTTTCAATTTCAATGAAAAAAAAAAAAAAAAAAGGAAAAATAAATAAATGTATGAGCCTGAAAACCAATCTCTGATTGGCAGTCTCATGCAGAAAACATGAGGTGAAAATCAGGGTCACCTGACACCTCATGTTTTCCAAAAAAAAAATCTCTCTCTCTCTTTCATCTCATTTCATTTATTCCATCTCACCATCCTCACTTCACCTCACTGCTTTCCACCCACTCATTCATTCATTCATTCCATTTCATTTCATTAATAAAGTTTTTTTTCAGGCAACTAAAGTATTTTATGCAGCTGGAAGACACCATTACAGTTCCTGCAGCTATTTGGCAATTCTGCAGCCGTTTAGCCTTTCTGCAGCCTTCTGCACCTGCACAAGAAACACAGTCTGTCTGAAGAAAATATGTACAGTTCAAAATCATCAAAGACAAGGAGGAAAGAATCATGTGCTAGCAATAAAGTTAACAAAAGGTTAGTAGCAAATTATCAGAAGCCAAATCAAATGCGGATCTGAGGTATGTTTAAAATTTTAAACCTATAGTTATTTCATTACGCGGAATTTTCTGGGTTATGTTTTGTTGGCCACTAATCGTAATGATTACCCATTTTCTTTTCCCATGCGACCACAAATCCACGAATCCTCCACGTCTACCAGCTCATAATACCCATGATTTTTGAAATCACATATGGTTGTTTCTGTCATTAAGGTCTCGTACCCTAATGACGTAACCTACCGTATTACGTCTCTCAGTTCTCATCCCGCAGCCATGTGTCAATCCACAGCCGAAATCGGAGAATATAGCCGTTCCATTCATCATTTCGAAACCCTCTGCGCTCATAACACTCCATTCCTCGCTATCATCTCCCTTATTCCGTTTCACTCACTACGATTACCTCCATAAACCATACTCTGTTTTTCCCTCTGCTGTATAGCCAGTAAACGTGTGATACAGTTGTATTACGACTGCTAGTCACCATTTCACTGTGTTCACGCTGTTATCCACCACTTAACTCTGATTCAAGCCGTGAATTCTCGGTGTCTAAGGCTGTTGATGCACCCATATATCCTCTATTCCACAAAGTCTGAGCAGGAACCGAGGAATTACTGTGTAAAGTCACGGAATTTCTGTGTAAAGTCACCATCAAAGTCGTGTTTTAAACAGAGCTGAGGAGTCAATGGGAAAACTTTTAAGGGCTGAACCAGAAGGTTCGAAATTCTTGGAGGCATACCCTCAAGTTGAGGAGGCTTTGCAAAAAGCCAATTGGCTACAGTGCATCAAGAAGTTTAAGGGCTACCACAAAGAAGTAACAAAAGCCTTTGCAAGGTCATTCAAGGATAAAGACAGTCAAGTAGAGGTGGGTGATTTAACATTTGCAGTCAGTGAAGGAAGCATAGCAAGGGCTACATCTCTTCCACAAACCGGTGAACGTTGGTTCAAAAACCGGGCAGTCCAGGATCAACAATGGAAGCGGATTTTTAAAAACCCAGGTATGAATACAAGTGTTTTCACCAAAGGAATTCCTATCTCTCATGTTAAAGAAGAATGGAAAGTTCTACTATTGTTAGTGCAAACATTTTTCACGTGTGAAGGGAGATTTGGAGTATTGTACGTTTATCATGGTAAAATTATGCTGCAATTTCAAGGAGAACATGATATAAATCTTCCCTACTTTCTATTCCAAAGCCTTAGGAAAATGTGTTCCATGGCTCAACGGAATCCACGAAACATAGAAGCTTACCTCTGTCACCATAGTCTTGTTAAGTTCTTGATAAAAGAACAATTAAAAGAAAAACAAGACACATGGGAGAAATTCCTTGTAAGGAATCATTTTGAAGAACCTGGAGAATCTTCTATACCTAGGAAAAGCAGAAGGAAGAGAAAAGAAAGTATCTCTGAGACTGTTCAAGGACAAACTGTAGAGGAAATAGAAGTATATCATCCTGAACCTGAGATTGAACCTACTGAAGACAGTGCTCAAGAGATTATCTCAGAAACCCTCGCTGAACTTGCCAAAGAAGCTGCCAAAAAGAGAAGAGAAGATAAAAAGAAACAAAAACAAGACAAGGGAAAATCCATAATTCAAGAAACTGATCAGACTCCAGAGCATTCTAATGATGAAGAAAGAGATAGCCAGCCCTTAGCACAAAGGTTAGCTAAACTCCATGAGAAAATTGCCCTCTCCAAGAAAGTAAAAGTACAAAAACCAAGGAAAAAGGCACAAAAAGAAACACAGAGTGCTGCCACTGTAAGAAGGAGTAGTAGATTGCAGAATAAAGGGAAAGCCACAAGGACACTCTTCGTTGATCTAAGCACACCTGAGAAGGGTGCTATAAAAACAGACCTTGAGGATAGTCCACAACGTGAGGCAGCTACTCCTCCAAGGGAGGACAGTCCATTTCAGCCGGAGTTTGAAACTGAAATTGAGCATGAATATAGTCCAAGGAAGTCACCAATTGTTGACCCAATTCAACAAGAGGTGTACAACTATTTTGAAACATTGGAGCAGAACACTGCTGGCCCAAGTAATGTCATACCTCATGAGCAGCAAATAGACTTACTCAAACAAGAGATCTATGAACTTGAGGTGCTAAACCGTCACATTAAACAGAGAAATGAAGAAATGAAGCAGCAAGCTGATATTGCCAAAGCAATCCAAGATAACACCTTTCTTCACATGAGCATGTGGCAGAAGAAACACAGCAGACTCAAGAAGAGATGTAGAAGGCTGAACAGAGCCTTAATCAATTTGAAATTCAGATGCATGTTCAAGAGACCAAAGGTTAATGTTTCCACACAAAGGAAGAGGAGGAGATTGGATGTCTTAGCTGAGGCATCCCAGCAGGTGGATTGAATTGTGTTTTCATTGCATGAGGACATGCAATACCCTCGGAGTGGGGGTATGTAGAGCCTCTATTCTACACCTACTTGTCTACCATTTTCCTCAGTTTTTCCTTATCTTTCCTTCACTTTTGCCTCATTTTCACCATAAAACCACCCAGATCATTACATTAGGTGTCATTAAGCATGATCAAGCAAGTTTTGCTAATGAATGACTATTTGTTTAGATTTTGACTTACTTGCAGGAATCCCGCAGCTATCTGACGATCCTGCAGCTATCTGAAGATCCTGCAGCCTTTTTGTTAAACGCAATGTTCCACGTGTCGGTTTGCTAGATGAGCCACATGGGCACTTAGGTATCAACGTGCTCGAGGTTCCTGTCCCATTTTTCCAGCCATCCACGCCATCTTTACCCATGGTCAAAGCTGGTCAAGTTACGGTCAACTCAAGGCTGTTTAACGGTGATTGTGAGCTGCTTGGTCACGTCATCTTAAACGGTGACTTGTCCACGTTCTACAGGTGGCAGGGGACATGATCCAACATGGGATTCATTACCCATGACGACAGAAGCATTAAACTCATCCACACAGTCGTATGATGTGTCAAGGGACCATAAATACGCATGACTGTTTGTTGTTTTTCAGTTAATTAGATGTACGAGTAGGCTATCTTAGAAACCTCTATAAATAGCTGCGTCTGCGTACGCTCATCAGACTTTTATTAGTTGTAATTTCTGAACTTGTGTTAAATTTAAGAGTGTTGTGAACTCTGTTTTTTTAGTGCTATCCTAGCACTCTGTTTTGTACACTTTTTGCAAATGGAGGAATAGACATAGCACTGTTTTGAAGTTTCCAGATCTTTGAGTTTTCTTGTGGCTGAATGAATAGAGGGCCCCTGCTCATCTCAGCCTCTGTAAAGTATTTTATGTGCAGTATTTCTTTATTTTCTTATTCATTTCCTTAAGCATGTATAGTTTCATTTACTTGTTTTCCTTTCTTTCAAGCTGATCAGTGTTATTTCTTTGCAGGTTTCTTTTAGCCCGGGATTTATTTTTATGTGTGTGTGTTTGCTTTACAAACTAATGGTATTTGAAGTTGACAAATTCAAGTGCTGCTTTTGTTTTTATAACTGATTTTTAATCTTATTTCTCAAAGAGCTGCTAACACATGAATGATCTTCATCATAAACTGTTATCTTTTAAGATCAGAATATCACTAACCTGCAGTCAGTTTTGAGTGCTTTTTGGACTATTCTTTCACTACTTTCTAACCATACTTTGCATAGTACATATGGCTGAAGTAGAGAGTTAGAAAGAGAAAAATATTACTACTAGTCTTTAAAGTAGAGTTTTGATTTTAAGTGCTTCTTAGACTATTCTTTCACTACTTTCTAATCATACTTTGCATAGTACATATGGCTGAAGTAGAGAATTAGAAAGAGCAAACCATCATCACTAGTCTTTCAAGCAGATTTTTCTCACTTTTCTAATTCAACTTAAGCTACTTTCTATCCGTGCTTTACACAGTACATGTGCTTTGAAGCATCGAGTTAGAGAGAGATAATCTTTATTTTTGGGTTTTAAAAGTGACTTTCTTTTCTTTTATTAGCAGCAGCTTGAACGGTGTCTAGTGCCATTGGAAGTGGTCATTTGCTTTCAATTTTATTTCAAGTCATTTCAGTTCACTTATTCCTTTCAAGCATTTCCTTTCAAGCAAGTAGTTAGAGATCACTAAACACACACTTTCACTCATTTAGGATTCACTCTACACACACCATCACTCACTTGTTTATAAATTATCACTTCATCTTAGGAACATAATTAACCACAACAACACCCCCAACGATAAGAAAAACTCTAAGAGGTTACTTAAGTACATATAGTACACCTTCGCTTCATCAGCGTACGAGCCCCGGGTTGACAATAAATACTAGAAATTTAGATAACACTAAATTGACTAAACAGTCTACAATCATTTTCGTTCTCTGACATCTGGTTCCCTTCTGGCGGTGGCTGTGATGGACCTTTAAGGCTCCATGTTTGTCTTCAATGTCACATGTTTTCCAATACCCTGAAACATAGGAAACTGCCCCTGTGTATCGGTCTTTAGTTTGCCTTAACATGTCCGGATCCAACGAAGTATATCCTTTATCTTTTAATTACCCAAAATGGAGCAGACTGCCACGTCCTTCATGTGTTGTCCACCGTTTTCATGCGTGAAAGCCAAAATTCTTGCAAACTGTTTCACATATCCTGAAGTGTGGTAAATATGCTCAGTTTATGACAAAAATCTAAAGTTGGATTCGAATGCATATTATCTCCACGTGTCTTGACCTGGTTGAATCTTAATAGCTTCAGCTGATGCCTTGCATACCTTGTAGACATTCCCCTTTCAAAATTCCCGCTTATAGTTCAAAACTGTTTGATTTATATTAAAATCATCACTTTCAGCAGTTTCGTAGCGCGCTACGAAACTGCTGAGTTATTTAAAACAGCTTGTGCTCCTGCAGTGATTATTTGAGGAAAGGATCTCAGAGGTTCTTGGAGTATGCGAAAAGTCGCAATTGCAGTAAAATCTCGGCCTGGAGTAAGCTCTATATGCATCAGTACACATGAGCCAAATGATATAACAGAAACTGCAAGCGGTGATAACCACAGCAGAAAAATGGTTATAGCAGCATAATACATAAGCCCCCTTATCCAAATGCGTTCTTTACCACGAGCAGCATCAACTTTCCTATGAAACCATTCATGCCAGGCCTGCAACTTAATAATCTTCATGTTGATTATTGCTTCATTAGTGACCTTCATACGGTTATCTTTGGAAGAGAGTATCTGTGTCATATATTTATGTTGTTTAGAGGCTAGGAATAGACAAATAACCATCACAATTATCATAGTAGCCAAGCCAGCCAGTGCAGCAAGTCGAATCACGCCAAAGACAATAAGCAATGCAATGGATATCTGAATTAGCGTTGACCAAAGTTCATGAACACGTCTAACCATTTGATTCACTATCTCCACATCAACTGACATATAGTTCACAATTTTCCCAATTCCATGGCTTTGCTGAGCAGAATTTGAAAGGCGTAAACCCTTTGTAAAGCCTCTTTTCAAGACTGATAAGGAGAAGCGAAAGTGACCAAATCATTGCTTGAGAACAAAAATACACCAGATCAGGAAGACTAGCATGACGTTGTCCGTCATGATAAGCAACCCAGCAATGAACAATAGTAGCCATGGAATGAGTTATGCTTAAAATGATTGTGATGATTTGAACAATAAGTAAATTCCCCTTGGTTACAACAATCCTTTGACCTTCTGCAACTTGGTTATGACGCCGGATATTGGTGCCTGTAACTGCATGTGTTACAAATCCCAGAAAAGCAGCTGAAAAAGTAATCTGTGTAGCTAAAGAAACCAACTTTTCAATGTTTTGTGAGAGTAGAACCAGATGCAACCATTGCAAGAAGGCCATAAACCATGCTTTTGTCTCTAGATTGCTTAAAGCCAACCACGATAACCTTGTAGTTGTGATTGAATCCTTCAACAGACTCAAAATTCATCCATTCTTGTTTTATAGTCAAATTCACACTGCTTCAACAATGTAAAGCTAAACTTTGTCAGAAACCATGTCTGATACAGAATTTATCTTACATGCCTTGCTTGAGCCTTCAAAGAACTCTGGAATTACGGTCCTTTAGTTTTGGAGGCAACTTATTCAAAAGAACCATTTGCCCGCATTGGTGATTAAATGATCTCTGATGGTGTATGGTGGACCTGGCTCAGCACCCTGAAAGAGATATGGATGGTTGCAACACTTCCTGAATTGCATGACTATATTCAAAAGGCGCTTACACTTTCCTCCAGCATTCACAACCTCCAAATCCTTTTGAAGCAATGCCTGGAAAAATTTCTTTTGCATTTGTGACATTTCAACTTTCAATATGGTTTCCTTTTGAAAAGGCAGACCCTTTTCAACATCTGACTTTAGTTTCCGTAGAAGAAATGGCCGAAGAACCTTATGAAGTTGCATGGAAAATGGTATGACAAAAATACTAGCACCACATCATGATATATACTGCCAACCACAGATCCTTCATAGGAAGTGTTAAATTACAGGCCCCATTGTATATTGCATTACTACAAGCGTGACGATTTGCAACATCTGCTGGTAGCATGAGAATTCAAATTTCGGCCACTGAAAGGCCCAGAACCACCACTAGCTTCGGGAAATATGCTTGATTGATGTCATCTGGGTGTTGATAATTAATAAGCAGGTAAATATTGAAAAGAAACACAACAACACACACCACTGCTGCTATGATAACTAATGCCAGGTTGAAGTCACCCATTTTTCTCCTCGAAGTTCTACTCCACAAATGTTGACGATTGAAAATTCCTCAAAAAAGGAACACCACACAGTTATAATGAACAAGACTTTGCTTCTTTATTTGTCCATTTGAAAGTAGACTAGCTGTTTCGATGCCAGAATTGCCTGCCCATAAGACTCGTGAAATTTCGCCAAGCCAAAAATAAATGGTGAAATGGAGCTCTTTTTGATCGATCTGAATTATGTGCTGTAGAAAAAAAATAATAGGAAAATGTAGATCCTGAATGCAGATCAGAACAACTGAAATCTCCCTGAGATGGCCGACATAGCATCTGGTGTCGTGGAAGGCAGGGGCGATTTCACTGGGAACGGTCAAGATCGCTTACTCGCTTCCTTCCTTCCTTCCTTCCTCTGCACATCATACGCCAATGTTCCCAATGCAGCAGCTAGCACTGCAAAAGATGCTAGATTACCGGAATTCCCATTCATAATGGTTATTGTTCTTGATGCACCCAATTCCCTAATCTCTTTTGCCAAGCGTCGCACCTGAGCTTCAAAAACAGCAGTATTGTTAGAGTTGCCATTAAATGATTCTCCAATCGGGTTATCATTGACTGAATTTCTGAAATAATATCAGACAAGCGACCATTCTTCAGAACAACAGAGCCTGCTAGACCTGCACCCACAAGGATCATAAGAATTTCTGGAAGTAAGAATTTGAGAAGAAACCAGAGTTTGTGAAAACTGTTTTGAAGAGGTGTGCCGGTTATAAGAAGCCTGTAGTTGGTGTTGTAAATTCTCATAGTCTTTGCAAGAAGTGAATTTCATTCTTTATTAGATGCGCTTCATCAATAATAATGTATCACCAACTGAAACGTTTAAGGGCGGTCTTTGAGTATGACCATGATGGCCACATCCATACCGCAACTCTCTGCTTGGCGGTGATCAATTTTTCTTGCCAGCTGTCATCTGTAAGGGGTGCCATTTGCCCCAACAATACCAATTTTGTCCATATCTTTGAGAAATATAAGCCCAAAAGCCCAATCTTGAAAGAAAACTAAACTCGGATTAACACTAAACTGTTACGATCAAAATGATATGAACCATTTAGAAATTGTTTCTTAGGTGATAACAACTTGTAATAAAACATACATTGGATGGCTTAAGAAAGGTCAAGAATGTGCTCCAAATAATCAACCCAAAACTTGGTTTAACCTTAGAAAACGCCTTCAAAAATAAGCCCTGACCATGACCTTTATTAGCCTCTGAAAAGATGCTACAATTATCCTCTTAAATCAACCTCCAAACCACCTTAATTATATCCTTTGTTCAGTGTTTGCAAATAGTGCATGTAACCAAAAATATTCCCTTATATTGAGCTCTGGCCTACCCATAGTAGAACCCAAAGTTAGGCTTTAATTATCCAAAAATGGGGTCTCAAAATATGCCACATAATAGGCCTTATGATAAATAATATAGGTCTCCAAACAAACTAGAATATTAGGCCCAAAATTTCCTCGGACTGGCCTTTAAGGAGACTTCAAATTTGTTTATGATCAATGAGTGAGTAACATGGAAAGTTTAATTATTTAATAGAGAGGATGGCCTTATAATAGGTCATCAAATTAGTTGGAGAACCCTCTTATTCCTACGGCCCCAAACAACCCTAATATGACCTTCTTTTCTATGGCCTGACACGGTCCCTTATGTGGTTAAGACAAGCTCCTTTTGTGGCCTAACATAGGGGGTACTATAACATGGAACATGCCTTTACTATGGAATTTTTGTGACCCAATATAGGACCCTTCCTTCGGCTACCTCAGGTCAAAATTCAACCCTTATTGTGGCCTTCCTCAGGACTAATTCAACCTCCATTGTGGCTAAGTTCAGTTCCTTCTCCTACAACCCAAAATCTCCCTTTATTCTTTGGATTCTATGGCATAATGCAACCCTATATTGTGAGCAGAATAGCCATAAATATGCCCATAAATAGGCCTCCTTAGAAACTCGCTTTCTTAGCCCTAAAATGACAGTGAATTACCAAAAAAGAAAGATGAAACAATAAAACCCTTAGAAAACTAGTCCTATTTCTTCAGATTTGTGTTACTACCTTGAACCATAGAAATATCAGAAAATATGTGCAAGAGATAGATGCTTCCTTAGGGGGAATACGAACCCTATTTATACTAGTCATGGAGTCTTCTAGAGGGCCTGACCTGGCCTAACTACCATGGATATGAACTCACAAAAGATGTAATTTGAATCCAACTTAGACTCCAAAATTTTTAATTAATTTCCTCAAGAAATAATCCTTCTTAGCTAGAGGATTTGGGCTAGGAAAATTCTCATTTTTAGGGATGATAAACTCACCATAATTTAATTAAAAAAAATAGAAAATAAAAATCATCAATTAATCAATCAACAAGTTTCCTTGGTCATCTCCTTTTGGGCTTCTTGACCACAAAATGGGGCTACAACTTTGACAAAGCATATCTCCTCAACCATGAGGAGTTATGGAGTGTGCCACCTATCATTTGAATCAACACGATGAGAGGAATCAATGACAATGATATTTCTTATAGAAACACTGAGCTTCTCATCCAAAATATTCATCAAAACTAGGGCATCATGACTATGTCATAGGAGCTTCTTAACCATAGGAGATTCCAATTAATGCTTCCTTATACAAATATCAAAATATTTCAAAGCTTGTCACCATTCAATACAATGTGCATCCCCTTCTCACTCATGTTCCAAAGTCAATGATGACATTGTGTTTTATCTACTCCTATAGAATCTAAAGTAATAGAAATGTTAGCATTACCAGTACATAAATACAATGTACTAGCCTTCTCTCATTTTTCTATTATCATAGATCCTCTAATGATCTTCCATGAATTTATTGTAAATGTTCTTATACAACCTACAATTCCTAACAATCCTATCAAAAATAGATTTCTTCTTAAATCAGTATGATGCCTTACCTCTTTCAATAACCATTGGTTTCCATTCCATAGTTTTATCCATACCAAGTTACTCTTTTCCACAATTTTGCATCATTCAGTTTTACCCAAATAAAGTTGTTTAAATTCACCTTAAAAATATTTCCTATGGGTGTGGTAGAAATGAAGCCCCTGAGTCTATCACCCAGGAATCAACAATGTTACCTACTAAAACGATTAAAGCATCTCTTAACACATCATTTGCTACATTTTCTTCCTTATTATTATCTTGTTGTCCATCTCATCTTTTTTTCTTTTAGAGACCAATAATCTTTCTTCTTGTTTCCTCTATTTCCACAATGCCAACATTCTAGCCTTCCTATGGATTTGGATCTTTCCTTCTTAGAATTTCCATAGTTCCTTGGGTTCTTTCCTCTCTCCCTTTGTCTTCCCCTATTCTCTATAGTCAAAGAATTACTTGATGTCTCTTCTTTTATTTTATATTGTATTTCCTCACTAATGATAACATCAACGTTAACATCAAAGTTTAAATTGTTTGAAGCAATAACATGCTTACTCACATCTATGACTGAGCTATTCCAACTTCCTGCAATGAGAGAAAAATCAAAATATCGCTAACCTCATCATTAAAGTTTTTACAGATACATTTGGGCACATCAATCCCATAATCTAGATCATTGTTTTAGGGCTCATTAAACCCTAATTTCAGTTGCTACATGCCCTAAACAAGTCACCCCTTTGAATGCCTCCTTCCCAGACAATTTCATGACTTCAAGACATCCAGAAATAGCCTCTAGAGGGACCAGCGTAGGTAGGCCCTTGTAAGGGTGCGCTACAGAGCAGTTGAGTCCATGCTAGGGTGCTCTACAGAGCACTTAGGCTTCCGTTCACCCGTGCTAGGTGAGATTGAGCGAAATTCCAATAGGGTTTGGGGAATATTCTTATATTTTGGAGTCATCTAGAAGGTTCCCTCCCTTATCAACTCCTATGAGCTTGAAAATGGATGAGGAATGAGTTAAGGTGCATCCTATCCTCTCATCCCTTCCTCCATGGAACTAATTCTAAGTACGGAAGGTAATTCAATTCCACCATTTATGACAAAACCTCCTTCATCTTACTATAAATTGACCACTCATCTAAGTGATCAAGGGCTAGATTATGTTGAATTGTAAGGAGATAATGTTGCTATGAGATTTGGCTTTGAAGCAAGTATTGTAATGCTACAAGTTTGTCATGCTTTTGATGTTATGTGGATGAGATCCAAGCTGGAGGAATGGCTTTGAATCAGACACCAATGGTTGTAATTCCTTCTTCTATTCAATAAAGTGTTTGAACCTTTCTCCCATATGTTTGTATTGTTTTATAATGCTTATATGTGTGAATTGTATCTGATTCCTTTCACTTATATTCAATAGATCATTTGTTTTGATCAATTTGTTGTTTTCTGTTGTGTTTAAAGGTACTTCTCAAGCGTATTAAGTATGGGAAGGAGAAACAGTATCGATACAAGGGAGACAAGAGGAAATAAAGACTATGAGTAGGTCTTCTCATCTTCTCATCTTATCTATTGCTTATAGGAAAAGACTAAAACACTTTAAACTATTCTTCTAGATATAACTACTTATCTAGGGAATTAGTATTTATTTGTAGATACCAAATTATCCAAAACAAATTGGTGACCATACTGGGGAATATCCTCTTTCCTAGTAGCTTATCCACCTCCTAAGACATCCTTGCAAACCTTACTTGTGTTCATAGATTGTAATTCAGCTCTTTTGCATTGAAAAATTGGTCAAAACTGTGTCAAATTGCCTCTTGAAATGGATCATTGTCACAAACGCAGGCTTATGAGGGACACAATGCAATGGAGAGCACCCTTGGCTTAGGGATAGTGCTCTAAAGTGCATTGTCTACCATTCAGGGCTGCGTTGATCCTCCTAGGGTCAGTGTCCCACCTTTGGAAAGTGTTTTTTGCAAA
This sequence comes from Pinus tabuliformis, assembly GCA_031772625.1. NCBI lineage: Eukaryota > Viridiplantae > Streptophyta > Pinopsida > Pinales > Pinaceae > Pinus > Pinus tabuliformis. The sequence continues at coordinate 853,281,669 of CM062809.1, read as the reverse complement.
CTTTTCTCTGTTTGTTTGTTTGATGATTGATCAATGAATGTTATGTCTCGAAGAACAAGCTTATATCTCCTTGTCTAGCCCTACTTTGAGTTGATTGATTAATGTTTTCTTTTTCATTATCAATCTATGGTCAAAGTTAGAATATAGTTGATTAATCTTCATTTGAAAGAAAGTGTCGTAAAGTCTTCTCTTCCTTCAAATCAGAACTGTTGTAAAAGTCTTTGTTCTTCTGAAAGATTGATTGATTGTATGTGCATATTTCCTTTTGTTCATATTCACATTAAGAAAATAAAAAATAAATACATGCATGTTGCATTGAAAAATTTTGTGTGTGCTCATAGGAATAGTGTAGGGAGATTACATTAGATTGTGCTCTTTGCTCTTTGATCGAAAGAAATCCAATTTATCTATCCCTAAGTAGCTAGGATTTTCATCATTAAATTGAATGGAAAGAATGCTTATCATGATAGTTGCACTCCTATGAATTTCAAAATACATCACATGGTGAACTTGACAGGAAAATTCCTAAGCAAGATCAACTTAAAATTAACATCAATTTACCTAATGGAGCATTGTCATTAACAAGAACATTTAGTGGTTCTAGGCTAGAGATGTGTTCTGGCATCGAAAAAAAAATCAGTTGTCGCTAACTTGTCTACAATACATCGTGAGTGTGATACCTCATTCCATGTACGTGAGTATATCGTAGCTCGTCCACGTACCTTCGGGTATATAGGGTGGTGTTACAGTATGTAAAGTATATCAAAATGCTCTCACTGTGTGGTCTTGCATTAGACATCGCTTATACAGACTGGGCCTCCACATACGTTCAGGTATATATGGGAGGACAACACTAGGTTGCTATCCATCCTTAGATAATTGAGTCGGCCGCCTTGTACACTGTGATATACCGAACACAGAATTCGGGGAGATTTCTTGCCCATACTTCTTGGTTCGCCAGGAGGTATTTTGTAGTTCACAATTGCTTAGTAAACCTTTTGCCTAGTTTACCCTTTTTTGTTTATTTCTTTTTTGATAATAAAATTAATCAAAAATCATGGAGGAACATCAACCCTTACCCCGTCGTTTGTGGATAACAGCGAGCAAACCGCCTTTGCCACCTGAAGCTACACCTATTCGGTCAAAGCGGTCTCACATAACTGAGTCAAGTACATCAAGAACTCCTAGTTCTTCATCTGAATTACCTAAATCATCTATTTCGGTAAGTACATAGACTTGAGTTACTCCAACCATTTCTGTTACATCCGTTTCTAAAGAAGAAGTTTCACAATTACCTGAGGACATTAGCATTGATCCTAGTGAAACAATAACCGAAGTTGTTCAACAATAAGTTGATCCTCAACTTGAAGTTTCTCAACAAGAAATTAATTCTGAACTTGAATCAGTTCAACCGGAAGTTAATCCAGAACCTATCATAGTTCAAATAGAAGTTACATCTGAACCTGAAGTTATTCAGGAAACTCTTTCTAAAATTGTTGTTCTTTTACCCGAACATCTGGACTTCGAATTTGAACATTCAAAAGTTTTTACTTTACCAAAAGACGATCAACCGGTTACCCCTCAGACATCAATATCTACTGAAACTTCAACTTTATCAACACCAGAAATCTTTTACGAACCAGACGGTGAAGTTCTCCCACATGGTTTAATTGTTGTAGAGGAAGAATCGGAAGAAGATTCTACACCTAGAACCCCATTCCACTTTGGAACTGGGCTTTATCTTTACCCTCATACTCCTCATTTTACTGCTCCTTTTGATCTTGCTTTTTTTCAAGTACCCGTCAATTCTTTAGGAACTATGGTTGAACAACCGTCAACATCCCAAACTATATCATCTAATGCAATTGCGGTAGAATATTTTGTTGCAACCTCTTTGATGTTTTCTACCACACCTAAGTCGCACCTATACGGTGAATCATCCGTCCCGGTTGGTTACCAATATTTATCTGAAACCCACTCAGGGGTTGCTTCTACACCATGGTCATCGCCGATGTCCTCAACCAGAATTTTACCTGGTTCTTCTTTAACGGGAACTCAACAGTTTGATCATGCATATCAATATCAAGTTGGGAAATCTGGTGAACAAAGACCTAGGTATCCATTAAATATTGGATTGCCACCATATGGAGAGAAATATGCTTATTCACCTTATCCTCCATATGGTAATGCCCCACAGTATTCAGGTCAACCTAGAATTCGAGTTTGTCAATGGTAACCAACAATGCCAGTTCAACCAAGGCTTGTGTATCCAACACAACCAATGAAAACTGTGTCAACTACTCCTACTACACCTTTTGTTACTACTGTACCATAGTCACAAGTTCAAATTGTTGTATCTCAACCGGTACAAATTGGTCCTTCTACCTCGCAACCACAAGTTTCGAGTCAAGATTCTCAAGTTTCTCAGGTTGTTGTACGACAACCACTTGTTTTCAGGGTTCAACAACAACCTCAAGTTAGTATACCCTTATTTAGACTGACCCAAGCTTACACTAATATAGTTTATTCACAACCTAGCCAACCTTTCATTGCTAGGCAACAACAACCGTTAAATCAACAACGGTTGTACCAACAATAGCAATAGTTGATTCAACAACCGTGGCAACCCCAATTTCAACAATCTCAATTCCAACAATTCCAACCCCAATTTGGACTTGCCCAACAATATCAACCTAGGTTTGGATAGTATCAAGCTTACCAAGGTCCTGGTTAACAAGGCTTTGCAGGTTATGGAAAACCACAAATTCAACCTGGTTATCAACATCCACCTTATGCCAGATTTGTTCAACAACAATCGTATCAAGGTTACCAAATGCAGATGCCCTATGTTGGTATTCAAAGACCTATTGCTCAGGCAGTGCCATAATATCCTGGGTATGCTCAACCTGACTTGAATCGATAGTTTCCATTTGTAGCAACTTTAGAATTACCATATTTAAATCGGCTCACTAATGATCCAATCTTATATGCACCTTGGTGGCCGGTGATTCTGCATAAGTTACCTTCTAACATTCTGAAATTCAATGGAAATCCCAAAGAAGACCCATCAAATCATGTCATGACCTTTCATTTGTGGTGTTCATCAAACTCCTTAAATGATGATTCTGTAAGACTCCGCCTTTTCCAAAGACAACTTACTGGCTCGGCTGCTAAATGGTACATTGAGTTACCAAGAGCTTCTTTCGACAACTTTATGACTTTAGCCACCACATTTCTGACCCACTTCCAGTTACCTATCAGATATGAGACTGGAACAGAACTCCTAACCAACTTTAAACAGACTACTGCTACCCATATATCAAATCATATTCATGGTTGGTGGCGTCTTTGTCGCATGGTTAAGACATATGTTCCCAATCAGCTTTTGGCTGAGTAGTTCATAAAATCCTTGTTGCCATCAATCACTGAGGATGTGGAAAAAGGTGGAGTTGTCAGAAAAGAGCAAGTAATTTCTCGTGCCCAATACTTGGATTTGATTTACACACAATCTGGCACACTCTACGACAAAATTCCCAATGCACCCCGTCCATCTTTCACTGTTCCTCCTCCTCCACAATCGAGTAAGGACTCTCATGCCGGTGATGGTGTGATCAGTTCTTCAAGCACGCAAACAGCAGGAAGAACATCTGGTCAAACTCTTTCCATTACCAATCAAACTACCAATGCATCAGAAAATACTCTTGCTTCCGAAGTTAATGCCATGTCATCTAACAAAGGCAAAAATCAAAAGCAATCAGGGGGCAAGAAGAAGGGGAAAAGCAAGAAGAAACAAGATAATTCCCCTCAAGAGAAATCATCTAATTTCTCTACTTCGGCAAAGAAACCTCGTTATCCATGTCTAATCAGTAATGACAAGCATTTTACAAGAGATTCTCCACACCACTCAGAGGTCTCTAAACTTTTAAAGATTTCTAACACATCAGCAGTGTTGATTGATCTGTTTCCAAACCCAGAGACACATTTGGTTGCGACAGATCATGCTTCCACATCCCAAGTACTCATGTTATCCATCACAAAGCTAAAAAACAAAGTTTTGGTGTCAACTAAAAACAAATATTATGGAAATCCACCATCATTGTCGAATAATTAGGCCACTGATCAACCTAATCCTTCAACTTCAACTTCATTTAAAAATATTCCACCTATTGTACCATAATTGACAATAAAAACCACCAAAGGGAGTTGTGCATAAATCAACATTTAACCCTCAAGCTCGAGCAGCTTAGAATTATAACATAGTGGAAGATCTTTCTCAATCACCTTTTGCTATGTCGACACTCGAGGTGTTACAAAACTGTCCCTCCCAGAAGCAAGCTTTACTGTCAACAATTGACGGAATAGACCCTACGGATTCCAACCTTGTGGTTTTTAACCATGTGGGATATACACCACAGTTACCGGTGCAATTAGCTTTCCTAATACAAATGAAAACTCTTAATAAGAATGTTCACCGAACTATTATTGATGAGGGGGCATCTACTTGCAATATGTCAATAAGTTGTTGGAAAACACTTGGTTCACCACCATTGTCACGATCACCAACCATGTTAAAAGCTTTTGACAAAAGAACATATACTCATTATGGGATTTTGAGTAACCTGCAAATCGAACTAGGGGGAAAAACAATTACTATTTAAGTTGAGGTAGTTGATGGACCCCTCAATTACAACATTTTACTGGGAAGGCCATGGGTTTTTACTGGGAAGGCCATGGGTATATGCTATGGTTGTTGTGGTTTCCATGTACTTTCATACTATTGCATTCCCTCATAAGGGTGGATTCACAGTCATCGATCAACTTACCTTCTTTTCCAATAGTTCATAGGCTTTGGGAAGCATTCCGTTGGTTCACGAACCCTCGTTGTCACTTCAAAGTGTTGGAGTAGGTCCCTTTAAAGATCGTTCCCTAATGGGTACTTTTACACTACTGTCACCATCTGATTTGGCAGAAGTGGAAAGAGTAGAGACTTGCAACATGATTTCCTCCACCTCATCTGATTTACGGAGGATTACCAACAATTTTGAAGTTGATAGTAATACTAAGGTTATGTCGCTAAGCGCCATTGAGCTAGCATAGCAATCAATTTTTCGGGCTTGTGCAGAAAACCCAAATCCGCATTCACCAATTGTATGGGTAGATAGTTCGTTAGAATATGGTACTTCTTCAGATCCTTTCTCACGTATACATTCTACGGATGAAGGAATCGTCCAATCAATGATGATAGGAGAAGAACCTTAGGAAGATTATCATCATTGTTCCCATCTTCTAGATGACATCGAAGATTATTCAAATGAACTAAACCACCCTTCAATTGTTGATTTTCTTTCGAATTCAATTTTCATAGACATAGTAGAATCTGAGTGAAACCTGTCAAATACTGAAGAAACGATTTCTATTAATATTTCAACCAAGCCTAATGTTGTAGAGAACATTCATGTCAGAAAATCTTGTTCTTCATCAGAACTCTATAGTTACCGTACTCTATTTCGTGAATTTAGAGATATATTTGCATGGTCTTACGAGGAGATGTCAGACATTGACTCTAGTATTATTGAACACGAAATCAAAATGTACCCTAATGTCAAGCTAGTTCGACAGTGGCTTCGACCTGTTCATCCAAAGAAAACCGCTGCCATTAAGGCAGAAGTTGAAAAAAGTTTGCAGGCTAGTTTCATTTACCATGTACCTCTTACTAACTGGGTTTCCAACCTTGTTCCTGTCATGAAGAAACAAGGGAAAATTCAAGTGTGCATCGATTATAAGGATGTAAATTAGGCATGTCCAAAGGACAATTATCCTACTCCTTTTATCGACCAGATTATTGATGAATGTGCCAGATGTGAAATAGTCTCATTCATGGATGGTTTTTTCGGCTAGAATAAAATCAATATCTGCCCAGAAGACCAATCTAAAACAACTTTTATTTGTCCTTGGGGCACATTCATGTATAGAAAACTCCCATTCAGTTTGAAGAATGCAGGGGCCACATTTTAGAGGGAAATGAACTATGCCTTCCATGATATCAAGCACATCATTCAACCTTACGTTGACGATTTACCTGCTCATTCACGAAAGCGGACTGATCACCTGCAACATTTGAGAGAGATATTTTTACGATGCCGACACTACAAGATACAACTCAATCCACACAAATGTGTGTTTTGTGTTGGTTCTGGTCGATTACTTGGATTTGTAGTGTCTAGAGAGGGGATTCAACTCGATCCATTAAAGGTTCAGGCAATTCTTGATTTTCCTCCACCTTCAAATATTTTACAGTTACAAAGACTCCAAGGGAAAGAAAACTTTCTGAGGAGGTTCATTCCTAATTACACTGAGATGGCTAAAGGTTTTACACGTATTTTGAAAAAGGAGATACCCTTCCATTAGGATCAGGTTGCGCAAGCTTCCTTTGATGCTCTTAAAGATACCTTGATTAGAGCTTCATTAATGTATTCTCCAAATTATCAAAACGACTATTACCTATATCTCACCGCTGTAGATACAACCATTGGCATGGTTTTAGTCCAGGAAGAAAATGGGATTGAACATCTGATTTATTATTTGAGTTGTAATCTCAATGATACAGAAAGTAAGTACTCTTATGTCGAAAAACTAGCTTTGGCAGTTGCGCAAGCTGTTCAAAGATTTTGCCACTACATCATGCTCTGTAAAACAATTTTCATTTTAGATTGCAACCCTATGACATATATTTTGTCACGTCAATTGCTGGGGGGAAAATACCCAAAATGGATAGTCACTTTGCAAGAGTTTGTTTTGGAATTCATCAAGTCCAAATCAAAGAAATATCTAGTTTTCGCAAAGTTACTTTGTGACCTTCCCTCGACCTCCATCGATTCAAAATATGAACCATTGATTTTGGATGAGTCTCTGTTTCTGATATTGTCATTTGATGCATGGTATGGATATACATTGACCTATCTCCAAACCCAAACTTTCCGGCCTGATACCTCTCGCTCGCAATAGCAAAGTATTCGATACCAATCCAAAGATTATCTGATCATTGGCAACACACTTTACCGTCGTGGTATCGATATGATTTTATGGAGATGCCTCATGCATGACGAAGCCAAGAAAGAATTGAATGATTTCCATTCAAGTGCCTGTGGTGGACACTTATCTAGATATGCAACCGCATAGAGAATTCTCCGTGTTGGTTACTTCTGGCCAACTATATTTAAAGATTGTATTATTTCTATGAGGAGTTGTCACGCATGCCAGATATATGAACAAAAAACCATATTACCACCTGCACCAATGCATCCAGTCGTTTTTGTTGGCTCATTCACCAAATGAGGCATTGACTTTATGACATGTAACCCCACCTCGGCCGGGGGGCATGGGTATATTATAGTCGTCATTGACTATTTTACCAAATGGGTCGAGGAGATGCAAAAAATGAACAACAGTGGCGAAACGGCTTCTCTTTTATTTTTTAACCATGTGGTTGCTCGGTTTGGTGTACCACAAGCCATAGTTACAAATCATGGGTCGCATTTTCGCAATCACATGATGGTTGAGTTGACTGCTAAGTTAGGACTGTCACATGATAGCTCTACCCCTTATTACCCACAAGCAAATGGACAAGTTGAGGCCATCAACAAAGTCCTAAAGTGGATATTACAGAGAATGATAGGGGTTCATAAGAGAAACTGACACTTAATCATGTACTCTGCCTTGTGGGCATATCGAACCTCAGTGAGAAATGCAACTGGATTCACACCCTTTTAGTTGGTGTATGGTTTGGAAGCAATCTTACCGATACAATGCGAAATTTCATCACTCAAACTCGCGATTGACCTGTTACCTGACACTTCTGATGAAGAAGCGTGTTTCTTGGAATTAATCCATCTGGATGAAACCTTTTGTGATGCCGCATTGGCTAATGAAGCGCATAAGAAATGTATCAAGGTGCAATATGATAGAAATGTCAAGCCTCGTATCTTCTCATAAGGAGACCTGGTCTTGCTTTACGATTAGGAAGCTGATAAACTTGGAGCACGGAAATTTGAACCAATGTGGATGGGTCCTTATATTGTCAAGTGTGTTCTAGAAAAAGGTGCCTAGTTAGTAGATTATGATGGGATTCCATTGTCACAGCCCCAAAACAAGTTGTACCTCAAACGTTACCATGCTTGATTAAGTGTAGTAAAACTCACTATATATATATGCTTTCATTGCATGTGCGTGTGTGTATCTTTTAGAGTTTTTATTTGGTTAGTAATCCACTTTGCATTTGTTGTAGATGTCAGAGTCTTTGGAACCTTTTGTTGGTTACGTCGATGGTGCTATTCGTAGTACGCAGAACTTGGCTTCTACAACATGGATAATTTTCGCTCCAAGTGGTGAGTTAGTGAGTTTTCAAGGGATTTGTATCGGTCAATCGACGAACAACATCACTGAGTATAGCACATTGATTGAACTACTCTCTGATTCCATTTCACTTAGCATTGGACAAATCATCATTAGGCTGTAATTGCAACTCATTGTACTACAACTAACAAACAATTATACTGTCTAAAATCCAACAATTTTTCGTATGTTCCTTAGAGTTCGTATTTTGGAAAGACATTTTGAACACATTCAATATCAACATATTTCCATAAATATTAACACATTGACTAATTCTTTAGCGAATTATGTGTTAAATAGACCTTGAAGTATAATATGAATTTGATTTTCACCTGCAACCCCGAACTTCAAACTTCAAATTCTCTTCTCAGTATAATGTTCACAACTCTAATACCATGTAGAAAATCTGATATAGGTTAACCAGATAATGCAATATAAATCAAAGCAAAATATTATAACCTACTTCTACTATCAATTTTTCAAAGCTTAAAGATCGAGCTGAACAATATAACCAGAAGAAGAAGAATCAATGGAACAATACACATGAAAATACTTTGGGGAAAGCCTCAGCTAAAAACTCCACACCATTGTATTATCATACATGGTGGAAATACATAGGAATCATACAAAGCCTTAGCTCTCACAGCTAGCCAACTCTCAGTACAATCCTCACAGATTCTCACAGGAAATCTTGGCTTCTCTCCAGCCTTCCTAACTACCCTCCAAGCTCCTATTTCCTTGTGGTGTACCTTGTGGATGATTTTCCTATTACCAAGTGGAAAACCAATCCTTCAAAACTATGTAATTCTCAAGGATTAATCCTTGACTACATGCATGATTTTTCTACATGATAATGCACATGCAATTGGTAGTACATTGTCCTTGAACAATTATCTCAACTGGGTCTTTCTCATAATAGACATGCATGATTTTTTGATGAGGGAATCTTCAATTAACTGGAGTAGCACTAGTTGAGTGCATTAATGCATCAACTGACTGTTAACTCACTATTAGTTCCTCAAACAGTTTGGAACTAATTTAACTGGACTTAACTCAGTAAACCGAGTTAACTAATTACAACTCAAATATAACTCAATCTTATCTCCTCAATTTAAGGGATAACTCTTGCATGACTTCAAAAAGACTTCTAACTTGAATTTCTCCAACTAATTAATTTAAAATAAATTAATTAATTATTTCCAAGTAGTTGTTAAGACTAAATTCGATTTTAGTTCACAATTTAATTCAAGGACAAATTAAATTGGAATATTCTTGTTGCCATATTTCAACACTCCCTCTCAACAAGAAAGGGATTATCTGCCACCCCGATCTTGTCTCTATGGAACTCGAATTTACACTTTGACAATGCCTTTGTCAAATCATCTTGCTCCTTTGTCAAAATATACTGAGCAACATGATCCTCTCAAGCTGTGAAAAGCCACGGGTAACAAATATTACCTTATGCTTCTCTAGACTACCATCAACGGCTTGCTTTACCTTGTAAATCCAATGGGAACTCATAACTGACTTGTTCTCCGATCTCAGAACCACGTCCCAAACACTGTTATGAACTATGGAGTCATACTCCTCCACCAGAGCATCAACCCAAATCGGCTACTGCACTGCTTCCTCAAAGGAAGATGGCTCGGTCTCAACACATTCCCCAGGAAGGGCCATGTATCCAGTATACCTCTCAGGTGACCTTCTCTATCTATGTTGAGAAGATGGTGCTCCCACATTCTCTCCTGCATCCTCCAACAATCGGTCAACTTCTCATGTGTGCTTCCTGTTAGTGTCAGTCTTTCCAGCCTTCCTCCAGTGATCAGATATTCTCTTACAAAGTGGTTTCAGAGTGTCAAGGTCAAATTTTGTCATTTCAAAGAGTCTTCAAGCAAAATTTGGTCACTAGACATTAGGTCTAGGGTTTGCTTTCACTCCTTCTAAAGTTATCCAAATGTAGGTCCATGTCATCATTCAGCTGAGTCTATCATCATTCATAGGGTTTTCATTATCATGACAGTGTCTAATGGGTCATTCTACACCTTGTTCATGCTTCAGTTGCACCTAGGCAAGGTCATTTCCCTCTCCTAGGGTTTTGGAAGCTAATTTCTCTTGGATGGTCAAATCATTAGAAAAACTTGTATCCAGATGTTCATACACCTTCCCCTATCCTTCATGTACCTTATCAAACACTTCCCATCTCTGAGATCCCCCAAATTCCTCATTTTTGCACAAACCCTAGTTTCTTGCCACAACTTGGCAATTTTCTAGGCTAGGCCTGTGTTTTGCCCTTTTGGACCCCTTCCCCTCACTCGATCTCTGAGATTCCACTTTCCCCTACTTCCAAAAATTTCCCCAAGAATTTAGAAGCCCCTTATCCCCTTCATTTCGCTTCATTTCCACAAAATTCCTTGTTTCACACATCGGGATAAGTTTCACTCAAAAGATGTTTCAGAGCAATCAAAGATGAATTTTGGAAAAATGAGAGAGTTTTTTGTCCAAAACATGCCAAAGAGGAAAAAACTCCCTCACTTTTTACACAGGTGTCATGGTTTTAGAGAAATGTCAAAAATACAATCGCCTCGGGAGAATTAATGTACCTCTGAAGTGACCTTGGGAAAATTAGGTTTTCTCCTAGCTTGGTTGGCCAAATAACTTTCTTGATGAGTCAAATGATAACTAGACACAAGGATATTTCCAATGAGCTATCATGAGCTCAATTTGGAGTTGAGGAAGGCATTCCAAAGTTGACTGCAACAGCACTCTGCCTTGAGGCAGCCTCATTTGGCACATTTTGACCAGTCTTGGGATATTTGATTTTTGACAAGGCAAATGGGCACCAAATTGAAAAATTCCACTTGGGTTGGAAATCAGACATCCAGAACTTTCCAACAAGCCCAGCTGAGCCAAATTTGGATGCCAGGAAGTGCCCCAAAAGTGAGCTGAAAGGCGCGCTACGCGTAGGGTTTTGACGCGCTACGCATCAGGGTATTTTCTAAGTTTTTCATCTTCAGCACAGGAAAACGCAGCTATTTGACCAGTTTTGACTTTTGATGGGATTTTTCACCCTCTTTGATGTAATTAATGTATTTTCATGTTGACATGACACTTATTTACCTATTCTAGAAGATTCATTCATAAAATAGCAAAAAATTAATGAATGAATTGGTTTCCTAGCTTATAGAGGCAAGTTGTTTTGATTGCCTAGATTGTAGTGCTTTGTTTAGAATTGGTTGAAACAGCTCCTAGGATGATGAGCTCGACCCCTAAAGGCAAGGAAATGTGTTAGCTTTCCTATATTATGTATCTTCTTAGTCATTTTCATGGTTGGACTCTGGAGGGATAAGCTTAGACTGTATTACACTTTGTATCTCTGCAATTTTGGCAAAGGAAAGACCAGGGTTTTGCAGCACTATTTGGGATTCCTGTGGTTATTTGTGTTGATGGTGTGTTTCTCTCATGTACTTGTAAGTTTGTTATGTGTATCATTTTCCTACTATTCTCTTCTTCAAATTAAACAAATGAAGTGTTGAGGTAGAATTCATAATCTTGTATGCTCTGCCTTTAAGTTTGTTTAATATCTATGTTTTCGAACTCCTGAAAGTTTCTCACTCTCCTTAGCTCCTCACCAGTCATATCTATCCATTCAATTCCTTTAAATACATCAGGACGATTTCCTACCTTGCCCCAAAAAGACCTCTGCAAAAACTGTGCCACATCCCCGCACCCAAAATTGCCTTTCCCTGTTTTCCAACAAAACCCTAAAAATCTTAAATCAAACTATCTTTATCAATTTACTAGCCTAAAATCAGTATTCATATCGTTCATCTCAACCCCTTTGAAGACCTTTTTCCATGATAGACCCGGAGAGAGCCCTCTCCTGTCCTCGTAGGGCTAGCTACGAGGCTGAGCTTGGTTTGATGTTGCCTTGAGTTTCGCCTTCCTCAGCCTGAGGCATATTTGAGCGCTAACATAGTGGCGACCATACTGGGGAAGAACAAATGGTTTGCTGGTTGATGTCATTTGTTTTATAAGCTACAGACGGAGCCTGAAGTTATGCCAGGTAGCCTTCGAAATGCTTTTTCTTTGCATTAGCGGAAGTAGATAAACGCTGCTTCAGTCAATCTCCGGTCTAGCTTGTAATCGTGACATCTAACTTGTTAATTGCCCTAGTACATGTATCAAGTTCAGATCTGATTGTTGATGGTGGACAACGATCAGACATTGGCAAGGCTGAAATCATTCACCTGGTGACTCTAAATTAGTTTTGAGATCAAATCCAAAGACTCCACTGGAGGATGATCCCTACCAGCAGAAACATGAAAGGACAACATGGGCAGATCAGGTATTCAAGTTTGAATTTCATCCAAGGCATTTTGTTCTTTGTCATAAATTATTTCTTCTCTTTTCCCAAGAATGTCAAGAAAGCTTTGCAAAGTATATTGTATTTGAGAAGAGATCCTCGGCCTGGAGTTGATTCTTTCCCTTTGAAGATTGTGAATACCAAAGATTTGCATGCCTTTGAGCTTGATCAGGATCCTCTTTCCGAATTTTGTGATGACCATCTTCAAATTGATGAACCTCAAGAGACCAAGACTGATTCTATACCTGCTGTACATACCTATACACCTTGTAAAATTCCAGATCGGTATAAACCTCTTGTTTTACCTTCTGTTCTCCATGCTTTCCCCAAAAACTATGATCTATACTTGTCGAGGTTTGATGGTGAAAGTAAGAATGTCAACGCTGAGCAACATGTGCAGAATGTTGAGAATTTTCTAGACCTTTTTGAAGTTGATGAAGAAGATGTCAGTATAAGGCTTTTTGCTCTTTCTTTGCAAGGCAAAGTGAAGAGTTGGTTCAAAACCTTGCCTGATGCAAGCATCTCAGATTTCCGGCAGTTCGTCAAAGTCTTTCTTGACAGGTGGATGATCGGGCAGAACCTTTTCTTGATTGTAGAAGAGTATAACCAGCTGAAAAGATTGCCAGGGGAGACAATACAACAGTTTTCAGCCAGATTTAACCAAGTTTATTATTTGATGCCAGTTGATATAAGGCCTACTCCTAGATCGGCTCTCTTGCACTATCCGGGTGCCTTTGATCCGGAGATGGATTTTCAGCTGAGAGAAAGGGATATTGCCACACTTCACGAGATGCAAAACATTGCAGTAAATGTAGAGGCTCATCTGCTGATCCGAAGGGAAAGGTTGAAAGAAGAAGAGATGAAAAACATAGATCCGGCTGAATCAACATCTCTAGAGGTGAAGCTTGACATTTTGGTAAGTGCAGTGGAAAAGATGATGGAGAAGGTCACCGCAAGAAATGCTTATGATGTTCAAGCTCATGGCTCGCTGATTGAAGAAGAACAAGTTGCTGATCCAAAACATTTTGTTTCTTATCCTAGTTGTCATAGATCTGATAATGATTGTTTTGTAGATCACCTTGGAGAAGAGAGATTTGTTGATATGACATGTATGCTTGATGATGTCTTTTATACTGATGATTTGCCTCAGTTTGATCAGTATGATGATGATTATGTTCTCCAAACAGAAGCTAATCTTGCAGACAAATCAGCAGTTAGTTTGTGGGAGGAAGAGGTTCACTTACAGCAGCTCGAGTACAATGATCAAATGATGCATATCAGCTATGACATTGACGAGGAAAGTGCAGCAAAGTTTGAAGTAAGTGAAGGATCTTTGCCTTTTTGTTTTGATTCGTTTCAGTTCATCAGAGATAACTACCATACAATCAAAAATCAAATGTCAACAAGTCTTGATTTGAATCATCTTGAGAGCAATGAAAATTTTGTTCAAGACTTCTCATATTCAGATTTGAAACCCCCGAAAGCCATTGATTGTCAAGTTGCAGCTGAAGACTTGGAAGTGGACACACATGATTTAATGATTCAAGGTGACTCCGTACCATTCTGTTTTGAATCATTTCAGTTTTTGAAGGGTAGATTGCATAGTAGATCTTCAAATGAACATCCTATAACAAATCAACAATCTCTCAGTGTTAATGTTGAGGATGAGACGGATAACAAAATTCTTGAGCAGCCTGTAGCATCAGATTTGCAGCCACCAAATGAAATTGAAGGGCAGATTACAGATGAAGCTGTGGAAGATGAAATACATGATTTGATGATGCAGGAAGATTCTATACCCTTCTGTTTCGAAGCATTTCAGTTTATAAGGCAAAATCTTCGTAAAATCTCTCAATAAAAAGATGAACAGCTAGAAGGATGTCATACATTTTCAATGGATACATTACAATAGTCTTTTCAAGTTTTTCATGATCCAATAGCTGATGTTTTGGATGAGGTTTGCAGTCAAAGTCTTTCTCCATTGACTACATGTGAGCTTGAAACATGTGCTGACATGAACTTGATCCGGCAGCCGGTTTCTTTGTCATTTTTAGCAGAGGTCTCATCACAAGGCTCAGATCAAAGTTTGCATTCATGGTATGAGGAGAAGAGAAGTAATCCATTGGATGAGCTAAGTCCCAGTGTGCATGAACTTCAAGATCCTTATGCAGTGTTTTTGGAGGCGGATAGAGAATTCATATCATTCAACGGATCTGTTTCCAAGTTGTCATGGGAGTTGCCTTTCAGTAGTTCTCTCTTGTTGTCCATAAGTGAGCACTTGCGGAAAATTCGAACAGCAGATGGAATACTTACTTGGTTGCACTGGTTGTTTCATTTCACTTGATCAGGTGATGAATGAAACTGTTAGAGTAGGTTGTGATGAATAAGCTCCCTTTGAGCATCATTTCTAGTTTGTCGGTTGTTTGTTTTTAAGTATTGAGTCAGTTTTTAGTTGAGTGAGAGTCAATTTGTCTCATCCGAGTCATCAGTTTTCAGTCATGCATTTTAGTTTGAGTTTTTGACTCCCATTGCCCAATGGATAAGGCGCTGGTCTGCTCTCCCAAAGATCTGTCATTCTTGGCACCTCCAAGGAGCACCATCCCCATTGAGCCAATGTTAGTGTCAGTCTTTCCAGCCTTCCTTCAGTGATCAAATATGCTCTTACAAAGTGGTTTCAGAGTG